>OX940863.1:26410000-27057500 GCA_954871525.1 Parietaria judaica | reverse complement strand
AATCTTCTATTTATAGCCCTCTATCGTTGCTTGCCTTGTATTTTTTTTTCTTCTTCCCAATTTAATGTTGTTGAGGTGATTAATTATGCATTAACTCGGCGATCTGATTTACTCCGAGCTACTTCTAGATAAGCCTAGAGCGATATACTATTTAGAGGGGAAGAACTCTAAATAAAATAGCCATCTTTCAATGCCACATCATCATAGTATGTGGCATTTATGTGTATTTTAATCATAGTACATAATCATCTTTCAACGTTTAAATTTACATTTATCAAACGTATGGTTTTAATTTCAAATATAGCCAATCAGGATGATGTGGCATTAAAAACCAATTTCTTCATACCGAAATTGCCCCTCAACCTATTAAAATTCCTTTTTTATTTTTAAATTAATTAAACTTTTAATTTATTATTAATTATGCATAATTTTAGGGTAAATTTGTACCTGATTTTAAAATTGAATACCCAAAAAAATTGATCAGGTCTCTCTCCCTCTCTTATTCGACGAAGCTTTTCTCTTTTTTTTTTTTTTTTTTCACTTTCTCCTCTGCTCCAATCTACGACCTCTATCCCTCTCTCTTTTTTTCTCCTTTATTTCTCTCTCTCTTTTTTTTTTCTCCCTCTTATCTCCTACGACCTGCAACTTCTCCGACGAGATGGGCAGCGCGAATCTCGGCGGGATAGGCGTGTGTTCTGATGTTGGAGCGCTTTATTCCGGTGGTAGTGGATCCAGTGATCGGGAAATCGAGCTCCTGGTGACGCCGGCTCGATCGCCCTCCGGCGAGGTATCGGCGGAGGCTAGCGACTCGCTGTCATCGCTGCAACGTCTTCTTTCGCCGTCATCGCTGCCGTGGGGAGGAGAGAAGGCCATGGTCGAGAACCAGATCCTCGGCGAGTTTGACGAGGATGATACGGATCTAGGGTTCGATGAAAATGGAAGGATTCTTCGTCGCCGGCGGAAGAGTGCTTCACTTCGGATCGCTGAACAACGGCATGATGACCGTGTTCTGTCACAGCTACGACTTCGGCGACGAGAGCGGCGAGGCCTCGGCGCTGGAGGCGATGGTGAGCGAGGGGTACAACCTCTTGGGCGTGTTCAACTGGACTGACCACTTCCCTCTCTTGGGGTGGATGAACCTGCAAGGCGCGAGGAAGAGATCGATGGCTTTCGAGGAGCACAGAGCCAACAAAGGTGACAAGGTTTGGGTAAATGTATGTTAATTCGTGTAATTTTTGTTTATTCGGGTTTATTCGAATGTAAATGCATGTTAATTTGAATTATAAATGTGTGTTAATTGGTTTATCGTGTAAATGTATGTTAGTTCGAGTTGTAAGTGTATGTTAATTCGAGTTGTAAACGTATGTCGTATTTATTCGTGTAAATGTATGTTGATTCGAATTGTTAATTTGGTTAATGTTTTTTAATTTAATTTTTCTAAAATTATTAATATGGTTAATTTGAATTAATTTGGTTATGAAATTTGAATTTTTAGGGTTTAGAAATTGAAAAACGTTTTCTATATTTAAATTTGAAAATTACTTTTAAATTTGAAATTCAAATATTTGTTTCCTAATTTATTATTTTATTAATTTTTTAAAATTAAAAAATAAATTTGTATTAATTATTAATTATTAGAATAAATTTTAAATTAATTTATTAATTCGAATTTTAATATTAATTATAATTAATAGTAAGGGTAGATAAGTTATTTTATATCGGTTAATGTGGTTTATTGGCTATGTCACAAAATTAACCAAACAATGGCTATTTTAACAATTTCAAAACATTAAAATGGCTAATTAGCTTAAGCCACATCATCCTGATTGGTTTTTAATGCCACATCATCCTGATTGGCTATATTGTTATGTGTATTTTTCGTAATATATATAAAAATTGGGCACATTTTGGCCAAAGTCTAAGCCCATCGACGAAAGTCAAATCCCATCACCAAAGTCAAAGACCGGAGGCCGACGAACCAAGACATTGGCGAGACCCGGAGTAAAAAAGGCGAAAAGGACAAGGCCGATGAGGCGACGAGGCGACAAGCTGATGAGGCGACAAGCACCCTCGTCATAACTTGACGAGGGAATAACTTGTAATTATTCCACACGACGAGGAGATCCGAGACCACGAAGATCTCCGGGAAATTCTCCGGATTCCCCCAAACTCAACACACGGACTCGCGGACAACCGGAAGACATCAAAGACGAATCGAGAAGCATCGACGACCCTTTTTGCAGGGCTAGAGGCCTTGACAAAACCCCTGTAGCACGGGAGAAATTCGCAGGCCCCTGGAGGTGCAATTTCAGAGAATTGGTTTTCCTATAAATAAGAGCCTCCCCCCTCCCCCCCCTCTTTTTCCACACTCACTCACAACTTTCTCCGGAGCTTCTCTCTCTAGCTTTCTCTCTCTAGAAAGTCTCCCCTCTCTCCCCCAGCAAGAATTGTGAGGCCCGACTATGAGGAGATCTAGAATAGAGTCTCAGTCTCGATAAGGGAAGTTGTTTGACGAGTCAACGAAGGAAGCCCTCGCCAGGTGGTCAAGCTTGCCAACATCCACGAGGTCGACAAGGAGCACCCCTTAACAGGTTAGGCGCCCTCGACAAGGTCGACCAGGAGCACCCCTTGTCAGGTGAGGCGCCCTCGCCAACCTCGACAAGGTCGACAAGGAACACCCCTCGTCAGGTCAAGGCTCTCGCTGTGATACGAACTTCGCCACCACGAGGGAAGTTTGACAGTGAGCCCGCCAACACCAACGAGGTCTACGAAGAACACTTCACGCCGGTAATACCCAGCCATCTGGCCAAGGGTCACCCCCGCGCAGCCAACATCGGCACTTCCGACGAGTCAAACTACATCGTCATTCAACCGCCATTTATCACTAACCCCGAACTACGTGGGACCTGATTATCTTAAACTAAGATACGTAGGCAGCCTCGCCCAACCATAAGCGACGGGGCACTGTCCCAATCTACCCTTTTTTGCAGGTCCTCCCTCGCCGTAGGAGCTCGCAAAGGAAGGAGAATAACGAAGAATCATCAAGACCAGCTCGGAGCTTCATCAAGACCGGAGTTCGCCTAGTCGAGGATATCGCCAAGACAAGGACTCTGTTCAGACAAGGAGCTTCGCCAAGACAAGGACCTCGCCCGGACTTCGCCACCACGAGGGAAGTCCGATGAGGAGCTTCGCCAAGACAAGGACCTCACCCGGACTTCGCCACCACGAGGGAAGTTCGATGAGGAACTTCGCCGTGATACGGACTTCGCCCCCACAAGGGAAGTTCGCCGAGGATCGCCAAGGACAGCCCGGAGACTCATCCAAGACGACGGATTCGCCTCCAGCTTTGACGATCATTAGTCAACCCGCGTTGACTCAGCATTCAATTATCCTTATGTTCAGCGGGTCACTCTCGGGACCCGAACCTTGGATCCGATTCTAAGTTAAAGCCATTTTTACGCATTAACAAATACCCCTTACGAAAAAAATTCTGAATATTAATTATAACTTAGAAGCATGAGATAAATGTTATAATATTTGTGGTTGAATACTTAATTTCTATTCTATGTAATTAAATTGCAATTTTCTACATAAAATGCATTTATTCTATCTAGAAAATTTTCCAATAAACTTCACCCATTTATTTGTTATTTTATGATGGAGGTCCTGTCATTATATTATCATTTAGCTATGTCCTGATTGAAACGCCATACTTATAGACTACAGTTATAAGAAAAAAAACATCGATCGCACCCTATATATAGCACCATATGATGATTAGTGTGAAATTTGACTTTTAATTCAATGTATGTATTAAAATTATGTCAGTTTTGCATCATACAAAATAAAAAAGTCAATTACAATTATGTGTAAATATTATAGTCAAACAATGCGAACAGTAAGTACTCTATTGATCATCGAGTCTTTTAATAAATTAAAGATTGTATCTTTGACATTAGAAGATTGTAAATGAATAAAACTACCGTGGAGCCAAATTCAATATTTTTTTTGTTAATAAAAGAACTCTCTAGTAATTTCTCATCTTCAAGCTATTCTTTAGATAGCCATTTAGCTTTCATTTTATTTACACCAATCCTTCAATTCCTTAATTCTTTGAACTCAATTTAATTTGGAAAATAATAAAAAAAAAACACTATGAAAAGAGTTGTTTGTACAATTGCATGCACGCCACACATATTAATTGCAGGTATTTACCCCACCAAGGGGTACGTCCTGGACCATCGGACCCTCCATTTTTTTTTTACGGAGTCGGAGCTCCGCCTCCGACAAAACACGGAGCCGGATTAATCCGGCTCCGACAATTTAAAAAAAAATTAATTTCGTGTAACGGCTCTTTTTTTCCAGCCGTTGGATGAAGCGCGTGGACGGCCCAGATGAGTCGACCGTTGGGCAACGGCTCTTTTTTGTTTTTCCCAAAAAACTTTCTGATTTTGCAGAAAGGACCCTGCAAATAAATCCGTTGGTGATTAATACACCACTTACTCGATTCTCTCCAAAATTTCCCTATAAAAATCACACTTCTCCCTCATTTTTTTCACACAACTCACTCTCTTCTTCTCTTACTCTCTCAACTCGCCCAAGCTCTCAAAAAATCCGATCTTAAGCTATAGTTTTCTTATCTTATAGTTATATTAATACACTTATTTTAGTTATAATATCTATTATATTATATAGTTTAGTTATATTATAGTTTATTTTAGTTATAATGTCGAGTTCCGATAACCGTTCTCGAGGCCGAAATGATCGCCGAGGAAAAGGACGGGCCGGTTCCGAAACCGGGTCGGTTAATAGTATCTCGCATCCAACTCCGCCGGTACAACAACAACAAATACAACATACATATTATGGCGGTGTTTACCAACAAAATGCTCCGGGTTCCTCTAGTCTACCATCGCCACAAATTCAACCTCATGCCATGGTTCCGGTAATTTATGATCAACAATTTGGTGGTTTTACTAACTTGCTTCAAAATGCTACAGGAAATATTCCGGAATGGTCGAGCGAGCAAGAGGCGTACGATTCCCAAAACCGAGAAGTTTCGGGATCGATGAACATGAACGACAGAAGAGACGACGATCCGAATTACGAAGGTCTTGAAGGCGGGGACGACGACGACGACGATGAGGAGGACGACGAAGAGGAGGACGACGTCGAAGAGGAGGACGAAATTCTTCCACCGCCGCCGCCGGTCCGAGCTCGTGGTCGGCCTCGTGGTTCTAGTCGGCCTCCTATTCCGCCGCCGGCAAACCCGCCACCGCCAAAACCGAGGAAGAGGAAGAACCTAACATCTCCGGTATGGCGAAATGACTTTTTCCCACTTTATATTCTTAATCCTACTACAGGAAAGGAGGAAAGATTCGGAAAATGTCGAACTTGCGGAGAAATAAAGCCGGCCGATCCAAAAACTCAAGGCACATCGTACCTCCGAGATCACGCCTTGCTATGCCGAAAGCGTAAGAAAGTGGAGGAGGTAAGTCGCTTATCCGATCTCATTTATAGGAAAGCTCTCGCTAGATTTATCATACGCGATGGTTTACCGATATCGTTTTCCGAGGGTGATGGTTTGAACGAGTTTTTAGCATTCATCGCCCCGATAAACTACCGGTACGTCTCGCGTCATGTAACTAGAGAGACAATAATTCAATATTATGATGAACAAAGAGTTGAGCTAGACAAATTATTTCAACAAGCGTCGTACAAGTTTGCTTTAACATCGGATTGTTGGAAAGGTCACGCTAACGATGATTATATTTCCGTTGTAGCTCATTTTATTAACGATGATTGGAAATTAGAAAAGCGTATTTTAGGATTTAAACCCATGCGTGTTAGGCATACCGGGGTTAACATTGCCGAGGCTATATTGAATGTGTTGACATTTTGGAACCTTAGCAATAGGGTAGTTTCAATCACATTAGATAATGCTAGCCCCCACAACATTACCGTTGATGTGTTAAAGGATAGTCTTGACAATTTTAGGGCCGATTATTTCCATCAAAGATGTGCATGCCATATTATCAATTTGATAGTTCAAGCGGGGTTAAATATTATTTCGCCGAGCATAGATAGAATTAGGAGTGCCATTATGTACATACGATCATCTACTATGCGCACGGAATCTTGGTTAGCATATTGCAGGGAATACCACAAAGCGGAGCGAGTGTTCTCCCCGGATATGCCTATCCGGTGGAACTCTACCTACTTGATGTTGGAGGCGGTCATAACGTACAAGGAGCTAGTGACGAACTGGATCAACGGACAAGAGTTCAGACACGTGGACGACTACCTCGACGAATCCGATTGGATGATGGCTATCCAATTCCAGGCTTTTCTATCCCTTTTTTACACTATTACCGTTACTTTATCTCATGTTTACAAACCCACATCTCATTTAGCTTTAGCTTGCATTTTTGATATTATTGTTCATTTTGATAAAGCAAAACAAAACCCTTTATTTGCAAATGTTTTGACACCGATGATTGAAAAATTTAGGGTTTATTGGAAACATATTCCATTTTTGTTTTGCGCGGCTATTATCATAGATCCTACACTAAAGCTCGGTAAATTGCAGGCGATCTTGGCTATGATACAAAAATTGACGGGAGATCCATACCTTGACGAAGACTATCCCGACGCGGAATTGAAGATGAGGCTTCTTTACAAGGAGTACGAGACGAAGTATTACGACGACATGGAGCAAGAAGGAGACACGGAACACGTCCCGACGCCGCCCCCGAGAAACGCACCCGGAGCGCCCTATGTTTCGACGCATCGGGTGTTTTACAACCTAACTCATACCGGCGGGCACGGAGGATCATCAACGGTTTCAAGTCCGGCGTCAACGTCACAACATAGCGGGAGTTCCGGAGGTCGTCGTCCCCGAAGAACAAACCGCCGAAGAATCAACGAGTACGACGTCTTTTGCAACCTTCCACCGGCACCGTGTCCCGACGAAGGCCTCGACATACTTGAATGGTGGCGCGTAAATCGTCTTGAGTACCCGGTTTTATCATTGGTGGCTCGCGACATCCTCACCGTTCCGGTCTCCACGGTGTCATCGGAAGCGGCTTTCTCATTGGTGGGACGCCTATTGGAGGCTCGACGCAAGTCAACGAAGGCGTTTTTGGTCGAAATCCTTATGCTTTCCAAGGATTGGATTTTGGCCGAAAAGCGAACGCAAGATAATCAAATGGTAGACAACGAGTTGTTAGACTATTTCAACGAGCTTAATGTGGCAAACCCGGAGTAATCGGTTTGTACTTTGTAATTTTATGACATTTGTATTTGCTTTATTTTATAATATAAATAAAAACCTTAGGGCGCTCTTTCCTCGCCCGAGCCGCACCCTTTTGGGGGACTTGGAGAGGTTTTAACGAGGCCCGTTATTTATATATCTCTATGTTTATATCCTACATGAAATTTGAAATTTGAATCTCAAAACCGTAAAAACCGTAAACTATAATTTGAATTTCGAACTCTAAACCCGTGTACAAGAACTCTACAACATTTTTTTTAAATAAAAGGACTATAACGCAATTTTTAAAAAAATATATTTAAAAAAAACACGGAGTCGGATTAATCCGGGTCCGAGAAAATCCGGACTCGGATAAATCCGACTCCGACAAAAAAAAATAAAAAAATAGAGGGCACGGATATCCGTGCCCTCCCACATTTGCAGGATTCCATATCAGTATCTCTTGATTTAATTTAATTTATCAGAAATAGGGTTTAGTCATATATATGCGCTATGTTTAATTTTAACTACTAGTCTACTATATAGCTGTATTCAATGTTCTTAAATGCTAATCTCGATGCCGTTTCGCTCTCTCCATTTTACTGGCATGCCTCACGCCGACGAGAATATCAATAGGAATGCCGCATGCCGCATAAATTTCACGGGCATGCCGCATGTTGCAAACGCCGCATAAATTTCAAAGGCATGCTAAATGCCAACGGAAATATCGATAAAAAAGTCAAAAAATGTTTTTAATTGTTTCGACATTTTTTTTATATAATTTCAAAATTACTTCAAAATTACTATAAAATCACATCATATTAATAGGTTATAGTTGTATTTATATAAAAATAAGAATTATTTTTGTAACTTATACAAAATATAAATATAGGTCTTACCATTGAAATAAGACATCATATTGATAGGAATGCAACTCTCAAAAAACAGGCTGCCGGGGAATTTAAGACCATGCTAATATTTATGTTACATACGTGTATATGTATATAATTAATTTTTTAAGGGTTATGAAGTTGGTGAGTCATGACTTACTCACACAATTCAGTACATCAATAATTGTAAGTATTCTCGCAAAAAAAAATAAAAATAAAAAAATAAAGTATTAATTAAGAGCTGAACCTCTTATAGTATACATATGAGTATATATACTTTAAACTAAGAGCTGAACTTTATAAGAGCTGAACCTCTTATAGTATACATATGAGTATATATACTTTAAACTAAAACCAATCTTATCCACTTATTATTAAATTTGAAATATATATAAGAAAATTCGAAAATAAATTACCTAGATCCAACGGTTGAAATAAATTTTAAACCGATCCAATGGACCAAATTGATTCAGGATAAAATCAAATACCTCAAGACTTGGTAAAAGCCCTAATTCGATTTTATCTTTATCATTAATTCAAAAATTATATATTATACATATTATTAATTAATTTCCAATCCGACGTTAAAGATTGAATCTTAAACCGATCTAACAGATATAATTAATTAGGCTAATTCGAAAACCCTTAGCTTGGTCACCAAGCTATTAATTTTGAATTAGGGTTAGGGTTAAAATCAATTATCTCAATTCAACGGTTGATATTAAATCTTAACCGATCCAATGAATTAAATAGATTTTAGGGGTTTTCTCAAATACCAAAACATTTGGTACTTTATGCCACAAATATGAAAAGACCAAGTCTAATCATTCGAATGTCATACTGCTTCATAGTCCATGGCATCATTCTATTTTACACATGTATATATATATATATACAAATATATATTTTCATTTATTAATATAAATTAATTAATTATTAATTAATTATTAATAAAAATATTAATAATTAAATTATATTAATACCTACTGATCTCAATATCACACATTCAAATGTCATGGTGCAACACCATCATTTAAATTTATGTCATGGTGCAACACCATCATTTAAATTTGTGACTCGTGATTTAATTTCATAGTTTACGGAAACGATCACAAAGTTAGAAATTCTCTAAATCACAAACCGTACTTTTGTCAAACCGTACGTCAAAGTTTCTTAGAATTTAATTTCCAACAACTTTCATGTTGACATAAAATCCAAATTCTACTTTCTTTTGTCAGTTTATTTTGGTTACCAGGATATGGTACTTTTGCCACGCCATTGATAAAACTATCTGATGTCTAACGCAGACTTCAGTTTTATAAATCTTGCCAAATGATTAAACATCTCAAAATGTTCCTGTCACATACGTATCATCCGTTACGAAGCAATCCTGGGGACCACGGACCCGTATCACTTAAGCTTCAACGAACTGCTAGGGTGTTCGTCAAACCTCGGTGTAATTCCACTATAAACCCGATGCCGCACTCTTTAGTGATACAAAATATATTATTCCCTTTATAACAGCAGGGTGTCCATTGATACAATCAAATTCGGGCTATTGATCTTGTAGGTTATGCCTGAACCCGATATTTTATTTTTCGGGTTATCGGATATCGACCCGAATCCATAACCGACACAACGGGCCCACTTGGACCCGAGTGATAATTATGAGTACACTTAATTAATTAAGAATTAATTAATTAAAGCTTATTGGGCCTTAATTAAAGCCCATTAGGTTTTATGATATTAGGTATTATAAATACCTAATCATGACTAATAAAACACAAGAATCCAAACCCTAGCACACAGAAAGAATTCGACCTCCCCTCCCAAGAAGGAAGTCGAGTTTTAGCTAGCTCCCCGGTTCTTCATCGGTTCGTCATCCAAACACCGAGAAGGATCTAACCTATCCTCCGAGGTGTTTTCCAGTCATCAAGACGTTCCCGAGTGACGTGGTGGACGACTTAGAGGCACTACACTTGAAGTGCTCATCCCTGGAACACTCACAGGAATCGGCCAGCTTCAGAATCGGCAAAAGTCAGCGTTTTCGGTACTGTTGGCAAAAGTACCGAAGTTTAGTAACGATCTCTAATTCGATATCTTAATTCTCGTAATTATTCTAGATCTATATTGTTCGATGATATCCTGTGATTTCTGCGTCGGGATTGAGAAAGAGTCATCGAAAACCCAACAATGGTATCAGAGCCGGTCTGAGTAATTTTCAAAAATTAGATATGTTATCCGAAATAATTTTATGAATTTTTCGGTATGATTAGATTTTCAGTGGGAGTAGTAGAAAATTAATTATGTTAATTTTTGAGTGTGTTCGGGATCCGTTTTAGAATCGGGATCTGATTTTATTTTAATTTTAAACAATAAAATAAAATTCTAAAAGGGAGACAAAACTGGCGACACCACCACCTTGACCGGCGGCGACCTAGCCGTCGCAGCCGTGGTCCCGGCGGCGCCGCCGGATGTGCCTCCTACAAAGTGGGAGGATTTTGGGATCGGCTAGGGTTTTGGAAACCCTAGCCAAACAACAATCGGGCCTGGTTTATGAACCAGGCCCAAGGGCTAGGTCAAACCCAGCCTGGTCAACGGGCTGGGTTGACCCAGCCCGACCCAAAACCCCACCCGGATCCAGCTGGATCCGGGTAGACCCAACCCGGGTCCGAGCCGAAACCCGACCCGGATCCGGGTCAAACCCCTGACCCAGGTCCAATTGGATCCGGGTCTGACCTTTTCTCGGGCAGAGGCTGCATGCCCTGCCCGATCTGCTCGGGCTGCCCGAAGGCAGCCCGTACGAGCCCGGGTCAAGCCCGTGCTCGTATCCCGGTCCAATATCTAATTTTAATTTATATTTTAATTATTATAAAATGATTAAATTGTTTATATTGTTTTTAATTATAATTAAATATGAAAGAATTAATTATAAGTTTGAAAATCTAATATGTGAAAAGATAAAAGTTTATAAATTCGATTTATCTAACTTTTATGTAGATTGCCTTATGATGTTTAATGTTTTAATATTTTTCATAATTTGATTTATAATTGGTTATTAATCAAAATTATTCACTTTGAATAATACTTAATTAGATTAAGTTTAGGAAGATACATTTTAATTATTAATGTAATAAGAAATGTGAAAACATTTTTTTTAATAAATAATCTTTATGATAATTAATAGATTATTTATAAATATATATATATGAATTTATATATATATCACGAATATGTCTTGAAATTGGATTGTGCATTACATATTCGTTAGTCTTAAAAGTCAAATTTTTAATAAGTTAATCATGTTTGTTCTAAGGCTAAGTAAGTAAGGATCACACTAAACCCCTCAATAAATATTAGGTATTTAGTCTTCCACCGGCTGAATCCTCGATCTAATTGTATATGGTCTTAGTGCATCTTTAACCCAAAAGAGTACTTTTATTCATTACATTTAGACGCGTAGGGCGACCTATACTGTCCGCCGATTCACCCTGTGGGTTTACCTAACCGAGTACTCTAATCTGATTAGATATCGTAGACAAATTTTGAAATCGATTAGAATGTATGTGAAAAATCGTTTTTCTATTCTAAACGTCAGAGATAATATAGGATATTAGTGCAAGAGATGACTTTCTCTGAGTGATAAGTTAATGAGATTGATGAGGGTAACTTTTTCATTAATAAATCACGAAATATTATATAAGTCCTTATAATACTTTTGTAACATATTTATTATAATAAATATTATTTGTAATTTACATGTTAATACTAGAATTAATATTGTGCTTAATTATTATTTTACTTTAATTTTGTAAAATTTAATTATCTCTAACTTTGATTATCTATTTGATAGAAATGGGTCCATTGAATCTTATGGCTTCGGAAGCTATAAATGAGTTCAAAGTTGCGGTCAAGAACAATCGTCTTGACGATACCAACTACTTGACCTGGTTAGAAGCATTTAAAAAAATGCTTAGAAAAGACAATATTGGTTTCATAACCAAAGAATTGCCACCTTTCATGCCTGACAAAGAAACAGGCACAAAGGAAGATTGGATCAGCTATCATCATTATATGATGAAATCCGTTCATGTTCATCGACTTATAATGTCCTCTGTGATCCCTATCATAAGACTAGATATTGAGAACTTGAACGCTCATGATGCAATCTTATACCTTGAAAAGACTCATGGGGATCGGAACCCCTCGAGAAGGTACCAGCTATTGATGAAACTGTTCAATGAGAAAATGTCCATTAACAGTACAGTTAGAGAACACTACAATACACTGATGAGCTATGCGGACAGGCTTCATCATTCGGGGTTCTACGTCAATTTGGATATGAGAAAATTTTGCATACTCCAGTCACTGATTCCTGAATTGGGAAAGACAGTCCGCATCCTTATTAAAGGAAACTGCAACTTTGACCACATCGTCGATTTACTTGAAATTGGCGAAGAAAATATGAAGGCAGAAAGAAAAAGAAAATTGGACAACATTGAAGAAATGAAAAGATCCAAGATGGCTAAGATGAGTCAAGACTCACAAGACAAAGTCTCTGAGACTATAAATGTCGAACCCTCAAGCTCAGGTATAAATGTTATAACCGAAATCTTAATGATTCATTGATTGAAATAGTAATCTAGTTACTAACAAGTGTTTTGAAATACTGTTTCTCACACAGGAGAATCTGATAAAGAAGAGGAAGATGAAGAAGAAGAAGAAGAAGAAGAAGAAGAAGAAGAGTAGAAACTCTGACTTAAAGACACATACTATCCTGTTCCAAAACAAGATATTAGTGTCTTTCATCTTTTTTAGCATCTTAGAACTTATGTTTCATTTTAAATAATGGTTATTTCATTTATGTTATTGTTGAATCTTTCCATTAAGTTTGTTTTTGGAATTATATTTTGAATATTGAATTATCAATAACATTAAGTTTTGTTAATATTAAAGTATTTATTTATGATAAATCATGAATACTTATTTCAAGAAATAACATAATAGTGAAACATTCTCTATTTTTCCAATTATGATTATAGATACTTAAAATTGGATTTTTTTTTATTTTTTTTTTATAACATTGCTAGTTTAAAGTGCAAAACCAAACCAAGTCAACTTAGCCTATCTCTGGCACTGTCGACTTGGCCATATAGGTGAGAAACACATAACTCAGCTCCATAAGAATGGAATGCTGGATAATTTCGATTATGAATCTTATCACACATGCGAATCTTGCCTGGCCGGAAAATGACGAAGCCGTCCTTTAAAGGGACCTATGAGAGAATGAATGGACTTTTGGAACTCATACATTCTGATGTATGTGGCCTAATGCCAATTCAGGCTAAAGGAGGTTTTAGATATTTCATTACGTTTACTGATGACTTTAGTAGATATGGTTATGTTTATCTAATGAAACACAAATCTGAATCACTTGAAAAGTTCAAGCAATTCAAGAATGAATCTGAAAATCAGTTAAGCAAGAAAGTAAAAACAATCCGATCTGATCGAGGAGGCGAATACTTGAGCGATAAATTCAAAGCTTACCTCAATGACATGGGAATAATGTCATCATTAACTCCTCCAGGAACACCTCAATTAAATGGTGTTTCTGAAAGAAGAAATCGAACCTTGTTGGACATGGTCTGATCAATGATGAACAAAACGGATTTACCTGAGTCCCTATGGGGGCATGCACTTATGACAGCCGCTACCACACTAAACTGTGTGCCATCAAAGACGGTTCCTTCAACACCATATGAGATGTGGAAAGGAAGAAAACCCAATCTACAGTTCACGAGAATCTGGGGATGTGAAACATATGTCAAGACATTAATGTCTGACAAACTCAGCCCCAAATCTATAAAATGCAACTTTGTGGGATACCCAAAAGAAACTGCTGGGTACTACTTCTATCAGAAAATCATTGCCAAAACTAGTATATTCTTAGAAGAAGATTTTCTCTCTAGAAATTCTAGTGGGAGAAACATTGTTCTTCATGAAGAACAAGAACCACAAGATCAAAATGAACCAGAAATGGACACAGAAGAAGCTCTAACATCTGGTTATACACACCATTATCAAATCATGAATGATAACCCAATGGAGGAAGTTGTTCTTAACAAGGAAGTTAATGATGAGATCATCAACGAACCACCTCGAGAAAACATAACTCTATACGATGTACCCATTCAAGATGGGATAAATGAGCAACCTGATTACACACTGACATCTCGAAGATCAACCAGAGAGAGTCAACCTCCTCTGAAATTGAATCTTCTTGTTTCAATAGAAGATGAAATAATTCATGAGGATGAGGGTCAAGAACCCGAGTCTTACAAAGAAGCTATGTCAGGAGATGACTCAGAGAAATGGCTGGAAGCCAAGAACTCTGAAATGGACTCCATGTACAGCAACGAGGTATGGGACCATGTTGATGCTCCCAAAGGGTCAAAACCCATTGGGTGCAAATGGATCTTCAAGAAGAAGTTTGACATGGATGGCAAAGTACAAACGTACAAATGGAGATTGGTCGCTAAGGGTTATCGACAAATTCATGGTATAGACTATGATGAAACATTCTCACCAGTTGCCATGTTTAAGTCAATGAGAATCTTGCTAGCCATTGCAGCATTTCATGATTATGAAATCTGGCAAATGGTCTTTAAAACCGCATTCTTGAATGGTGTTTTGGAAAAGGATGTGTACATGACACAACCTGAAGGTTTCATTGACCACAAACAACCTAACAAGGTTTGTAAATTGAAAAGGTCAATTTACGGTCTCAAGCAAGCATCTCGAAGTTGGAATCGTCGTTTTGATGAATCGATCACTAAGTTTGGTTTCATAAAAAACAAAGACGATCCATGTGTGTATATCAAATCTAGTGGGAGCATAGTTGTTTTCTTGATTCTTTATGTAAATGGCATATTGATAATAAGAAACGATACATCTGAACTCCAAGCAGTAAAGGAATGGTTGAGAAAATGTTTCTCAATGAAAGACTTAGGAGAAGCCGCCTATATCTTAGGCGTAAAGATTCAAAGAAATAGAACTAAAAGAATCTTATCTCTAAGTCAAGGTACATATATCGATAAAATCGTTAAAAGGTTTAACATGGATAAATCGGGAAAAGGTTTCACTCCGATGACACATAAAACATACCTGACAAAGAAGCAATGTACGACTTCTTTAGAAGAAATCAAATGTATGGGAAAGATTCCGTATGCTTCTGCTATCGGGTCAATTATGTATGCAATGATATGTACCCGTCCAGATGTAGCTTTTACCTTAAGCATGACAAGTAGATTTCCATCAAACCCTGGATTAAATCATTGGGTCGCCGTAAAGAATATCTTGCGTTACTTGAACAGAACAAAAGATTGATGCTTGACATACGGCGGAGCAAATCAAATAAGCTTTGAAGGTTATTCTGATGCAAGTTTCCAAACTGACATGGATGATTTCAAATCTCAAACAGGATACGTATTATGTGTAAAGGGTGGTGCTGTTACATGGAACAACAGCAAACAAGCTACAATAGCTGATTCAACTACCGAATCTGAGTACATTGCAGCATCTGATGCTGATAAAGAGGCTGTATGGATCAAGAAATTTGTTTCTGATCTTGGTGTAGTTCCTAGCATTGGTGATCCTGTCAAGCTATACTGTGACAACAACGGAGCTATAGCACAAGCCAAGGAACCAAGATCACACAAGACAGCAAAGCATGTACTCAGAAAATACCATCTGATCAGAGACATAGTCGATCGGAAGGACATAGAGATGGAAAGAGTAGACACTGAAGACAACGTGGCAGATCCGATGACAAAGGCTTTGTCGAAAGAAAAGCATTTTCGTCATGCGGAAAATATTGGGATAAAGAACCCATAAATGTCTGCAATTATTTAAATACATTGAACCTATTTCATGGTTCAAAGACAAATTTATTGTTATCATTATTCGTTAAATTTGAAGCACAATCTTAATTCTTTAAAAGGCAAGCTTCATCATTTAACGTTCATATCAATATCCTAGTCATTTAGAAATATTGATACCAGCTAAACAAATGCAGTTCCTAAGATATCTTAAATGATGATCTTGAATTTTCCCCAGCCAAAGAAAGTCATTACGAAGAAACATAGAGGGACTATAAATGAAATTTCAAAATTGACTGGTATATGTAGATAAGAAGAAAGGAAAGAGATCCTTGATATCTATGAGATATTCTTATACATATAGGCACTAGTCGGAATGACTAGCAGTGCTGGAATGACTCACACTCTAAGATTTCTCACATGGAAACAAAACCTTAAAATAAGGGGACACTGAGAAACTTAGAGATATGAAGATAGACTCCAAAGTTTGAGAAACATCATGAGTCCATCACTGGGTAAATCACATCCTTAGATTATAACTCAACGCTTACCGTAACAGGAAAGTTATAACAGCTATAGTTGGGCATGTGATGAATCTTGTAGGATGGAATGATATTTCAAGAAAACGTGCATCTCCCCATTCATCTTGGGGCAATACACTCAGGGCCTTCTGAGTAGTATAAGTAAATGAAAACTATGGCCATAGTAAAAACAAAAGTGTTTTTGTTTTGGTGTTTCAATACTAATACCCGAATCAGAAAATTAGGTACGGCTTAAACAGATGTGTCAAACCATGATCTGTGCCAAATCTAGAGTAGTAAAGATGTTGAAGGAATCAGTCATATACAAAATATGTTAATATAGAAGAACCACATGGTTCTTCATAATTAACTTATATAAAAGGGGATTCCAAAATTTTGTAGATTGGGGGAAGCGATGTCTAGGTGGAGGCCACTCACTTCTAGCATACTCTACCTGAGTATGTGGCCAACACTACAGAATCCTAAAGAGTCACACCGAACTCGCAACGGAAACGGAATACGATAACTAATTTACAACGAAACAAGTTTCAGTTGTAACTTTGATGAATCAGGCATGAGTAGCTGAGAAGATGTACATATAACCCAATATGGCATTTTCGAGTAATACTTTATGTGCAGGACGTGCACGGAGATAACCAATCCGGTGCGTTCGTGCAAGTGGGAGATTGTAGGTTATGCCCGAACCCGATATTGTATTTTTCGGGTTATCGGATATCGACCCGAATCCATAACCGACATAACGGACCCACTTGGGCCCGAGTGATACTTATGAGTACACTTAATTAATTAAGAATTAATTAATTAATTAAAGCTTATTGGGCCTTAATTAAAACCATTAGGTTTTATGATATTAGGTATTATAAATACCTAATCATGACTCATAAAACACAAGAATCCAAACCCTAGCACACAGAAAGAATTCGACCTCCCCTCCCTAGAAGGAAGTCGAGTTTTTGCTAGCTCCCCGGTTCTTCATCGGTTCGTCATCCAAACACCGAGAAGGATCTAACCTATCCTCTGAGGTGTTTTCCGGTCATCAAGACGTTCCCGAGTGACGTGGTGGACGACTTAGAGGCACTACACTTGAAATGCTCATCCCTGGAACACTCACAGGAATCGGCCATCTTCAGAATCGGCAAAAGTCAGCGTTTTTGGTACTGTTAGCAAAAGTACCGAAGTTTGGTAACGATCTCTAATTCGATATCTTAATTCTTGTAATTATTCTATATCTATATTGTTCGATGATAACCCGTGATTTCCGCCTCGGGATTGAGAAAGAGTCATCGAAAAGCCAACAGATCTTTCACTTGATGATCCACACACAAGTAGACTATTTTTACCGTTTTGCCTCTCACTGCATTTTTCTCCTTGACTCAGTCAGTAATCTCATGAGTAACCCACTTATGGTTTTGATTCATAAGTTGTGCATGTGTACCTCTCACTTCTCACCATCGACAACCAAGGGAATCATCATGACTCTGAAAAGAGTTGTGTGATGCCCATGTCTATGACCAAGCTACCCTTACTGTTGACTATCATGTTCCCAAAATAATACTGTTGGGAACAACAATAACAATGTGTTCTTTAACGGTTAAATCAAAGAACAATCAAGTCAACAGCTCGGAATCAAGATCACTCGGGACTTAGATCAAATATCCATTTGATCATCTACTAGTGACTCAACTCCAAGTTATCAGTGATGGTCTTATATGATAACTTCCGGAGTTTAAGTCAGGTGCATTCCAGTATGAAGACATTCCATAATTAATGCACTTCTAGTGAGTGTGACACACACTTAATCCAGAATAGGATTATATTACTTAGTCACATTAATGAGCTTATACGATTAATGGGCTCCCACCCAGTTAATCAAGTCACAGACACTTTAAGTTCATTTATTATGATTATTGATTCTTCCTCACATTGACTCGGTTGTGATAATCATAACATAATTGCATCCTTTATGCTAAGGAACAAACATTCTATTTTACTCTACCATAAACTATAATAAGATTAGCATAATATGTGAGTTTAAGCCTGACTTGGCTCAACTCCTAGCAGAGATTTCCCCACCAGGGAAATCCCCACCAGAACTTCCCCTAGCAGAGAAGAGCCCGAGCAGAGATCTTCCTAGCAGGAGTTCTCCTACCAGAGAGCTCCCCACCAGAGATGGGTCCGACCAGAGGTTGCTCCTAGCAGGAAAGGACCCGACCAGAGATCCTCCTACCAGAGATGCCCCTAGCAGAGATGGGGGGAGCAGAAGTTGTTCCCTAGCAGAAGAGCTCCTACCAGGATTTCCCCGAGCAGAAACACACCCTAGCAACCCTGCTAGGGTCACCCGACCAGAAGTCATCGAAACCCATTCTAGAAGATGCCAAACTTGAGGAGCAAGTTTGGAGATTTGATTTGATTTGGTTTCCTGATTCTGTTAGGATTTGAATGTAAATGTAAAAGATTTGATTGAGTTTATTTTAGGAAGTTTAGCTAGGGTTTTGTTCTGGTCTCCTATAAATACTAGAGTTAGTGTTTATTTTTTGAAACTCCATTTTTCTCATTTTTTGCCTTCGAATTAATCAAAGAGAATTCTTTCTCCCAAAGTTGTCTTCTTTCTTTGTTCTTGCTCTTTGTGTGTTCTTTGGTTACAGATCTATTCCCATTGGGAACCAACATAATAAGCACCATCTTTTATTCAACGACTTGTCATAATCTTTTACAAATAGGATAAATCAGCTTGTTTAAGGACACATGTCCAACAGGGTGAACACTGACAAAAAGTCCGGACAAAAGGCGAACCCAGCCCGGAGTAATCGAGCAGACGAGCTCGGGAACATAGAGAGATGATGTCTGGGCAGAGAGAGAAAATCAACAACTACCCAACAAGGAAGGCGCAAGACTTGCGGAGGAGTCAAAGATTCGTTCTGATCTTCCGAGATTATTTAGGTTAGTTTCCTAATTTGGTGTGATATGGTTAGCTAGGGTTTCACTTTTGAGTGACTATATAAACCTAGCATTGTGTACATTGTAAATCAAGCGTGCGAGTCGTGAGTATTAGCGATTTTATTATTTCCTACCTTCGATTATCAGTAAAGAGAATTCTTTCTCCCAATTTCAAGTTCTTCTTTTCTGTTCGATTCGGTATTTTTTTGTGTTCTTTGTAGATCCGTGAATTGGGATCCAACATATATATATATATATCATGCATGCAACTGATCAGTGGCGGAACTAGGATTTAATCATAGAGGGGGCTGGTTTAAATTTTTTTTGGAAAGGAGGGGCTAATTTGTAGTTTTAATAAATTTAACACTAAAAAAAAATACAAAAACATAAATTTCAAGGGTTAAAAAGTGCAAAAATAGAAATTTAAGGGGGGCTATAGTCCCCTTAGCACTACAAGTGCTTCCGCCTATGCAACTGATATATATGGACCATCAATAAAGAAATTTATCGCTATTACATGGACCATCAAAGAGCAATTTAATCGCTTTTCCAGCTCTTTTCAGAAATAAATATACTAAATCGACGCTAGAATATATATATATATATATATATATATATATATATATATATATATAATATGGAACGCTAGTGGAAATGAAGATATATCTCCCTCCATTAATTAGCACATCAAATGTGCCCGTTTACGGCACGCCTTTGATTGTGTTTATATCCCATAAACGGGAATAGATTCAAGCTGAACAAATCTATGTATACATATAGATATACATAAACATATATATATATATATATATATATATATATATACACGCATACGCACACCATGACCCAGCTAGGGTTTACGATCAGTACGAAGAAGAAAAAAAAAACATTATTTTCTTGAACTATCTACTAAAAGAATATTGATGTATATCTATTAAAAGGTTTCAGTCATGCTCTTGCTTTCGTGACCTCAAAGTGTGAGCGTTATATAATAATAATTTAAAATAAAAAGTTACTGGGTGGGTGGTAAATAAGTTAATAAACTAATTAATTGCCACTCAATATATTATAAAAATATAAAGTGTCCCTGTTTTGCAAACAAAACACTCATAAAAATAACTTATTGCTAGCAAAAACTCCATGACCAAGTCTAAAGGTTTTAGTTACGGGCTTCTTCTTTGATTATAATTACAGTTTGTAGTCAAATTATATTTTATATGTATTAATAATTGAAAGATAATATAGTAGCTTCACCGTTACCAGATACTCATACTGTAGTCACTTTTTTTCATCGGAACTTAATTTAATACTGCGCAATATATATATAATATATATATATATATATATTCTATTGTGGACATCGAAACAAAGAACTAAGAGCCGGCCATAAATATATACGTACATGCCAGATTCATATAGCAGTGACTAGCGAGTTATGGCTGAGTACTTTGTGTCTATATATTGACATAAATGCTTAATTTTGTAACATGTACGCTGGTATATTAATATATATATATATATATATATATATATATATATATTTGCGAATAGAGTAATCAAAACTTGCAAAACAACGTGGTGGTCGAAAGATTGACATTCTCCTTCAATCTTGCCAACAAATCTCGCTACTTACTGCTATGTCAATCGATTGAACTTCGTCGTCTTCATGCTCTTCTCAACCACGTGGACCTAGTTCCTGATAGACATAACGACCTAGTTTCTTGGAACTAAGGTGGTCATCTAGGACCTGGATGTTGTGACCTGATCGTCTAGTCTGGTTGATTTTATCGATCTTATCGCTCCTTGACTTAAAAAGTTGAACCAAATCAAACTTAACGCACTTATAACGAAAATTTCCCCGTATGTTATACATGGTTGATAATATCGTCATTAATATAGCTGAATAAAGAATATAAGTCGAAAACTCTTGCTCGTCAACAGGGATGGAACTGTTATACAATGGGGGTGACAATTGTCACCCCCAACTTTTTAATTTTTTTTTTATATATATTTAATATTGTTTGAATTAAAAATTATAAAAAATAGCCTTCTTCTTATTTTTTTTCCTCGTGAGTTGTGAACCTCTTCCATTTCCATTTACTTTTTTGAAGCCCTTCCTTATTTCTTCTTATGAGAGGAAAAAAGATGATGATCAGTGAATCGATTTAGAAATTGATCCTCTCGTGAAGATCATCGCTCGTCCTCTCCTCCACTCGGTGAATCGATTCAACTCAACTTCGATGACCTGATCTCTTCACCGAAGAAGGCGACGCTCGACGTACGCCATGGGCTGAGTTCTTGGAGAGAAGAAAGTCGCAGGTCGGTTTTCTTTCCCCAAATTGTGAGTGAGATTTGAGAATTAACTGAAGTCTAAAAAAAATGTATAGACTAGGATTTTAAAATCTTACTTCTGGTTTATGTGCACAGCCCACAGGGAAATTCCACAAGGTGGTCTTCCTCTCTCCGTCCAAGGCAGTGCACCGATTCTTCCTCGTTCCACCATTATTGTCGGCTCCAAGGTCCAGACCGTTATCTTCTAGTTATCAAGGTAAACCAACATTGCAGTGCCTTTACATTACTTGATTAGTTAAAGATTTTTCTGATTAGTTTGATTTAGAAATTGATTTAGGATTTTATTTCCAGATTTTTATATTTGTATATAGAGTTTTAGTCAGATATGAATCACAAATTCTCATATTTAGATTTTGATTTAGTGTTTCATATTTAGATTTTCATATCATATAAGATGGATTAATTAAAAGATGTAAAATAAGTTGTGTTGATTTTGTTTGTTATCGCAGATGAAAACACCGACTACTATTGATTCGTTTTTCAAAAGAAAACACGCCGATACACCAGTACAAGAGCCGACAATTGAAGACCGTCGTGCGTTAAAGTCACGAAGAGTCGAAGTAGATGTTGATTTTGATATCGACAAAGTAGAACGCGATCCGGGTTTACGACCACAAATATGGAAGGATCCGGCCGATAAACGTGATGAAGTTTGCCGAATTTATATGAAATGGGGTCCAAATCAGCCTATACTTCGTGACTATCCAAAATCAAGTGAAAGGCAATTTCGAAGCTTTAAGCCATCTTTTTTCGATCGGTTTCCATCTTGGTTGGAATATTCTAAAAGAAAAGATGCTAAATTTTGTCTACCATGTTTTTTATTTCATAAAGAAGACGGACCTTCTGGATCTGATGCGTTCACTGAAGAGGGCTTCCGGACTTGGAATAAGATAGGGAGGAAGAATTGTTCACTTCGTGCGCATATTGGAAAAGATAATAATTCACTTCATAATATTTCTTTGAATCTTTGGTCAGATCTCATGAATCAGTCAGGCCATATTGCTAATAAGTTCTCGAATTTTAAATCAAAATAAGTGCTTGATAATAGACTTCGTTTGAAAACTTCTATTGGAGCAACTAGATGGCTTACGTTCCAGTCTTATGCTTTGAGAGGTCGTGATGAGTCTACCACCTTAAGGAATCGTGGAAACTTTTTAGAATTGCTGACGTCGACGTGTTAGCGAATGCTCCAAGGAATGCAACGTATACATCACCAAATATTCAAAAGCAAATACTACATGTCTTGGCAATGAAAGTGAAGAAGTATATTCAGGAAGAAATTGGTATGGCAAAGTATTGTATCATTGTGGATGAAGCTCGAGATGAGTCTAAAAAGGAGCAAATGTCACTTGTATTGTGATTTGTTGACAAAAATGGTTGCATTCAAGAGCGTTTTTTTGGGTTGCTTCATGTCAAAGACACCGCATCATTGAGTTTAAAAACTGGTATTTTCTCGATGCTCTCTCATTTTAATCTTGATATTCAGTTTATTCGAGGGCAAGGTTACGACGGTGCTAGCAACATGCGTGGAGAATGGAAAGGTTTGCAGGCTTTGGTTTCAAAAGAATGTCCATATGCTTATTATGTTCATTGTTTTGCTCATCGTTTTCAATTAGCATTAGTTGCCGCTTCCAAAGAGGTTTATCATGTTAAAAAGTTCTTTGACAAACTTTTAATCATCGTCAATATTGTCGGTGGATCGTGTAAGCGCTCTGACCAACTCAAAGATGCTCATGCTTCAAATGTTGCCTATTTACTTGATATCGAAGAGCTTGAAAGTGGAAAAGGTCTTAATAAGTCAATAGTTCCTTCCAAAGACCCAGTGATACTCGTTGGACTTCACACTCTAAGTCCGTTAATAGTTTGCTCATGATGTTTAGTGCAACATGTGAAGTTTTGTTGAGTATCATGAGAGATGGACAAACTGATTGCAAACGCGGTGAAGCTAAATCGGTTCACAAGACGATGACTCGGTTTTACTTTGTCTTCATAATGCATCTGATGAAAGAGGTTCGCTTTGTCTTCATTTGCAGTTTAAATCTCAAGATATTTTGAATGCTATGTTTCTTGTTTCATCTTCGAAGACTCTATTACAGAATCTTAGAGACGACAGATTCGATAATTTAGTGGAAAAATTTAGATCTTTTTGTGCACGAGTCAATATAGAAGTTCCCGATTTTAGTGTCTTGCATGATCAAAAAAGAGGAATGGCTTCACGTAAAATAACAGTTGGGGATTATTATAGATGTGATATTTTCTACACAGTGATCGACTCTCAAATGGGAGAACTCGACAATCGGTTCAATGATGACACGATACAGATGATTGTACTTTGTTAGGCTTTGGATCCTAAAGAGATGCGAACATCATTTAGAAAGGATGATATCATCAAATTAGTTCAGAAATTTTATCCAAAAGACTTTGACGAAGATGAAATGGAATTATTGGACTTCGAACTCCTTCATTTTGATTCACTCCGACGACTTCCAGATTTTTTATCTTTGACAAAAATTTCAGATTTAATGGAATGGTTGGTGAAAACAAGAAATTTAGAACTCTTCCCTTTGCTTTGTAGATTGATAGCTCCGATTCTTACTCTTCCGGTCTCGACTGCCACTACCGAGCGTTCTTTTTCAAGAATGAGTATAGTCAAGAGCCCACTTCGCAACAAGATGGAAGATGAGTATTTTTCGGATTATTTACTCGTGAATATTGAGAGAGCGATTACTGAAATGTTTAGCATTGACTCGATCATTGATAATTTTCGTGCTATGGAATCAAGGCGTTGTCTATTTTGATGTAATCATATGCTTTCAGATATTATCAAATATTAATTATAGTATTTTATGTCTTCTTTTTGTTTGGCATTGGCTCGACCATTGATGATTTCCGTGTTATGGAATCAAGGCCTTGTCTATTTTGATGTAATCGTACGCTTTAAGATATTATTAAATCTTAATTACAGTATTTGATGTCTTTTTTTTTCTTTCTCCGTCACCCTCCGATTTAATTCCTGGTTCCGTCCCTGCTCGTCAATAATAGATTCTTTATATCTCAAGGAAAAAGAAAAGACAATTATTGCACTACATCAAATCAAGATTGTTCGCACTAAAATATATCTCTTATCTCTTAATGATCAACTTAAATAGAAAGAAAGAAATTTAAAAGGACAAGACCTAAAGGGTGAGGGAAATTTTTTAAGTGATATATATATATATACCCTTTTTCCTAAATTTTTAAAAGGTGGTTGCCTTTTTCTTGTTTTCATTTTTTATAATCGTAATATTATTATTAGGTGAGAGATTATATTTATAAAGACATATTGCTTGCTTTAATGATGTCAAGAATAATGGGTCCTATTTATTTCATTTGTGTATATAATTTATGGCATGATCATTAAATTGCGTGTGTGCTCTCAAATGCGATCAAGAAGTCAGCGTCCTGCTATCATTAACTTGGTCACGCTTTTCAATTTAGTTATCGAAAAGGAGCAATTAGAACATAACCTAAAGGACATCATTAAATATTTTTTGGATACAAAGGGCACATGGTAGCATCAAGATTCAGCTAAGCAACAAAATATATTAGTTAAACTATAGTTGAAATTACAAAAGAAAACAAATAATGCAAGAGATTTGTTCTAGAATAATTCATTAACATTTATGCAAAGATCTATTATAATTTTTTTTTCCTTTCTGTATTTCACTTCGAGCAGTAAAAGAAATGAGTCCGTAACTAACTATTAATTGTGATTTCCCATCACAAAAATTAGGGTTATTTATTTATGATATATATATTTATGTATATCTTATTTTTTGGAGTTCTATTTGAGATTAGAGTAATTAATGAGATACGTACAGCAATTACACATGCAATATATATATACATATATATTATTACTATTATTTGGATTAATTCATTAATTTACGACATCAATTCTTACATGCATAGTTAAATTTTTTGAGACAATAAAGACAAAAAATATATTAAATAACACTATATTTGTACATTGGTTAAGCTAAATATTCATTGAAAAGATAAGGCTGATTGTAATTTGTATCACATATGGACTAATAACTCCTTCCTTTATGACAATATTCATGGTATCTCTCCTAATTTATTTATGCAACACAAACGACAAAAAAAAAAAAAAATTAAAGAAGAAAAAACAACGTACGTATGCTTCGTAGTAATATCTCATGTCTCATGTAACATGTATACGATCACCACTGCTTGATCTGCTATACGGACAGGTGGCAAAGCGGGTCGTACAGGTATGGGCTGTACGGCGAAAGATGCACGACGACGTCGTCCTCGTTGGCCGTCGCATGGCCGGGGGAGCAAAACGACGCTGCCATGCTCGAGTCTTGGCAGGTGCCGTTGAGTTGCGAGGCGACGAGGCGGTCGAGGGAAGCCCAGTCGTTCACCTCCGTCGAGGGTGATTTCCCGTTGTTGCGGTGGTTACTGGACGGTGCTACGTTGTTAGGCCGGTGCTCGGTTTCGAGGAGAATCTCATCCATTGATTTGTAGCATGTGCTCGGGCTCTCGAGCCTCGGGAGGTGCATAAAACGCTCGTGTAGACCCGCGTGATGATCGGCTGCTTCAAGATATTGCCCATGATGATGATCATGATCGAGATCGTTGTTGTGATGGACGGTCCTGATGCTGGTCAAGGAGTTCTCGTTTTCGAGCTTGCAAGTCCTTCCCATGTAGAGAAGAATCTGGTCCAACACGCCGTCGTTTCTCACGTAAGGCATGTGGTGATTATGGCTGTGAAAAGCGATAGGGCTGTGCGACTCCATCGACATGGACGAGGCTTTGGGGCTGTCGATGGCTTTTTGGTAATTCTTCTTCTTGAAAACCCGGCAGACCACCCATCCGTCCTCGGAAGACACAGGGTCGGAAGTTAACGGGGTCGAAATCTGTTTATTTCCATCAACACCGGTATCAAAATTTAGCATAGGTTTGTCCATATCATTTAACTATATTTTAGAGTACTATGTATGTTTGTGTGTGTGTGTGTTTGTATATATATATATATATATATATATATATATATATATATATATATATAACTATATGGTATAAAGGGCTCATGTACGTGGTAGTTAAAAAAGTTTTAATAACCACTTGTTAGTACATTGTTTACTCTTTTGAGTTTCACCCAAGTGAATAACTAGTTATGGTATCACAAGGCAAAACCAATGAGGCAAAAGTAGCCAATGAATTGTCATCATTGTCATTTCCTCTTAATCAACAAAGTCAGGTATTCACATCATTTTTTTTTTTTTGGTGTATGTCCCAATTTACCCGCTAATATTGATGTTAACAATTCAATATTTCCCCTTCGCACGTAAACTTACAAGCTCACACATTATCGAGGCTTGAAGTTAACGGGGTTGAAAGCTTAATTTTGGACGGATACTCGAACTATGCAGTCTTTGAGTATTAATTCTGAACGATTGAAAGCTTAAGAATATGCTGTTCCATTTTAATAAATTTTGAGTATCTATGCCTTCATTCTTTACATAATTTATCAAAAAGAAATTGAAGGGAGAAACTTCCAAAATTCAAACCTAAATAAATATAGAAAACATAAAAAACTTGTCGTACATACCGTAGAGTCACATGTAGTGGTCTCATCAAGCCTATATTCATGCATAATCCAATCCGATTTCTGCCCATGAGGAGCTCTTCCCTTGTAAAACACAAGCGTCTTTCTCAACCCTATCCTTCTGAACGCGCTGTAGATGATCTTATCTCTTCCGGTGGCTTTCCAGAACCCGGCTGCCGTGGCACGGTTGGTCCGTGTTCCGGTCGGGTACTTCTTGTCCTTGTGGCTGAAAAAGTACCAATCATTCTGCGGTGTCGACCCGATCTTGCACTTCTCTGAAGAATATCAACAAGAACAAGCTCAACATTTATCATATATTATACGATAAAGCTATAAATTTTAGTGAATAGTTTACCTTGAATATCCCAAGGCTCAAGCTTGTTGAGATCGACTTCACGTATCACATCAAGGTCAATCTTCTCAAAGGCGACTTTCTTCCTCAAATAGTAATGAAGAAGCTCCTCTTCGGTGGGGTGAAACCTGAAGCCTGGAGGGACTTGGGACTGGCCATTGATGGACAAGTTCATGTCTTCAGACATATAACAAAGTGATTAACAACTAATTAATGATCAATGTGATTATCTTAGCAAAGGGAAAAGAGAGAAAGAGGGAGATTAATGATGGGAATTAGATGAGCGTAAAGGGGGTAAGGGAGAGATGATAATTTATAATGGCAGAGGGTAGGGCAAAGAGGGAAGGGTCCAAAATTGCATGAAAAGCTTGGGGGTATCATGGCCATTAGTGTACTTGGCCATGGGGGCCACAAGATGAGCCAACCACCTAAAACTATTGCCCTAGAGAGGGAAAGAGTGAAGGGCTGTGTGTGAGGCCCTACATGTTATAGGTGGTAACATTTTTCAAATATTTTTTCTTAGTTAATGGTGGCGAATGTATATAAGTTGCACTTAACTTAGGCAATATAGACCTTCTTTCAGTTGAAAATATACCTTAGTTCTATTTTATTGCAATTTGAATGTATTCATTGTCACTAATGTACTTAATGCCTAAAAAAACCCCTCTAAATCTTCAATAAAGTAAAATTTGAGTATATTTTTCACTGAAGATGACTTGAGCCTATACCGTCTCAGTCAAAAATAACTTCAATATTTTTGCCACTAATAATCTTATCTTTTTCATATTTTTTTGTTTGATTTTGTTTTTGAGAATGGGAGAGAGTTAGTGAGAGAGAAAATAAGTGTGTGTGGAGGGCAAGCCAACATCTGAACTATGACCTTCGACCTTAATATCTATATGAAAAGCACCTTCCAAAACCACCACTATTCCACTCTCTCTCTCTCTCCCATGAACATGACTCGTTTTACTTGTGTGCAACCACCTTAGAGAGAGAGAGAGAGAGAGAGAGAGGATGGGGTCGGAGGCACTGAGCTTTCGTGCATGGCCCCTCGCTAGAGGAAAGATATGATGGCGTTTTGTGGACTCCGATCAAGACATTTAGCGTTTATTTTATTTCACTTTATCAACTCTTTCACATCCATCTTATGTTTAGAAATCAAAATATATATTGCTTTCACGTACGTACTCTTATTACATGTCCACATGCTTGACACACCAAATATATAATATTGTCCGTAAAATAGAAGATATATGTATCATGAATTATCTCTGCATTAATTAGTAGGTCATGTTCTTTCAGTTCAAAGTCATAACAGAATTGTACAAAAACGTATCTGACTTTACAGCAACATAAGTGGGGAACGATAGAATGAACTCAAAAAAGAAGAATACGACATGTTCCTTATAAGATATAATCCTCAAGATATGCTAAAATGGCTCATTCACAACCACTTCATATGCAAGAGTAGAACAACACATTTCCTTATTCCTCACAAAAATTACACAATAATTAATAACTACTTTATCTATTTCTTTCATTTGATATAATCAATAATAGAATTATTAATGAGTTTTTTGGAATGAAAAGTTGTGAAGATCAAGTAGCTATCACTCTATTATTCTTCTTTTCCAGAGTATCTGTGAAACGTATATATCACCCATATTAAGTAGTCATAATATTTCCTTTCATGTCTAAAAATATAAATTATTAGAATTCTTTTCAAGCCTATTAAAGTAAAAACAAATTACATCATCTTAATTTTTAAAGATATGGCGGCCAAAAGGGGAACAGATTAATTGATCAATAATATTGATCGATTTGTGGCAGTGACAACTAATCATCTGCTGGTTGCGTAAAGTAAATAAACTAATTAAATTAATTTGTAAACCCTTTTATTTGTTGTAAGATTGAAAGAACTCAAGAAGTAATTTACTTAATTGGTCCATTGAAAGTCCAAGTAATTAAGGAATTATATTAATAGTCATCTACATAAATTGGGGTTAAATTTGTTCAAATGAAATAGTCTTATTCTTTTGTGTTTATGAATGAAAAAGACTTGTTTTATACGATAAAACTGATAAATATTGTTGATGTTACTTTCCTATTTTATATTTTAAAAAAACGATATATTTAATAGTACTATTGCCTAAACTTATCTTAAAATGCTAGTTACTTGTTTGCTTGGATGAGGTGAAATTAGAATGCCTACAAAACATAATTATTAGTCATGTAATAGCATTATTAATAAGTTTATTATAATTAAGATTATTAATTTGTTGACTATTAATTTAATAATGTTGGTTAGAGTCCAATACTGACAGGGCGGACCCAGAAAATGACTTCAGGGGTGACGAATGACAAATAAAGACTCAATAAATCAAAGTATAATTAATAATATCTCAAAACATAGTTACATAAATTTAGAAAGCATATTGCTTTACTATTACGGAAATCTTCTATAATTGAATCGGCACTAATAATATATATACAGTTTTTATGAAATTATAATCTATATCGGTGTTATCGTCAATGTTTTAAGGATGGCTTAATGCAAATTGCTCGGAAATCCAATTTATGGGTATACGAGGATAATAAGGATATATTGTTTGGATACTAGTAAAAAAAAAAAAAATCGACACCGATTATGCCAATAATTTTATGGTATAACACAAAATCAATAAGTAGTGAAATAATATTAAAAATGATTAATTAAAAATATTATTTACTTATCAATAAAATTAATAAATTTTATAATAATATTTCTATTTGCAAGCTGCCATATATTACCATAACTATATATATATATATATATATATATGTTCCGAAAATCGCGAAAATCGAGCGATTATCGTTCGATTAATCGAAGAAATGGTGTTCTCGGTAACTTATCTCTAGTAATCGTTGCCGTTTTATACTTTTTCGAAATTTTTCGAACCAAAAACTTTGGTACTTATCGCTGCAACTTTTCAAGAGCAAAATAACGATAATCGGAGGACTTTTCGTCCAAATTTGGGTAAGTTCGAAAATTTTGATATCATTGTGGCAAAAGTACATATGTTTCAGAAATTGTTGATTTGAGTTAGTTACTCGAATATTTTGGTGTAATTTCGTTTTATAAAATTGTATATAATTTTAAAACTAATCGGTTTGCATAATTTTTTTTTTTAATTTGAAGTTTTTCTGAATTGTGATATCATTGTGGCAAAAGTACATATGTTTCGGAAATTGTTGATTTGAGCTAGTTACTCGAATATTTTGGTGTAATTTCGTTTTATAAAATTGTATATAATTTTAAAACTAATCGGTTTGCATAATTTTTTTTAATTTGAAGTTTTTCTGAATTGTGATATCATTGTGGCAAAAGTACATATGTTTCGGAAATTGTTGATTTGAGCTAGTTACATTAGTATGAGACTTGGTTTGTGGCTTATATATTATTATTTGTATGAGACTTTTATGTTTATATTTTGTGACATTAGTATTTTATGTTATGTTTTTAGTGTAAAATATGTGTGAATTTTTTTTATGGGTTTTCCATCGATAAATCCATCGATAAACGATTAATCCATCGATAAGTTCGATAAGTTTCGATAACGGCAAACGATAATTTTTATAGGTTTTCCGTTGATAAATCCATCGGCAAACGATTAATCCATCGATAACGGCAAACGATTTATCGGCCAAAACGACATTTTGATCCTTGCTTTAGACATTCAGTTTCTTAAAATAACATGATAATAAATCAATATTTAATATTTTATGTGAAAACATTAAACAACAACATCACTAATCATCGAATTATGTGCAAAACTAAATAAATAAACCATCAAATAGCAAATCAATAAATTTGATAATTATATAAAAAAAATCACGCAGCCCAAGGAAGAAAAAGTGAGTGAGTAAAAAATTAAGTAAATAAATACTTCTATGCAGTGTTTCGAAAATCGCTATTATCGAGCGATTATCGTTCGAGTAATCGCTGAAATCACGTTCTCGGTAACTTATCTCTAGTTATCGCTGCCGTTTTATACTTTTTGAGATTTTTCGAACCGAAAACTTAGGTACTTTTCGCTGAATGTTTTCAAGTGTAAAAAAACGATAATCGAGGGACTTTTCGCGCAAATATGGGTAAGTGTCTAAACCCTAATATAAAAGCAACCTTATCTCTTCTCACCATTTTCAGCTTCAGTTTCCAACCTCACACCCTATTTTTCTCCTCCTGCTTTACAAATCCTCTATTTTGCCTCGATTATCGCCTGGAGAAGAGAGCTCCTTATCGCCAACACCAAAGCAACAGGAAGCCCTAATTTTATCATGGCAAAAGTTCCAAGTTTGTATAATCTCGGAATATAAATGTATATTTAGGGTTTTTTTGAGTAAATTTTGAGTGTTTTATAGATTACATGTTGTATATGCATGAATTATGTAAAATTTTCACAATAACATTCCATATTTCTAGTACTTACTTAGTAATGTATCAAGTTGAAATGAAAGTTCAACATGAAGTTTCATATAACTTTAATTGTACTATTTGTAATTTTGAATCAAATATTGTTCTTGAAATTTATTTTTCTTAGGTTTATTAAAGAATATGGATGAATTATGATGGATGGTGTGCTTTTTGTTAATTTTTTTGCAGATTTGGGTTGATTTTAGGCTTTGTCCGAATTTTGTATAATAGCGGCAAAGGTACTTATGTTTTGAAAATTATTGAACTTGAGCTATATTTTGAACATTTTTTATGTAATTTCATTTATTAAAGTAGTGTGTAATTAGAAAAATGAGTGTTTAACATAATTTTTTTTGTAATTTGATGTTTTCTCGAATTTTTGGTTTATTATGACAAAAGTACATATGTTTTGGAAAACAGTGAATTTGAGCTAGTTAATCGATCTTTTTCATGTAATGTCGTTTTATAAAAATGTATATGATTTATAATGTGTGAGGCTGGCAATTTTTTTTTTATTTTGACTTTTTTCCGAATTATAAACTTATTGCGGCAAAAGTATAAATGTATCGGAAATAAGTTAATTTGAGCTACTTAATCAAATTTTTTGGTGTAGTTTCATTTCATAAAAATTATTATAATTTACAAACTGTGAGGTTGGCATAACTTTTTTTATTATTTTGATGTTTATCTGAATTGTTAAATTATTGCGGCAAAAGTACATATGTATCAAAAATCAGTTAATTTGAGCTAGATAATAGACTTTTTTGGTGTAGTTTCGTTTATAACATTGTATATAAATTATAAATTGTGACTTTGGTTATATTATTATGATGAGACTTGATTTGTGACTTATGTTATATTATGTATGAGACTTATGTTCACATTTTGGTGAAATTAGTATTTTATGTTAGGTTTTTTAGTTTAAAATATGCATGAAAATATATTCTAGGTTTTCCATCGATAAATCCATCGATAACCGATTAATCCATCGATAAGTTCGATAAGTTTCGATAACGGCAAACGATAATTTTTATAGATTTTCCATCAATAAATCCATCGGTAAACGATTATTCCGTCGATAACGACAAAATATTAGTATAACATTTTTTTTTTCTCAACAAATTTGGGGGGAACATAAGCCACCTCCATTAACACATGGGTCCGCCCCTGAATACTGAGTATAGCTCATATGTCGAATATTAATTTAATAATATTAGTCAACATTTGTAGTTTGGTAATAGAAAAAAAATAAATTTAATTAATATTATTAATTTATAGAGTACAATAAATATAATGAGATTTTATTGTAGTTATTTAAGTATTTTTGTACATTACCAAGCAAGTTTAGCCCAGTGGTAACTCCGCTACACCTCCATTCAAGAGGTCACGGGTTCAATCCCTATGAGATTCAAATGAGTGTCCTTTTACATATGTAAACTTTGCCAATAGTGTCACATGTTTTTACACTGAATATATCTAATAATTACGAGAATGCATTGTAACATTGGTCGATTGTGTTACTCCATTCGAAAAAGAAAAAAAAAGTATTTTGTACATTAATTAATAATAATTAGTCCCTGCTCTCAGCTAAGATATTATTGTTAATTAGTGATGTCATTTTTTCCTAATCAAGCGTAATAAATAAAAGGAAAAAAACCATTAATAAATATTGGCGTTGATTTTGATCATTAAAGAAAAGTTATTATTGATCTGACCACATTAACATGGCTTTCAGACCACCTCTTGTTAATTTAGGGGGAACAAATATATTATAAGAGAGCACTTCAACCATTTAAGCGCATGTATGCCTCGTCATTGGTTCATTATGAAATCGCCACAATAATTAAATATTCTTAATTCAAATAATTTAATAAAAAGCCAAGTTTTAGTCCACAACTACATGTGATGTGAATAGTATTTTTAGCGTAGTGCAGACGAGTCCATCAAAGTGTATTCACTCCCATCGCAACGACCTAAGGGGCCATTCGGTTATATTTTTTTTATTATATTTTTGAATTCTAAAAATAATTTTAAAATTATGTTTTTAAAATATTTAAAATATTGTTTAGTTATGTTTTTTTTTTCAACTGTATTAAAATAAATAAATAAAATAACATTTAAAAAAAATACGTCAAAACTATAGTTTCCCACCTATCATTAGATTCGTCTCGGCGTAAGCTTTCCAACGGTATAAATTATGAGTCCATCCGAGGTTTGTAGAAAAAGAAAAGTAATGAAAGGAAATCCCACCAAATGCCAAAAAAGTATCAAACGTTTAAGACATAGTTTATTAAAATTAATTTATACCCACTAATAATAAATTGTTTTGAACCATATTAACCCTAGTTATTAATTTTAATAATTAATTTTCGTAATAAATTATTAATTAAAATTTCAAATTATTAATTTTGACAACTTCCCGTATTGTTTATGATTGTCATTTAATGATTTGATTTTTCGTAATTAATTTGATTTTAAGACATAGTTTATTAAAATTAATTTATACCCACTAATAATAAATAGTTATGTAACTGTAGTTTTGTAATTACGGTTACGTAATTACAATTTTTTTTCGTAATTACAGTTTCGTAACTACATTTTCCTAATCGTATGTAAAGTTGCGAAAAATATTTAACACAGTCGTATATAAATTTACGAAAAATAAATTAAGGAAATATTGTTTTGCAAAAAAAATGGCTGAAAATAAAATGAATTAGAATATATATTTTTTTAATTTTATTTTAAATTTAAAAGCGTTAGAATCCATATTAATAGGGAAAAATATTTCAAAAATAATTAAGGAATTTTTAAGATTAATTAGTTATTCTATTTAGCTACATTTAAGGAAAAAATTTAAATTGATTTTTAAATGATTAAGTATATCGAATAATAATTAATTTCAAACGTAATTTAAATGCCAAATATTAATTTCACACGTAAACAATATTAAGGGTATATTGGTCCATATTTTAATTAATTGGCGATTTTGGTTTCCATAAATAAGTTTGAACATTTTGTTAAAAAAGTTTGATCATAATGGGCATTTGGCTCATTTACCCAATAATAAAATATATATTAAAACAATTATATTAGGAGATAGAAAGAAATAAGTAATGTGGAATAAAGTAGTAAACACCTTTTATGTGTTTTCTATTTTCTATGTAAATTTCAAAGCCACAAAAAATATATTCTGAATTCGTTTTCTAAATAAATAACCAAACATGTTTTCTGACACTGTTTTCTAGAATTTGGATTTAAAAAAACATAACCAAACGACCAGTAAATTTCTTGAGCCACGTCGGCAAAGACAGAGTTGATTATGTTGTGCAATTCATATCGTTTGGTCAACGTAATGTACACACTTCTAAATAGTTTGAGGCTTTTTGGGATTATACAAAACAAAACAAAAAAAACAAAAAACAAAAGACAAATGCGCATATAATGGTTTAGGTCTAACGCGAGGTCTAACACGGACAATATCATTTGTAGGTCATACAAATGGTTTTGGAGTCTTGTTCAAACAAAATATATGGCCAACGAAGACATCTGACTCTCTTTTTGTAAGTGATAGAACCCTAATTCCTTGAGCTACGATATAAGTTGTATGCAGTCTCACGTCGTTTTAGTGTAGACACATCGGGAGATTTATAAGGGTAATACGCCTAACTCCCAATAGTGTGAGATATTTTGAGATTAGACCAAAAAAGTAATGAATAACTGCATAAAGAGATAATAACAACAAATGTATAAGTTCAGTGAAAATAACAGTCAAGCGGGTAAAGTACCCAAGTTATGTATAAGTGTATGGTTTGTGTTTTTCGTCTCTATTCTGTGCTTATGGGCCTTGTGAATAAAGTCCATCACATCTTTTTGGATGACCATATTGCAACCAAGACATGGTCCCAAAACAATCCCGGTAACGAATATGATCTAAAAGTGCATACTTTCTCAGCGGCAATGACAAAATAAAGAGACGAAATCTCATATACTTTTGCACAAATGAAACTTGAGTATATGATTGTTGAGGGGGGAAATTGCCTTCAATCTCTAAGTGACACGGGTGAAACTCTAATTTATTGTAATTTTGGAAGCTTAGGTATTTCTGTTAAATTATGTCATATGGGATTGACATCGCTTTAAGAGAATATACATAACACGTAAATGATGAGAATAGTATGATTGTTTTATTGCTAGTACACAGTTTATGAGTACAAGTTCATACGAATAACTCCAGATCCTTTCTTTCATCCACTTTGCTTGGTATATATTTATATAATTCCTAGACTTGTCTATGATTCCTCGTCGCTGCTTGTAATGCCTCATCGCATTAATTGTCGAGGGAGTTTCTCTCCGATAAATATAGTGGTAAAACGTCTCGCTAAATGAGTGGGCTTAATTGCCTTATTAAATCATAAACTGCTATTATTAAGGACTAATTAAAGAGTGGAATCCGTTGCTCTCGTCGCCAGCATCAAATCATGATCCTCGCTGCAATCTGAGGATTCCACTGCTGGAATCGAATGCTCTTCTCCTATTTAAAGGTAACATCGTCGACCGGAAATTTAGGAGTCGACGGGGTTGCTTCTTGGGCTTGACCTTCCTCATCGCTGGTACTCTTTCTGCGATGGACATATCTTTGATGGGCCTCCGTTGACTCTTCTCCTCAGACGTCGCGCTTTGATGCTTTGACCAAGATCAAATATTTCGTAAATAGATTTAGTCGTTTCATATAAATTAATCGTCAAAATCGTACTTCAACAAAGATCATTATTTTTACCTAAACTTGAGTATATTTACCAATATTATCTGAGGTATTTAATATAAAAAAGACAATATTATATCGAATAGTATTATCGGGCCGTTAATTACAACCATTCTCGCTAGCATGTATTTTCTATTATTCACGTGGCCAGCACTTCTCACGTTAGCTTTGATGATTGTCTTTTGAGTATATTTACCGACATACTTTCTCCACTTGCAAGTTGCAACCTCTCAACTCAAACAAAGATGTATATAACGGTACCACTAACTATATTACAATATATATGTATACATATATTCCGTTATTAGGTCTTCATGTCTTAGCTTTAATCATGATCGTTATTTATCCAAATTTCCATGGCTAATCATGATTTATGGGAGACAAATTGACGGAGCAACCACTTCTACTAACCTGCACTGGACATCTCATCTCCCCATCACCTTATAACTTTCACAAACTATATTAATTTCATCAAACTATATTCTTAATATTGTATATTAATCTTAGTTATAATGGTTGAGATTATAAATATTATTAATAACTAATTCTTTATTCAATATTTATATATAAATAACTAGGGTACTAATAGCCATAATGAATTGCGAACAATCTTTTTTTTTTTTTTTTTTTCTTAGAGCCAAATTCATGACGTTGTTAATTTAATATTGATGACGTGATTTATTACACACTTCAATGAGACTTCTAGAGAAGATGGAAAAAGTGGAAACGATAAGATTACGACAGATTAATAGTAAAAATTATGATTAAGATTACTAAGAATATGTGGGACTGTGATGTTGATTAAAAACATGGAAAGTTTGAGAAGCCATTTTAAGGATGTCAATGATGTTTGAACTTGGAATTAATAATAGTCAACATATATTTGGCCAATACTTAATTACTCATAACTCATATAGCTCATATATATTATAGATGTTCGACGTATTCCATACATAACATCCTACTGTTTAAAAGAGAAATAATAATTTCCTCTTCATAAAAAACGTCAACTCAATTGAATACACGTATATATAGTGGGCCATACACACCTTTAGCGACATTATATATTATATATAATATACTACAAAATTAAACTTAGATATACGAACAAATATGTACTTTTTATGGAATACTGTTTACATTATATTCTAATGAACTATTTACACGTAGGACTCATTCAAACGTTAGTTTCTATAATCTTATTCAATTGGTATTACTTTGTATAAATTCTAACTAAAATTATTGTTATAGTTTTTTTGTAAAATATACTTCATTTTTGTAAGCTCTACTTTCCAAGAATAGACTGAGTATTTATGAATTATTAGATACTGTGAGTATATACAATACAAGCGATGTAAACTCTTATATTTTTTTTATAGATTGTTAGATACTTTAGATTTTTAGTTGTTTGCTCTTTTCTAACTCGAGTGTAAACTCTTATATTTTCTATATGTATTATGAATCTTGTTACCCGTTTTGTGTTTCTTGGATGTCAATTACATTGCAACACAAGTTTATTAAATAGGTAATTTTGAACTTACATAAAAATATTGTCAAATTAATATTTACAATTATTTTTTGACTTTTCCGTCGGCATGTGACATGGCTGTTATTTATGCGGTCTGTGGCATGTCTATATTTTTTTACGACTTTTCAGTCGATATTTCCGTCGACACATGACATGCCCGTAAAAAGAAGGCTGCAAAACATTGGTATTTTAAACCATGCTCTAAATAATAAGAAAATAGAACTCAAATATTTTTTATAGGTAAACTTTCAACTAACATATACAGCTCAAACAAAAGAGAGAAAGAAAGAGATGAAGAATAATAATAAACAAACATATTCGTTTAACAGTAGATATATAGATAAAACAGTTTACATATTATCAAGATATTGATATCCTAACATAAAAGAAATAATTTAATTAGTCATAATAAAGTATGATTCCTTATATTCTATGGGTGTTTGGTAGGAAAATCTACCATATCTGTATGTATATGCGCACATTATAAACAATAATCGCACACTAAATTAAGCATTGCATCACCAAAAATATTTTAAGCCTTATTGAAACCATATATTGTTTATATATATATATATATATATATATATATATAAATGAGTAGCCACTTAGTCATTAATGTCAAAAGGGAAAATAATAACATTCCACCAAATATTCTCAGTGGCATGTTCGTCTCATTACCTACTTTCTATCGCAGTTCAGAGTTTGCATCATGCATGACTAAATTACATCACGCATTACAAGTTTATAAATATACATGAATTTAATTAACAAACTAAATTAATCATATCGGATTATTGGGATGAAAAAATAAAATAGAAATGATCGGGCTTGCACTAAATGGCGTTTGTGAAAATATGCTTAACATCACCTAACCAAAACGTCATCAGATTCAAAAACTTATATAAAAAAAGAAGGTATTTTCGGTCAAATAGTCAAGTAAGGAGATTTTACTCAAAAAATGACTTTTCACTAGCCATCAGGTAGAATAGAATAGTGAATAGTGAATAGTGAATACTACTATACATTTGGTGACTGTTTAACTTCAAAAGTCACTCTTGACTTTGAGTCCACCATCTATAATCTAGACTGAATATAGACATTCGAATTAAGTACCGCAGAGAAACTATTTTTTGAGTAAACCACTGGCGGATGCAAGGTTCAAAACTGCCTCCTTCAACTTATTGTGTGTGTACATTTATCCCCCTTCAGTTTTTCTAGTGTAAATTTCTAATAAAAATAAAGTCAACTCTCCTTAATTTTTATTAAAATTTAAATATAACTCCCCTAAATATAATCTATATATATATATATATATATATAAAAACTAGCCCCCCAGGATATAAATCTTGATTCCGCCACAACTCACAATCACCAATAAATTTAAGGACATAATAAAATTAAGTCAAATATATCGATACAAATAAAAAAAAATCAAGAAACTAAAAGTAAGAAAACTAAAGGAAATAATTGCATGGTATTGCCCTACGAATGTGTGGAATCACGTCATGCTACACATTTGTCGTAAACTCTCCAAAATCGACCATTCTGAAATTGCCAGACTACACCCTCTTACTTCCGAAACAATGAAAAATATGGCTTCTTTTTCTTTTTTTCTTTCAAAATTTCAACATTTTTGGGGTCGAATCCGGTGCCGGAGCACGGTAATCAGGTAGGGTTTTATCCCATTTCATCCCCAAAAATCATTAAATGTCTTCAATTATGCAAAACTCTTATGTTTTATTGGTCAGTGTGCTTGCCATCCCTTTTCTGGTAGTAGTTGATTACAGTCTTAAAGGTCACATTGCATCACATCTATCTTGATAATATATCAAATCGGAGCAAACATCTATCTTAATGCATAGGGTAAACTGCGGCTAATGTACCCAATGTTTGATCTTCGGCGGATTATGTACCCAATGTTTATTTTCGGCGGCTAATGTACCCAATGTTTGATCCGTTAGATATTTTCGTGTTTTCTGTCACTTGACCTTTAGAGAGTTATCCTCCTCTATATGCACACTTTTCGTATTTTTTACATAACTCACTCATTTTTTGTCCAAATTTTATGCACGACCTATGGTTGGAAAGATAAGAGATAGATCTACAACTTTAATGTTTTAGGTTTTGTAAAATCAGTTTTAGAAAAATACGAAATTTCAAATACAACGTAAAACTGGACATTAGTTTAATGCAAAATATTTGTTTCGAGCAAATTTTAATTTACTTAATGACTTTTTATGATGAAACGTAAAACGAAAAAGTTGTAGATAAATATTTTATCTTTCTAACGGGTGTTTATTTATAAATTTTAGACAAAAAATTAGTGAGTTATGCCAAAAATATGAAAGATGTGATGCGAAATAATCTTTCATATTTTTGGCATAACTTACTCATTTTTTGTCCAAAATATATAAATAAACACCCGTTGGAAAGATAAAAAGTTTATCTACAACTTTTTAGTTTTACGTTTCATCATAAAAAGTCATAAAGTATATTAAAATTTGTTCTAAAGAAATATTTTGCATAAAACTAATGTCCAGTTTTACGTTGTATTTGAAATTTCTCATTTTTCTAAAACTGATTTTACAAAACTTAAAACACCAAAGTTGTAGATCTATCTCTTATCTTTCCAACCATAGGTCGTGCATAAAATTTGGACAAAAAATGAGTGAGTTATGTCAAAAATACGAAAAATGTACATATAGAGGAGGATAACTCTCTAACGGTCAAGTGACGGAAAACTCGAAAATATCTAACGGATCAAACATTGGGTACATTAGCCGCCGAAAATAAACATTGGGTACATAATCCGCAGAAGATCAAACATTGGGTACATTAGCCGCAGTTTACCCTAATGCATATGTGAAGGGGTAATTGCGGTAAAAATACTTATACTTTGACCAATTGACAGGGTACGGGTTTAAAATGAAAAATACCGGCTAAAGTACTTGAAATAATAAATGTGAAGCCACGCATTTTGTCGTCCAATTTTTTTGACAGACATTCGTCAACTTTTTAGCATAATGCTATGAAATCATACTTGATATAAATATTTATGTGTTCATCCAACTATCTAGCATCTTCTCTATTTTGAATTTGACGGAAAAAATTGGACAAAAAATCTGTTGCTTCACATTTACTGATTTTGGTTACATTGACTATTATTTGTCACTTTACACTCTTACTGGTTCAATTAGACAAAAATAAAGTATTTTTGTCGTAGTTATTTCAATTTTTAATCTAGTGTCGCCGAGAGAGAGCTAGTGCAAGCAAGCATCTTTTCTAAAATAAGCTCATGACCGCATTGATTTCCGTTCCAAAGTATGAAACTTTCTTCTGGTCATACTATATTATATATTGAATATATGGTGGGTGCAAGATTTTATATATTGAATAGACTTAATCTAGTATTCAAGATTTTATCTTTTGTTTGGCAGATTGATCATGCAACTAGAATACGTGCAAGATATTGATACTAAATTAATACCAATATAGATTTTCAATGGTGATCCATACAAAAATAAATCAACCTTAATGCCGCGTGTCAAACAATTATATGATATATATAGAGAGAAACAGTTTGTATGTCCTAAAATACAAGTTTGAACGAAATTGTTCCATATTTTAATAATTTTCAATAATTATTTCCCAAAGTGTTTAAGTAAAGACCAAAAGTGTCCAATAGTTTCTAAACAATTTTTTATGTATAATTTCATAAATTAAAACTATCTAAACCGAAAAACGAAAGTATTTAATTAAAGACGAAAAGTGTGTAAATTGATTATTTTGAAAAATTATCTAACTAAAGAACAAAAGTGTTTGACTTAAAGTCTAAAAGTGTTTGGGGAATATTTATTGAAAGTTATTCAAATAGGGAACAATTTCGTTCAAACTTCAATTTAGGGCATACAAACTAAAGTTTCCCTATATATATATATAATATATATATATATAAAAGGTCCGGCCAATGTATAAGTCGGCAAAAAAAAAAAACTTTATTGATGCATTATTATTCAAAAAGATAAATCATATGAAACTATAGGACATTTGATATATTACTAAACCAACAAAGCAACAAACAAAATACGTAGAATCGGTGTGAAATCTTAACTGAATTTTTTAGAACATTAATTTGTCATTTTGATATGGTAAAAATACACAACATTCAGTAAAATGAAGTAGTATGTATATTACTATTATTATTATTATTATTATTATTATTATTATTATTATTATTATTATTATTATTATTCAACACTAAATGTATATAAATGTAAAATAAAAAATAAAATAGGGCGACATATATACAATATCTTTTCAGTCATTAAATTATACGAAGCTATCAAAATTGTGGCAGCATGTATGTTTTTTCAGCAACAGAAGTATACAGATGATTAATTTTTTCTTAATACAATTAACATCCTCACGTGTAGCATTATATCGACCCATGGATATTCCTATAAAAAAGAGAATGTGCCATGTATAATTATCTTCACGACGTTTCGTTCATTAAGGTAAAATGAAATCGTAAGAATCGATTCATGGACCAAAATTGATGACACCGTTAGAGCTGCAACTCGCGGAGTCGCGACTCATCGCGACCAAATCGTGAAAAATCGCCAAAAGTTGAGTCGCCGGGTCGCGATGAGTCGCTAAATCGCGAGAAAACTGAATGTGTTGTTTGCGGCATATGTACCTATTTGTTTCCAATGTTTAATTTATTAGTTTTGCCCGAATTTAATTATCAAACTTTATTTATTATTTCAAAATTATATTTAGGTATGTTAATTATTTATAATTTATTTATTTAAAAAAAATTTAAGTATGTTATAATTTATTATTTTGTAACATATTAATAACTTTGATTTATGTTAATTTTTAATTTGTAACATATGTTAATAAATATTAATTTGTAACATATTAATAATTTAAACAAATTTAATAGAAATTAAATAAATATGGTAAAACGAGATATTTCGGGTGAAAAGTGGGTTATTTACGCCACAAAAATAACACACTTCACGCGGATCACGATCTGACGATCGCAATGGGAGCACCACGTCGTGACAAATCACGACTTTTGCCTCCAAATCGCGACGAGTCGCGATTCCCCAAAAGCCATCGCGATGTGTCGCGAACGCCCCACCCCGATCGCGAGTTGCAGCTCTAGACACGTATTAAAAAAAAATAGTATAATATTGCAGCGGCTTAACACTTTAGTGCGATTGGCACTGAAATGGACCGATTACAACTTAAATTAGTGGTTGGTGGAAAATAAATATCCCATAGTTTTCCTAACTTTGTATATTTTTGCTTCTGAAAAAAAAATAAAAAAAAAATTGTATGCATGGAACCCCAATTTTTTTAATTAAATTCGTATGCCTTAGTTGATTAAATTTGTATACTTTTATTGCAAATGTACCTTTTAATTTTTTTACTCGACACACATTTATTCTAGATTCAACCGAGTGTAAGAAACAAAGCTCGTTCTCTTGAAAACGGTATTTCAATATACTTTTAGTAATTCAGTCAATTGTTATATAAAGTTTCACTATCATTATTAAATCCTTATGAATAAATAATTACCCTTACTATTTTGTAACAAACAGAAATTGAATAAGCTTGGGTTCTGATAACTTAATAACTAGAATCTTAGTATTTAATCCTTTATACAAGTGTAGATAAGTTAATACCAATAATAAATGTCTTCATCAGTAGTTTTCTTATAATACACAGTTAGGCAATGGACCGGATCGAAGTTTACCAATATGGCCCATTGTACAAAGGAGCTCATTGTCTTATCCTTTATTTTTCAGGCCCAAACATGTCATAAAAAAATAAAATAAAAAAACACACACATTTCCTTCCAAAAACAGAAGAAACAAATTTGTCAGTTAAATTTTATAATTTTTACTCTAGATAGGAACATGTATTGAGTTTAAATAGTAAGTGATCTACTTGGAATATTTGAGGCTAAAATATAAACAAATTAGATGAAAATACGTATTCTTCTTGGATTTTGTTTTTCTTGCAACAAATATTCGTAATAGTGAAACTTTTTACTAAATGCGTCTATTTATTATACTATGACTAATAGAAAATATTAAAAAATATACGTTGTAGCAAAAGATGTACCACCATATTCCTTTTTTTTTATATATATAGATATTTTTACCGCAAATAAAGATATATATATATATATTTTTATTTCTAATATATATAAACGTACCAACCTTTTTATTTGATTTAACATATATTCAATCTTATGACAGCGTTTGGCTAGCCATATAAGTAAGATCAACCTTAGATATACAAGTTGGAATTTTCTATCTTAACTAACAGTTATACTTCAAATTTAACGCTAAGTAAACTCTTTTTTTTTTTTTTTTTTTTTTTTTTGCAAATATCAAATAAATTGCATTTGCATCCATGCAAAATTCCGTGAAAAAGAGGGCCAATGTAGGGTAATTGTAAGTCGAAGGCTCAACGCTGCATATGCACTCTTGTGATCCGATTTAATTGTAAAAAATGAGTTGTGGCATTAAATTTGAAAATTTTAGGTTCTTATACTGCTAATTTTTTATAATAATATGCACAGTGAAATATTTAAGGTTCTTATAAGTGATACTGCTTTTTTTTTTTAATATATAATAATATGTACAGTGCAATATTTAAAATACAAAGACATAAAGCGGAAATAAATTATATTTTTTTAAGTAAAAGATGGAGGCCTGAAAATTTCGTGTAGTGAACTCAAATCCCAATCAATTTGGCACCTAAAAACGCTAGGAAAGAAACATTGTTCAGAACAAAATAAATAACAAAATATAAGAGTTACATATTATACCAAAAAGAGTAGAGAACTCACGAAATCTGAAGTTTTCTCTCAGATATGTATCATCATTTAAAAAACCGAAGTAAAATCCGGATGTGAAGACCACCGACGATGACTCGAATTTTGACCTGTGAAACTAGCAAGTGCATCTAGACCATCGAGGTTGTAATCTCGACAACTACGAGATACTCTCAAATCACTAATCTCCACAAATGAAGTGCATCTAGACCATCGAGGTCGTAATCTCCAAGGAACCAAACTTGACTTCCTCTTAAACAATTCAACGACATATGTTGAGTTGCACGCAAGCCAAAAGCCACAAATTATCCCAGAAGTCACAAAATTCATTAACCATGTCAACAATATATTAGAACCTTGCGGCATAAGTGTCCAAAGTTTTGGGATTAGACCTAAATGGGCCCACGTGAATTAAATGAGTTAATTCATGAATTGATTAGAGAATCATGTAATTAATGAGGTTTGACTTATATGATAATAATACCCAATAATTACATATTATCCTATCCTTTTATATAAAGATGTGATCAATTAAAAGGGAAACTAACCATGCATAGAAAGATACACATTTATGTGTGTTTATTTAAGCTTCCCTAAGCTCTAGAAATCGACTATATTATTCTAAGAGGAGAAATCGAATTCTCTAGCACCTCAAAAAGTTCTTGTTCATGTTCTAATCGTCTTCGAAGAACTTGTATTCCTAGAAGGTGATTTCCGGTCTTAAAGGCGTTCCGTTTGTCGACGTGGTCAACTACGTAGAGGCCAAACACTTGAGCGGCTCGTGATCAACGTGGAGTGAAGAAAATGCTAGGCGCATCATCTCCCACAAAAACGTGGAGATCCGTTCGTGATTGAAGATAAGGAAGCGTTCTTTAGAGAATTTATTTTCAACCGGTATGTTTTGATTAAGCGTAGTTATCTAGATTATTATTAGTTTCTAGGATTTCCAGAAATTCCGCATCCTAGATATGTGGGATCCCAGAAAAAACCCAACACAATACATATAACAACCACCAATTCAGCTTTACATGCATAAACATAAGCAATATGAAAAGCGAACTACGAGTCATAAGGAAACCTGTGATAAGTTCTGAATATGCCTCCAGCTCCAACCACGCCTGGAGTACGCATGGAAGAGCCATCACTATTTGCACTTTAACAAACCAAAGGAAAACGCCAGACAATAGATCATATGATTTTTTGAGCTTCTCTTGAGTGAATATCACTGTAAAAAATTTTGAAAAATTCTGAGATCTTTGAAATTTTTCCAGTCCCTAACTTGAAGAAATTCACCTCCTCAATATATCGTCAAACACGTCTAAAAAATTGTGATGAGAGGAATCTCATAATCAAATAAGGAAGCATATCTAGTGTGCGAAATAAGCAAAACTATTGAAATGATAACAGTGCTCCAAACATGAGGATTATTGAGATTAAATGAAGCAAGCAACGTTAGAAAAAATAATGCTAGTGACCTTTCTTTGCTCATTAGGTTACATAGAGGGGTTGACAAAATTATAATTGGGGGTGGCTTATGTCACCCTGATTTGTGAGAATTTTTTATATTAATATATTAATAAAATTCAAAATAGAATAAATTACTATCTCTCGCCCATGATTGTCGTCCTCACGCCTCACCATCGACCTTTCAGTTTCTCTCCTTCACGACTCCACTCCACAAACTACACGCTACCTCCTCTCTCGTGTTTCGCTCATCGTCGTAAATCCTTGTTCGTCGTCACTCTTAAAAAATCCTCTGATTCACGCTTCCTCACTCGGCTAAAAATACTCTTATTCGCGCTTTGATTTATGTCGGAAATCCTTTGAGTTCGTGCTCAGATTCGCGCCTTGTCAGTCGCCGAAGATCATCTTATTAGCACTTTAATTCGAGCTCTTATTCGCTTTGTGCCAAAAATCCTTTATTCGTGCTCCAATTCGCGTCTGAAATCCCTTGATTCACACCTCGTAACTCACAAGAAATCCTTTGATTCGCTCCAGATTTAGCACACTCATATTCATTTATTTGAAGATAGTTCTTGGAACATTAGCAACTGACACACTTTTTTTTTTTTCAAATTAATATTGGAAAATTTGCCGTAATTTGACTTTTCATTTTGATATTGAAACGTTGGCTGTTATTAAGTTTTTCTTCCGATCCTTATTTGAGTTTTTTTTTTTTATATATATAGGAATTAGTTATAGGATATATTCTTGTTTTCTTACTATTGCAGATGAAAACAGCAACTATTTATTCAATCTCTAAAAGAAAAAGTGTTGATGATTTCTTGTCGGACTTTTTGGTCGTGAACATTGACAGATTAAAACAACAATTATAATTTGAAATCAAGACGCTCTATATTTTAATGTAATTATATATTTTGAGATATTAATCATTAATTATACTTTTATTTAGCAGTCGTCGTTTTCGAAGTTATTTCTTATGTCCACTCCGGGTTACATAAAATAAAAGGGTTAATGACGGCGAAATAACCCAAAGTTTGGTCAAAGAACCCCTTATGTACCCAAAGTTTAAAAGTGGTGGCAAAAATACCCAAAGTCGCATTTGGGGAGTTGACCACTCCATTCTTGTAACGCCGTTAACTTACCTGTTAACTCTGGCCGCGTGGACAAATCTGTTTTGTTAAGTGTAATAATTAGGGATTCAATAAGTTGTATTAAATAGTGTTAATTAGGGGGTGAATTCGTTGTTTTGTCGTAAAAGAGGTTGATGTGCGCTCATCCACGTGGCAAAAATTGTTATGTCAGCAAACCACGTCTGTCCACGTGGCCAAAGTTAACAAGTAAATTAACGGTGTTACGAGAATGGAGTGGTCAACTCCCCAAATGCGATTTTGGGTATTTTTGCCACCACTTTTAAACTTGGGGTACACGAACGGTTCTTTGACCAAACTTTAGATATTTTCACCGTCATTAACCCTATAATAAAATATGAAAGAAAAAAAACCTTTCACATATATAGATGAAGTATGTCTTTTTGCATTGAAGAAGACTCGAACTCATGAACTTACTAAGTAATTATGAGTTAACTAATAGATCAAACTTGGGAATCCATCACTTTTTTTTGTGTATATTCAATATTGTATAATTAAAAAAATTATAATTCATTTATGGTAATACATTCAAAAGAAACGATAAAGATGCTTCATAAGATTGGCAAGGCAAGGGTTAAAAAGTAAATGCATTTGGCGCCTTCCTTCCTCCGAGTCCTATCCCATCACGTGCTTCACCTTCTTTACTATATAACATACAAAGTTACACCATCAATGCCACATTTTGAATTATATTTTAGCGCTTAAATCTTGTGGACCCTTTGATTTCAATAAAGGACACGTGGCCCCACCTCCTAAACCTTGTGAAAATTTTAAAATTACAAGAGCGAAACAAATTCTTCTAAAAAGCAATGTAGTCATTAGCACGACTTGCCCCTGAACTTTATATTATGGTGTACTTTGCCCTCGATAGCTTCTTTTTTTTTTAGGAATAAAATCTATTATAATACTTTCAGAAATCATTTTTTATAAGCAGTACACGACTTCACTCAACTACATATCTCTTCATTTACTATCAAACGACTTTAAATAATTTATAACACTATTGTCATTGTGAAACAATAAACTAGTCTGGTAACTAAAGAGCAATTAAAACAATACAATCAAGACGAAATTGTTGTCACATTTCAAAAGAAGTCACGTTGCGCTCACAATAATGTGCTATTTTCACAAAGTATATTAGGCAAAAAATTGTCAAAAACCAATTTTAGCAGCAAATTGGACCAAAATGCAAAAACTCAAAGGACGTTTTAAAAATTACTGAAAATATTATTAAATTATTTCGAGCAACCCTCATGTTTCCAAATCTAAACTCAAAGCGCACGTCACTAAATTACAATATTTAAGGACTTTCCTCGATTCTATAAATCATTTGATTTAATAAAATAAACAAATAAAGAAGTCCAAGTACTGAGTTTGAAGCTAAAGAAGTCTTCCCTCCCAAATGTAACTCGCTCACTCACTCAGTAACTCACTAAACCAGAGAGAGAATCATAGAGAGAGAGAGAGAGATGGGTTGTGTTTCGTCGAATCTACTGAGTCACGAGGACGAGTTCACCCAACTCGGAAGCTCGGCGCTGAGTCACCACATCGTGTCGCTGACCTCCTCAACCTACGGCCTCCTCAGCCTCGACCCACCTCGCTCCACGCCCACCCAAACGACCCCTCCACTTCTGCACCAGCGTTTCGCTACCGCAACCCCGGAGAAAACGCCGCTCCCGCAAGCCGTTTCGAAGCCGCTCTGGTCCGAAACACGCCCGATCCGGCCCGGCCCGGAGGTCATCAACTCGTGGGAGCTCATGGCCGGCCTCGACGCGGAGAGCTTCCGCTTATTCTCCGCCGAGAAGGAGAACTCTAACCCGAACCGCGTCTCGAAACCGCCGACGAAGAAAACCCCGTCGAAACGCTTCGAAGCGGACGAGACGGTGGTGATCTACTCGACGTCGCTCCGCGGGGTGCGCAAGACGTTTGAGGACTGCGCCGCGGTGAGGGCGGCGATCGAAGGGTTTGGGGTTTCGATCTGCGAGCGGGACGTCTCGATGGACCGGGGGTTCCGGGAGGAATTGCGGGGGTTGATGAGGGGCAAAGAGGGGAATCTGCTGCCGCAGGTGGTGGTGCGTGGGAAGCACGTGGGCGGGGCCGAGGAAATTTTGAAATTGGCGGAAGAGGGGCTGTTGGGTGGGATTTTGCACGGGCTGCCCAAGAGAAAAGCGGTCAGCCCGTGCGAGGGGTGTGGGGGCGTCCGGTTCCTGCCCTGCTTTGAGTGCAGTGGGAGCTGCAAAGTGGTGGTGTCCAAGACCGAGGTTGTTCGGTGTTCGGAGTGTAACGAGAATGGGCTTGTCTTGTGCCCAATTTGTAGCTAATTCCAATTTTAATACCTCTTTTTTGTATGGTCTAAATATAATCACAAATGCTAATAAAAGATATTGTATTTTCTCTTGTTTATTTTTAAAATGAAATTTTGGTTGTTCTATTTGTGATTGCCAGAGAAGAAAGTGTTCATTTAGATAGAGTACAGAGTAAATAAAGTTTGTATATGAGATCTTTGGGATTTTTTGGAACAATTAAATATGTTATTACAGGGTTCAAATTACTCGATACATTACCTTTATAGAGAAATGAATCAAGTGGCAGATGCATTGGCTGATTTGGAAGCGGATAGTAAGGATGAGCTTCCTAGCAATATAAAAGGTTTGTTTAGGTTAGACAAAATGAACATTGCGTATATTAGGCAAGTCTATTGTTGATGTTTTGTTATCAGTTCTTATCATTTTATTTAGTGTGATTGTCTTGTTATTGGGGATGCTTTCAATGTTAGATTTTTGTAAGCTCCACAAACATATCGATGTAACCACGGTTTCCATCGCCATACGTGAGGGCTCTATGAATAAAATTGAGACGGAGACACTATGTGAGTGTTCTTCGGCTATTTAATTAAATAAATAAAAAAAAGTTTGTATACGAGAAGATAATAAGAATTACTAATGGATTTAATAACGAAAAAACTATAGACAAATTACAAAACTTTATAAATATATGACTTCTATATCATGTAACACACAAGATTTTATGGGCACGTTTTACGATCTCATAAAATTTAAGGGCCTGTTTGGTAGTTCACTTGAAAACACATTTTTTGTTTTCAAATGGAAACAGTAAAAAAATAATAACGAAAGCAGTGTTTGGTAATTTATTAGGGTGAGATTTGTAATATTTTATTTGAAAAAAGAGGTCGGTAGATGAAGATAATAAAGAAGGCCTTTTGAGGTGTATTAAAAAATTCTTTCTCCTTTTTTCTCTGACTCATTCATTTATATCAGTTTTTTTTTCTCTCTCTTCTATTATGTCTGTACCCTATCCCTTTTATCACCACAGCTAGAGCTGCAAGTCGCGATGCGTGAGGCGTGTTCGCGATGCGTCGCGATGCGGGAAGGGACGTCGCGATTAATCGCGACTAGCTGGCGGGAATCGCGACTCATCGCGATGCGGAGCAACAGTGCGAGGGAATTGGTCTCGTCCAATGAGAGCGCGCCACCGAGGCATCGCGACTCATCGCGACCTCCCCCCACCGCGACTCGTCGCGACTTCTACAGTGACGATTTTTGGCGATTAAGTCGCGACTCGTCGCGACACCGCGAGTTGCAGCTCTAACCACAGCACCCAAGTCTTTTTTTCTTATCTTCTCCATTCTTCTCTCCAAGTTCATAGCGAGCACCAAAAAATAAAATAAAAAAATGGTGGTGCTCTGCAAATCGCCATGCAAGTAGAAGCTCCGCCTCCGCAACAGCTCCGTCTCCACTGCACCCTTTTCTTCTCGCCCGGTTCCGCCTCCGCCGCTCCTCCGTCTGGCAGCTTCTCACGGTTTTGCCTCGGCAGCAAGTCCGCTCTGCAGCTCACGGTTCTTCTACCTCAGTCAAGGTATGTTCTTAGATATATAAATCAAACCTTAGAAGTATATTGAGATGCAGATCATTGTCGATATATATATTGTATATTTATATTTATTTGTATAATTTGTATGCTTCCGAAAGTTCATTCCCGTAGTGATTAGTGATTATACATATATTAGACCATGGACAAGGAAAGCGATGTTCATTGGCATGAACGTGCCGATAATTCATCGATTTGTGTCTCGAAGAGGTGAAACGACGTATGGGGCCGTCTCAGTTCGAGAAAAAAATTGGAGCAGAATTGAGTTAGCGATGGTAGAAAAATTTGGCTCCGCGTATAAAGAAGATTGTCTTAAGCAAAAGTGGCACCGACTTAAAAGTGCTACTAAGACCTTCCAAGGGCTTACCGAAGCCACTGGGTTCGGATGGAATTCAGACGCAAATACGGTGACCGCTGATGAAGAAGTTTGGGATGCATATATTCAGGTATTAATATTATTTTATTTTTGGGATGCTCCGGCCGAGGATATTGGAGGTGAAGGCTCCGAAGGAAATGGAGGTCAAGGTGCGACAGAAGATGAGTTGCCTTACACGACCGCAACTCCACAAGCTCGACGATTACATGATGAGTTTAGAGATTTTATTGCTAACGATATGTGGAGTCATTATCCATGACTATTATTATGTACAATTACATATGACTCTGCACTATGTCTTATATATGTTCTTATATGTATGTTATTATATTTTGATAATGTTTAAAAAAAATTGAAAGAACAAAAAAAAGAGAAAAATCTACCAAACAGATTTTCAGTTTTTTCAGTTTTTCAAATAAATAAAAAAATCTATACCAAACAGTTATTTTAAAATAACTGCAATAATTTATTACACTACAATTATAAGTTTTTGAAAAATAAAAATTAGAAGTTTTTGACTTGATAACCAAACAGGGCATAAGATTTTCTATTTAATGTAGAGAAACCTTCTAAGCAAGCCCTTGGGCTTTCTTCATATGACTTACCTAAAATAAAGACTCTCCTCTAGGAAGGTAGTAGCTCACTGTCGCATTAAATTAGGGCTGTAACGAAAACCCGGAATCCGGTTAAAAATCCGTATCCGTATCCGATCTTAAAATCCGTATCCGAAAACCGGATTCGGATATCCGGATCCGGATTAAAAACCGGATTCGGATACGGGTTTTGATTTTATAAAATCCGGATATCCGGATCCGGTTTTAAACCCGGTTTATTTTAATATTTTGATTTTTTTTAATATATTTTAATTCTTTAGGTTTAGGTGACTCTATTCTTGTCGATTTGAAGACGGCGATTTGAATGCATTTTTAATTTTATATGTAGTATTAGACAATATGTATTAGATTTGTTCGGTTTTTTGGACAACAAGAAAATATGTAGACTTGTACGAGTTTTTTAGTAGTTAAAACTAACGTTTTATCTCTCTCTTTTTTTAATAAATAAAAACCGGATCCGGATATTCGGATAATATCCGGATCCGGTTTTAAAACCGGATTCGGATATCGGATCCGGGTTTTGAAATTAGATATCCGGATTTCCGGATATCCGGTTTTTCGGATCCGGATCCGGATATCGATTACCGGATATCCGGTTTTTCGGATCCGGATTCGGATAGTTCCAAAAAACAGGATATCCGCTCCGGTTACACCCCTAAAGAAGGCACTGGAACTCTTCCCGGAGTACATGCCATCTTTCTCGGGCTGGCTACAAAGTAAGATAGATCGGTCATCAATAAAAGATAGACTGAGTGAACAGATCGGGCTTTTTGAGGATCCCGACCAACCTCAAACACTTGGACTAGCCTTATCTCCCGATACGAAGATTTTCTTGTAATTTTTGTGTTTCGTGACTCAAAATTTCTTCCTTCTAATAATCTGTTTTTCTTCTCCTGCTTCAGGACTTCAAGAGCAGTATCATGTGCATACTCCCTCATATACATATTATATAAAAAGTCAAAGTAGCCACCTCGTTACCAGGCCGAACCATGAAAATTCTTCGTGTGTCGGCAATCTGCCTTTTCGTGTTTCAATTTTAGGAGTTTTTATTCTTCACTCTTTGCCTTAGCTCCTCAAGAAGAAATATAGAACCAATATATATGTATATATATGATTAATCTTTAGTATTCTAAAATATTGTGTAATTTAAATCTATCTACATTGGGGGACTCAAAGTAGCGTGAGGGGGACCACCCCCTTGTGATATAAAATTTTAATGAAATTTTAATATAATCCCCTCAATTTTAATTTTTGATAAGAATTTAAATCTAGCCCTCTCGGTATGCAATTTGTGATACCACCATTGTCTATATACTATTTAATCATATTCACATAAGTAGCATTAGCTTTAATTTCAAATTACTAGCAATATATATATATATATATATATTTGTATATATACAGTTTAAATATATATGCACATCACATATAGTACTAGCAGAAAATTTACCCGCTAGTAGATGAAATGTATAGAAGTAGTAACAATTCTTTACTACGAAATACTTAATTTATGTAAACTAAAATAGATAAAATAAATTTATAGAGAAAATGTTATGAAGAAAGTCTAACACTTTGAAATGAAAAAAGTTTTACATTGGCTTTTTAAAGAAAAGATTGTGAATTTTTTTAAAATAAAAAACAATGAGCTATATCAGAATGTATTCATATGCTTAGACTTAATGCTCTAAATTCTGAAAAAAAAAAAAAAAAAAAAATTCCGAACTAGAATCAAAATTTCTGATTTTGTTTTTTGTTTTTATTATTTAAATACAGATCTTGTTATATTGTTTCAATCCGGACTTTAGTATTTTGATCCGACGGTCCAGATTGATCGATTTAAAATTAGTTTTTATTTATTTATTTATTAATTTTAGAACAACCTCCATATTACCTTTTCGATTTTTTTCTTCTTCAAAGTTCGGCATCACACTCTATAAATAATACGCCATTTCTTTCACCTCATTTTTATTTCCAATACCGTATCTCCTTGGGTGGATTGTCGTCTTATGTAGGACCACAACCCGTCCGTTGACAAACATTTAGCGTGAACCATCGCCGCCCACCTCCGAGCTCGCGACACCATCTTGTCCATACCTTCCGTTGAGCAAGGAGGCCTTCGGCTCGTATGTTTAACTGCTTGTGGGTAACCGATTTCAACTTAATATACGTGTTGAACGATAGACTTAAAAAAAAAAAACCCGATAAGTTTGCACTATTCAAATTGTGCGGACATAGGGTTCCAACCCAATATTGCTCGGCTCTTCTACGTCGTCATAGGAGCGTTGTCGTCCCCATTAAAGTACATGATGGTTACTAGTATATTTAATAGTTGTAGAAGCAGCTAATGTTTGAAAAGTCTTTTAATATGTCATTTTAAGTTATGTATATTATAATATTTAAAAAAATTAACTAGCTTTTTATGAAACCGGAGAACAAGCTTAAGATGAAGCGTACAACACCAACGAAGTTTACGACTATTTCAATCCGAAAATCATTAGCTTTTTCCGATGTATTTGTTTATAAACCTTCATGTTCCGATGTATTTTACTATTTTATAAATCAATAAACGAGGTATTTTTTAATCATCATCTCAAGTTTTTTTGAACTTTCGGTTTGGGCATTTTCGTAAAGATTTAAATATTTGAGGTTAAAATTAAACATTTATAACTTTTTCAGGTAACATTAATACATTTTTAAAAATTAAAATAACAAAATATATAAAAAACCAGAGCCAGAAGTTCCGGTTCTGGTTTCGATTCAGAAACCATTTTTTTTGGATTTCGCAAATCGATTACCGGAACCCGAATTTCATGTTGTTTTGACAACTTTATTAAGAGTTGAGCATATCCTATAATAAATTTTCTAAAAAGTTCCAATGTTCTTTATGTAAATCGGTGTTCGGGTTTAAAACCCATTTTTTTGTTTTTAAAATGAGTTAAACCCCATAACCAAGAATATGTATTTCTCGACCAAATAATCGGATCAGAGTTTTAGTTTTGTAAACTTAAAAATCCACGTTTTGAGGCAAAAAAAAAAAAGATTATTTTGACTGAATTTAATAAAATGATGGTTAAACCCCGCTCATCCGCTCATCCCACTGGCAGGCCAACCCTCCACACGTCTCAATTGGTCATGTCTAGTTACAGATATGCTGTCGGGATTCCAAGGATATTCTCATCACCAGAAGCAGAAATTCTGGGAAACCTCGAATCTATTTAATCTAGATAACAAGACGTAATCAACACTAACCCGGTGAGAATAAATTCTCTTGACGAATCCTTACGTTTTATGACGAACCGGATCTCCGAGTCAATACCGTAGATTTAGCCGCCACCACCGCTAAGCTCCAAGCCGCCGCCGTCGATCACAAGCCGCTCAAATGTTCGGCCTCTACGCTATACACCACATCGCTAACGGAACACTTCTCTTGGTCGGAAATCGCATCGTCGGAATACTAGTTCCTCCTCGGCAATTAGAACACGGATCAAAGAATCATCTCGATCGAAGAAACTCGACCTCTCTCTCTCGGGAATGGAGGAGGCGATTATCTTCTCACTTTGGGAGTGATAATATAAATCCTTAGGGTTTCGCATGACAATCACGTGTATATTTAGGCTTAGGATTTATGTTTAATGAGCTTTCTTAATCATATTAAATCAAGCCCATTAATCATATTAATTCTCTAATTAGTTTATGAGTTAACCAATTAACTCATGTGGGCCCAAATGTCCCAATCCCAAATCTTTGGGCACTTATACCACAAAAAACCCTACATATACAGCTGCAACAAAACTTTACTCTCAAATTTTCTCCAAAAAGGGATGTATTATTGCATTTGCAATTCAAGCATAACCAAACTCAAAGTATCGAATTACAAAGTTACATACAATAATGAATGAAAAAAAGGTGTAAGTATCCATGGAAGTCACTGGACCAAAATTAGTTATACACTAGCAGAGATCGTATTGATTTGAAGTGTCATATGTTTGATACATTTTGTCACTGTTTTAGTGGTCACCATGGAAAAGTGAAATGAGAGAAGGAATCAAACTGGCTTTGACCAAACCAAACCAAATAAAAAAGGCTACTAGGAAAATGAAGCCGAACCCTGCAATATATTGTGAAGTCCCTTTTACCCATAACTGGGATTCCACGTCCAACTAGGTGAATAGGTTAGTTTGTGTGGTCTTCGAGGACTCGGTAAAATCTATAGCTACACCTATACATACACATTACTCATTCACATGTCCATATATAATAAGCTTCTCTCTCTCTTGTCCTTTTGCTCTTCGGAGCACGTGAAATTATGAGAATTGGGTCAGAGAGTTTTTTGGGAGGGAAATAAATCCCACAAAGCTCTTTTCTGCTGCACTTTTTTTTTTTTATAATTATATTATAATTATGGATAATCGCGGTAAAAGAATTCAAATTCAACTAACAGATGAGATAAAGGTCCAAAGTGAAAAAATAGCAGCAAATTATCTAAAGTCAACAAATATTTTGTGACGCATTTTTTCGCCCAATGTTTTTTATGAATGCAAGTCGATTGTTTAGCATAGTGCTGATAAATCATACCAAATATACACATTTATCTCTTCATCCAGTTATCTAGCGTTTTCTTGTATTTGATTTCGACGGAATTTTTTTTTTATGAAAAATGTGCTATTTCATATGTTCATTTTAGAAACTTAGGCCGTTATTTCTTTACTTAAGACACTTACCGCCTTTGTTGATGAAAGTTTGAGTATTTTTGCCACAGTTATCTAATTTTAAATGATTATATGTAACTGTGTGTATTATATAACGTCTTTGGATTCTTACGGACATACAGTCACACATTAATATTTCCCCTTGTTGTGTCCATTATTGCAACATTATTTGCATGGTTTTTCTCAATTACACTGACACTTCGTTAAAAATCTATCTCGCATGCTTAGCTCCTTCGCTTTTCGCAGTTATTTTTGGAGCTCTCTCTCTCTCTCTCTCTCTGGCATTTATAGACCGTGATGGGACTGTTTATATAGGCGTAACTGAACTTCAATATATACTTATTGAACGAGACCAAGAGCTCTAGGGTTCGCCATGGCGAAGAAAAGTGGCACGAGCTCGTGGCTGACGGCGGTGAAAAGAGCCTTCAGGTCTCCGACTAAAGAGAACATCACCGAGAGGAAGAGCCCATGTAGAAGGAGAGACAAAAATGATCAATCACATGACCACGAAGATGAAGATCAAAAGGTATTTATTGAATCAATATCGCGTTAAGTATTTGAATTTGTATCTTTGATATGTTTGACATGATTTGTATTCTTATGTCACTTAGAACTACCTCATCTTACTTACTCAAGCTCCGAGATTTGCCAGTCTCACAATGAATACTTTATAATTCCACCCAGTCCCTTGAGTTGCAAATATAGTAAAATTCACTCACCCGATATTTTCCGGCATCCCAACGAACATATTATGATTCCGCCATTGAAATTAGTCAATTTACAAAAGTACTCAAATTCAACTCAGGCAGCAAAGTACCAAAGTAAAAAAAATTAGCGGCAAAAGTATTCAGAGCCAACAAATATGAGACAACATATTTCGTATAATTTGTTTGACAGACGTTGGTCAATTTTTTACCATAGTGCTAATAAATCAAATCTAAGATATACGTCTCTTCTCATTTGAATTCGAGGAAAAAAAAATGGATGAAAAAAATGTGTTGTTTCACATTTGTTAACTTTGAATACTTTTATCGTGTTTTTATATTTTATTGGTATAAATCTAGATACTTTTTCCGTAATTATATATATAGCTAGGCGGAACTATATATGGTTAACTTGCTAATTCAACTTAAAATTCGAACCAACCCGTGTCTAAGCCTATGTCGTGGTTCCGCCATTTATAAACACATCTCCAAATTCTATCGACTTATATATTTGTTTGAAATCTGATCTCTCTCTTACTTTGTTCACAGAAGAGAGAGAAAAGACGATGGCTTTTCAGAAAGCCTGCTCATATTCAAGCTCAGAGTGATCAACCAAAGAGTGATCATGGGAAAACGAAGAATGATGATGTAATAGAAACCAAAGATGTGATCACTGTCGTCTCTGCGAATCAGCAAAGCCATGCAAAGTCAATCGGCCTCAGGCATAAGATTTTCCGTAGAGACCTCAACTATGCCGCCATTATCATACAAACCGCATTTCGAGGCTATTTGGTGAGTTTTTCTTACGTTTTTGTTTGTCATCATCGAATTCAGAAGAAAAAATAAAATATAATATAGATAGTATATACAATGTATACTATATATATAGTATATATTTCCCCTAAAAAATGTTTACAGTACATTTGTAGAATTGCAGTAGAGTGAAGAAAAAATATGTTACAATACCACTTACACCCTAAGCCCTATAAGTTCATAGTGAAATTTGGAAAAATGTCATTCTATATTCTTAGGAGAATATAGATAGTAGTGTGTTTTATTATTTAATTAAAATAAGTTACCATTTTCTACTATAGTAATACGATACAAATTATTTTTTTAACTAATTTATCTATAATAATAATAATAATAATAATAATAATAATAATTATCATATATTAACAAGGAATTATTTTTAACTTCATTATTGTTCCTTTTTAATAAAACCATCGTATGACATTTAGTTATATATATATATATATATGACCCTAGGTAGCTAGTAAATATGGATATGGTTTTACAAATAGTTATATATATATATATATATATATATGACCCTAGCTAGCTAGTAAATATGGATATGGTTTTACAAATAGTTATATATATGACCCTATCTAGTAGCAAATGATGGATATATATGGTTTTACAAATAGTTAATCATCTTATTAATTACCGGTGTTTGTAATTTGCTAAAATGATGGTAATCTGAGATATGTTTCGATGTATGTAATTAGGCGAGAAGAGCTCTTAGCGCGTTGAAGGGTCTTGTGAAGCTTCAAGCATTGGTGAGAGGTCAAAACGTGAGGAAGCAAGCCACGCTGACACTGAAATGCATGCAAGCACTGGTGAGAGTGCAAGACCAAGTCAGCCATCAGCGAGCCAGGCTCTCGCTCGAATCGCGAAGAAAGTCAATGCTCGCCGAGATCACCACCTCCTTGTGGGACTCCGCTTCTTTTGACCATGTTCGCGACAGATTCTCGATCGTAAGCGATACGTAAACCCTCTTGATGTTCGATCTTAAAACCGAGTGTCGTTACTTATAAACAAAGTATTAATATCGTTATGGAACAGTCGAAAGAGATGACAAATGGAAATTGGGACGATTGCCCGCAAACAAGTGATGAGATTGAAGCGAAGCTCCAAGTAAGAAAAGAAGCTGCTTTCAAACGGGAAAAGGCTCTTGCTTATGCTTTCTCTCAACAGGTTAATCTCTTTCGTGTACTCACTGTTTAATTATAATTAGTCTATTTTACCCCTTTGTATTATTATATAACATGTTATCAGTCCATTTTCATTTGAGTGCAAAACATTGTACAATGGAAAAAGAAATTGTCGGAAATAGAAAAGTGCCGATTTGAACATTCAAATGATAGCTTGTATCGAAAGTTTCAAGAACTTTACGATAAATTATTGACTGTTTCGTTTTCACTCGAAATCCACTAATCGTGCATAATTTCTAGATGTTTTTTAGCATTTGATAAACTTTGAAAAATGTGTATCTTATGATTATACTTTATGCTACAATGAGGATCGGTCTTCAGTTTGTCGGTGCCCTAAATTAAGTTAAATTTTAGAACCCTTTTAGTTTTTAAAATAAATTTCTAATAGTTAATTGAGTATAAAATTAATATATATATATATATATATATATATATATATATATAGATATTAATCTGAGGCATAGGCTTGCTCGCTTATGGCCACGACCAACTTTGGCTACAATATTATAAGACATCTTATGATCTAATATTTTGATTGTAGATGCGAAGAGGCCAAAAAAACCCATCAATAGGTAACGAAGAAGAGATTGAAGACCGACACAAATGGCTTGACCGTTGGATGGCCACAAAACAATGGGAATCCGACCACTCATCCGACAGAAGAGACCAAAACATCCGAACTCTCGAAGTCGACACACCCAACACTCACCGGGCCCACCAGACACCCAAGGCCCAACATCAAGGCCCAAGCATCCCCTCCTCTCCGGCCCACAAAGCCCAATTTAACCTCTTCACAACCCCCTCTCCCTCCAAGCCCAAGCCCCTCAAAGTCCGGTCCGCCAGCCCGCACTGCCCGAAAGAGGACCGGTGTCACACTGCAGCCCACACGCCCAACTACATGGCAGCTACCCAATCCGCCAGGGCCCGGGCCCGGCCCAACAGCACACCCAGGCTGAGGCCGGCCACGCCCGAGCGGGAGCCGCTGGCGCGCGGCCTCAGCAGCGGGGCGGTGAAGAAGCGGCTTTCGTACAACGCGGCCGCCCGGGAGTGGTGCCACGGGGGCCGGGGCGGGCTGCATTTGAGGAGCCCGAGCTTCAAGAGCCTGCAAAACGGGCTGTTCTACGGGATGGAGAGTTGCTGTGACGAGAGAGTGTACGGAAGGGACGTATCTCCTTGCTCCACCACCGACCTCCGGTGGCTGAACTGAGGCGTGTGATTTTCATGGATTTGCATGAATATTATTGGTCTAGAGTTGTAGTGTGAGGTCTATCTTGTTGGGCTAATTTATGCATGTGTTAGTTTACATGGTTTACCATATGGTCAAACCGGGGTTTGTAACATTTTTTCGATATGGTCCCAAATTTTTTTCTTTCTAAAACTAAGCCAATACACTTTTTCAAAAATCGTTAAAAATTAATGACTTGCAAGTTAAAAAACTAATCAACCGTCTAAAATACAAATCTTACAAATTTAAGCTCCGAAGTTATAGTAGAAGTTAAGACTAATAAAGTAATTAAAATTATATATATATATATATATATTAAAAACGGTCCGAAAACGAGCTGGTCAGTTTATGAAAGCCTCGAGCAGGTCCTTTTTTTAAAGTTAAAAAGACCCAAATTTTTGGACAAACACTTGATTAAGGAGCCATAATACAAAATACAACAGATCAATATTTTTAGTGAAATAAATAAGATCATAAATTTTAATAGATCACTTCTTCAATGAAATCTCATAATACATAATTGATTTTGACATCGAATTAAATAGATACCAGATAAAGACTAAACTGATAGCAATTAACGAGATATAAGCTACATGAAAATCAGTAGTGAAGTGCTAAAAATGGAGTGGGGTTCTTTATAAACTTCAATCTCATCATCATACTAATTATAGTGGTTCTTAATAAATAGCAATTTCCAATTAGTTTGTGTTGGAATCTCAATCTCATCATTCTCTTTAACACATAAAAATTAATTACTCATAAATAGCAATATAAGCTATAAGAAAAGCTGTAAAACTTCTAAAAAAAGAGTAGTACTAAAGAAATATCAATTAGTTGTTGAACGAGTACATTTTCCATGTTTGGTGTGCTTTTATTTCTTTAAAAGGCTGTTGTCATTAATAAGATTTGTCCTAAATAACAAGCTGATAATAATTATGAAAATAAAGTATAATAAGGTAGAAATTCCAGATAAATATTTTTTTTCTCGGATTAAGAAAGATTGGAATCGGACTTTTGATTCCGAACCAACTCGAATTCGGAAGCTCTACTAACTGAAATTGTAAAATTTAACACATTAAAAATTATTTCTTCAGAAACAGGGGTTGGGCAAAACTCAGGTTTAAAAAAGTGAAAAATAAACTTGTAACAGAAATAAGAGCAAGGAAAACGAATTTAGCCATAAAAACAAAAACATATGGAGAATTTTTTTTTTTTTTAATGATCAAAACAACCTTTCAAGAGCTCTTGGAGGTCGATTCTCTTGTTGACGAGGCGGCCATTCCAAGGCACAGTGCCTCGGCCAACGGCCCACCGGGCGATAACCCGTTATTCCACGAAACGGCATCGTTGTCGCCGCTATTGCTCGTGTTGTTGTTATTGCTCGTGTTGTTGATCATCCAATGAGACCTTAAGAAATCGCCTTCAATCCCGAAACCTAGTTGGGAATTCTCTTCGCCCTCTTCGCCGCTGTTGCTCCGAGTAGCATTTGCACGGTGCATCGACAAGCTGAGCGGAGAAAATGACGCCTTTCTATGGACTTCCTCCATCGGGTCTCTCTCCGACCAAGCATCGATGAAACTCCGCGTCTGATGGATTGGGGTTTCCATATTCGGGTCAAGGAAAAACCCTTGTGCTTGTTGCTGGTAAACTTGGTGACTATGGTGATTATTGTTGTTGTCGATGAAATCGGCGGTTTTCAGCCCAAGCTGCGTCGTTTTGGCCTGCACAACCTGGTGCCAATCTTGGTTCGGATTCGCCACTTCGTGCCCTTTCATGAACCACTCGATATTCCTTCAATGGGTCAAGAACAAACAACCAAACAAAAATACACATTAACTTACCAATAGAGTTTGTGACCCAAATTTTCCTCTTGGCTTGGCTCATTTTGTAATTTTGCGATGCTACATTATCTTGTTAAGTATTTTTGAGAATGAAACTTCCGAATTATGGAATTTGTAATCGGCATCTTAAGAGTAATTAACATAGCTCTCATTTAGTACGTAACACTTTTCCGAGTCGTTTGTTTCTCTGCGTCCGACGTGGTTTTATTCTCAAATTTTAAATTTCAGCGTAAAATTTGTGTGTCGAGTGTTATGAGTGGAACTAAACATTTCAAATAATTAATAAAGCCCTCATTTACAATGAAACACTTATACGAGTGGATTCTTCTTCTGTGTCCGTGGTTTTATCTTCAAATTAATTTTTCTTCTTTCGTGTTTTCCCGTATCTATTGCTTTCACTGCCAAATTAGTTTTTAATGTTGCCGTGTCCATTTATCTTTACCTCCGCTATTTTTACATGCCCGATTGACAACGTTAACCGAAAACAAACAAAATGCGAGAAAATCAAAATAATTTATCGCATCCGCACCTGGATTGCTCAAGCGACGAAGCGGAAAACGCAGGCTGGTTCTTCTCCCTCTGCTCGAGAAAATTCGAGGGCTTCGAATAAGGCAAGTTGGCGTTGAAGTGGGAGTTGAGTTCCACATGCTTTCTTGAACGAGGCCGGCTCTTGTGCGAGTGCCGTTCGCAGTACTTCTGGTCCGGAACGACGTTCCTCGAGCACCGCCATTTCTTCCCGTCGGTTCTCCGGCACCTCCACGGCTCCGAGTCCGAGCTGTTTCCCGAGATCCCCAGCTCCAACGTCCCTTTCACCCCTCAAGAAAACCACACAAATCTTACCACAAACCCGACAATAATCAAACAAAACAGAGATACACAAACACACACACAGACACGCATATATATATATATATATATTTATATATATAGAGAATTACGAGAAGCGAAGCTCGGTGTGGTTTTGGTCATCGGAATGAGCAGCTGAGCAGGCACGGGAACAGAGGCCATCATGTACTTGTAAATCATCGTTTGCGCCTCAAGCTCCTGCCTTTGCGAAGCTGTGAACTTCGGGAAATTCCCACTATTCACCATAACTCCTGCTAAAATAAAAATAAAAAATAACAACAAAAAATTTAAAAATTAAAATTAAACAAAACCCACCAAGAAAAAACCCCTTTAAACCCAAATATATATATTTTTTTTTTCATTCACCTGAGGAAGTGTAGGAGAGAGCATCGTATATATCGCCCATGGAAGAAGCGTTGCTTGCGTTGGAGTACAAGGGTCCACCGAAACCTCCATTGTTGTTGGTGGTGTTGTTGTCAACGAGAAGACTGGTCTCAACATCATCATCACCATCATCATCATCGCCATGATTACGCTGACGAGGTGTTGTACTATTCGTCATCGTCATCATCGTCTTCTTACCAGCGAATGTCTTGGTGGGTTTCTGCGTCCTCAAACCCAACCCAACATCGCACTCTTTTTCTGCTCCCTTCTCAGAGGCCACGAACCCAATCCTTGTCCCCATGGACTCAGCAACAAGCTAAGCACAGACAAAAGAGCGAACTAGAGACCAACTTTATCACAACCCAATCCAAAAGAGAAAGAGAGAAAAGGAAAGAACACCAAGCAAACGCTCTCTTTCTTTTGGCTTCTTTCTCGCTCCTAAGTGAACCCCAAGAGGAAAAGGTGCGAGCTTTGAGCTCTCTGGTTCGTAATCGCAAGTGGGCGTTTCGCTAATTCACATTTCTTCTTGTGTTTAATCTCGTGGTGTCGCTTGCTTGTGACTTGTGAGGCGGTGCCGTCTTTTCAAGCCATGCGTTCCTTTGCTTCCTTAGCTTCCAACATTCGTTCCTCTTAAGGAATGTGGACAAAAACAAAACCACAGTGTACCACGAGCTCTCTCTCTCTCTCTCTCTCTAAATTTTGACGTTTTCATCACGTCAAGAATCTTAACAGTGTTAACAAAGGGTTTGACTTTTCTTCGGTGTATTTCAATCTCAACACCATTGGCTTGAGACTTTGACTTTGTTGACTGACAGTGTCCGTCAGGGTCAAGGACATTATTTTGGGATTATTAATTAATTAAATTTAATTAGTTTAAACTTAAAGTAATTGTGATGCATAGGGAAAAGTGACATGGGCCCACTTTTTGGTTTGGTGTGAGGATGTGGAGGGACCACATGTGGTCCCTGTCTCTTACATGTGTGTGTGTGTGTGAGACTGTGAGTTGTTGTGGTGATGAAGAAGGTGCAGTAAGTAGTGACCGAATTCTCCTCTTCTCTGTGTTGATAAGTTTGAAACTTGTGGACCATCAATTATTTGAAAAATGAACTCCAAGGATGAAATTAAAATCGCGAAATATAGGTTTTAAAATGGAATCCGAAATAAAATTATTTCGGATAGTACGTTAGGAAATAAGATTCGGAATTGAATAAGATAAATTTGATATATTTCGTATTTGTGTTTGAAAAACTCTAAACTTCTAATAGATCTTCTAATTCACTTATGTTTGATAAAGTTTAAAAATTGCGGACAACATCAATGATTTGAAAATAAATTCCAAGGGTGACTTATAGGTTCCATAATCGGAATTGCAATGAAGATTTGGATTCCGGATAGTTTGAATTGGAAATAAGATTAATTTGTAATTAAATAATTGGAATCAGATTCATTTTGAACGATAATTTTTAGATTTGGGACTGAAAAACCCGAAGCTCTAATACATAGTATGTTACAAAAAAAAAATTACACTTCTTAATCTATATATGATTTGTTTTAATTTAATTTCATGCTGCATTAAATTAATTCAATTAAACAAAATTCTGATATCATAATAATTCTCATAAAAAAGGAACAATTTAGTCCAATTTCAGGGTCTGAAAAAATCAAATGCGGGTTTAAAAATTTCAGAATAGAAAATTCGGATACAATTTGTTAGTTTCAAAAAGGTTTTTCGATCGTTTACCCCTACTAAATTGGTTAATAATATAAGCTTTTTTAATGAACCGGTCCCATTTAATTTCTTTTAGATTTATATCAAAACAGAATCTATAAAATGACAAGGAGTAAAAAGATTTGGTAATTAACACAAGTTAGAGCTTGTGGGTCCACATGCAAATGAGATTTTGGAGCCCCAATTTTAGTGAATTAAGCTATTTTGTCATCGTTACTAAAATGATATTCGATGAGTTTAATACTAATCATGATGTGCTGCTATTAATAATTGGATTTCGTTTATATATTAAGAATTACAAGGTTAATTTTCTATATGATGTTGAGTTGTGGAAACATATTTGACTTAATGTAGTCAAGTACGTGATGTGTTGCATTATAGAACTAGAGTTTGCGACCCTAGGGTATGATATACGACTTATCAAATTTAGCATTAAATATTATATATAGAAGGAAAAGTTATGAGCACTATACTTTTTTGTTGAATTCATCAACAAAAAAAAAATATTTAACAGAGTTAGTGAAATCAATAATAAAAAAAAATGTTTGCTAGGTTCTAGATTGACAGGGTATTATAATGTTGAAAAGCGAGCTTGATTCGTAATAAAGCAAGCTTTTATCCATTCATAATTAGAGGGTCAAATATTTATAATTAGGAAAAAGTCTCTCTAATTTTATACGTTACATATATTAAATTTTCTTGCAAGTTTTCATCAAAATATAAGTTATTACATAAACTTAAAGACTTTTTGCATGAATCTGTACAATAGTTTTCTTACAAATCGTGAAGTAAAGTAGAATTTTTAATGTGTTGATGCAGTTGTAGAGTACTACTTGATATACAAAGTATGTTTCTAATTTAACGTATGTTAACTTGACATCAACGAAATCGGATCTTAATACTATTTTTGTGACTTTTGAATTATTATCACTGATAAAAGAAATATAAACTAAAAATGTGGTGGCACGTTTGATATGAAATTTGGCACTTATCTCAAATTATCTAATAATATATCATATTATATTTATAATGTCTTGCTATAGGCTTTGGATGTTAAGGCAATCAATGGTGTTGAGTGTTACGTACCGAGGGTGTTTTAGATTTTTTAGAAAGATTATTTTGCCTTTAAGTTATTTTTCGCTTATAAGACTTGCAGCCGTCATTAAGTGCGTTTTGTAGCAGAGAGAGATACTAATGATGTAACCAATAACTTCGATTAAGAGAATGATAGTGGATCGAGAATTACAAGCGGCAAGTTGACGTACTTATTACACTGAAAGCAAACCACTATAATTTTAGTATTATATTTTCTAATTCTCGTTTGCTATTCATTTTTTATTTGAGATTTAAGTCAAAATATTTATAAAAAAAAAAGATGCATATAATTATTTTATCAGGTTATTGCATGATATATATTTGATTAATATCATCTTAATTTTATCAATCAATCAAGAAATGTTGTTGTATTGTTGTGAGTCACGTAAGGAAGGTGTCAGAAAGGTGAGCCCTACAATCTTCGTCGAGCTTCTATAATTCTTATCCTAACATGACACCGAAGTTTATATATAACACTCAGATATTATTTTAATCAGTTTGGATAATCTTCAAATTATGAACACTTCGAAACAAAATTAATAATCCAAACCAGTGTAAGATAATTATAAGTGAGCTTGAAATATGAAAATCAGTAAAGAAGTTTGAAATATGACTAGGGCAAAAATGGTTTACTTATTATTTGTTTAGTGTCATATTATTGAAATATATGCGTTAATATTAGCATCAAGCAAGCATTTAAGATAAAAGGTCATGAAAAAAAGTGATAATGGTAGTAACACCATAATTCATAAATAAATAAATAAAAAGTCCCGTTGAAAACCGTACATTTGATATGCATCCAAAGATGTTACAATGAATAAAACGTGTAATTAAATAGTACGTACAGTTCAGTCCACTAATATCAAAACAGATTGCATGCATGCACTTATAAGTGGACACGTGTAGAGTTCATGACTCAATATAGTACACATATATAGCATGTAAAATAATAGCTTTAAAAAAAAATCCTTCTTGTTTCACTAAATTTTGAGGTAGTAATTGCATTTTCTTGCTAATTTGAGCTTTAAAATAGTTAATTAAGCATTGACAACAGACAATGTAGCACTTTGAGTTTTGTCCATCTACTTCCCAAGAGATTACTAAATTTAATTCCAATGATATGCCGATAAAACACCGAATAACAACATTTGATCGGTCTATTATCAAATACCGAAATGGGTTAGAGCTGATCAAATTGTACTACGTCAAAAGATATATTAAATATGTAATAACAATTGATATTATTAGAAAACTTATATGTATATACATTTGTTGTGTCTCGTTTGAATTGAACTTGAAGAAATATATATTTCAGTCACTAGGCTAAGGAAATAACTTGGTTAAATTGAACTGACAGCTTCTTGAAGAAATTTATATATTAGTTACTAATCTAAAGAAATATTTTAGCTTAATTGAACTCATGACTCTCAAAGAAATATATATTTTAGTTACTAAGCTATAACGAAATAACTTGGCTAAGTGTGGTCTTGAACTCTAGTAGTACACCAATTAAAGACTTAGTTTTAGAGCACTCAATGTCTCTTCCATTCATAAGTCAACTAATTACTATTTAAATGATCAAAGCTGCTATGGATTAGGTAGAAGATACCAAAATCAAGGTTCGAATTACCGACGATAATCGATCTTACCGACTGTTACCGGCTCTAACACTCATCGTTTTATATGTTTTTTTGACGATTATCGAGCTTTTCGATAAAACATTTTCCAACCGATTATCGGTAAAACACGTATAAAATATCGCGGCAAAAATACCAATTAAACTTTCGGCAAAAATAATTATACTCACACAAGAGCACCTCACCTCACCCCGCCCCGTCACGTCCGTCCGGACGGCGGTGGCGCTCGCGTATGGTGGTGTAACATTTGTGTGAGTCCTCCCCCATCCACAAAATCATATGACCCAAAGGGACCAAGCACTTGTCCCTAATATTTGGTAAATAAACATCACCAAACTCTTGTCATCTATCAATGTGGGACTTTTTGTTATTAAACTAATATCACACATTCACACTTAACATACACATACACATACACTTCACCTAATAATTTAACTTAATATTACACACTTCAAATAATATTATACACTTAACATACATATTAACTTCACCTAACATACATATACACTTAATATGTATATTCATTTAATATTATACACTTCAACTAATATTAAAATTGTTAACATACATATACAATTAACATGCATATTCACTTAATATTACACACTTAATTAACATACATATTCACTTCACATAATAATTTGACTTAATATTATACACTTAAACTAATAAAGTGACTTAATATTAGTGTTTTAGATTTGAGACTAGTGATGGAATTATATGTGTGTATGACTTTATTTACATATGTTTTGTGGTATGATATTATAAAAATATTTTGTAAGTTTTCCGTCGAAAAGTATCGAAAAGTGTCGATAATCCGTCGATAATCTTCGAAAAGTATCGGTAATCGGTAAGCTACAGTATTATAAGTTTTCCGTCGGTTAATCGGTAAGCTATCGATTAATCCGTCGAAAACGGTAACCGATTTATCGACAAGTTTGGTAAGTTGAACCTTGACCAAAATGGCCAAATTTAGCACGTGGAATAATATTACTTGTGACTTGTGAGTTTGTGCCCCTTTTTACAGCTAAGCTTTGTGTCATGTATATTGTATATACAGCTACATTGTGTCGTTCATTTCTTTAAGCGATTTTCTTAATCTTCATACATGAAATAAAGTTATATTGCCACACACAAAAAAAGGTGTTTGTTGTGTAAAAGTGGCCGCATTGGGAAATGAATTTCCTAATCATTTTGCTATGGTACAATTGCTAACATTGACGACTAAATTTTTCCACGTTTTTTTTTTTAAATGGAAAAGGTTTAAAAAATCTAACTAATTTTTCCAATAAAACTGTGAGTAAATTGGCAAAATTGACGAACTTTTTCAGGAAATCCAAAAACTCGGTTGAGTTGTATTTTTATAGGAAGATGAGTAAAGACGGTGCAAGGGTACATTATACCCCTTTGGGAGAGGGAAATAAATGTACCTTCAAGTCAAACTTTCATGTATGTGTTTATGACATGCTATTGTATTGGTATTTGAGACACTGTATAAAAATTGAATATAGTTATGCATAAAACTATGTTATTATGTTTTTCATCGATTAATCTATCGATAAGTTTAACCGGAGATTTTATATATTTTTCATCGATGTATCTTTTAGCAAACGATAAATCCATCAATAACGGCAACCGATTTAGGCCAAAATGATAACCCGAGCATCGGCTAACACTATATTCTACTATATTGATCTTGCACAAGTAAGCACCATGATGGATAGATAGGGTGTCATGGCATCAAACAGCCCCTTAAGGGAATGATAGTGTCTCTGTAATGCACCAATAATGTCTGTGTCGTTTTGATCTACACGCATTACCTTATTCATGCTCTTGGGAATATTCTTCGTTTTATCAAAATTGCAAAAAAGGGTTGATTCTCAACAAGTGATTTAACGTAACAAAGTTGACATCTTTGGTACTACTACACACATGCAATGTCGTTGTTCATGGCATTGTCGTAATCTGAAATTACAAAAACAGCTGGTATTTCCGTTTTGGCTATAAAATAAAATAAAATAAAATAAAATAAAATAATGTATACCCTAATGCTTTATCAAACGATAAGGATAGATAATTATGACCATGCTTTAACAGAGATGACAGGGATTTATTATCCGACCCACATTGGTAAATCTCACTAAGATTTTGTTTGATATACATTTTTTGCCAAACTAATCTGAGAGTGTTGATCAAAATTTACCAACAAAGGGCATGTATGGGGTTTAAAGGCTATAGTGTATAGGGTCATAGGCCAAATTTGTGTATATAATAAGCAAAAATGGGTAGAATATGGACCATGTAATGTAATGTAATGTTATGTGGTCCATGCAAGAGAAAACAACACGCTAACGGTTGAGACCTAAGGTGTGCCTTTTAGGCTTGACAGCATGGTCATTAGTCATTACTTAAGAGGAAAGGGCCAACTTTTGCTTCCAATTCCTATCCTTTGGGATTTATTGGACTAGTTTAAAGCAATCTTTAAGAGCACGAAATCCGAGAGTTACTCGAGAGTTTAATTTTACGATATATACTAACATAGTTTTTTTTTTTTTTTTTTAAATCTTAAAAAATTAGTGTAACCGATTGTGCTGATCCAGATTAAGGGGTTTACTTAAACAATCGGTGTGTGTATAGATAGGAATTTTGTAAAATAATATTATTTTATAAAAAAAGATATTCAATTTTTTTTTTCTGTAGGTTTCGCCCGTTTCCCCGGGTTTTTGAGGAAATGCTCTGTCATGTTTGAGTAATTTTTTTTTATTGTAGTGTTTAGTAAAAATGCCCTCTACATTTTTTAAAAGTAGCCTCACGCTTAAAAAAAAAAATTGTAAAATAGCAACACAACTTATTTTACATTGTTTTTTTTATCTACTCTATTATATTTCCTCAAATTTTATGGGACTATATACTATTTTGTTTTGAATACTAATATCTTGATTACTTCACAATAATATAATTATTTTGCATGGTGATTTTATTTGATAATAAATTGATAAAAAGACGTTCTTCGAGTTTGTCCTACGTAGCGCACAAGTCTAAGGTTAATATTCTCCATATTTTTTACGTTACATATAATTTTCTGCTTTTGTAAGTTTTAGGGATGTTGCTGCCAAATTAAAAGTCTAAGAGACAAAAAGCACGACCAACATGAATTTTATTGCTTGAAATACTAATTGTTAGTGTATCTATCAAAATGATACATCAAGCTACTATCAAAACATCACTTTAGATATAATTCGGTGTTTTATTCTAGTACTCGTATCTTTCTTGGAATAACGAATTGAATGCAGTCAGCGTGCCCACTCGATTTTTTCATGCCCTAATTACAAGTAGTTTTCCAATTTTGATTACACGTCAAGTTCTAAAACGGTCAATTTGGAGTTAGTAAAATGAATATATATATATATATATATATATATATATATATATATGAAAAAAGAATCCCATAAGAGGGTGACTTAAATAATAAAAAATATAATAAAAATAAGATTATTCGACACTATTAACATTTGTCATTTTATTGTGTTCTCTTTATTAAAAAAATATTTTTATCTTAATTTTTGTTCGATAGAAAACTATATTTTTTATTGCTATAGTAACTAATTAATAATAAAAAAAATACTCACACGTAACGCATAAATTTTTTCTGTTGATTATCAACATGTATGTAGTAAGAAGTTTTACTTTTTGAGAATTGTATGAGATGTTACATTGTTGCAAAAAAATTAAAATTCATGAAAAATTTGTATCAATGAAATATTCAAGGGCTAATTTTTAGATGAGGGTTAAATTGGATAAATGGGTAATATTACCTTTGTGAATTTTTATTTTTTTTGGATAAAAATACAACCGTAATTTATTCTTGGCCGTATGATCTAAAGATCCATTGGCGATTGGCCAACATTAATTGACGGTTGGAAATAAGACAAATCCGGGTAAATTTATGCTGAATTCGGCTTTCGGAACAAATCTAGATTCAGTAAAAAAAAATTAATAAATAGTGGTTCGTAATAACATAAGCGACATGTCAAAAAGAAAAAACGACATCGCAATTAAGTCGATATCTTCACAAAAGTATCAAACTTCAATAACATTAATTATTCCAATAAGAGCATAAACAACATATATACAGATCTTGATGGACACTGATGAAAAAAAAAACAATTAATTATAATCACAACAAAAAAATTGATCAAAACCATAATTATGATCATGATCATCATGATGATCAAATATCAACTCATGATAAGATTATTATTTGACGATCTTAAGGGACTCTTTTGCCTGAGAAAAATCCTGAGCTGAGCTTTTTGACACTCCAATTTGGTGCCCCATTGCCTGTTCCTCGTCCCTATCGATCTCACCACTCTCGGAAACTCCACAAACCCTTTGATCCCTCTCTTTATGTGTGGATTCTCACTCTCCCGACACGCCATTTTCCTCTGCAATATTGGCAACGAACCATATTTGCTGTCACCTCTCTCTTGACATTGACCATCTTGACGACGATCTCCGGCAACGGCCCCAGCGTTGTCGCAAACCGGCGGCAACGGCGACGATGAAGAGAGCGAGCACTTGTCTCCCAAGACGAAGTGGCGGAACTTCCAGGACAAGTTGTTGTTGCTTGAGGCCGCGGCCGGGGGGTCGCGTCGCAAGCAGGCACCGTCGAGCTCGGAGAGCCGCTCCTCGAGCGCGATCTTCGCGTCGGCTAGCTTCATCTGGACCCTCTCCTCTCTAAGGACCTCAGAGACCCGGAGCATCTTCCGCTCCTCGTCGATCTCGCGCCGCAGTCTCGCCATCTCGGCCCTCTCGGCCGAGGCCTCGCGCGCGAGCTCCTCGCACGCGCCCTGTGCGGACGCGAGCTCCTTCGCGAGCCGCCGATTCGCCGCGTCGAGCTTCTTGCGCGCCCGGCGCTCGCGCTCGAGCTCCGCGCGGAGCTCGGCCAGCTCGGTCTCCATCGAGGCCGGCTTGAAGAGGGTGAGGTCCCAAAACGAAGCCGCGAGCTTGCGCGCGGAGACGGGCAGGTGGAGAAACTGCAGGCTCTTGGCCAGGGAGTGGCTTTGGTTTTGGGCAGTTTGGCTGTGGTTTTGGTGGTTTCGTTGGGTGTTGTAAAAAGGGTTTTCGTAAAGTTTCCATTTTGGGAAAGGTAGGGTTTCGTCGCTAGGGTTTTGATCTGAGCTGCTACTAGAAGTAGCCATTGTTGTTTGCTTCTTCTTCTTGATCTCTAATTCCATGGCTATTTTTTCTTTCTTTCTTAGTTTTTGTATGTGAAATGTGTATAATAAATATAAGTTGCTTTATCATGTTCTTCTTGAAGCTTTATCTTCACTCATGGTAGGGCCATTTGAGAGCCTGGAAATAATGTTGGAGTGTTGTGTTGTGGTGTGTGGATTGCAAAAAGGGGAATTGGAAAGTTAGAGAGAAGATAAAATTCACATGCACACCTCATTGCTTTATTAATAATACCATTATGGCCATTGGAGGTGGGGTTTATGTCTTTATTTTTATTTATTTATTTTTGAATGGGTCTTTATTTTCTAATATAAAGGTATATTTGCGGCATAAGTTCTCAATCTTAAATTAGTGCACCGGCATATTCCCAGCCTATTTTTTTTAGCGGTAGTTGTAAATGTCACGAAGTTGAATCTTGACACTTTAATTAATTTGTGATATTTAGATTCTATTTCATTTGATAAAAAAAAGGGGGGGGGGGAGATTGAAAATATGTTGGCACGCTTATATAAGATTGGGTACTTATGCCACAAATATCTTTTTTAATTATAATTTAAAATTTCTCTCTGGTGTTTTTCTTAATGATATTTATGTGGTGGGGTGGGTGGGCGAAATAATTTATAATAAATTTCATTATTTTTTGTGAAAGATATACATAATCCTCTTAGTAGTGAAAGTGAGTATGAGAATGAAGAACAAGTAAGATCTGATAAGCATATATATACTCACAAGTCACGTTAACTTATTTTACTGAACTAAATTATGTATTGATTAAAACTAATTTGGGATTCCGAAATTAAAATTAGTACATTATTTTATCTATCAAAATAGCGATTAATTAATCTAGACAGTCAGAATCCCAATGGTTCAGTTAATTAGCGGTTTAAAAATTAATAAAAACAGACTAGCTATTGCTATTTTATGGTTTCTTTTTCTTTTCAGGATATCACAATTGAATTCTCTTGCTTTTCTTGACTATATATGAGGCGGTGGATGAGTAACTCATTTGAAATATGAATGAATTAAATTCACAAGTAAAATTGGATCGATACAATAAATAGAACACATCACGTACAGATCCAAATGAATATATATATATATATATATATATATATATTTTTTTTAAAATCTAAAAAATAGTGGGACGTGAGTTAATACAAACCCTCTTTAATATCACCCAAAATATGATTCTTTAGTCGCTTCGTAGAGATGGGGCGGCTTTATGAATGTGTTCTGTTTTATTTATAACTTCTAAGTTCTAACCGGCCATTATGCAATTAATATGTGCCCCGTATTGCTAGCCAGTATATATGAATATGAACCCCTATATAAGCGTTGATGACTTTTGAATGGAATATTAGGCTTGCTTGAGGAAATAACTGTCAACTTTTTCATATTACTTTTGTATCCGTTCGAGACGCATAAATTATGCGTATCTATGTAATTGCGGTCAATCAATAATGTCGGTTGTACTTACACTACTAACATATTTTGTAATGCAAATACATGTAATCTTGACAAAATAATGTTACTCCAGTTAAAAAAGATAGTTTAAAATGTTCATAAAATAAAACAAAGAAATTTACTAAATGCAAACAACTACATCTAAACCTCAATTCAAAACCAAGGATTTACAAGAATTCGAAATCTCATTTTACTATAAACTTAATAATTCAATATTAATATTGGAAGACTTGTATATTAGGAAAATTGAATTAACTGATATGAATTTTGAGTTATGTGTATACGCTATATTCACAAAGATCTAAATGTGTTTCCTATATCCAAGAAGAAAGGAATATTAGTTGCAAATGTTGTAGTCGGTAATTTTTTTATATTTTTTTTATACGAGCACGTAATTTGAGGCTATTAACGAGACTTGATACAGTTACAACACAATGTAAGTGCAGGGATTTCGGTTGACGTTGATTAATTAATAGACTTATTTTTTTTTCTTTTATTATGAATTACATTACCAATTAGAGGATTTTTTTTTATTGCTAATTAGTTTTAAGGTATGACATTGTATATTATCTTTATTGTGCTAAATTAGGCTAAAATGGATTCATATCTTGGTATTTAATGGCAACGAGATCACTTAAGTCATTTTGTTTAATTAAAAATCAGATCAATGATATAGACTTAATCAATACAAGGACATCCACTTTTATTAATTTTAATGTTGGTCCTGAAATCCGACAAATAAATATTCTAATTTTCTTTTCCAGCTCAACATTGAAAATACAGTTTTGCGTTGATAAATAAGAATGGCCCACAAAATTAACTACACACACAGGCCCAAGGGCCACAATATAATTAATTTCATTGATATTTTCTAATTTGACCCCCCAAATAATAGATCATGAGACTTTCTAGGAAGATAATATATGAAGAATTCACTCACTGTTACTTGCCACCAGTGGCGGATCCAGAAAATCATTTTGGAGGGGGCTATAATTTTTTTTATTAAACATATACCAGATAATTCAGACTTTTGAAAGTTTTTTTTTTTTTTTTTAAGTTATATCCCTAATCAGACTTTCAAACGATGATGGTGTGGTTTTGAGTTGGGCCTTTGGGCTGATGGGGGGCTAAAATTTATTTTTTGAGGGGGGCTAAAATATAAATAAGTTGTTCTCTAATAGACTTTTCATTTGGGCTGTAAGGGCTATAGTCCCTCTTTGGGTTCACTTGAGTCCGCCCCTGCTTGCCACAGAAAGTAATTTTACGGAAGTAAAAAAAAAAAACATTCCAGTTTTGAACACATGTATTTTTTTTATGAATAATTCAGATTTTTATAATAATAATAATAATAATAAATAATAATAATAATAATAATAATAATAATAATAATAATAATAATAAATAAATAAATAAATGTGATGTACCATATTATTATCGAATTTCTTAAAAGAACCAAAACTAACAAGATTTTAAAGTACACACTTAAAATAGTAGTGTATAGTTACAATATCAAGAACATTTAGTTTAGGTTTGTTTCCGAGTCTTAAACCAAAAATAATACGTAAGCCTAAAAATTTGGAAATATGTTATAATATAATTTTAAACATAGGCTGAAAAGCTTTCTTTATTTTCTACAAGAAACAAGAAAAAAGAATCTTACTTTATATTTGACTATAAATAATGAAAGACAATCCCACAGAGATGGACATGAGTTGTTTTTTTTTTTAATATATTGCTTGATCAATGTTACATGTCGTGCGCACAGTTTACACAGATATATGATAGAGAATCGATAACATTTGTCTTAGTAAAATTCTCAAATAAACGTAAATTTATCACTTTGTCACTTAATTTTTTTTTTTCAATTTACTCTCAAACTTAATATTAGAAAAAAATTCATTAACTAATAAAGAAAAATTGGAGAACATCGATTTGTGGTAACCAATGTTTTAAAAATTGAAAAATGAATAACATTCGCTTTCCAAAATACTCCTGAAATTCAGTATAAAAGGAAAAACCCATAAAACGATTCACAATTCAGTGTAAAAAGAAAACTCCTAAAAAGATTCACAATTTCATTCGTCTCGTATGCCCCCTTTCTCTCACTCTCCCGCCCACCGGCGATTGAGACCACAAGTTGTTTTCGGCTTTTTGGACCACTTCGCGCAAGGAACAACGCAATGTCCTTCAACGGATGTTCCCCACGCTGGTGTTCTTCACTCCGTCTCCGTCGTCGTCTATCCCGTTTCGCAACTATTCACTTCAAAAACCAATTTCATGTTCTTAAAACGATTTTGTAGTACAAAATTCAAATTCTGTTGTTTCAACGCACGTGGTATGCGATCTATGAAATCCATCTGCGACGGGTAGTGCATGAAATTGGCAATGTGCCGGTCATTGTCCAACAAAAAAGAGTATCGAGTCAGCCTCGAGTCCTGTACTTCGCCTCGAGTTTTAAGTCGTAAAGGGCGTGGCTGACCAATATACACCCGTACATCGTGTCAATGAGGACGTCGTACTTAACGTGCTTCATTACAACGATTAACTCCTTCTTCGGGGACGTGTAAGTCAACTCTCCGAAACGTTGGCTCCAATGCCCGTCACAACGAAACTCTCTCATAAGAATATCAATATAGACAAAAAAAAAAGGTGCTTAAAAGACATAAAATATAGGGGACTTCGAAGATGGGGCTAACTCCGTGGTCAGGGATGGGTTGAATATCCGAAATCAGAGAGCAATTGATCTCCGAGGTCGGCGCTAAGTATAACACCAAGTTCGGGGACGGGCTTAACTGTATCTCCGAGTTTGGACATGATAGAAATCTCCGAAGTCGACATCTGAGTTAAAATCGTTGAAGTAAGAGATAACATCCTCGGAGATAATTACCGACTTCAGAGCTATTGTACCCCGACTGTGGTGTTAATGACCGAATTAATAAAATGTTGGGTTAAAGACTGAAATCGTTGTCCTTTTCATTTTTTTTTACTTTCCAAAATGAGACTCCCGACCAGCTACGGTTAGGAAAAACTATTATCTAGAATATAAACTATAGGTTTAGTACCGAAAGAGCTTACCCATGACTATAGCTGCGTTTGTAGTGATTCTTCTATAAACGTTGTCGTTGATTAATTTGAGCGAGTGTTCTCCAGAGTAGACTATTAAACATTAAATTTTGCGAACTGAGTTACAAAAGATATTGTGTCTAGTTTATATTTAATTTTATATTTTAACATTTATAATATAAACCGTGCGAGAATCGACTTTACTAATGAGTATTTTTTTTATATTATAAATATATTTAGTTAATTTTTTATATTAAAAATGGTACGATAAAAAACAGAATCTCATTTTCATTTGAGCACAAAAGTGAAACAATAACACTTATTTTATTTTCTGTTTTCGAATTTCACCTCGACAAGCCATACAAACACTGCTGTATTGTGAATTGTCGGGTGAGTCAGGCAGAATGTTTGAATACTTCAATATTTTATAAAGATGAGTACAATGATTGTAAATTGGATTGTCCCAAAAGCCAAGCTTCATCATTCATCAAACAATTCTTGTGAAGATTCTTATTTATTTATATGGTTATTAATTGCTTTCTTTTAAAGATTAAAGCTGAAAAACCTCTTTGGAAAGTTGGCAAGAGATCTCATCAGCTAGGCCACTGCTTTCTTTTAGTAGTGTTAAATGTATTTTTAACTTCAAGAAAAATTAGCAGCGAAGTTACTTAATTCACATAAATATGTATAAGTTGTGTTTTCCATCTTCATTTTGTTACTCTTATTAACTGATGAGAGTCAATCACACGTTATTATAAACTAACGGTACAAATATAATGGAGACAAAAACACACTCTACACTTTTACGCACCTTGGGTACTTCGGCTTTTACAAATGAAACTTGAGTACGAAACTGTTAATTGCGTCTAAATTTGATATAAGTGTGTCAGCTACTATTTCATATTAGTTTAAGTGGGGTTACTTTCTGATCTAATATGTTTACTCAATTAGCCCTAAATTTGTTATAAAATTTGGAAGAGACTATATATATGTATGTAAGTAATGAAGAGCATAGCTATTAAATTCAGAGACAAAATATACACACACACTATGAGCACAATCAGCGCAGTATATACAAATGTAGAAGCGTCTACACATATTATCGAAGACTCAGAAAATAGAATTTGTTCTTAATTAGATAAGATGGTGTAGAATATAAAAGACAAAGACGTCAACTTATCTAGCCATTCATATTAATAATCCTAACAATTAGGATTATTGGTGGGTATAATTGTAATAAATAAAAAAGATGAGACTACAACAAATCAAGGGACTATATTCATGAAAATGGAAAATTATCTTGACAATTTGACTGGTTTATGTGTATAAGTAACATTTTCATTTTTGGATTGATACAATTAAACAAATTTAATAACTCTAAGCTCATAAATTAAAGCTCAACTTTATACAATAAGGGGTAGTCTCGAAACAATTCGTCCTCCTTGGGTAATCTCTATCAAGGTTTGGAAACCCGCAAAATTTCGCTGTTTCCCTGCCAGAAGACCTTTTTTTTTTCCTTGTTAAAAAATATTGCAATAACTTGTCGCAATTTGAAAATTATAACAGGCTCAAGAGTAATAGCCTAAGCCCCAAAAGGACTAATTATAGGCTTCCTAATGACTCTTTTATCTTCTTGCTACATGGACTTTTTTTTTCCTTCTTTTTTCTAGCCAATGACATCTTATTGAATAGGTAGATTTTTTCTAATTCACATTTACACTAATCAAACTCGTTAAGAGGTGTGACATAATTAGTGTCTTTTATCAATACGGTTTTGAAATCTAAAAGTATGAATTATGTTAATACCTGAAATTAGATTAACGTAAAACTTGCCCCACGAGCCTTTTATGGGCCGGGCCCAATATAGTACAATGACCACAACGTGTTAAGTGCTTGCTCTTTCGTTTTTTTTTAGGTTGGGAATGGTCTCCGGGGAGTTCGCTTTGATTTTCGTACTTGAAAAAAGAGACTGCGAAAGGAGACTTCGACGCGCTATGTGCTCGCTTCTTCGTCTTTTTTAGATCGGACGTGATCTCTGGGAAGTTCGCCTCAATCCTCGAACTTGGAAAAAGAGACTTAAAAAAGGAGACTTTGACACGCTGAGTGTTCGCTTCTTCGTCTTTTGTGGATCGAAAGTGGTCTCTGTGAAGTTCGCCTAAATCCTTGAACCTAAAAAAAAAGAGAAAGAAACATGAACTTCTATAAAAAGGGCGGAGGTGGGACCTCCGTCGCTCGCCCCGACGCTCAACATTAGTTGAGATTTTTAGGTGTCGGGAAGTGAGAAATAAAAAAAGAGATTTTTTCAGCTCGGGAATGGCCTGCCGAATGTAGCGGGGGTGTCCTCATGTTTATAGAGGATGAGGAGTCCAATTTCATGCCTTTGGCGCGCCCTGAAGGCATGTTTTTGGTTTCTGGGTGCTCCCCGAATGCATGTTTTTTAAGCCGGGACGAGTCGACCTGTACCGAACGAGTACGAGTTGACTTTTCTGATTGACCTTTCGGGTCGAGCCGTTGACTTTTTCAGTTGACTCTTGCTGTCTTTCCCCCCATTGAATTTTTGAGTCGGGCTATTAACTATTTGGTTGACTTATGTTGACCATTTACTTATTGGGTCAAGCCGTTAACATTTTTTCGGTTGACTTTTTCGGTTGCCTTTTTTGTCAGGCCGTTGACTTTTGTTTGGGCCTGCTTGTTTTGGGCTTTATGCATAGCGAATTTTTGGGTTGGGCCTTCACGTTTTATTTGTTCAAAAAATACGCATAACATTAGCCCCTCAGTTTCTTGGAAATTTTTTTCGAGAAACTTTGTTTGCCTTCTAGCAATTTATTTCGTCACACCGAGAATTTCTTATTTCATTAAAACCATCAAATTTTTTTAAATTTGATTTCCCGTGCGATTATAATTCGTCATTTTTTGTTTATATTATTAAAACCACCCAAATGTTTCAATTTTGATTTCTTGGGCGATTTTAATTTGTTGCTTTGAGACTTTTTATTTTACTAAAACCACCCAAAAGTTTTAATTTTGACTTCTTGGGCGATTTTAATTCGTCATGACTAGACGTTTTATTTTATCAAAATCATCCAAAAAGTTTTAATTTTGACTTCTTGGGCGATTTTAATTCTTTAACGTACCTATTTATCATTTCTTCGTCTTCAATTTCCACTTTGGAGATGTCTCAATTTCAAGACAACACTTCGTTTGTCTCTTCAAGGTACATCTTTCAAGCATTTATGTCGTCATCATGCATTTATTTCTCGTTACTATTCATCATCTTCTGTTCTTCAAGAGCTCTCCTTGGTCCACATGGAATCTTTCGATTCTAGCACCGATTTTGGGCCAATGAGGATTTTAATGACTTTTGCATTGATATGGAATTTATAAAATAATTAATTTCCTCATCGACCAATTTTTCATTGTTTTTTCTTTCTTCAAACACTCAAAACCCTTGCTCTCACTTTCCTTTCTTGCTACCATTACTGACCTCTCAGTCCGACGACCACCGATTGGAGTGAATGGTGGAGATGAGCTCAACAACAAATTTCCAGGGCAATGGCAGGTCATGCGGAGTCACTCGCGAAGTCTTAGGCGTGCTGAAGACCCAAGAATCCTGAGCTCCTCAAGCGAACTAAAACGTAACTAGGTATTTTCCGGCGACGTTGTGGAGCACGATAGGGTGGACGGAGGATCGTCGGAGCCGTCCCTGTCGGTGGAAATGCATGAGGGAGCATTGGTCGCGGATTAGGGTTTGGTGTAGTCCCCGTCGCCATTCGTCGCTCGTGAGAGGGAGTCACTGCGGGGAGGCGCACACACGGGGCTGGTCGACTCAACTGGAGGTTCTCATTCATTCGCGGTGGCGCATGGCGACGTTTTGGCCAGAACAGCTCTTGGCAGCAACATGGTTTTGATGTCGAAAAGCCTTCGGGGGGGGGGGGGGATCCTAGACGGGCGGTGATGTTGACGGCGACATTGGGTCGCCACTCGATGATTGAAACCGGGAACGATCGCTCTAGCAAAAAGGAAATCGTGCCAGAGGCCATGCTTGATCCGGTGAAAATGGGTCTCTTGAAATTGAGCAACGATACTCGCCCGAGCGGAAGCGGCAACGATTCCGAGTCGGCATCAGAGTCTTTGGCGTCATCGGGTTCAAGGCATGGTATTTTGGGTTCACGTGTTAATCTAACCTCGGAATCGAGGCCAGTCGAGGTGAGCATTTCTTTGGAATCGTTAAGATTAGGCTCTCCGTTCGTTAGCGCGGGAGCGGGTGTGAGACCCCTACTTTAGGATTGGAATTCGAGTCACGGAGCGACTTTGCAGGTACACGTAAATAAGGCAATTTTTCGGAAGGATATTGTCATAGCCTTGATCGGTGGGACGAGTCATGTCCGAGCTACGATCGAGCTGATCAACCCCGTCCGATCGTTGACAAGGCGAGTCAGAACGGGGACCCTCTTCGTTCAGTTCAGGATGTCGCTTCCCAATCCACAGCACCAACAAACTTTTTTGACTTGAAAGTAAAGAGCACCCCCGATCTCTGGTTATTCATGAAATTCTGTGAGATATCTAAATTAGGTTCCGTGTCGGGAGTTTCCATCCCCTGGGTGGGAGAGCTGCCCTGCGATCCTCAGCCCGGGATGATCGCGATACATTTGGAGAGCCTGCAGTATGGGTTGGGATTTCCAATTCGATCGTTTTTCGAGAGCTGATGACCTTATTAGGTTTTTATCCATTCCAGCTTAGTCTAGTGGTGTATCAATCTGGTGCGACATGTTACGCGGTATGGTATGAGGAGACCGGGCGGTAGTTTACTTTGAGTGAGTTTCAGCGGTTATTCACAATTTTTCCGCATAACAACACTGATAATATGCATTTCCCGGATAGACGTAAGACTCTGACGCTTCGGGATTTGCGCTTGGCTATGCACCACGATTGGCGCTCACGCTGGGTTTGGGCACCTGTGGAGTCGCTTAGGGAGGTTGCCCAACGCTGCTTATTTATCCTTTCTTCATCTTCATTTTTTAGTTTGGAGACATCTTCATTTCAAGAAAACACTTTGTTTCTTTCCTCATGGTACGTCTTTAAAGCATATATGTCGTTATCTTCCATTTATTTCTCTTTAAAATTCATTGTGTTTTTCAAGAGCTGTCATTGGTCCACATGGAATCCTTTTATTCTAGCACCGATTGTGGGCCCAACGAGGATGTTGAATACTTTTGCATTAAGATGAATTTGCTAGAAAAATTAATTTCCTCCCCGACCAATTTTTCATCGTTTTATATCTCTTCAAGCACCTAAAACCCTTTTCTCTTTCTTTCCTACCTTGCTGCCGTTGCCGACTTCTCACTCTGACGACCAACGATCGGCGCGAATCGTGGATACGAGCTTAGCAACGAACTTCTAAGGCAATGGTGAAGTCGTGGAAAGTCACGCGCAAATTCAGGGGCGTGTCAGAGACCCACGAATCCCGAGCTCATTTAGCAAAGTAGGACGCAACCAGGGGTTTTCCAGTGACGTCGTGTAGCGCGTGAGAGTGGCTGGAGGATCTTCAGACCCGTCCTTAGCAGTAGAAACGTGTGAGGGAACTTGGGCCACAGATCTGGGTTTTGTGGGGTCCCCGTTGCCGTTCGTCGCTCGTAAGGGGAGGCGTGCACACGAGGCTGGTTGACTCAACTGGAGGTTCTCATCTATCAGCGGTGGCCCGTGGCGGCCCTTTTAACCGGAACAACTCTTGGCAGCAGCATGGATTTTTGTGTCGAGAAGCCTTCGAAGGGGGATTCCGAACACGCGGTGATATTGGCGGCAGTATCAGGTCGCCAATCGATGATTGAAACTGAGAACGACTACTCTAGCGAAGGGGAAATCATGGCAAAGTTCGTGCTTGATCGGGTTGTTGTGGGTCTCTTGCATTTGAGCACCGGTACCCGCCCTTTCCGAGTCGGCATCGAAGTCTTTGGCGTCGTCGGGTTCAAGGCATGATGTTTTGGCTTCGTGTGCAAATCTACCTCGGAGCCGATGACGCTAATCTCGCTGAGTTCAAGATGGCCGACGTGAGAATTTCTTTGGAATTGTTGAGATTAGACTCTTTGTTAGTTAGCGCGGCAGCGGGTGTGAGTCCCAATTCTTTTTTATTGGAATTCGACTCGCGCAGCAATTTGCAGTTACACGCTCAGGAGATGATCGTGCAGATGGTTCACGTCCGAGCCTCAATCGGAGAACGAGTTATGTCCGAGCTCTAATTGAGCGGATCGACCTCGTCCGATCGTTGACCAAGCGGGTTAGGACCAGTTCGGGTGGTGCCGAGAGTTTCCATCCCCTAAGCGAGAGAGCTGCTCGGCGATCCTCGGTTCGGGATGATCGCGATACATTTAGAGAGCCTGCAGTATTGGTTGAGTTTTCCAATTCGACTGGTTTTGCGGGAGCTGGTGAACATATTAGGTATTCATCCATTCCAGCTGAGTCTAGCGATGTATCGATATGATGCAGCGTGTCACGCGATATGGTGTGAAGAGCACGGGCAGGACTTGACTTTGAGTGAGTTTCAACGGTTATTCACGATTCGTCCGCAAACATTGATAACATGGATGTCCTGGATTGATGTATGATCTGAAGCTTCGGTATTTACGCCCGGATGTGCACCACGATTAGCGCTCGCGCTGAGTTTGGGTACCCGCGGAGTCTTTTGGGGAGGTTCCCTACCGTAACGATCGTCAGGCTACAAAATATAGTTCACTCAAAGTTTTTTAAATTCTTTAAGAAACAGACCACGCAGGCTGCGGTTTTCGCCACTTATCAATAGCGAGGTGAGAGGATTCAGGCCAGGTGGTACTTTTGTCAGGGTCCTGGGACTCCTCTGGATTTTCCTTCGACTTCTCTGTCACCCTCATATGTCCCTTCGTGGCCTTTTAGGGGGCCAGGTGTTTCCGATGGTAGGGTTAGGCGGTCTTTCTCCTTTATATATTTTAGCTATTCGGCGGCTATCGCTATTCTTTCACAGGAATGCATTTGTGAATTCATATCTAACTATTTCATTCTGGTATAACATTTGGCAGCGGAGTTTCACGTAAGGGGCCGACTTCGTCGGTGGCCAGATCTGGAGCTGCTTCAGAGGGACGCGCCCTAAAGACAACCCTTCCACCACGAGTGCCATAGCGGTCGAAGAAGAAGTTTCCAGACTCGCCTAGTGATTCTCTGATGTTGACGGGCCCGTCGTGTCACCGCCCGCGGCTGCATCCCTGAGTGTCCTAGCACCAGATCCGTTACCCCTGTGTGGTCACAATGTCCGCTCGAGTCGCTGATCTTATGATGTTGTGCCTTCAACGACACCCGGCGCGCGGTGGGAGCGTTGAAGACCCCTCAGTGTCCGGTGAGGCTGAGACCTTAGAGCAGTATTGCCTTTCCATCATGGGACAGGCGCGTGCGCGGGAGCATGAGATCATTTCTGCGAAGAGCCCCATCCGTGCGGTGGATGCACATTCGCTTATACTCGTATAGTACGTCTCATCTTCTCTTTTCATTGTTCTACAATATTGTGTTTTATGGAAATCTTGTTATATTTTTCTTGCTTGTGCAGGTGCTCATCTCTCTTGCGAATTTTAACTAGTCGCAGCGCGCTACCGCCGATCCTGCATGGGCTAGAGCGGGATTTGAGAAGAGTTCGTGTGGCTTGAGACCTTTTCCTTGATCGGGCTGATCGAATCGAGCATAAGGTTTGTGAGGCGCAGACTGCTCTCGATGCAGCCCGATCTAAGGTCGAGGAGGCGACATGGTTGATGTACCAGTGTCGTCAAATGCAGCAGGACCCAGAGTGACGTTGCGGGGAATAGGCTTCGGATTTGCTTCAGACCACTCGTTGGGTTGCTGAGCTCGGGTTGCATTTTTCTCTTCTGGATGGTTAGTCGACACGTGGCGCTGATGCGTTTGGTTCCCAGTTGATAGACCGCCAGGTACATATTTCTTTATTGGAGTCACGCGTGGTGGCGAGAGATGCTGAGATCACCCATCTTCGAGCAGCCATGACCCCGGGCCCCGCGCTTCTCTTTGGCGATGGCGCAACCTCTGATGCTAGAGCCTTTCTCCCCATTGCTGGTTTTGTTCCTGACGTCGAGGCATCCCTTCCTAATTATCCTTTGATGGTTCTTGACATTATTATATATGATGGCGATGATCGTCTTGATCTTAGCGGCTCAGTCGAGGCTGACGACAGAGATATTTTCTTCGATGATGGTTTCTGATCTGGTCCTCTTATGGTGTATTACTTAGAGATGTTTGTATTTCTTTGAATTTCCGCTTAGTCTATATCCCGCTATCTGTAGCTTGGTTTTTGTGCGTCCTTAGTAGCGCTTCTTTTGTACATACTTTCTACGAAATCTGAATCGAAATACAAGGCTTGTTGACTTTAGAGCTCTTTCTGGTGTTACTTATTTATGTATGTCTATGTAGTATGACTGCTTATTGGTTCGATTATTTAGCCTTTCGAAATCCCAGTCTCTGGTCGGATTGTATGCCTTAGTGTTTTTTTTTTTTTTTTTTGGTTTTGCGCCTTAACAGCTTATTTTCCAACTATCGCGCCTAACGTCCTATCTTTATTTTGTAATTTATCGGATTTTGCGCCTTAGCGTCTTACTTTTCAAATTTTGCACTTGGGCGTCTTATTATTCTCTTTGTATTTTTTTTTTGGATTTTGCACCTTAGCGTCTTACATTTCAAATTTTGCTCTGGGTGTCTTATTATTCTCTTTGTATTTTTTTCGGAGTTTGAGCCTTAGCGTCTTATTTTCCGAATTTCGCGCCTAAGCATATTGTTTTTGTGTTTTATCGGAATTCGCGCTTCAGCGTTTTATTTTCCGAATTTTGCGCCTGAGGTGTTTCCTATTTTATTTTTATTAATGTTATTATATATATATGTATATATTCTGAACTTTGCTGGTTTAGCGTCTTAATTATTAATTTGTTATAAGTTAATATATCAACCCCTAGTTTTTACAAAATCTGGTCAAGATTGTGAAAAATCTTATAGATTAAAATGTCAAGGGTCAACGTGTCATTGTTCCGTAACAAATCATTGTTAAAACTTGGTTTTGAAAGTTTTCTAAATAAAAATTCAAAAATTCGCATGAGTATTTAAATGCTCGCGCATCTAAAAAGTAGCTTAAATAATTTATTAAAATCAAAGTAGATGCACAAAAGAGCTTCATCGAGCGTCATTCATTTATCAAAAGAAGCGTTACATATATAGGCAGTCGGGGCTAATTTCGTGCCTTACAAAAACGCATCACATAGGAGTTACTACTGGTGGTCTTGCTTCAGATGTTGGACGTTCAATGGGTGTGACTTGGGGGATACAGTACGGTCCTTCCCACGTGGGGCCGAAAACGCCTGCTCACCGCACTTGGGTGTTTGGTCCTACTATCCTTAGGACCAAGCTTCCTTCGCTGATGCGACCGGCTTTTACTTTGGATTGTAGTGGCGTTCCACTATCCTTTTTAAACTATTATTACTATTTCGTAATTACATTTACCACTACGAAATGTTACATCTAAAAACTCAAGAACAATATGGATTTGTTTTTCGAGATTTTATTTAACAGTTTTAATCCATGTTTAATTAAAAAATTATTTAGAATAATCCTATAATTAGGATGAATTATCCACATTTTATGGAATTTTTTTTACATTAATTAGTTATTTTTAAGCTACAGTTAAGAAACAAATAATTAAGAAATTCGAAATTGATTATTACCTAATCAAAATCGAAAATAAAATATAGCAATTAGTAATAAAGAAATTCTAAACCTAAATAAATTAAGAGGGGTATATTGTCCACAACTTAATTAATTGATGATTTTAATTACTATTTATAGATTTGAACATATTTTTTTTTACAAGGTTTGATCAAAATAGGCATTTGGCTCATTAAACCTTTATTTTGTAAAACTAAATTTCTCATTGAGAAAATTGATTAAATGATTATATAGAAATATTTATAAATACTAGTACTTTACGAAAATTTCATCGGCTTACTTATCGATATCGATTATACTAGTAAATTATTGTCAACATAATTGGTTATCGATTTTTACAAGAACCCTGTAAGTACATCGTAACCACTTGAGATACTTATACAAATTTAACCAGTGCATGGGCGGTTCTCGATTTCCAAATATTTAGACATTGATCTCAACACAACTTATAGATGTTGTGAGTTGCGAACTTGTGACTATCCTCTTTATATGAACTCGCATAAAATTGTTGGGGTGTGAATTTGCCCAACATACTTGTTGGACTTCATTATTTTAGTCCGTGAATTCATCGTATGTCATTTTTATGTTCCAAGATCCGTTCCAACATTATATTTTTTTTTTATAAATGATGTGAAAGTTCTTTCATTTTGGGTATTTGACTTGGACTTCGATTTCAACCTTTGGTTCATCTAATTCAAAGCAAACTTGCTCTTATTGGAAATATAGATGTTGGAGCTAAAAGACAATATAGAAAAAAGTTGGTTGAAATTTTGAATACATATCAATTTTGACTATTCATTTTTGAGGCATCTCTTCACACAGTACATTAAATAACACTAGGGAAAAAAATCCTTGGGAGAGAAAGTGGACGTCGTTAAAGCACTTGAAGGCTGAAAGGAATCGGTCAAGACATTCTTGCAAGGGGATCTTGCAATGTTAATCAATCGGAAGCTGAAGAAGAGTTACGTCGTTCAGTATGAAAACTTTAAGAGGAGCCTTTGTCATGTTTATTTAATATTGAATATTTATATTGTAACAATCTTCTCTAGCATTGTGGTTGATTAATCTGAGCGAGAGTAAATTATATAACACGGAATTTTACTAACTAGAATACCAAAAAAATGTTGTGTCCTAATTGAGTTTCAAGCTTTTAATTCTTGCTGGTCTGTTTTCTCTAATGTCTATGCTTCAACTTATCATCAACCATCTTGTGGAGGAGAGTGTTCGCCTTGCTCTCGTAAGAAATGCGTCTTTGTGATATTTTTGATTTATAGCTAGCAGTGTGTAACGGTTTTTAGGACGATCTGTGTATCCACAGTGACCTAAATTCAGAGTGACTTTTTTTTAGACTTTATATTCATAACTCATGGATGATCTCTGTGTACCCACAATCGCCTTTTTTTTTTTTTTTTTTTTAAGGAAATGTGTATCCACAATTGCCTTAATTCACCACATACCGCGGAAGCTCTCAGCCGGCTGAGTTTGGTTTTTTCAGAGTTTAGCTTCTGTATTGAGTCCTGAAACTTTATTTGTCGAAAACGATGCTTGACCGACAAGGAATATTTTGAGAATTTTGCATATATGTTGAGCTACACTTGAGTGCTGTTTCTCGTCCTTTCGACTGCAAGAGGCTTACGAGGTCAAGCGATCGTACATGAATTTTTCTTCTGATAGTTAAGAATATTTGCAAGTAACAAGTAGACGTGCAACTCACACTGACAGCGGCGGATCCACGGCCAAAGCTGGGATGGCCGTGCCCTACCATTTCGCGTTTCTCGTAAGCTATATCTTTCTTTCTTCACCTCTCCGCCATTGACGAGCATCTGTGTTTTCCGACGAGCATTTTTCAATCTCTCTGCTCTGGACTCATCACGATAGAGAAGGAGAATAAAGTAGATATTACTATTTTGCCCTTAAGTCTTGATATTATTACGATAAAACTTGACAACCTTTATTAGTAGTTTTCAAAGTACAATATTACCCTTATAATTTGAAATTATTACACAAGACTCGGTAAAACTTGCCCATTGGATGATAGGATCTACGTAATTGTGTAATTCAAAGCCTTAGTAATTGATGTTTTAATGATTTTTTTAATTCACTATAAAATATATGTAATATAATCTATAGTGATTAATACTTTAATAGTGTTAAATAAAAAAAATCGTAAACTACTTGATAAATCCGCCAAATAAATTTTTTCTTACGATTTTCGGTTTGTAATTTTTAAACATTAAATGATATAAAAGTAAATGAAATTGACAAACGATTTATTTTTGCACATACCTATAAAGCTAAAAGAAATATGGTAACATTAAATCTTAAATATAATATTAAAAAACCGTAAATTTATGCTTATATGTCATTGATTTTTTTTTTCCGGCCCCCCCTGTCCATAAATCCTGGATCCGCCACTGCACACTGAGAGCAAGTAGACGTGCAATTCTAGTGTTATTTTTATTCTTCGCTTTTGCCAGTTTCGTCTTATGATTTGAGAATTAGGGTTTAACCCTTACATATGTTGTATCGAAAGAAGGCTAATTTTTGCAGCCTAAACCGCGAAGCTATCTACTACGAAGCTTAGGGACTTCGAGTTATACACTCAAAATTGTATGGAACTCCAGTTCAGTATTTTAATCTTTTTAATTTAGGATATTTAGTAAAAAAAAAAAAATTGATAACAAAAATTTTATCTTAACAACAGAGCTTCATACTCACTGATTTTTAGAAGAAAAAAAAAAGCACTAACTAAATGAACAAGATGCCATAGCAATTATCTTAAATTGACAACCAAACATTTGCTTTGATACAGATTTAGGAATATAACAATATTGTAATTTAGTTTAGGCTAAACTGAAGATCGATATTACGTGAATCAATCAAGTGTTCTTGTTTCACTTGTATTTCTATTCCTGGTCCTACGCAATGGTAGAAAGTCAAAATATGGACCGTTGACTAATCGATAGAAAGTCAAACTATTGCTTTAGATTTGGTTTGTGTGGTTTTCTTGCTTTACTCCAAAGCTTACGACTTCCTAATACTATAATGTAATGGAAATGCCCTCTTGCCAATCACAGTTGATATATATATATATATATATATATATATTTATTGATAACTGTGGTACCCGAGTACACCCCATTAGTAATCACAGGGCATTGGCATTACCGACTGGGAGACTACCCCAGTGGCCGCAATTATTGCGTCCAGGGGGAATCGAACGTGGGATGTTCAAGATCCCGAGTATTGTCCTTACCACTAGACCAATCAAATTTGATATTATAAGCAACACTGGTTTATTCTTGCAAAAGAACCTAAATTCATGTACTACGATGTAAATATATAATCTCGTAATCGAAAAACAAAGATAAAGAACAAGTCTTTCTTACCAAAAAATGAATACTGGATTATTTAGTTTCAGTACATACATATAGACTATCTGATCCGATTCTGATTCACACACATGATGAGCAACAGAGTATCTAATTCACATAAATGTAAACAAAACAAGTATACGAGACTGCCCTACCAACTCAAAAGGTAATGTTTGTAATATGGTAAAGCGAAACACAACCCAATTCTATTTCAATGAAACCTACAACATTCAGAGCGGTAACAGGCGTAAAAATCCTACCTTAATGGAGCCCGATCACCGGGGAGGCCTTGAATTTGCACCGCCATCTGCGAATCACAGCTCGAACTCATCCTCGAGCTTCAGCGCATCAGCCGCTGCCTCCTCCTCTTCGTCGTCGATCACAAAGTAAGGGTTGTGCGCTTCGGGCTTGAACTTGTACCCCGTGAACACGTAGAAGCCGAGCGTGGCGAGCTCTGATGCCACCACGCTGGTCCAGAGGTACCGGTACGAGGTGATGGTCTCCAGCGCGAAGAACACAACCCGAGTGAAGTAAATGTAGCAGATGACCACGATGTAGTATTGCCTGAACAGGGTGAGCTTCATCAAGTTCACCGCTGCTTTCCCGTCGGTCTTAGCCGCCTCGCGCAGGTTCTTGATCGACCAGACGATAGGGAAAAGCACCGCACAGCAGCATATCACGTCAACAAGCAAGAATATCTGCTTCCACGTGAACCACTCACTTCCGAACGGGCCGGTCTCGTCGATCACAACCTGGGCGATGTTCGCCACGACTTGCAGAGGAATCACGATCATCAGAACCTTCTTTTCCTTGTCCTGCAAGTAAGGCTTCAAAAACGACCACCCGGTCCCGATGAGCACGATCAGAGTGAAGAGAGTGATCCCTTTTAAGAAGCTGAAGATGTAGAAGAGAACATCCCAGCCATGGGCGCTTCCGGTCTTCTTGATGTACGACTTGTCCTCGGCCTCGAAGAGCAGATTCAACGCCTTGAGAATCACAACCGCGAGCATGAAGAAATGGATTCCGAAAACCGTGAGCCGTTTCTTGTAGAGCACGTAAAGCCACAGCCCGGCGAGGACGAAGTACCCGAGCGAGAACATGAAGAAAACCCGAGGAAGCACCGTCTTCCCGGCCGACAGATAGTCCCAGACCTCGTTCTTCCCGTCGAGATTGTACATCACCGACCGGACGTCCATCGAGACCGTCAATCCCTGGATGCAATTCGCGAACAGGAGCGTGTACTGATCGGCGTCGGTCTCGGAATAGACCGTCCCCATCGCGCGAGCCTCGCCGTCGCCGGCGGATTTCAGGCCCGCGAAGGTCAGAACCTTCTTTGCGAGCTCTGACTTCAGCGCGCAGTCGATCTCCCTTTCCTCGAGCAGCTGGTAGACGTGGATCCACGCCTCGCGCGTGCAGAGGAAGAATCCGACATTGGAGAGGTCGGCGTCGTAGCTCGAGAGCGAGATCGCCGACGCGTTGAGCTCGAGGCGACCGTTGTGCGTGAACCCGAACTCGTCGAAGGGGATGATCGGCCGAGCGTCGCTCCGGATCTTGGTGCTCCTGATTTCGGCGAGGCACGGCGAGATCAGAACCGCGAGAGCGGCAGCGAGGAGGAGGAGGAGGAATCGGGACGAGACCGCCATGGATTCTAGGGTTTGCTCGATCTGAGATTGGATTTGGGATTTTCTTCCTCAACCGATCTCAGATCAGATCAGATCTCGTTTCCAAATTTCTTTTTTGTTTTTGTTTTTCTAAAATTGATTTTCGGAAATTATGAAAATGGAGATTTCATTCTCGTTTCAGCGTCTTCGTGCTGAAGAGATTCTTGAGCACACCGACGCGATTTGGGATTCTATTTGTTGATATGAAAATTACGAAAACACCCTTAAGTTTGGATTGGACGAGACCTTTTGTTTGATTTGGAGGGTGGAATTGTAATTTGGTGGGTGCGGTCAATTTTTTAGAACTTAAGTGTGAAGTTTTATGCAATGTGTCGAAAGTGTGAGCCAAAACTATGGTATAAAATTTTACTGCAAATTGCTTTAGATTTTTTAGGTGATTTATTGGTTTATTTTAGCTCACTATTTAATATTGTATAGGTATAGTACACAAGAGTGTACAATGTTACAATTAATCGTACTAATGAAAATATATTTTGAAAGAGGATTACAATGAAAAAAATTATATATATACCCTTGACTGTTTAACATTGCTCTCTTACAAATCCTTTTCGTTTAAGAATTTGCTCTGTACGACCAGGGCCGGCCCTGAATTTGTCGAGGCCCTAGGCGAAGACTAATTTTGAGACCCCTATTAAAATTGAGAAATCAAATTTCAATGCAATTTATAATTCAATTAATTTTGAAAGTCTTCTAAATGAATTCATTGAATTTGATCCTAAATGCATAAAATTCATAAATAAACATATTGGTTAATTTCTTTATAATTTACTTGAATAATAAAAAAATAACAAATTATTTTTTCAATATCTAATCGAACTCCAATTTAGTATAATATATATATATATATATATATATATATATATTTACAAGAAATTATAATGGAAAAATGATATACCCTTGGCCTTTCACTTGCACTTTTCTTGATTTTCGAAACCCGTGGGCATATTCAATTCATGAAGTAGTCAGAATTGAATACTATCACATATATTTAATTTTTAACTAAGCAAGCCTAGTAGTAACTCCACTACACCTCTATTCAAGAGGTCACGGGTTTGAAACCCCATGATAACTAGAGTGTGCAAAATAACCGGTAACCGAATTTTAAAATCGTAACCGAAAATTATCCGGTTTAAAATAACCGTAACCGAATTATTTTGAAAACAGGTTAAGGTTAACCGTATCCGGTTTCAAACAGGATAAGGTTACAAGTTATTTATTTTTCAAAACAGGTTATTTTAGTAACCGGTTTTTGTAACAGATTTTAATATTAATTTTTTTAGTTAAATATTTTAAAATTAAATTAAGTAGGGTTTTCTCTCTTTCCGTCAAAACCTCTTCGACTTTTTTCTCCTTCTTTTTCTCCCCTACCATTTCTTCTTTCCTCCTCATCGACTTTCTCTTCTTTTTTTCTCGCCTAATCTTCTTCAGTTGTTTTATCGTTCTCTGCTTGATCTTGTTCATTATCTATTATTGTTATGCTTCATATTATTTATTCAAGTTTTATTATTGTTGTTCATCTGGACCGATATGTTTGATCGTTGCGATAAACTCTGTTGAATGCTATATTTTTTTAACAAAAAAAAACAGGTTAAGGTTATTAAACAGGTTAATTAGATTTTGATAACCGGTAATTAGGTTAACCGGTTTCAAAAACTGGTTAAGGTTATTAAAACATGACTAACCGGAATTAGGTTAAGGATACCAGAAAGTGAAAAATAAACAGGTTAACCGACCGGTTGCAGCCCTAATGATAACCTTTGCCGATAGCGCTACTCCCTTTCAAATATATATATATATATATTTAATTTTTAAATTTATTTTTATTTGGGCCCTTTAACACAAATTAAGAGGCCCCTAAGTTGGTTCATTTTTTTCTCCTAAATATGAGGCCCTAGGCCCATGCCTAGTCAAACTACCCACAAGGCCGGCTCTGTCTACGACTCACGAACGCGTCAGACTTAATCGAAAAGTTTCATATTTCGCGGCATTCCGTTGACAAGTTCAAGTCTTGTAAGTAAGTTACATAATTTTGTTTCGTCTGTATTGGTATTTGGTAGGACAATTTTTTTTTTAAAGAAAAATCAAGTTTTTAGAGTTTCGGGGAAATCCGACACATTCATGAGTCCTTACGCCCGCGGAGTAATGTAGTGTGGAGCGACATTTCCTTCCATGGGCTGCTTCTTTCGCGGATAACCAAGTCCATAGGCACTTGTAAATTGAGTCTTTGAACATGTTATTAGCATAAGATGGATCAAGAATGTGTTTGTTTCTTATCACAATAATAATTCTTTTTTGCCTTTCGGTTTCCATCTATGTGAATTGGCTTATTTTTCTCGTTTTGTTTCTTCACGACTATCACGTACTTTAGTGTGAAATATATGTTTCTTTCTCGTGCATTGTATTTTATTTATGTTTAGGTAATTTAAGTCAAATTCAAATATTTTAGACACATTTTTTAACGATTTATTAGCTAATTTATAAAAATAATAAAAAAAGAGATCTTATTACAACTCAATTTGCACTTTATATTGAGTAATATATTTTGCAAATTCAATCAATTCAAGTTGCGTACACTCCTAATCAGTACTAATTTATACGTTGGGCCAATTTTCAAATTTCCAAATTTTAAGTAAATTAAAAACCCAATACAACCAAAAAAATTAAGAAATCTTTTCATAACTTCTTATCTATTTTAATTTTTCGGATCGTTATTTAAGAAAACCAACAAAATTAATTATTTTCTTTTTAAGGAAGTTCAAAACAAAACCAATAAAATTAAGAAATCTTGGTTCAAAATAATATTTCCTCTTGATATTATTTGAGCGTAATTTATAATCTTATATATATAACGCAATCGATTTAAGTCGCCTATGCTAATCCGAATCAATACTAGTTTTACTCATTTTCCGAATCTTAAAATGTGAAAATTGTTTTAAATAAATAAGAACTAACAAAAACAATATTAGAGAAAACTTAAATCCAAATCATCCAAGTCTTGAAAATAATTAACGGTACATATGTTGTTCAAAAGTTGAAATCCAACACAGCGCGTACAAAGCTTCGCGCGGTTCGGGTCTAAATTACACCAGAAGTTTTGAATTGGTTTTTCTTAAGGAATATTTTTAAATTTTGTGTATGTAGTGGAAGTTCGGTACGGATCCTTATAAACCTACGCGGTTGTTTTGGCCGCGAGGTAAGCCAAAGCGCCAACGAGAGGCGCATTGATGTAAGTGGCGGGTTCGGACTGCTGGTAGTTGTTCCGGTCGTCAGCGAAGGCATCGCGGCTATCGGGCCCACCGACTACGGCTCCAACCAAGAGGTTAGGGTTGGGCCCACCCGAGTAGAGGTAGCGGAAGCTGTCGCCACACGAGATGCGAGCAGGGTGCGCGCGCTGCGAGGGCACAGACGAGCCCCTGTGGTGCACGTGCAGGGGATACTTGTCCCCGAAGCCCACCATGTACGACATCTTCGCCGGGTTGTCGCCGAGGATGTAGTCCACTTGCTTCTTCGCAAGGGAGATGATTTCGTCGGCCGTGATCGTGGAACCTTGACACGTGGCGGATCCTCCACCATTGAGATTCAAATACTTTGCGTAGATCAGGAGGAGGAGAGCTGAGGACGTTACATATTGGAGGTTGCTCTCACTGCCCTTGTACAGAAGTCCTCCTATAAATAATGACAAGTATTCTTAATTAAAATATATATTTTTATATTTTAATATGGTTAAACTGATGTGTTTATAAAAGATTAATAGTTTAATTACAAAATCATTCTCACAATATGTCTAGATTGTTATATATATATATATTGAAAGAATAAATTTTCTATTTAATTGAAATTAACTGTTAGATGGCTCATAAACTTGATTAATTTTTTGGTAGTCCCTCCAAATTTCTAAAAAAAAAAAATCAAAATTTGTCTAATATTTTTTTTTAATTTTTAAACTGCGCTCGCTAAACTCCTACCGCAATACTTAGCTCCGCAGAATTTGTATCACGGGTCTGCCCCAATTGAAATGTATCACGGATCTTTTCATTAATTTCGATCGAAACCGAGCCATAAATTAATGTGAATTTAGTTACCAGGGGTAAATTGGGCCTGGAAGTTGGATGTTCCAGGAATGAGAGAGCAAATATAGTTATCCGAGTGAAATTTATATTGCTGAAATCCCTCGGTTTTCTTCTCAATAAAGTCCTATACATACCATTACATCAAATAGTAATTAGAACAAATTAAAAATATTCATGAAGAAACTTGCACTGAAAGGAAAAAAGAAATTGGTTAATTGTAGTAATCTCTGCTTCTTCGGAAGAAAAAGTACCTTCGAAAGGAGAACTTTGGTCCCGGGCCTCTTGTCGTCCCAGCTGAAGGAGTAGTTATCGTCGTCGGCGCCCATGGTGTGGCCGTTAGACTTGATGTACTCCAAGTATGAACCGTCCTCCGATGCCCGGTGGATCCATGCAGCGCCCCACAAAAGCTCGTCCTGATCATCGGGAAAATAAGTGCCGTTGGAAGTTAATATCGCTAAAAATGGTAACAAATAGCAGGAAAATGCTCACTAGCTTACATGGTATCCCGAGTAGGAGCAGTAAAACGGGCAGACGGCGGAGCTTAGGGAATCGCTGTACGAGCCTCGGTGCTTGTCAGCCAGATCAAACACCTTCGAGGACGCATCGGAGAAGGTTTATATATGCAAGTTTATTATTAATTTATCAGTAATTAGATCATTTTTTTTATTCTAGTAATAGTGATTTTAATTACTTTGGTGGCGGCTTGGAGCAGTTTCGCGGAGTAGGAGGGATCGGAGCTCTTGAAGACGATGGAGGCAGCGGCCAGTGATGCCGCAGTCTCGGCCGCCACGTCGGATCCCGGGTTTTGCGCCGACACTTTGTAGACGCTGCGTGGCGTGTCCATGTCCTCCGGCCTTTCCCAGCACCGGTGGTCCATGCTCGGATCACCCACCTGCAATTTTATGGAATTATAGCCAAATTAAGTAATGATTTATCGGCACATAACTTCAAAATCTTATGCTATATATAGATAAAAATAACTCTTCAACTATTCGCCAAAATAACTCCCAAGTTCTCATAATAGGAAAATTAATCGGTTCAAACTCTTTAAGACAAAAATACACTTCAATATTTATAATGTTATATCTAATCTAGGGATTCAATCATTATGATCAAGGAAGTATAGCCATAAATGAGAGATTTAACAGATAGATTGAATCTAAATGTCGCTCTAACTTCTTTAGCATATAATTCAATATTTATTGTGATATAACTTTAAATTCTTATCACGCCTAATAATATATCTGTATATATATATATATATATATATATATATATATATATATATATACATACGGGTTGAACTATTCAGCCTCCAGAATCATGTGTCCCTAGTCAAGTTAGTAAAATTTCTAACTTTTTTTCTTTCTATTATAAGTGTTGATGATGTCTCACCTAGAAATCCATTTAATACTTACTTGGACGTATAAGGTTCCCGGCGTGGCAGTGGCCGCTTTAAGAAGATAGTCTGAGGCCCAGCGAACGGCTGCTCTTGCATTATCAATCTCTCCGGCCATTTCCTCGCCAAACTCGATAACACTCCAAGACAGCAATGTCGTCGTAAAGGCCATCGGAAGGCCAAACTTGACATTGTCCCCGGCATCATAGTAGCCACCTCTTAAGTCCACCTAATTAAAAATAATAATAATAATAGCAGGTTTATTTATTTATTTTATTTTATTTGTAAATCTAAGAGATATTTTTGTCACCGTGAGATATATTTGGAATAAACAAATTAGAGAGTCACTAGTTCACGTCACGGGCGGACCATAATACAAATTCGAGGAAGGTTAATTATTAATTTATAAATATCAAATATAATTAGTTTAAAAAATATTTAAAAAAATAAGGTTAAATTTTTTAAAAGTAAATATGTAAAGTAAATTTGAACGTTTTGTTTTTTCAAATTCGAGGGAGACCATGACCAATTTGAGTTGGTTGTAAGTCCGCCTTTAGGCTATACTACTTGTGCATCACCGCTCGCTGCCAAAGAAACATGTGTGAAAAGAATAATACGACGTGTAAAAGTGTAGCTAAGTTATATATTGGGGTAACAATACATGATAAGATGAGCCATCGGAGAGGCCGGAGTCTCCACGCCACGTGAGCCTCTGGTTCGCCGGAAGCTTCCCCGAGCGCTGACCTTCGAAGAAGAGGATCGACTGCTCGAGAGCGGAGGAGTAGTCTCGGGATGTGAAGGCATTGGCGCGTAGAGCGAGTGAGCAAAGAGCTATGCTTATTGTGTAAAGCGTGAACTTGTTTGGCGTCATTTTCTTGGCTTTAGTAAGCTTGATTGAGAGAATGTTTTGTTTGAGGGACATGCGTCGAGTTTTGTATTGGTATTTATAGACAAGAGGTGGGAGAAGTTGAGAGGTTAGTTAGCCGTTAGAGAGAGAGAGAGAGAGATTCACGGGTTTAACTGCGGGAATCAAGACATATTTGCTGTGGGGACACGAAACAAACAAACTTTTATCCATTTAATTGGATATGATAATATACAAAACAATAAAAAGAAAATGAACCAAAATGTCAAAGGTCTAATTATCAGTGAAATTTATATAACAGTAACAGTATTAAGTCATGGAAGCAGATAGATACACGCTACGATATTAAATATGACAATTTAATAATCCTCAAAATGGCGTAACCGGGTAAAACCCGGAACCCCCCCTTTTTTTTTTTATTTAGAAAACCCGGACCCGGATATATCCGGGTCCGGAAAAACCCGGATCCGGAACAATCCGGATCCGGCATAACACGGATCCGGATGGATCCGGTTCCGGTATTTAAAAAACAAAACAAAAAAACTCGCGTGGAACGAGAGCCGTTGGATGGATCTCATCAACGGCTGAGATGATATTGCCTCGGGGTCCTCAAAAATAGCCGTTGGAGCCACATTTACACCTCTTACTCAAATTCCTACATATTTTTCCCTATAAATACACCATTCTACCCCCATTTTTTTCACACAACTTCTTCTCTTCATCTCCAACTCTCTCAAACTCTCTCAAGCTCTCAAATTTCCGAATTTAGGCTATAGTTTAGCTACTTTATAATTATATAAATACTCTCAAATACTAGTTTAATATATAGTTTAGGTATTTTAATTGTTATTAGTTATAGTTTTTATTAGTTATTAGTTTAATTTAGTTTATATTTCTATTATTATTAGTTTAATTTATCGTTATTATTTAGTTTAATTTAGTTTATATTTCCGTTGTTATTAGTTTAATTTATCGTTATTATCGTTAATATGTCGAGTGGCAACAACCGTTCTCGAGGACGTCCCGATGTCCGAGGAAAAGGACGCACTACTATTCCGTCGCCTCGGTCGATTAATAGCGGGACGGCTTTTAGTCAACATAATTATAAATTCGGAGTTATGAATCAACATAATGTTCCCGGTTCTTCTAGCGTACCGTTACCGGCTCATCCTCAATATGGTGTCGGTGGCGTCGGTATGAACCAACAATTATTATTTTCTCAAGGTCACGTCGGTGGTTTACGAACTTACTTAATTATCAAGGTACAAATATTCCGGATTGGCAAAGCCTTAGCAACGAACAACAATACCAAGCACAACAAATCCGCCATCACGAGCAACAACACCAAGTCAAACAACATTGTCAACAACATTAGCAGAATTTTTGGTGGGTCGCAATCTAAGAGAATTGATTTCAACTGATAAATCAAAATCAGCAAGAAAATGGACAATTTGAGTAAATTACGTGAGTTAAATTGGGTGTTAGGCATTGGATTCCACATTTCATGGCGCAATGTGGACGTGTTCTTGGGGATTTTATATTAATTTTATCTGCATTAATTGAACAAAAGTCACGGATCCGTATATAGCTATTATAGCATTAGCATATATATATGTAGATAAGAATAAGACAGAATAAAAAACTCCTTAAGCTAAAATGTCACATGTCATTAATTGTTTTGTCTGTATTGGTAATCTGATGTCTCCGTTTATAAGAACGTTGTAGCAGAAAGGAAAATTTCGAAATTAAAAAGTGATGATAATTAATCGTTTATAGACTAATAAAGTAATAATATGTTTGTAAATGTCAGTAATTTCTAATCAAGATGTGTTAATTTTAAGAGTTCAACGTCGAAATCGAATTAGAAATTAGAATCTTGTATTTATTTTAGCTCAGGGATCTAGGGAAAAAAAAAAACTTACCATTAAATGACATGTGGCATGGTAATATATTTATAAAATTCTAATGTGAATTTAAATATTTTTCAAAAAAATCATGCAAATAAAAACAATTAATATTATAAACAATTAAAACTTGTATCACCAAAACATGTATAGAGTGACATAGATGTTGGAAAAATATTAAATTTTTAATATAAATATTGAACGTAACGAATTACGGCAGAATTTTAAAATTTCTTATAATATGAAAAAACACATTTAGTCATATTAATATTAAACGTAGCGATAAAAACGATTAATCATGCATGCAAAATAATTACTACGTAAAATAACCATGAAAAATACACAACATCGTATAACCAATTATAGGATGCGGAAACTTACAATTCTGGATTTATTCACGGATTAACGTCGTCGCTCTTCAAGAGTCGTCCCTCCGTCTTCAATCAAACAACCACGATAGAATCGATGTTATGCCTAACGGATTTTATGAGACTTAAAGTGTGGGCTCTTTTATGAACAAGAGAGGAAGAAACTTGGAACTCTTACCACTTGTTTGTTGGACATGCGTGTCCTTAAACAAGATATTTTATCCATTTGTAAAAGATTATGACAAGTCGTTGAATAAAGATGATGCTTATTATGATAATCTTATTATAGTTTTCGGTAGAATAAATAGAATGTTTGATCCTTAGTTCATATAGGATGCAATTATGTATTATTATCATAACAGAGTCAATCCTGATTAACTGGGTGGGAGCCCATTAATCATATAAGGTCATTAATGTGACTAAGTGACAATCCTATTCTGGATTTTGTGTGTGTCATACTCACTAGAAGTGCATTAAGTATGAAGTGTCTTCATACTAGACTGGACTTGACTTAAACTCCGGAAGTTATCATATAAGACCATCACTGATAACTTGGAGTTGAGTCACTAGTAGATTATCAAATGGATATTCGATCTAAGTCCTGAGTGATCTTGAGTTCGAGCTGCTAGCTTGATTGTTCTTTGATTTAACCGTTAAAGAACACAATATATTACCGTTGTTCCCAACACTATTATTTTGGGAACATGATAGTCAGCAGTAAGGGTAGCTTGGTCGTAGACATGGGCATCACACAGCTCTCTTAAGAGTCATGATGATTCCCTTGATTGTCGGTGGTGAGAAGTGAGAGGTACCTGTGAGCAACTTATGAATCGAAACATAAGTGGGTTACTCATAATATTACTGACTGAGTCAAGGATGAAAATGCAATGAGGGGCATAACGGTAGAAACCGCCTGCTCGTGTGTGGATCATCAAGTGAAAGATCAATAACCCGAATTTGATTGTATCAATGGACACCCTGATGTAATTAAGGGATTAATATATACTGTATCACTAAAGAGTGCAGCCTCGGGTTTATAATGGAATAACACCGAGGTTTGACAAACACCCTAGCAGTTCGTTGGAGCTTAAGTGATACGAGTCCATGGTCCCCAGGATAGCTCCGTAACGGATGATACGTACGTGATAAAAACATTTGAAATGTTTTTAAGATCATTTGGCAAGACTCATAAAACTGAAGTCTGTGATAGACATAAGATAGTTTTATCAGTAGCGTGGCAAAAGTACCATATCTTGGTAACCAAAATTAACTGACAAAAGAAAGTAGAATTTGGATTTTCTGTCAACATTAAAATTGTTAGAAAATAAATTCTAAGCAACTTTGCTTTTGGAACCGAGTCGTTTCGACGTACAGTTTATGATTTAGAGAATTTCTATGTTTGTGATCGTTTCGGTAAACTATGAAATTAAATCACATGTCACGAATTTAAATGATGGTGTGTCACCATGACATTTAAATGTGTGATATTGAGATCATAGAATATTAATATAATTTAATTATTCGAATTTAATTATAAATGTATTATTAATAATTAATTAATAATTAATAGATTTATATTAATATGTAAATAATATAATTTTGTATATATTATAAGTGTAGAAATCGAATTGGGCCTTGGAATGTGGAACCATACATATTCGAATGGATAGACTTTGGTTTTTCCATAATTGCGGCAAAAGTACCAAATGTTTTGGTATTTGTGAAAAATCCTAAAATCAATTTAATTCATTGGATCGGTTATGATTTAATATCAACCGTTGGATTCGGATATTGATGAATTCAAAATTAATAACTTGGTGACCAAGTTTTGATTTTCGAATTTGATTAATTAATTATATCTGTTAGATCGGTCTAAGATTTAATCTTTACCGTCGGATTAGAAATTAATTAATTATATATATTTATATTATTTTTCGAATTATAGTTTTTGGATAAATTTGAATTTGTTTTTATTAAATCCTTTAATATTTGATTTTATCCTAAACTAATTTGATCCATTAGATCGGTTTAAAGATTTATCTCAACCGTTTGATCTTGATAATATTAATTCGAATTTTAATATATATATATAATTCGAATTTTATAAAGATAAGAAGATAAGATTGGATTTTTGATTTTATCAAATCTTTCTTATTTAATCAAATCCCTAATTAATTATATCCATTGGATTAGGATAAGATTAAATCTAGACCATTGGATTGAAATAATTAATTATATTTAATATGTAGAATTAAAAAATTAGGGAGGAAATTTCTCCAATTCGGTAACACTCTGAGCTAGGGCTGTACAAGAGGGTCTTCGATATCGGTTTTACAAAAAAAAAAAAGACTTGGACCCTATTATTCGGTTTTTTGAAATTAAAAACCGAAGACCACCCTATCTTATAGAGCCAGAACCGTTTGTACCGAAAACCTTGTTTAGTACCGAAATGCGGTCCTAGATTCGGTTTTGGACCTAATTAGACTCTCATTTATAGTAAAAAAAATATATATTGTAAAAAATTATCTTCATCAATAGTACTTTTAATTTTTTTATGTTAAATAATGAATCAAACATGTTTATTGCTTACGAGAAAATAACTATTTGTAATAAATGATTGCTTGACTTTTATTAATGATGTTGAATAACCTTAATAACCCAAGTAAAAATCAAATTTTATGAACATTAAAATCACGAACAACCATAAACAAAAGATGAAAGAAAACAAATGTTTAGAAATAAAATTAATTTATTATGAAAGTTACCTTATTTTTATATGAATTTATTATAAAATAAAAATTAATAATTAAATAGGTCTTCGGTACAAATGGGTCTTTGGTACCGGTTATCAAAATTGAAACCGAAAACCGAAGACCCAATGCGGTCCAATTGGACCGAAGACCTTCTTTTATGGACCCGAACCCTATTTTTCGGTCTTTAAGGTCTTCGGTAATAAGGTTTTTGGTCCCACAATTTGGTTTTTCGGTTTTTTTGTACACCCCTACTCTGAGCCTATAAATAGGAGGCCCATTCTACACATTTTACACACCTCTCCCCAGAGAAAAATTCGAACTCTCCCTCTCCCACAGGGTCTGCGAATTTTGTCTATGATCTCTTTTTCTGGTTCGACTTAAGAGACTTAGTTCTCCGGAAGCTTAAAAAGAACAATCAGTTTAAATTTTGCGACGGAGTCCTGCCGGCGAAGCCCACGCTTCGGTACGAGGAATCCAGGAGAATATCCCGGAAGATCACAGGAGTTTCCCTCAGCACCGGCGGAGCCCTGCCCGATTGAGAATGCACAGCCGGAAGTCGTCATTAGAGGTACGGCCTTATGCATTGGGTTAATAAATGCAACCATTTACTGCTTTCTATTTATTTCCTATAATGACTAGATTATTAATAATGATTTATGAATATTAAATTACATAATATTTATCAGATCTTGTTATATGATTATTATCTGATATCCGGACCGTTGAACGAATAACAAGTTTTCCGCTTTAAAATATATATTTTTAAATGTTGCCTGGACGGTTCAGAGGTACAATTCGTGATAATTTACACGGAATCCGAGACGTGATTCCCAACATTGTTTTCCTCTCTTAAAAATTGCACAAATGAAGAACAATTTTTTTCTCTCTCTCAATGAAGTAGGCAACAAAATTGTGTCTTTAGAAGTGAGGAAGAATGGTTCTATTTATAAGAGGAAGTGTGCATATAATTTACAATCAATATTGAATTAATGCCCAATATTTCCTTGCCTATTTTGATGTAAAATGACAACCAATATGGTAACCTTCCCTCCTAATTTACATGCATAATATTGGTTCATTAATGTCAAAGATTATTCAATTAATTCTACATGATACTTTACATATAAAGAATATCATGAATTAAATTGAAATATTCCTTGATCCTTTTCCTTATAAAAACGCATGGACTAATTCAAGGGAGGAGAAAATGACACAACATTAATCCTCATCAAGTTAGATTAACCAATAGGAATTAAGGAATTAATTTCCTCCACCATTGTTAAATTCGAACTTTATATAATCATCAATATAATTATATAGCTTGCTACATTTAATAAAGGTGATTAAAATAAAATAACCATTTATTTATTTAATCATGAGAAATTATTTCTCGTATCATAAATCGCAATATATACTTAAGAGAAAATTATCAAACCAACTTAACACTTAATTTGTTCATCAGTCCCGTCCGAAAGTGTAACATGGAGACCTCATTGACCCATATGAACGAAGGTTTAGAATAAAGTCCAGACACAAAAGTTCACAAAATTTTTCCAAACTTTAATTCTTAATATTAGTCGACTCCATTAAAGGACCAATATTGAAAATCTCTAAGTTCACGTGCGTTCTTATTTTCGTTTGATGTGATACAATTATTCTTCACACGGTCCATATCTTTGGGTTTATTCCATATCTTTGGGTTTACCCATTGACTAGTCAAATGTTATAAAGTGTCACAAGAAGTTATTAAAAGCAACAGAGAAGAGAAAACCCAAATTGATTTAGGGTTTGAATCACATTAACCAAAGAAGAAAACGTACAAGGAATGAAATACAGAGAAGGAAGATAAAGTAAGGGTAAAATAGTAACTATACAATTCTAATATATTAATAGTTATGTACTCACTTCAGGATTTAGGTAATTACAAAAATACCTCTCGTTTGTGATTTTGAAGATTCAAGTAATGAAACGGTTTTAACTCAAACTTCAAAGTGTCACAGGTCTAGTTCGGTGTCTTCATTAAGACATCAAGAATAAACTCTGGAGTCACAACTGTCAATATCACAAGATCCGATATCAGTAGTTTATTCAAACAATCATTAATCGGATACGATTGCCCATTCGATCCTAAGATTGTGAACTGTTCATTTTAAACTAATCAAGAAGAGGTATATTGTTAAGTCTGTACTTAACTCTTCTTTCGTTGATGATAGTTTCAGAGCGTAGACATACGTGCATAAATACAAACTTAAATATATAAGAATGAATATTTAATATTTATTTAATTCTCAGGAAAAGAACATAATCGTATTATTACATCGAATACTTTTTCCATAAACTGTTTTATTTGCTAAAAGGTCTTTCATGTCTCCTTTATGGGCATAAATCCCAACAATAGATACGTAAGATAGTAATAAAATAATAGGAGATATATTTTTTGCGTAAGTACATAATATTGTATCGAGTGTGCATGCATGTTTAAAGTGTCTTTTTATTTAAACAACGATAATATCCAAAGACCATAAAACAATACCGAGTTCCGAATGTGTTCACAGATGGTAGCTAAAGTCTTTTAAGTTAAAGACACGCACATCTATAGTTTGCTTTTTTTTTTTTTTTAAGTATTGAATAATTAATGTTTATAGAGTTGATCGTAAAAGTATATATATGTGTCTTTAGAATAAGAGTTATTATCGAGATATGGACGGAGTTGGACTTCGACACTATTTTGTTGCCTTTAAATGTTGTACTGTTTAAAAAAAGAGATTGACATGTGCATTTATTATTAAGTTCGATATCTATATCATAAATATCCCTTAATAAAATTAGAGGAGAATTTCGGCGGTGCTATGTGTTAAATTAATACAAGCCAAGAAGCATGAATGAGGCGTTTTAATATTAAATAAATAAATAAATAAAAAAAGCAGTAACGCTCAACCATAATGTAATATTTCATGTGATTAGGTCGTGAGTCTCGCGTGTTTACTCAAAGCTTTCACTAGAAAAAGTTTGTATTCTTTTTTTGAAAGAAAAAAGTGTGTATTCTTTTTTTTTTTGGTAAAAAAAAGTGTGTATTCTTAACTTGTTTGGTAAAGAAAGATTAGGTGTCGTTTTGAATCTTGGAGCTTCTTATATGAAAAAAAAAACAGGCCTATCGAGGATTCTGCTTCATTCTGTAACGAACCCTTTTGAGGAAGGTGAGTTTGTAGGCCTGCAAACACTGAAATTGCAGGGTCAAAGGCAATGAGATGTGAGTTTTGAGAGCCAAAAACATGGTGAACGACGAGCTACGACTCGTGTCAGATCATCACATGGAAAACTTTGTGTTTAAGTGTAAACACTTAAATTAAAAAGTTTTTTTTTTTTTTGGGAAATTAAAAAAGCTTTTAAACTTTGTGTTTAAAAGGGTTTAAAAGTAAGGTTAAATAGCAATATAAGTATGCAAAGTTGACATTAAGTTTCTTCTTTTTTTTTGGCAAAAGTTGCCAAACTCTTATTTTGTGCATTCCATTATATTTTCATCCAAAATCGCGCCGCGTGTCACATTTTTAAACTCATTGAATATACCATTGTTTATCATATTGATAAATCAGTTTAATATTATTAATTAAAAATGATATACTTAATAGGATTAAAAACATAACACGTGATGTGATTCGGGGCGGAAACATGATGGAAGACACAAAATAAGAGTTTGGCTACTATCGCCACCCAAAAAAAGAATGGGAACTTAATGTCAACTTTTCAAAGATTTTGAGTACTTATGCCGCTATTTTTTGTAAAAGTAAAGCCCTAAAACAGCTCCTTCTGAAAATAAAGAGCTAATGTACTACGATAGTCTCTCGCACGCCTTTTAGGTAGTCGCCCAATATTTCCGTTAATTTTTTTTATTGCCGTTAGACCATCTGCATTCGTACTGCAAATCCTTAATTTGCAATGGATTGAGTCATAGGAGCCCGGCGCCGCGGACGCCGTTTCCGCTGGTTATCTAACGAATCTAGACTCATCGGAGTCTCCGTAAACCAATAAGAAATTGTGGTCGTTGTAATTATCAAACAGATTGACCTTTAAAAAAAATTATGAGTTAAAGTCCCACACCAATAGCACTGTCAAACCGTCCGTGTAATAACAACTCACAATAAATTTCCCTGATCGTGATAAATTAATTATCTTGAATTTAATAACATTGTTTGTTTTTATTCTTGAGCCTTGAGTATTAATAAATAATATTCTTAATAGAAAAATGTTAAGAACGCGTACCTTTTTTAATCCTGAAGTCTCTGATTCTGTTCTTGAAGCATTCTGTGATTTCTGTGAAGAAAACGCTTCCAAAAGCCTTTCGATGTATTCTCAGGGACTACGTCACGGGGATGCGTGGGCTCCCTCTAAATAAAACTCGAAGCCCTAAAACTCGAACAACTCTGAGAATAATCCCAGAGCCAATTCGCAGAGAGGGAGAGAATTCGAATTCTGTATCTGTGAAGGTGTGTTTTCAGGGTTACCGGGCTATCTTATTTATAGGGAATAGCCCAATAACTTTGGAGAAAATCTCTCAACCACTTCTGAGATATTTATTCCAACGACCTGGAGATATTCACTCAAAGATTTGATTTTAAAAAAATCAAATAAAGAATAAATCTATACTAAATCTTTTTTAGAAAATATCCTAAAGATTTAATAAATCAAATCTTTATATTTTCAAGATTTAATTAAAATAAAATCACATATATACACATATATATAACTACGAATTTTATTAATAATTTCCCTCTTAAAACATTTTAGGTATAAATACCGATATTAAATTTCTCTAATTTTCGATTTAAATAACAGTGTCATTTTCAGCCCTAGACCAAAAAATCGTTATTATCATAAATCTCAAACCGTACGTCAGATTGACACGATTCAAAAAGATAACTGTACCAGAATTTAATTTCCTACAACCATAGGGATGTCCAAGGATTAAATTAAATCATATTTTTTACAGTTTCATTGGCTTACCAAAATTTGGTACTTTGGTCATTGTGATGACTAAACACGAGACCAAATTAAAGAACTAAGGATCAAACATTCAATTAATATTCTCTATATATAATCCAAGATGACTATATAAGATTAACATTAATAAGCACTTTTCATTCCTAGGTAAACGGCCATAATCTTATACAAGCGAGATTAGTATCTGAATAAATGGCATACGTAAAATATGTCCAACATTGAGTACTCCATTTAAGCGCCAAATCCCACGCCGATTTGGCGTGGAATACTCTTTTGGTACATAGTGTGGCACATTTCACATACTTAATTTTGTTTTTTAATTTTATCTTTAGTCTTTCAAAAATTTGTAATATATATATTTGCACTTATTTGTAAAATTATATTATATTTCTCTCTAAAATTATTTAAATTTTTATTTTAAATTATAAATTTATAATATTAAATATTTAAAAGACCACAATACTTTAAAAAATCAATACCGAAAGAAAAAAATTTACAATAACATTGAAATTGACAATAAAGAAAATAAGAAGACATTAAGCTAATAAGAAAGATATTAACATCATTTTATATAAACAAAAATTAATATTAGTTTGTGTGTATCTATATTTTTAATTATTTATAATGGTATGATATTTTATTTAAATAATAAATTAGTCGTATGATTGAAAGATAATAAATAAATATAAGGTTATGAAGATAAATAAGAAAAAGTTGAATATAAAATTAATTTGGTATAAAAAATAGAGTTCGGAAAGGATGAGATAATGTTTGATGTAACATGTATTGCAAAATGGAGTAGAAAATGAAGTTGTCGGTTGGTGATGGTTGTTAAGGTCAGATTTTGTCAAATCTTTCCCTAACACTACCCTTTGTCGTTTATGAAGTAAACGACTTAAAAACAAGGGAACGACTACCTAAGTAGTTCAGGCCCATCAAGGAGCAGAAGAAATAAGGCCCAACAAGCGAAGCCCATGGAAAGTCATCATCCGACCAAGCCAGCCCAACACCTCATCGCGAGAAAGGAAGCTCATCGGAGAAAGCTCTTCGAGAAAGCCTATTCGTATTAAAAGATATTCATTCGAGATCGCGAGAAAGAAGGGAAGATTGGGTTATTCGGTTAAAGATTTCGTGGGATATCCAACGCAAAATAAGGAAGTCAACCACGATCATAGCGAAACAGAAGGAAACCCTAGCAAGATTTGAGGAATATTCTAGAAGACTTTCAAGCCTATATATACGAATGTAAACTTAGCATAATTGATTCATTCAGTATCCAGTGTTCAGTATCCAATATTACCGTGAGTTTTGAGAGAATAAATCCTTGAGTCTTCGAGTCTGATTATTCATATTATTCTCGATTTCCCAAGGGGTAGAGGGTGTAATCTTCGATTGTCCAAGCTATCAAACGGAAGAAACCGGGTCCTCTCGAAATTATAATAAATCAGAGATATTCGTATTATTTATAATTATCTATTATTTTCGATTATCTTTGTGACTGCACGGTGAGTAAAATCGCCCTCTACAGTTTGGCGCCCACCGAGGGGGCTTTGTTTCTTTCTATCGCACAGCCAGGAAATCGAAGGGAGGAAGGAGGATGTCAACCGAGGAAGCCAACTCCGCCCAGGAGCAAACCATGCAGCGAATGCAACAGCAACTGGCCGAGGCCATCGCAAGGATGACGGAGGTCACAAGCAAAGCCGAGGAGTCCGCCCGAAAAATAGAGGAGCAGGCCGCGGAGAACAGACGCCTCGCAAGCCTCCTAGAGCGTGCGGAGAGACCGCGCCCGATGAACCAGATAGCAGAATCGGCCGCACGAGCTGCTGGGGGAAGCGCCAGCAGAGACACGGTGACGACGGACACACCGGTAGGCATGTCAACCCCCTCGCTCATCAGGAACCTCTTCGACACGGACGCAGCCCAGCCAACCACGGCGAATCGAGCGGAAGACACGCCGGGGAGCACACAGGGCAATGCAACGACGGACGTGGCGGCAAGAGTGGCCGAAGAAGTGGCCAAGGCGATGGCCTTAATGTCAGCAAAGATGGAAGCCAAGCTCGGACAGGTCGCTTCACAGGTGCATCAAGCGACGAGCTCGGCGCCAGAAATCGACAGGATGGTGCGAGAAGCCAGAATCACCCCGTTCACGACGAGGATTCGGGGAATAGAGCTGGAGGAATTACCAAAGATCAGACTCACGCCGTACAAAGGGGATACGGACCCCCATACACACGTGAAGTCATTCCGAATCGCGACGGACCACATCGGGGGAGAAGAGGTCCGGAAGGAAGCCGTCCTGTGCAGACTTTTCATCGCAAGTTTGCAAGGCCGCGCCAGCGACTGGTTCGCGAGACTGACGCCGGGTTCTATCAACACCTCCGACGAGTTGGTCGCACTCTTCCTAAAGCACTTCTCCATCTACGTACAGACGGAGCTAACGGTGTCCAACCTCTTCGATGTCAAGCAAGGGAAGAACGAACCTCTTCGGCAGTATATAGAGAAATTCAAGAACGTCATGTTCCGAATCCCGAAGATCGAAGACGTCGTCTCGGTCCAAGCTCTAAAGCATGGTCTATACTACCAGTCCCCGTTCAACGACGAATTGTGCGTCTCGTTGCCAAAGTCGATAGAAGATGCGCTCCACAAAGCAACAATCTACATGGACATGGAAGAGAATAAGGCGATCAAGAAAAGGCTAGAAGAGGAAGCTGAGGGCCGAACGAGGCCAGACAGGAAGGAAACTAGAGACGGACGAGAGGGATCGTCGTCCAGAACAAGGAGAGAGGGAGAGCGACGAGATCGGAGAAGCAGAGACGGGGCCGACGAGCGAAGGATCAGGGAGAACCCTGGACACGGAGTCTATCAGTTGGACGGAAAGAAAGAGGCGCTCGGCAATCACGAGGGCCATCGGCAGGAGGCAGTCCCGCAAGGAAACTCACAACCAGGGTACTTCCCGAGCAACCAGGGAAGCTTTCCGGAAAATCGAGGAGGTTACTCTGGCAACCGAGGAGGCTATTCTGGAAGCCGAGGAGGATTTTCGGGTGGCCGAGGAGGTCATTCCGGCGGTCGAGGCAGCTACGAAAGGAAGCCCTGGCCGAGGGACATGAGCAAGTACTGCTCTTTCCACGAATATCACGGTCATGCAACCGACGAATGCGCCACTCTGAAGAAGATGATCCAAAGAAGGATCGAACAAGGGGAATTCCAAGACGTCTCCCAAAAAACCACTCAGCCGTGGAACAACGAAAACCGGTCATGGCCGAACAAGCGGGAGGCACCAGCTCAGCGCGCGGGAGGAAACCAGGAGGCCCCCAAAAGAAGCCTCGCGATCGAGGAAGCATCGGGGGAACGCCCGACCGATGGGAGGCCAGTCGCAAGACCAAGGATCGACTTAATCATGGGAGGATCTCGCCTCTGCGAAGATTCCATCAACAGCATCAAGGCCTACCAACGTAGAGGGAAGGAGTCCGCTCAGGAAGATGCGCGGATGACCGGTCCGAAGACGACGATAGAGTTCGTCGACGAAGAAGTATGCGCAGACGAGCATGACGATGCCCTGGTATTGGAGCTCAACATAGGGGGATGCGACGTTGCTCGCGTCCTTGTCGACAATGGAAGCTCGGTCGACGTCATCACTTACGACTGTCTGACGCGAATGGAGATCGAAGATTTGGTCATCGGAGGCCGTCCGCGCAAGGTGTCTGGTTTCAACGGAGATGTGGCTCTCTCGCTGGGAACGGTGAATCTCCCCGTCTACGCCGGAACCGTCCATCGGATGACCGAATTTATGGTGTTGAACGTGCGATCGCATTTCAACGTAATCCTCGGGAGACCATGGATTCACTCGATGAAGGCCGTCCCGTCCACCTATCATCGATGCATCAAGTTCCCCGGACGGATAGAAGGAACCATCGATGAAATCCGAGGAAGCAGCAAAGCCTATCGCATTTGCTACATGATGCACTACCGAGCGATGAGCGCGTCCAAGGACGTCGAGAAGGCTGAAGGCAGCGGCAGCAAGCCAGCCGCTCAATAGCAATTAGCCGCGTCTGCACCGCCTCCACCATCGACCAACACGCAGGAAGCGACGCAGGAAAAGGAGGACCCCCGGGCATCCCCAAGATCCTCAGCGCAGAAGACATGGAAGACCAAACTACCGAAGAAAGGCTAGGAGGCCCGCAGCTCGAAGAGGTGGAACAAGTCTGCATCGATGATTCCGACCCAACCCGAACCGTCGGTATAGGCGCGGGACTCGAACCAGAAATCAAAGCTCAGCTGGTCGAATTCCTGAAGAAGAACCGAAGAAGCTTCGCATGGTCTCACGAAGACATGCCCGGGATCGATCCGACGATGGTCACCCACCGGCTCAACACGGACCCCGGGCACAAGCCCGTCATACAGAAGCGAAGGAAGATGGCCTCAGACCGGAACAAGATCATCAACGACGAAGTGGACAAGTTGCTCGCTATGGGAACCATCAGGGAGGTGAAATACCCCCAGTGGTTGGCCAACACCGTCGTGGTGAAGAAGAAGAACGGCAAATGGAGAGTATGCGTCGACTTCACGGATCTCAACAAGGCGTGCCCGAAGGACAGCTTCCCAATGCCGAACATCGATCGCCTCGTCAAAGCCACTTACGGGTACGAGCTCCTAAGCTTCATGGACGCCTACTCGGGCTACCACCAGATCCGAATGCATCCAGACGACGAAGAGAAGACAGCCTTCGTCAGCGAAAGAGGAACCTACTGCTATAAGGTTATGCCTTTCGGTCTGAAAAACGCTGGGGCGACATACCAGAGGCTGATGACAAAGATGTTCCACGAACAGATCGGGAAGAGTATGGAGGTGTATATCGACGACATGGTCGTCAAGTCTCTAAAAGCGGCAATGCACGTGGAGCATCTGGAAGAATGTTTCGGCGTCCTTAACAAACACCAGATGAAGCTAAACCCCACGAAGTGCACTTTCGGCGTCTCATCCGGGAAATTCTTAGGACAGATGGTCACCCGACGAGGAATCGAAGCCAACCCCGAGCAAGTCGAAGCCATTCAGAGCATGCCATCGCCAAGAAATCGGCGAGAGGTACAGAAGCTGACAGGAAGGATCAACGCGCTGAGGCGGTTCATCTCGCGACAAGCAGACCGAACTCTTCTATTCTACGAGCTGCTGAGGAAAAACAAGAAGTTTGAATGGACCGACAAGTGCGAGGAAGCTTTTCAAGCGCTGAAGGTCTATCTGTCATCACCACCAGTTATGACAAAGCCGGAGCCCGGAGAGCCGCTCTACCTATACATCGCCGTGTCCGATCAGGCGATAAGTCAGGTGCTAGTTCGAGAAGAAAAAGGGGAGCAAAAGCCAGTCTCGTACATCAGCAGAAAGCTCCTCGACGCCGAGACGAGGTACCCCACCATCGAGAAGCTAGCATTGGCCGTATACGACGCATCGGAGAGACTACGTTTCCACTTCCAAGCCCATACGATCATCGTTATGACGGACAGACCGATTCGCTCCATCATTCAAAGCCCGAACCAATCCGGCAGAATCACGAAGTGGAACATAAAGCTAGGGGCGTACGACATCGAATATCAGCTGCGGACGAGTCTGAAGTCGCAAGTGCTAGCCGATTTCCTCATCGAGCTACCCAGAGAGCCCGTGGAGTTGAGCGATGAAGCCGGCACTTGGAAACTCTGCGTCGACGGATCGGCGACTTCGATGGGATCAGGAATCGGAATCCGGCTCATCTCTCCAATGGGAGAAGTGATCGAGAAAGCCTGCCGCCTTGCCTATCGCTCCACCAATAACGAAGCGGAGTACGAGGCACTCATCATCGGGATGCAATCAGCCATGGCCATCGGGGTAAAAAACCTGAATGCCTTCTCGGATTCCCAACTAGTCGTCAAGCAAGTCAGTGGAGAGTACGAGACGAACGATGAAAGGATGGAGGCCTACGCTGGGATAGTCAGGTCCCTCGAGAAGAAGTTCGATTTCTTCACATTGACACAGGTGTCCAGAGGAGACAACAACCACGCAGATGCCCTGGCGAGCCTGGGGTCAACTACCCAAGTGGGAGAGCTCCGATCGATCACAGTGGAGACACTACAGACGCCTAGCATCAAGAGAAGCGAAGAGCCCGATGAGAAGAAGCTAAAAGTAAGCGAGGAGGAACAAACCAACGAAGAGGACAGCACTTGTAGCAGTGACGGAATCCCGAAGGGAAACAATGAAGAAATTCAGCTCGTAGAAGAAAAAGAGAGCGAGGGCGAAGAACCCGGAGTAGTAGAAGAGACAGAAGACGAGGATTGGCGGACCCCCATCCGAGCATACCTGGTCGAAGGAAAGTTACCCGAAGATCGACAAGAGGCGCGGAAAGTAAAGTCAAAAAGCTCTCGATACACGATCATAGACCGAAGGCTTTACTTCAAAAGCCTTGTCGGCCCCTACCTACGCTGTCTAGGCAAAGACGAGGCGGACTACGTCATGGAAGAGATCCACAGCGGAGAATGCGGAAATCACTCAGGCGGACGCAACTTATTAAGGAAAGCCAAGTTACAAGGTTTTTTCTGGGAAACAATGCGAGCGGATTGCACCAACCACGCCAGGAAGTGCGAGAAATGCCAGCGACACGCCCCAGCAATCAACTGCCCAGCCGAAGAGCTATCGGTGGTGTCGGTGCCCTACCCATTCATGAAGTGGTCAATGGACATCGTCGGTCCAATGCCAACCGGAGCAAGACAGAAAAGGTTCATGCTGGTGGTCACAGACTTCTTCACCAAATGGACCGAAGCCGAAGCCTACGCCAACATCAAGGACTCCGATGTCGAGAGCTACGTTTGGAAGAACATAGTCACTCGCTTTGGACTCCCCAGGGAGATAATCGCAGACAACGGGTCCCAATTCATCTCGAAGAAGTTCAAAGATTTCTGCGCACGATGGAAGATAAAGCTAAACACTTCGACGCCAAGATATCCTCAGGGAAACGGGAACGCCGAAGCAGTCAACCGGACGATCACCGACAGCCTCAAGAAGCGGCTCGACAAGAAGAAGGGTCTATGGGCAGACGAACTCCCTGGAGTACTTTGGGCTTATCGAACAACGCCACACTCAGCCACCGGAGAAACTCCTTTTGCCCTAGCATTCGGGGTGGAAGCGGTAATCCCGGCGGAAGTAGGAGTTCCCAGTCTCCGGCGATCCTGGGCACCGAACCACGAGGAGGACAACAACCAAGACCTGCTTCATCAGCTGGACCACATCGATGAAAGACGGGAGCGAGCCAGAATTCATATAGCGAATTACCAGAACACCATCGCACGCTTCTACAACAAAAGGGTGCGATCGAGAAGGTTCCGGGTCGGAGAACTAGTCCTCAGAAGGGTGTTCCAAAACACAGCCGAGCTTAACGCGGGAAAGCTAGGAGAAAGCTGGGAAGGCCCTTATACGGTGACCCACATCGTCAAGCCAGGGGTGTACGAACTCAAAAACGCCGATGGAGTCAAGGTCATAAGAAGGTGGAATGTCAAGCACTTGAAGAAATTCTACCAGTAAAGAGCGTCATCGACGCCTTACGATTTCGGTTTTTAGTTAAGTTTTCCTTTCTATTTTTCTTAAGTTTTTACATTCCATTTTAAAGTTTATTTAACAGGGGACTCCCGACCCTACTTGTTCGGGATCCGCGCGATTGGCTCCGGCCTTATTCAATACAACATGGAGTACTCTTCCCTCGCGAGCCGCACCCATCGGGGGACTCGAAGGGTTTAATGAGGCTCGTCTTTTAAGACAATATTCTATCGCTGACTCAAATAAACACGTATCAAAAAAAAAAAAAAAAAAAAAAAAAAAGAGGCAAGAGAACAGTGCCAAGCACTTCATCGCGACAGAGCCCGGTGCATACCGACAAGCTCATCGCCGACAAAACAGTGCCAAGCACTTCATCGCGACAGAGCCCGGTGCATACCGACAAGCTCATCGCCGACAAATCAAAGAAAAATACAAAGCCGCTCCGGCGCAAATTTCGATCGATACATCGCGACAGAGCCCGGTGCATACCGACAAGCTCATCGCCGACAAAACAGTGCCAAGCACTTCATCGCGACAGAGCCCGGTGCATACCGACAAGCTCATCGCCGACAAATCAAAGGAAAATACAAAGCCGCTCCGGCGCAAATTTCGATCGATACATCGCGACAGAGCCCGGTGCATACCGACAAGCTCATCGCCAGCAAATCAGTGCCCAGCACTTCATCGCGACAGAGCCCGGTGCATACCGACAAGCTCATCGCCGGCAAATCAGTGCCAAGCACTTCATCGCGACAGAGCCCGGTGCATACCGACAAGCTCATCGCCGGCAAATCAGTGCCAAGCACTTCATCGCGACAGAGCCCGGTGCATACCGACAAGCTCATCGACGAACATTACAAAGAACTACTATGGCAAATGGGCCAAGCAAAATATCACTACGGCAAAAGAGCCAAGAATAGAAAGCATAGCAAAATCAGTGCCAAGCACTTCATCGCGACAGAGCCCGGTGCACACCGACAAGCTCATCGCTAAAAAAAAAAAAAAAAAAAAAAAAAAAAAAAAACGGAGTACACATACTCCCATACATCATCGATAGTATGCAAAAGTCAATAGATTCCATTGATGAAATTTCATTACAAGCACAATACATTATACAATTTATTCAAGATACAGCAGGGGAAGGCGAATCCTCCCGAACTACCCTATCGGCAATCTGTTCTATGACGAACTCCCCATTCTCGGAGAGGACGTCCCGAAGAAGATCTTCTACGGCGGCATAATTTACAGGCCTCAACATCATAAATTCGATCACATAGGCCGAAGAAGGACTAAGGGGAGTCTCGTCGAACGCAACTCCGGAAAGAGAGGCAGCCGCACGCCTTATCATATCTTGGACAAACTCCTCGAGGATGGCGGGATGTTCATCGTCGACCGCGAGGAAAGAAGCTAGCATATCTTCATAGTAAAACAGCGGCTCCGAAGTATAGAAGAATTCGTCACCCTGAGAAAAGGAGTTTAGCCAGGAAATAATGACAGGAACACAAGAGAAGCAACAAGTACGGAAACAACAAATTGAAGCCAAAGAGAGTTCTTTTCATTAATAAAATCCGTCGAAGAAATTACAAAGACAATGCGAATAATGTACATAGGAAAGCTACAAGAAAAGGCCTAAGAGCCTTCCTTCCCCCCTACCGCTTCGTTGGTAACCCCCTCGACGGTAGAAGTGACCGCTTCGGTACCAACCGCTCCATCGGTAGAGGTGACGACCCCATCGTTGGTCCCGTACTCATCGAGGCCATCGGAGTCCGAAGAGGCAGCTCCAACTACGAAGCAAGCCGCCCAATCGATACCAGCGGAAGAAGGAGCACCGGGGGTGAGCGGAGGAGAATCAGGGTCAGGTAGAGACTTGTCGTCCAGCTCGCGGGCTTTAGCCTCACTCTCTTCAGAGATAGTCTTGTATTTCGGAAGACGAGGCAGAAGACTCCCAATGGTCGCCGTGGGAGGAACCTTCTCAAGAAGGCTAGCGTTGGCCCCATATGCGGCGGAGCGACGATGGAAATTGATGGACTCCTCCAGGGCCTTATACCTCGCCAAGGCACGTTGCGCTTTGTCTTGAGCCTTCTCGAAGAGGTGTAGGCGTGCTTCGCGCTCAGACTTCGCCTCCGTCTGTGATACCTCGAGCTCTTTGCCGAGGCGTTTTAAGCACGAGGCCACTCGCGAGGCAAGCCGACTCTCCTGCTCGACAGGCACGCCCACCGCTTCGCTGATCTTAGCCAGCCGCCACTTCTTCGCTTCGAGATGCTTCTCGTAGCTCTCCACTATCATGGAGTGACGCCTGTGCTCCCCATCTAACTCGGCCTTCAGCGCCGCAACCTCTGCCTCGGCCCTAGCCTTGCACTCGGCGAGCTCTTTTTCTTGAGCTTGGCGAAGCGAAGCCTCCTTCGCCAATTTGGCCCTCGCGACCTCCAGCTCATCGGAAGTTCGCTCGGCCGCTTCCCGATATTTGCGCTCTCCGAGAACGGAAACCCCGAGGAGCGATTCTGTGTCGGCAAGTTTAGCCCGGAGGTCGTTTAACTCCTGAGCGCTCTCGCCTCTGCCGCCATTCTCGTTAAGAATAATGGTGTTGAAGCGGGCGAGAGCCTGAAAAAGCGTAGAGGCAGCCCGGCCATAGCCCCTGATCTGGCTCAGAGACAAGCCGGTGTTCCCCGAAGGCTCGGGCCAAAATAGGTCCCGAAGGACCCGGAGCGAGTATGCTTTCCACTCTTCCGGCGGAGACTCCGGAGTAGGAGCTGCCGGAAATCGCTCCCAAGGAGGGAGAGAAAAGCCTCCCGGCCCGGAGTTGGGAAGAAACTTTGGAAGCGGAGAGAAAGAAATCCCGTCATCGTCGGGAGAGGAGGCACTAGCCCCAGAGGCGCCGACAGCGTCGGTCGGCTCCAAAGCGCCCTCCGGACGAGGCACTTCGGGATGAGTAGATACGCCGGGATGAACGACGTCCGCAACGAGGCCATCCCCTCCCTCGGGATGGCCCCCGACCAAAACCTCTTCGGAAGGAAGAGAAACCCCCTCCGAAGCGCCGGGCCGCCCGACGGGCTCCAGGACGAGGGGCGCGTCGGCGGCATCAAGTGCCCCTTCGAGCAACAAGCCCTCCTCGTCAGCCGTAGGAACGGCGACTGAAAGTCCTTCCGCGGCAGGTGCGGGAGGTACTGAAGAAGGAACCTCCAAGCAAGGAGGCGCGTCGGCGCAAGCCGGAATCTGAAATTACGAGAAAAGTATATACCGAAGTATGCATTAGATACCCGAAATGTGCAAGCATCATGAAAAATGAAGAGGGAAAAGAAGTAAAAGCTACCTCGGAGGCCGAGAGATCCATCGACGACACTAAATCGATAAAGTCATCATCAAAGCGGAACCGCTCCCGAGAAGTGGGAGAAGGACGAAGGGTCCCATGAGCCCCATCGATGCTTCCACCGGTCTCGGACGGAGGAGTCGAAGCAAGAGCGGTCGACGCGATCGCCTCGGCGGGAACAGTCCCCTCGCGAGAAGCGACGGTGACAGTCTCCGGAGCCGAAGGAGTTGCATCTATCTCCTCAGACGACTCGGAAGTCTTATTCCTCTTCGGAGGAGGAGCGTCGCGTACCCCTTCAGCGGTTTTCCTTTTCAAGATAACTTTCTCGCGAGAAGTTTCCCGCGAGGAAGTCTGGGACTCGGATTCGCGACGGCTCTCCGAAAGACGAGATGAATCCCGAGGGCGAGTCGCCCCCGAGGAAGTCGATATCCCCGAAGAGCGAGAAGCACCAGCGTCGTGCTTATGCTTTGTCCGCCTTTCCGAACTGCTCTTCGGAGGAAGAGCTTTATCACTTGAAACAAACCGGTCAGCACCGGTCCGAGGGCCGATGCCCAAGAAGCCAGCCTTCGACAGATCCCGACGAGAATCGGAGGACCCACCTCCTTGTCCTGGATCTTGGCCTTGTCTTGGATTTTGGCCTTGTCCTGGATCTTGGCCTTGACATTGTCGTGGCTCCGATGATCCACGGGTGGACTTTTGAGTTCTCTTCTTCGGCTTAGGAGATATCCGAACAGCGGGGGACGAGGGGTCCGCGTCTTTGACCTCTTCGAGGCGGAATCCGACAGGCCACAAAGATGCCGGTGGTCTCCCCACGATGTGGCAGAGCTGGTAGAGCCCGGACTCTTGAACACGGGTCCCGAAGAAGTCCGTCGTCCAATTCCGACGAGGATTTTCCAGCAGAGCCCGAACGACCCCAGCGAAGCGCTCGTCGTCCTCTTTATTTGCGATGGGCCTGAATCTCGGCACTTCTTTCTCGTCGACCCACTTGGTGGGAAGCGCTTCCCAATGCGGCCCGAGGGTGCGACGATCGAGATGCGCGAAGAAATACCTATTCTCCCACTCGGACTCATTGTTCGGCGTGTGGGTGATGACGTGGACACCCGCGGCGGAGGAGAGGAAAAAACGGCCCAGATTCTTTGAATTCTTCGACCACTTGAAGAGCCGCATCAAATCCTCCAGGGTCAGAGCCACTTTCTGCTCGAGAGCGATGGCCATGGTGCAGACAAGAAGGCGAAGAGAGTTAGGGCTAACCTGACTGATCGGCATATTGTACGCATGGAGGAAGCTCACGATGAGGTGAGGCAGTGGAAGGTGCAGTTCCACCGACCGGAAGAAGTGTTCGTACAGTGTGATGTACCCTTCCGGAGGCTCGTCGCCAAGCTCGCCGGATTTGGGGAGACGCAGGTAGCAAGGATTGGAGTCCACATAGTGCTTCTTCAAATCCTCGAGATGCTTCTCCGTCATTATAGACTTCGGCGAACGAGTCTTGAAGATCTTTCCCGGATTCGACATTTTCTTGATCGGAAAAGAAGAATTTGGACGGAAAGAGAGTTTGAAGATTTTCTGGAGAAGAAGGAAGTCGGGAAAGAAAGTTGCAGAGAGGATTTGGAGAGAAGTCTGAAACGAAGTGTTTAAGTCAAAGGCGAGGTTTTAAATTTATAGAAAGAGGCAGGCGGAAGATGGAAAGGCACATCCAGATCCGACGGCCCAGGTTCGAAGCGGGAAAATTCATCCAACGGTGAAGATTAAAAGAATCGGTGCGAAGCTCGAAGGCACTCGAGTGCGAGAAAACCCCGCATTTAATGCGAAATGATTGACGACGATTTCCAAGATCTGACAGCCTGGAGAATCGCGCCCAATCAGCGCTACGTTGGAACTCGAGGACATCCGTGAGCGTGCAAGAAGTGGAAGAGTCCCCGAAGGACACAACCTCTTCGAGGGAAAACCTCATCGAGGAAGAACCTCTTCGAGGAAAAACGTCATCGAGAAAAAATACTTCATCGGACAAAAACCTTATCGGAGATAAATCCTGTTTTATTTTATCAACTGCTTCACACTCGATAAAATAGGGGACTAACTGTTAAGGTCAGATTTTGTCAAATCTTTCCCTAACACTACCCTTTGTCGTTTATGAAGTAAACGACGTAAAAACAAGGGAACGACTACCTAAGTAGTTCAGGCCCATCAAGGAGCAGAAGAAATAAGGCCCAACAAGCGAAGCCCATGGAAAGTCATCATCCGACCAAGCCAGCCCAACACCTCATCGCGAGAAAGGAAGCTCATCGGAGAAAGCTCTTCGAGAAAGCCTATTCGTATTAAAAGATATTCATTCGAGATCGCGAGAAAGAAGGGAAGATTGGGTTATTCGGTTAAAGATTTCGTGGGATATCCAACGCAAAATAAGGAAGTCAACCACGATCATAGCGAAACAAAAGGAAACCCTAGCAAGATTTGAGGAATATTCTAGAAGACTTTCAAGCCTATATATACGAATGTAAACTTAGCATAATTGATTCATTCAGTATCCAGTGTTCAGTATCCAATATTACCGTGAGTTTTGAGAGAATAAATCCTTGAGTCTTCGAGTCTGATTATTCATATTATTCTCGATTTCCCAAGGGGTAGAGGGTGTAATCTTCGATTGTCCAAGCTATCAAACGGAAGAAACCGGGTCCTCTCGAAATTATAATAAATCAGAGATATTCGTATTATTTATAATTATCTATTATTTTCGATTATCTCTGTGACTGCACGGTGAGTAAAATCGCCCTCTACAATGGTCTTAGTCAAACGCCAAATGCATGTAGCTTGACTGCCCACGTGGCCTTGCCATGCAATTAAATCACCACGTGGCAGTGCAATGTTGCAATTTTTTTTCTTTCATAATATTATTATTTTTTAATGATCAATTATATTTGTAACAATTTTGGTGGCACTCTATAAATATGGTATACCATAGAAATGTTATGGATCTGGATTTTTTAGTTAAAAAAAATCCAAAACAAACTATTTTAGTTCTGAAAAATTCGAAAAAATAGTTTTGGAAGAAAAAAAAATCAAAACCAAATTTATTTGTCACGGAACCAAAAACATTTCGGAACCTAATTAAGAATATTTTTTTCACAGAACCAAAAAAAAGTTGGAACTAATTTTTTTTTTTTTGTTCCGAGACCAAATAATTGGAATTTTTTTTTCGGAACATAATATTTTAGTTCGAGATATATTCGGATTTGGAAAAACCGAAGCCAAAATCTTATTTATGGTTTTAAGCTAATACTAACTATTTAGGTGCATTACCATTGTCACGTCTTTTCTTTTGCATCTCATAAATTTTAGTAATTTTGAAAAATTTGATTCGAAAAAAATTGGCTATGTGACAAAAAAATGTTCCGAATTCAGGTATGAATTTAATACTTTTTTTTTTGTCACATTTAAAAAATATATTTCTGAACCAAATATTCCGAAATTATGGAGTGCTACAAAATTATTGTAAAAATAATTAATCATTAATTTTTTTTAAGAAAAATAATTAAAATTCCAAATGGCAATTAATGATGTGGCAAGGCGACCTGGGCAGTTAAACCATGCCTATAAGACATTTGACTAATCTCATCAAATAAAATTTGAATAAAAATACATGTCAACTACTTAAAAAGTACTTTAGTTACTATTATGGTCATTTTTTGAAGTTGATGACATGCAACCCACATAGATCTATGTATATTTTTCACCGTGAATCCTTTTTTTTTTTTTTTTAGAAGTTACACTCGGTAGACTCACGATCACCAAGAATGTAACTTTTTTTTTTTTTTTTTCAAATTCAGATGTTCCAAAAGAGATTGTAAAAGAAAGTGACATGACACATATTATCCAGTACTTCAATGGCTGAGATTTATTCATTTAGAAGAATAGAATGCAGGCAATGGTTGATGCAGTCACTTTCGGTAAACATGTGACTCACAACAAGTTCATTAACAGAGGAATATAGTGCTGCACATGGCGACGTCGCGGCGCGTAGCGACGTGGCCGCCAAAATCGCGAGGAGAAACGTCGCGATGCGTCGCGGCGTGTGGCGTCGTGGTCAATCGCGACCAAGTCGCGATTTGAAGAGGAAGGGAGGAAGTGGACTAGAAAAAGGGTTGCGGCAAAAGTTCAATGTTTGTTTCCAATGTTTAATTTTATTTGTTTTTATCCGAATTTAAGTGTTACATTATTTAAAATTATTATTTATACTTTATTTATTTCTAAATTAATATTTAAGTATGTTATAATTTATTATTTATACTTTATATGTTAATTTTTAATTGGTAAGATATGTTAAAAAATATTCATTTGTAACATATTAATAATTTTTAAAAATTCAATAAGAAATAAATAAATATGACAAAACGAGATATAAAAAAATAGAGTTGTATTATTCATTGTGAATATTACAATAAGGTGGAAGAAAGCTGTAAATATTCAGTGTTAATATTACAAGATGCCTCACTAAAACCTCTCTTGTAAAACCCTCCTTAGGGAATAAAACCAAGAGAGGAAAGAGCACATCATTATTGGCGTTACATTGCATCACTCGGGGAACCAATCATTAAACCTTTGTGTCATAAGCTCAAGCTCGGTTGGTTCGGACCGTTGGACGATTACGGGGTTGTGGAATATCCAGTCGTTCAATACCACAGCTTGCTCGAGGTGTGTGCCGGTTATTGACGACCTCCGGTCGTCGATGATATTCTTAGCCGTACTGAATGCGCTCTCCGAAGCAACGCTTGAAATGGGGATGGACAGTATATCCCTCGCCATTCTCGCCAATATCGGGAATCTTTCCCGTTCATTCTTCCACCAATTGATGACATCGAACTCAGCTGATTCGTCGTCGATGCGAAGGCCGTAGTACTGTTTGTCTTCTTCTGGCAAGCCGTCCGTGTCTTCCGTCCGTGACGGTGCCGAACCAGATCCCGTTGCTTCACCGTGATCCATTCGTTGCTTGAGCCTCCGGCTAAACGCTAGTGCGGACTTGGTTGGGCTTTGCATCACTGTCCGCCGCTCCTCCTCGGCGTTGAACTGTGGGAACCGCCGGTCGTATTCCCTGTACAATTCATAAAAAGCTTCATTAACAACCGGAATGTAATCAGTGTAATCCACCCCTATGTTTTGCCCGATTGCTAGCATTATTGGACCGAAAGTAAACATAATACGAGGGTCTAATATAGAACCGAAGCAATACGAAAAAGGGGGTGGATCCCAATAAATTTTGAGTTTTTCAACCATTCCTTCAATCAGGGGAGCAATAATAGGGTCGTTTGCGAATTCTGAAAAAGTGTTAGTAATTTCAAATAGACCCGAGATCCCATGATTCAAAGAAGGGCATTTTTGGTTTGAAAAATTTAAAGTAACAGCATAAAACGGTTTAAGAAATTTAGTGAATTTTTCGGTTTAAGAAATTTAGTGAATTTTTCTGCGGTTGTCCATTCCGCCTCCGAGATTCGCGCTGACGGCTCGAGTTCCAAGTGGAGGAAGTGGTCTAACGGTAGCCTCTGTCTACACACAACTGAAACCATTAGATACGTTGAGTTCCATCGTGTATTATTATCTAATCCGAACCTGTTAGCTTTATGATTGTGATCTTTACAAAATCGTCTCCACCTATTGGTGGTTTGAGAATGCCTTATCCAATCAACAATGCCGCGTATTTTTTCTACGTGACTTGAAATTACTCGTTCGCCCGTTCGTGCGATTAAATTTATAATGTGACAACCGCACCGTTGATGTATTATGAAATTGATTAACGGGCAAACTAGTCTCCAAGATAGTAATAGCGGCATTATTGTTTGCGGCATTATCTAAGGTTATAGATATAACACGATTTTGTAAACCCCAATCACTTAATAGTTCTATTAATATATCGGAAATGTTTTGGCCGGTATGGCGACAGTCGAATGGTGCTAGGTTTAAAAGTTTTTGACACGGCTCCCAATCTTCGTCTACGTAATGAGCGGTCAGACTCAAATAATCGTTTAGCATTGGACCGCTCCACAAGTCGGTCGTGAAAGCAACGTTTATGCTAGACATTTTAAAAAATTTGACCAAATAGTTTTTTTGCATAGCATAAGCTTGTTCCATGTCCCTAGTATACGTCGTATGGGAAAACTGTTGGTAAGACGGATTAATCCTTTGCATATATTGTGTATGCGCAGGATGTTCCATCAAACTCATCGGTGCCCCCGTAGACAGTATCCATTCGAGTGTCCATTTCCGTAAATTTGGGGTTGTGAGTGCACTTACCTGTGCTGTGTTTACCTCGTCAAGCTCCCCGGTCGGGAAGCATGCCCTTGCGTGTCGTTTCAAGTAGCCGGTTCCCAGGTCACCCATCGCATCTAGTGTGCGGCCGCACTTTTTGCACGTGGCGAGTTTAATTCGTTGGCCATTCTCCACCCGCCGATCTTTGTCAAAAAAGTTCCACACGGGGGCAGTGTTTGGTCGTCCCCACTCCAAACCCTAAGTAGATGCTCTATTAAAACAAAAGAATATTATTAAGAGTTTAATACAAAATTACAATTATTAAATTTTTATATTACAATTATTAAATTTTAATATTAATCATACTAATCTAATTAAATTTCATATAGTTAAATAAAAGAGTTAACGAAATTAAAAATGGTATTTTCTATGTGTGGAAATAATTATCAAGCTCTTTTGGACGGAACTCCCCGAGGTTCCACGGCCAGATATACTGGAAATGATGCTATGATCTCGCTTTAGGCCCAAGCTTTTCTAGACAGAACTCCCCGAGGTTCCCAGGACAGCTTGGATGAGATTGCAAAGAAAACCTTATTTAAAAACCAATCTTTCTAAGACACCATAATCCATAAAAACTTTATAATTATCACCACACATAAAAAATACCATTTTTATTTCTTTAACTTATTTAAGTAACTATTTAAAGTTTAATTAAACTAATATGATTAATTGATTATTAACTAATTAAATGATTTTTACATAACAAAAAATATCAAGAAATTCGTTTCTGATGTGGAAGATCAGTCGAACCGCAACCACAGAGCATACTAAGACTTTCAAGTGACGTGACAGCAACACTTACAAATTGATTATTAAACTAGTATGATTAAATAATTATTAAGTAATTGAAAAAAAATAAACTAAAATGATTAAATTCAAAAATTAAATAAATTATGAAATATCAAGAAATTCGTTTCTGATGTGGAAGATCAGTCGGAACCGCAACCACAGAGCATACTAAGACATTCAAGAAATTCGAAAATGATTATTAATTATTAATTATTGATTATTAATTATTATTCATTACTAAGTACTAACTTATTAATTATTAATTATTATTAATAGCTATAAATAGAGAAATGACTAAAGGTTATTACCCGGTTGAAGGACGTCGATGTCGTCGAGGACGGGCAACGGAGGCTTCCCCGCTATCTTGATTCGAAGGTAGAGGAGAACCGCGGTTGTAAACCCCGACATTTGAAAGTCGTCGGGATCGGCATCGTGGGGAGGTTGAGTTTCGTCGGGATCGGCATCTTCGGGACCTTGAGGTTCGTCGGGATCGGCACCTTCGAGACCTTGAGCTCTGTAATCGGCGTGTTCCCGTAACATGATATCGAAAAAAGGATCGCTCTTTCCCCCCTAGATTGAGCCACCGCCTCGACCATTTCTCGGGACACACGTTCGGGATTGGCTTGGTAGTGGGCCAACGCCCGGACTAGACTAGGTCTTAGAGACCGTACTGTATCGTTGGGATAATTTGGATTGGGAGGGGAAGGAAATATTTCTCCGGGTAGCATAAGGGGAATGTAGCCCTCGGGCGTAGGCTCCGGGTAGCATAAGGGGAACTACCGCCGCTTCTTCGAGACATAATGAGAGAACTTTTGAACTTGAGAAATTTAGAACTTGAGAACTTTAGAGCTTTAGAGTGGAAAAAACTTAGAGAATTGAGAGAATTTGAGAGAGAGGTGGAAGATTGTTGGTGAGGAAATGAGGGAGGAAGAGGTGGTATTTATAGGGTTTGAGGAGAGGGTGGGGTGGGTGAATAATTATTGTGGTGGGTGAAGTGGGTGAATAATTGTGAGGAGATAGTGGGTGAAAAAATTATGAAATTTTAAATTTTAGGGTTGAAATTCGAGTAAAGTGGGTAATAATTGTGGTTGGGTAATAAAATTCGGGTAAAAAGTGGGATTATTGCCACAAACAAACACAAAATCCACCCCTTCACGTCGGATCGAGTTCGCGGATCGAACCTCCCTTCAGTCGCGACCACGTGTCTTCATCGCGACCAGTCGCGATTTCCTCGTCAACGCCGCGAACGTTGCGACTTCCGTGTCAACGTCGCGACGCGTCGCGATCCTATTTGGCGACGTTTCTTGTGCAGCTCTAGGAATATAGGCCAAAGCGTCTTGCGTTGCAGGGCTACTCACTGGTTTGACTTGACTGCCACAGTGCCATCTTGCCAATGGCATCACATAATTACAAAAAAATAAGAAAAAAAATATATATACATAATTAAATGTAGAGCTGTCCACTCGGGGTGGGCCCACTGCGGGCCTGCCACCCGCAAGCCCGTCGGCCCGCGAAGCCCGAGGCAACTCGGGCCTGCCCGCCCCGAGGCCCGCCTGGGTCAGCCCGCCCGTAGCCCGAGGTGGTTACTGGACCACGGGGGCTTATGCCTTTTTCTTTTTTCTTTTTAAAATAAACGTGGACCATTGGATGCAATGATCTAATGGCTGTGAGAGTTCCAAAATATAATCGTTGGAAAAGTACCTGAACATTTATGTAACTGACACCAACTAATAGAATTGGTTGGTATAAGTACCAAATTAATACATTTTGGTACCCTAACTCCAACATAATGGCTATTTAATATCTGTAAAAAATAAAAATTATTTTCATAGTATAATAAATGATAAAAAAAACGGCTATATTTTCCAAAAGCATTAAAAAAATTAAATTAATTACTTTCTCTATAAATAACACCCTAATTCAAAAAAACAATTCACACCAATCTCACTCTACTCTCTTATTTTCTCTCAAGCTTAAGCTCTCAATTTCAAGCTCTAAATTTGTAAGTTTGTATACATTATTTATTAGTTAGTAATTTAGTATACATATATATTATATTACTACAACTAATTCACATATTATTGAATTTGTTTATATATTTGTTAGTTAGATTTGAATATTATGGATCCATTTCCTCAACCGTCTAATCTCGATGAATGGAGCAATGTTACTGGTGATTCGGTCTATAGTCCGGGTGGCATGCTCATTATTTTGTCCTCCGATGATGATGAAGGCGATCAAAATACCTCCTAGGAAACTATAGAGTCTCAAATCCCATCAAGAGGCCAAGTTCGTCGCCGACCTCCGAGCCCCGCTCCACCTCGGATTCCCACACCCCCTACTGCCGACACACCACTGACGAGGAACCGTCCCGGTAGGCCACCTTCTCAATTGTGGGTTACCGATTTCACTAAGAGTTATATGTGGAACGAGAGGGAGCAAAATTGTGATCGGTTAGCAACAAGCAAAAGGTGCGGACATGAACTTCTCGCAAACCCTGAACAAGGCACGAATCCTCTATGTCGACATGCCGAGCGTTGTCGTAGAAATCACGGTGTTTAAGTATGTAATGTGACATTGTTTTTAATCTACGATGTTTAATGTACCGTGTTTAATTTTATTTTTAAAAGTATGTATTGTGAGTTGTGACATTATTGTAGTTTTAAAATTTTAATGTTAATAGTATGTATTGTAAAATTATTGTAACAATGTGATTTCAATTTTATAGATATAATGGTGTTTTCATTCTCTATAATATAATTGTGTTTTTATTCTTTATTAAAAAAAAAAAAAAACTAGATAATGCCCCAAAATCTATATTTATCTTAATATATTATTTATCTTTATAACATTTATATAATTAGTTACAGGTCATAATACATTTCAACTATATAACAATTATATACACAACTTGTTTGCATTTATATATTATTATACATTTATTTATGAGTACAGGTTATAAGTTTATATGTAATTACTAATTAGTATAAATTATATATTAGTTAATAAAAATATGTAAACAGTTTATTAGTATATGTTATATATATGATTTAATGTTTGAACATTAATATAATGATTCAATTAAGTAAAACTATACCATTGCAAAAACCAAAACATAATCACCAAAACTAAATTGCTCTTTGATCTAACTACCACAAACATTTGGCATTAATGAGGTCCTTATTTGCAATTAATAAATTTAAAAAAAAAGGAAAAAAAAAAGAAAAGGAGCGGGCCGGGCAGCCCGAATGACCCACGGGCTCGGGCCGGGCAGGCCGCGAAGCACCTCGGGCTCGGGGCCCGCGGCCTGACGCATACTCGGGTTCGGGCGGGCCGGGGTGAGGCCCGTGGGGCCCGCCCGAATGAACAGGTTTAATTATATGTAACCCCTTGCATGTATTCAAAGTAAGAATAAGTGATACTATTGGCCAAGTTTCTATATGTATATGGGCACACATTTGCGTCTCATGTAGTTTGAACACGGGATCTCTTAGAGAGGTATGCAGTGGAGTTACCACTAGTTCAAATAAGTTTGGTTAGTGGCAAATGTATTAAAATTATATTTTTTTCGGATCGGTATAAACTCAATTTTTTTCTCAATAACAATTATATTCAAGTTTTACTTTTTTTCTTTTTCTTGGGACATTGAGTATATCCATGTCGCAGTGAAATAGATTTATGGTACATTCAAGTCGCAATAAAATCAAATATAAGTATTTTGTTATTGAGAAAAGATTTGGGTATATGCCGAGTGCCGACCCAATGAAATACAATTAAGGTATATTTTCTACCATTAAAATAAATAAAAAATATACATTCATTTTTCATTATATATATAGTCGTCAACAAAGATAAAATGTTTCATTATATAATACTACGTCTCGTTAAGAGGCATGTCTGGTTCCCGGACTCTCACCTGACTCTGCACCGGATTGTTGGATCCCAAATCACGGATCTACGAAGAAACACAAATAACACCAAAGAAATCGAACTGGAAAATAAAGAACACGAACTTTAGGGAGAAGATATTTTCTATTGATTATCGAAGGCAATTACAAGAAGATAAACTCAAACTCTAATGGACTCTCTACTCTCACAATCGACACTTTACAATGTGTACATGCTAGGTTTATATAGTCTCTCATAGGCGAAAACCCTAGCTAACAAAACCTCACTAAATCGGGAAACTACCCTAAATAATCTCGTCAAATCTTTGCCTCGATCTTTGCTTGCTCCTCAAGCTACGCGCTTTCCTTGTTGGGTAGTTGCTGACTTTCCCTATTCTGCCCGGACAACTTCTCTGTCCCCGAGCTGGCCTGCTCGTATGCCCCAGGCTGGGCTTGCCTTCTATCCGGACATTCTGCTCGTGTTCACCCGAGCTGGGCTGAACTCTTGTTCGTCTTTGGTTTCGGTCAGTACCCGGGCTAACTTCCTCTGTGTGACGGAATAAGTCAAGCTTAAGCTCACATTCTCCCCCGTAAGCTTGACTCGCTTATACTTTCTTCACTCTGAGCAGCTCTCTCATCTCTGCGAACTTGACTCTCGCCAGAGCCTTGGTAAGTATGTCTACTCGTTGCTCCCTTGTGTTGACAAACTCCACGATGATCTCTCGCTTCTCCACACACTCACGAATGTAATGAAATTTCGTGTCAATGTGTTTGCTCCGTCCATGGAATACTGGATTCTTCATCAATGCAATTGCATACTATTGTCCACGTAGAGAGTAACTGGTCGCTGCTAGGATCTGCTCACTTCACTTATTAGCCCATTCAACCACATAGCCTGACATACTGCTGCGGTTGCCGCCATGAACTCTGCTTCACATGAGGATAGAGCTATTTTCTGCTACTTTTGAGACTGCCAGGTGATTAGGTTTCCGTTGAGGTAGAACGTCATCCCTCCGATACTCTTTATGTAATAAATATCACCGGCCAAATCACTGTCTGTAAAGCAAACAAGTACTTCTGCTCCACCTTCTCTGCTGTACTGGATCCTGTAGACCGTCGTGCCTTTCACGTATCGTAAGATGTGATTCACCACCTGCTGGTGTGCACTTGTGGGCTTCTCCATGTATCGACTGACTATCCCGACTGTGTGTGAAATGTCTGGTTGGGTGTGAGTGAGATATCTCAGACACCCGATCACGCGTCTATACTCTGTGGGATCCACTCCTTTCCCTCCAGCATCCTTCCCGAGCTACAACTTTGCCTCCATTAGGTATTTGCTCAGGTTGCAATCCGCCCTCTCGAACTGCATAAGAATCTTCCTTGCGTAGGCCAACATCTTCAGCGTGATGCAGTCTTTCTTCTGTTCCACCTCGAGAACGAGGTAGTACGAAATTAATCCGAGGTCACTCATCTCGAATTCGGCCATCATCTGGTGCTTGAATTCATCTACGCCTCATGCGCTGGATCCAATGACTATCAGGTCGTCCACATATACTCCCACTATCAGAGTTTCCTTCCTGGTACTCCTAGTGTAGAATGCCTGCTCCCTCGGGCACTTTGTGAATCCAAGATTCTTCAAGCTCTTATCAAGGCGGATGTTCCACGCTCTTGATGCTTGTCTCAACCCGTATAGGCCTTAGATAGTTTGTACACCTTCTCCTCCTTGCCCATGATGCCGAACCCCTCTGGTTGCTTGACGTTAACATCCAGATGGTGAATTTCCCAACCTCGATTTGCTGCTGGGGCTAGGATGAGTCTGATCGTGTCCAGTCTAGCTACTGGAGCAAAGACTTACTCAAAGTCTATGCCTTTCTTCTGCACGTAGCCTTTGGTTACCAGCCTTGCCTTGTACTTAAGGACGTTCCCCTCAGTGTCCTTCTTTAGCTTATACACCCACTTCAGGTCGATGGGATTATGACCTTTGGGCAGTTCAGTTAGCTCCCATGTCCTGTTATTCTCAATGGACTCCATCTTCTTCTTCACTGCTTCCAGCCACTCCTGCTCGGCTGCTGCCTCCTGTTAGTTGGCTGGCTCTTCTGTACACAACAAAGAAAGTTCTTCCAGGCTCATCTCCACTTCTTGACTCTGATCAGAGACGTCTGCTAGGGGTCGGAATCCCCTTGGACCGTCTTTGACGGGCTGGTCCTGCTCGGACTTGGTGTCCGTGGTGTTTCTGGCTGCTCTCTCCCGGGCTGGATTCTCTTGTTCTTGGCAAGGCTATTCCCGAGCTGGGTGTTCCGGGCTGATTCTGCTCGGCAACGCCCTCATCATCTTTGAATGTGAACTCTACTGAGTTCTGCTCGGGTTCTCCTTTATCGTTGCACCAATCGCACTTCATCTCTTCTTCGAACACAACATCTCTGCTCACTTGGAGTCTGTCGCGTCGTGGATCGTAGAGTCTATGTGCCTTGCTTCCATCTTCAACGCCAAGTTACACCATCTTCTAACTCTGGTCATCTAGCTTCTTCAGATGTGGCCCCGCAATCTTTACATGTGCGGTGCACCCGAACACTCTCAAATGCTCTAAGTGGGGTTTCTTCCCATTCCACGTCTAGTAGGGAGTGCGCTCTCCTAGCGCCTTTGTCGACAAGCAATTAAGCAGGTAGACCGCATGTCTTATTGCTTCTGCCTAAAGCCTGGCCGGAACTTGCATGCTCTTGAGCAAGCTCCTCGTTGTGTTCATCACAGTTCAGTTTCGTCTTTCCACCACGCCGTTCTGCTAGGGCGTATAGGGTGCGGACAGGTGACGCTGAACTCCTTCCTAGTCGCAGAATTCTCTGAACTGCTGGGAAGTGAATTCTCCTCCTCGGTCTGTACGCAAGACATTTAACCTGTGCACCGAGCCGTTCTCTACGATCTTCTTGAAGTTCTTGAAGACCTCAAAGACTCCGGTCTTCTTCTTAAGCATATAGACCCACATCCAGCGACTGTAATCATCAACAAGTAAAAGAAAGTACTTGTTACCTACCAATGTTGCTGGGGTGACTGGACCGCATAGATCTACATGCACCAACTATAGGGGTCTTTCTGCTCGGAATTCAGCCTTGATCGGAAAAGGTATCCTCGCGTGCTTCGCGATCATGCAACACTCACATAGCTGGTCGGGGTGTTCTATCTTGGGAACCCCAAAGGCCATATGCTTCTCGCCCATCATCTTGAGAGCGTGAAAATTCACGTATCCGAGCCGTGCGTGCCATAGCCAAGCTGGATCTGCCATCGAAGCCATGAGGCAGACAGGCTGGCATGTCTTCAGGAGAATATCATAGAGTCTGTTGGGTGTCCACTCCACCTTCATCAACAGCTCTCCTTCCTTGGTCCACATCTTCAGAAAGGACCCTGATAGCACCACGGTGCTCCCGATCTCAGTCATCTGCCCTAGACTGATGATGTTGCTCTTCAACTTCGGGATGAAATACGCCTGGGTCATACGAAGTTGGTCGCCATTCTTGCACTCGAACAGGATTGACTTTCCGCCTATGATCTCTACGACTGACCCGTTGCCGAATTTCACGTTGCCCGTGATCTTCTCATTAAGCTCTTCAAACTTAGTTCGGTCCCCAGTCATGTGGTTGCTATCTCCGTTGTCTAAGTACCACACGTCGGTATTGACCTTCTTCTCTCCGTCTACAAGGAAGTTTGCAATAACCTTGTCCTCAATCAGGTTGACCTTCTTGCTGGTTTCCTCCGAACAGGTTTGCTCGGCCTCTTGGCAGATAAGCACACTGATCACTTGTGCCCGTGCCTTGGCGTCACATTCGCCATTATGTCCGTCCAGGTCGTTTCCTGCTCGGCAAATAGCAATGGCGGCTGGTCGTCTGGAATCTTGCTAGATTCGCCTCTTTGCCCTGGTTCTTGCTTCGGCACTCAGATGCAAAGTTCCCAAGCTTCTGACAACTGTAGCACTTCAATGTGCTCTTGTCTCTTTTGGTCGTGCTCTCCTCACGATGCGTGCTGCTTCTACGTCCTTGCGTGTCTCTGCTCCGCCCTCGTCCACGACCTTGTCCGCGTCCTCGGACCTCTCCACCAAAGCTGCTCCGACCTGAGGAATTTGAAGGAAACTCGGCTCCCCCGGTTTTTCGCTATCTTGCCGTCCATTCTTCATGCGTAAGCAGGAGGTTCTTCTCCTCTTCTCTGTCACCGTAACCCGAAGTCTCTCCTCGTGGGCTTTGAGACGACCAACAACCTCCTCGATCGTCATGGTCTTGAGATCGCCGAACTGCTCGATCGATGTGACAATTTGCATGTACTTGTGAGGCACTGCTCAGAGAAACTTGTTGACAACGGTGGTCTCCTCCACCTTGTCTCCCAACGAGCGTATGCCGATCACAATGGACGTGAGCCGGATAGCGAAACCATCAATGGATTCGCTCTCCCTCATCCTCATAATCTCGAACTCACTCTTCAAGGTCTGGACCTTTGCCTCCTTGACGTGATCTGCGCCCATGTGCATGGTCTGAAGTGTTTTCCATGCTTCCTTCGCGGAATCCTTCTCGGCGAGCATGAGAAGAATATCTTCTGGAACTGCTTGGTAGATTGCGGCGAGAGCCATTCTTTCCTTGCGCCCTTCGACACTGCCGTTTTCTACGGCCTCCCACACTCCCTGCGCATGCAGATTTACCTTCATCTTCAACGTCTACACGGCGTAATTGCTCTTCGTGAGCATGGGTTAATGGAGCGTAACTGTGCCTTCTCTGGATTCTGGTTTCTGCGCTACCAGAACTCCTTCGATCGGTGACTCTGATGAAGACGTGTTCTTCGATTGAAGCTTTGATACCATTTGTTGGATCCCAAATCACGGATCTGCAAAGAAAGACAAATAACAACAAAGAAATCAAATAGGAAAATAAAGAACACGAACTTTTGGGAGAAGAAATTCTCTATTGATAAGCTAAGACAAATACAAGAACATAAACTCAAACTCTAATGGGCTCTCTACTCTCACAATCGACATTTTACAATGTGTACATGCTAGGTTTATATAGTCTCTCATAGGCGAAAACCCTAGTTAACAGAATCTCACTAAATCGGGAAATTACCCTAAATAATCTCGTCAAATCTTTGACTCGATCTTTGCTTGCTCCTCAAGCTACGCGCTTTCCTTGCTGGGTAGTTGCTGACTTTCCCTTTTATGCCCAGACAGCTTCTCTGTCCCCAAGCTGTCCTGCTCGTATGCCCTGGGCTGGGCTTGTCTTCTATCCGGACATTCTGCTCGTGTTCACCTGAGCTGGGCTGAACTATTGTCCGTCTTTGGTTCTGGTCGGTACCCGGGCTGACTGCCTCTGTGTGATGGACTAAGTCGCTCACACGGATTTGCATCAAATGGTGTACATGATACGAAATAGTTTCCACATGTTTCTATTCGAACTCTCGAAACCAAATCTTTTACTTACGGCATGATGTGACCATGGAAGACACTACTTGTAATCATGTTTCTTTTCTTACTAATTTAAACCCATTCAAATGATTGTATTTTTTTTTTCTTTTTACATAATTGATAGAGTAAACAATATAAGATTTTTTAAACAGATATATATTATTTTCGCTAATTCAACCGCGCAATCCACAAATTAAACAACATAAATTTTCTATTTTGTAAGTTATAATCATATCAATGTGTGTGTCGATCAAACTAATATTCATTTGAAGTTGATGATAACTTTTTTAAAGTTGATCGTGTCATATTTGTGTTTAGAACCAATATGCTCTAATTAAAGATTTTCAGTTAAACCATATTCTCATTAATTCGTTCATTGAACAGAAACAAAAATATTCAATCAGATACTTCAAAATCGGCATTAAAAAACATAGTCAAAACAGAGTCGAAATAACAAAAAATCAATATCCTTATATCATTCAAAATTTCGAAAGATGGTTTTATCTCAATCTTAAGTGATGCAATCCATTGAAGAAGTATATACATATTTAACATCTTTATATTAAGTTCTACGTAGTGTATAACATTTATATTTTCTCTACACAACCTTTTTTTGTATTAATTAAAGCTTTGGATCATAAATAGTTTTTCACTCTTTTGCTCTGTGATTCTCTCTAAGAACGGGATATATTCATGTTTCTAGTTTATGGCATAGCTTGGAACTGGGATTAGCCATTGAACCTGCAATTAAGGTATAATATATTAGTAAATATAATTTGGCACTTAATCACATCTAATTTAGGTTTCAGACATTAACTTCCACTCAAAAATTAATTATGGGAACTATATTATTGTCCCAATATATAACCAAACTTACATAATTAGTCTCTAATGTCCACTTTATCTCGAAGATTTATTAAGAGTTTCATCTTTACTAAATTATCAAAATCTTAAAATAAATAAAAAATACATACAATTATAATCTGTACTCACATATTTCAGCGAAACACGGTTGTTTCGAGACCGGATCCTCTTCAAACGGAGGCGGAACTTGGCCGTACACCATCTCGCAACTCATGTCTTCAAAATCTGAGGATGAGAAAAGATTTAGATCATTTTAAGTGTATAATAATTCCATGAAAGAATTGAATTAAAATGAGAGGAAAAATAAAATATACTTGGTATCATCGTCAATGGAAGTCCAAACTCATTAGTGAAGAAATCTTGAGTTGGAATTTTGCACATATTCACACACATTCCTACACACCCACTGTTCTCCAAGTACCTTTATCAAATGTGACACATACATATTTAGTATATTAATTCTCCAAATAGTCTAAATAAATCACTCTGTAAAATGTTGAGTATATACCTGCATTTCTTTATGAGGACTCCACTTCTTTGCTTCACCCCATTAATCTCAACTTCCACAACCTGAATTAAGTTGAAAAAAATTATTAATATAAGCAACTCTTTAGATTTATGATGATATTATTGAGAAAATGATATATATATATATATATGTTAATTACCTCAGAAGGGCCAACCAACCAATGGAAAAAAGGGACAGTTAGTTCAGCATTGAACTCTGCAGCCCACTTTGTTGGAGGAAATAGTTTCCTAAACTGCAATTATTTCAAATTAATTAAGTGAAACTATAACTCTATCAATCACAATACATATGATCTTAATCTTAAATAGAAATATATATTCAAAAATAATATAATGTATAGAATTAGATTTACATGCTCAACCAATTAGCTATGTATTATCTTAACACGAAAAATGTAACACCACCAAGTGTCCGACAGTTGAAACTCCGAAGCTTAAAATTGCACATTCTGGTAAAATTCCTAATCTAAAATTCCGGTTTATCGTGATTGAGAAATATATAATAGTAATTCTAAAGAATATAGGACGGTTACGCAATCCGGAAATAACAAAGAATCCCTAATGTGAATAATAGGATTGGGCCAATTTGATTTGAAATTGGAGAGGTCAGCTCAATCATTCTACTTCCACCGCACAACTCCTATGTCGCACCGTGAAACATCAAAACCGGTCCGACCTCTAACTAACAATCTCTATAACTAAAATCCATTGATTTCATGAACAATAGCACTAGTGATACTTGATTGATTTACACGTGTCTTCTCCATAAACATTAATCATTAGAAAGCCGATCAAAAACAAAACAAAGTAAAGACTGAACTTATTTCGAACTCGTGTGTCACGTACTCGTAAATATACTGAATATGCACGTATGTTGATCATGTTATATACATGTATAATGTATTATGATATTAATATATATATGATATCCACCTGAGCAGGCGCACCTGGAGGCAGCATAGAGAGGAGGACCTCCCTGACGACTTGCTGCTGCTGAAGCCGAGACCTTCCCTGCATCACCCTCTTCGACACGTCCACGAACCCCTCGTAGTCCTGCTCCCACCACCCTCGTCCCGACCCCGAGCCCCCGTCCCCGTCCCTGCCGCCTCTCGGCCTCGCAGCAAACCTTTCCATCTTGCGCGCGAAGAGCGCCATGAACACCCTCTCCACCAGCCCGTCGGCGTACTTCGTCTTCTCCCCGAATGGCGCCGGCGCTCCAGACGGCTCCGCGATGCCGCTGCGGACGGAGAGCCCCCGAGCGCCGGAGCTTGCTTTCGCGCGCCGCCGCGGGATCTTGGCGAGGCAGTGGTGGTGGTAGTGGAGGCTCAGGAAAGCCATGTAAGTGGGTGAATAGATTGCTTAGAGTACTGGGTGTTGCATTGATGAGAAATGGCTGTGAAGAGAAGAGATCGAGCGAGCGTGTGGCTGGCACTTTTTCCTCTGGTTTTGGGGAGGAAATTTGTGGCCATACATGCTTGTTCGAGAGGTGGATTTTCTTTAGCCTCTATCTCTTTCTCTCTTGAGAATCATTAGTTAGTTCTAAAAAAATAATAATAATAATAATAATAATAATAATAATTGTAAAGTCAGTTTAATTTAGTTTGAGCAGAGTAAGCTATAGCAGAGAAATAACAAACTGTAAAGTAAAGAACACGCGATGTTTTGTTAATGCAGTTCGATACTCATCTACTTTGCGGGGCCTCGTCCAGATTTAATCACCATGATTACAAGATTCTTATACAATATTACAAAAGTAAAAACAGTTAGACAACTAATACTCCCCCTGAAGCTGAGGCTGGTTGCAGTCCGATCTTGAATCGAGTGACGAAGCTTCGACTGTGACTTCTCTTCAGAGAGCCACCTCTTCCTGAGACGTCGAACTCAGCAAAATACACTTGCAACAGTCGACAGAAGACGGTCACCTTCAACTGATCTCTTGAACTCGTCGACACCTCTCCGAGGATTTAGGATTCCGATGATAGAACACCGATCAATAGATGCTTATAACCTAGAGGATGGAGGCTAGGTTAATCATGGAGGGTTACCATTCAAAAGAGCTCATGATGATATATAGTAACCCTAAACCTTTCTAACTGTGCTAATAATCCACATTGGGAATCGGGCCCAAGTGACTTAATAAATGCAGGTGCCCAATAAGGAAGGTAATAACTCCAAACACTTAATTAAGGAGCCATAATTAATATCTAGATAAGACAACGGCCCATAAAATGCGAAGGAGACGATACAACTGCTTATCAGCTATATCTCATAAAATAGCCAATTAAAGTTTAGCTGGAAAATTGAAACTTCAATAAATTATAAACAATTCTAGATTATTTTATAACGTCTCCGCCGGATTATAATCCGAAAATGATAATTTACGTCTCGATTGTCAATTTTAAACATATATATATATATATATATTGTACTTGCATTTTTTAATATTATTATAGTTTTACTTTAATATATATAGCTTATTTACACATTTTTGCGCCCTCATAACAATATATAGTTCTATTTTAGTTTTAGTTTATATAAAAGAGAATATATTTATAGTGTATTATAGATTTGTACTTTCATGATATTGAAATGTCTTGAATGATTTTTCTTACACAGAATATGTAATAAAAATCGGGATCTTAGTCCTCGTTACAACCTCGGTCTTGGTTTCTAAAAATATCAGAAATTTCTAAATGGGAACTATGACAATTAAAGCTCAAATATCGGTTATAATCCTGATTTCATCCCTAAGTAGTACAATCTACTTTCTAAAATAATCAAAATATACTTAGAATGACAACTTTGATATGTTTTACATCTTCAAGTCAGATTTATTTTAATTATCTCAAATATATTACTCCTTAGTCATATTTTTGCTCTAATAATAAGTTTCAACTTTTGTTCAAATTTGTTTTCAATTTTTTAGATGACATCTACGCCCTCCCAAGACCCAAGTTTGAGCATTGGTGTAAATAGCCCATTAATTCTCTTAAAGCCACACTAGCTTTTTTTTTTTTTTTTTTTTTTTTTTTTTTTTTTTGCACTTGACTCCCCTCCGACTTTGTTAATTGCAGATAAACCTAGAAAAATCCTAAACACAAGCCATTGGATTTGGACAATAGGCTATTTGGGCAATTCTTTGTTCGGCTTTACTCGTTCTGGGCCCATTTTTATTGTGATTTGTGTGCCCAAGAGAATTCCATATCTTAGACCATAGCAAAATATTGCCGGGTCTTTTGGGCAATTAGGTAGAAGAAATGGGATTATTTTAATTGAGATCCAGCATGATAGTTTTTAGTTGAATATATTTCACTCTATTTTTTTTAAAACTTATTTCATATTTTTTTCAACAAGACTTGATAATAAGTATTCTATGTATATGTGTGTTAAGTATTATGGGGATCTTTCGAGAAAAAAAAGAAGAAGAGTATTATGGGCTTCTACATCAAACTCAAGATGTAGTAATGGGTGACCTTATAAATCTTGCTAGGTTCTAATGTATTTTTAATGTGAGATCTTTGACAATGTTCACTTCAAAACAATTGTTCTTTTTTGGTCTTATGTTTGCTCGAATTTTTTTTTTTAGCACTGTATTTTTTTTTTTAAATGAGAATTTTTAGCACTGTATTTAGTGTGATACGATGTTAATTATGAAAGAATTATATATCAAAGTCATTTTTCCTTATAAACTTTGCTACTAAGTCCGGTATCTCTCTGACGCGAGAAATTCTTTAACACCATAAATAATTATGATCGAGATTTAACCATCTTTTCAATTTTGGATTATTCTTAGTTCTAATACAAGAACACGTCTATTAAGCACTTCACATTTCTAAACCAAAGATGTCATGTCATAAGTTTGATGTAATGATAAACTATAGCAATCAAACTTAATAAAACATCTCGATTTAGCTTTGTTTGTTGATGCTATTCTTTTATATTTTCTGACTCTCCCTCACATAATTTGTTGGGAATTCAATAGTACAACTGCTTTTAGAAACTATTTCACATGATGGTCAAGGTGGGTGTGACTGTATGTATAATATATACACATATAGATATATAAGTCCACAGATAGATAAAGCAAGTCATAATTGATTGAGTAGTCGTCAAAATGTGACCCAATGGTCACGCCTAACCTGACCATGGTACAACACACAGTCCAACTATAAATCACGAAGGAGACTCTGCCACAAAGCCAAGTCCTCTACGGCTATATCTTCCTTTACAGCTTGGGCTCTACATAATCCATATTGATAGTAAGAGTACGTAATTTTTGATCGATTGAAGCGAATAGCGGCAAAAGTATCTAAAGTTTATAAAATTGAGGCAATAATATATTTACATTTACTTTTTTTTTTTTTTATTACGAATGTTGGTCAAATGTCACGTGGCATCATGGGGCCCCTATGGCATATACTTAGTTCCGTCTATGCGTCCATCATACTACGTGACATTATTTGACCAACTATATATATAAAAAAAAAATTGACGAAAATATGCGCCCCTCAGATTTGTCGACTTTGGATAACTTTTATCACTATCTTTTCACTTTGGACCCATGCAGTCTCAGTTTGTCAAAATTTAAATACTTTTGCCGTCAATAACTTACATTTATTTGTGTGGATATATATAGAGTTAAACACCATCTTTCATATACTTCCCATGATTTGGTAAAAACAAACTATTCGTTGGAGAGTGGGGACCTTACCTTATTGGTCTGTTATAGCGACCCATGTATTTTCATAAAGACCATAATTGGAACTAATATCCCTTTGGATTTTGAGGCATTTTACTCTTGATTTTTTTTTTTCTTCCCCTTCAGCATGGCCTCCTTACAAAGTATCATATTAACGACTACACGTTAAAATAACAGAAAATGTTAAGTTTTGCGCAATACATGATTTAATCAAAAATGTTTTTGTCAATTGGTTACAGAAAGAAAGAACATACTTGATTAGGACTATTTTGATAGGATCATGAAGTATGCTTTTCAAAAAAACTGCTAACATGAAAATCGCACCATATTTGAGAAAGAAAAAAAAAATATAAAATCGATAAAAATTATCCTCAATTTATGTGTTGCGCACAATTTTTTTTTTTTTTTTTGGACAATGTCATTTTTTGAAGAATCAAAATATATTCCTGCGACAAATTACAATTTAAAGCGTAAAGTGCACAAACAAACAAAAGTCGAGGACATTGGTGCAAATTCCTCTTCCATAATTTGCATTATAATGAGCAAATTAAGGAAAGATATGTGTAACTATCATAAGCCAATGTTATATCAATTAAGTTTGGATTTTGGTGTTCGGTTTGTTTTTCAACTCTTAGGTTTTTTTAAAATGAAAAGTTTTTATTTCTCTTCTTGCCAACTCATGTATTCACACAATTTTAATAGAAGACACATTCAATTTTTAATACTAATATATATTATCAACCGATTCAGGTGAAGGGTCTTAAAATTTATTTTTTTTATTCAAATTTTTAGAATAATGTAGTACATGACATTTGTGGTACATCAAATTGTATTGCTAGATGGCGTTAAAATTTATTTTTGCCTAGGCCCCTCATACCAACTCTAATGACGACAACCTTGCAAAGAGACGCTTATATATTATTTTTCGCTCCCCTTACAATAATTCATGGCTTTGCCCCTGCATTTACTAGCAAATTCCCATGCAAACCTCTCTGATTTTCTGACAACGTTAACATATCATAAAATTAAGATCATGAATTAACTCAAGCATATTTCAGAAGCTGGATTTCTGTTACTTCCGAAGATAGATAACAAATGAAAAATATAAATAAAAACTTGTCCGAATTGTATATATTTTTTTAAAATCAGATACACCAAAATTAGTTGTGAATCGTTTGAAAAGAAAGTAATAACTAAATAAAAGCATTAATAAATCAATTGATCATAATTTCTCAGGTCTATGAGTGCAATTTTGTTTCTCTCTCTACTAAAGCCAATAATGAAATTTAATTAACTTTATTAAAAATAAGATGATAATATAACAGTAATTGATGATAATTTTTCATAATTCTCAACAAGTATTAAATAATATACACACACACATATATATATAGGGCCGGCCCTGAGTGCGCGGGGGCCCTAGGGCCGTGACAAATGAAAAATATAAATAAAAACGTGATAAAATAACATATCATGAAATTTTTGGGCCCGTAGTAAAATGATATATTTTATTAAAACGTGATAAATGTAAATCATAAATTATTTTTAAACTATAAACAAATTTAAAATCACAATATAATTTAGCGAAGACAAAAAACAAAAACTAAAAAAAGACTTTATTTTTTTATACAGATTCAACGATATGTAACATGATTGAAGACCATATGCAAATAGTGATACTAAATTAAATCAAAAAATAAAATAAAACTGCCTTGTATGCTAAGTAAATCAAAATAAAAAAATCTAAACGACAGCTACGTATCAAGACCAAGTTTTGAGTAGAGCCACGTATAAGAGAACAAAATTAGGCAAAATGTAAAACAATCATCATAATTAGAAATAGGAACGCATGAGAAACCATAGAACATAAACGAAAGTAAAAAACTCAACAACAAATGAAAACGATCTTATGATGATGAATCTCTGAACTGAGAAAAAATCAACGGAGTTACCATCGATCATCGAGTTTCTACCACAATCTTCTTCTCAGTTTCCGACTACCACGACTGCCTCATGCATGCAGATTGGGTTTGACTTAGACAACTATAGTGGATTTTTTTTTTCTCTATTTCCGAGAGTATTAGAAATCTTTTTATATTTGTATCAATAAGTAGCAATTAGATATCATGTTTTTCTATGTTCGAATTTTATTAACCGAAATCTTGGTATCAAGGTTCAAATTGTATGCAATTATAGATATATGTGTACTTTGCAGTAATTATTTTAGATTGTTTGAATTCTAATCAAAATTATCGCCTAAAATTTGGGCATTTTCAACATTAATATCAGGGGCGGACGTATGTTAAGGGATGGGGTGGTTGAAACCACCCCCAAAGTTTTGAAAATTGCACTAAAAGGACCAAAATACTATAAACTTATTTACATAAACCACCCCCAAAAAATTAAATTTAATGGAAAAGAAAAATTAAACCCCCCCGGTCTCCGAATCCTGGTTCCGCCACTGATTAATATTGCATAAAATATATTATTTCTCTCAACTTAGACATATATTAAACACGTATAAACTAAAATTGGGGGCCCTTTATCTCGGTGGGCCCTATGTCGGTGCCTTGCTTGCCTATAGCAAGGGCCGGCTATATATATATATATGCAGACTGCAGAATGTATACATAGTTGGCAGATCATCTATGCCATTCAACGACTGAGGAAGTCAACGTTTGAGTATTAATGCATGCATGCATGCATATACTAATATGCTGCAAAAATAGAACGCGTAATTAGGTCAAGCCTTGGGAACCAAATTTTCACAGACTCGGTTTCTCAGAAACTTCATGGGATAGTAACAGTGACCCACACATAGAATCACATATTATATTATATATATATGTATATATATATATATTGTATGTATTGAAGTCCCACCATTAATCCCATATTGAGATCTGCCACTGGTTATATATCTACAATGATGAGCTAGCCTTTAGAAGTTTCTTTATGTGTATAGTTTGGTGGCAGTTGAGCATGGAAACATTATTCAAATAGTTCCAAAGTGTATATATATATATATATATAAATATTTATGTATATTAGTGATATAATAAATGGGATTTGCATGGAAGAGTGGAATCATTGATTAGGGCAACAAATAACTGGAAGGAGAAAGAGCAAAATTGAGGTGGGAGTTCGAGGGCTGACTTTGATGAATATTTGTGGACTTCATAAATGGCTTTCGCAGAAAAACCGTTGTCCTCAGAGTTGACCTTTTCGTTTTTTTTTTTTCGTTTTTTTTTTCTCGAAAGTTGACCTTTTCTTTACAAGGTAATAAAATAGTCTTCTTATTATTTCTTATAATTCTTTTTAATGTTGTGGGTTATGCTGCTATGCCAGTGTTGGTTAGATCTTCAACCTTCAATTTTATTATCATTTTTTTTTATGGGGTGGCGCTATCGGCCAAGGTTACAATGCACTGTCGCATTACTAGATATATTCGGTGTAAGAACATGTGACACTATTGGCCAAGTTTACATATATGTAAAGGGGGCACTCTTTGAGTCCCATGGGGTTTCGAACCCCGTGACCTCATGAATGGAGGTGTAGTGGTGTTACCACTAGGCCAAGCTTGCTTGGTTAATTTTATTATCATTTCTAGCCGGCAAATTTTATATTTTGAAAGAGTAATTGGAGAAATGACCCTAAGCATGTTGGTTCCCAATGGGAATGGATCTGCCAAAAGAAGAACACAAAGAACAAAAGGAAGAAAGAAATTTGGGAGAAAGGTTTTCTCTTAATTAATTCGAAGGCAAAAATTACAATAATGGAGTTACAAAATAAATAAACACTAACATTAGTATTTATAGGAGACCAGAACGAAACCCTAGCTAAACTTCCTAAAATAAACTCAATCAAATCTTTTACATTTACATTCAAATCCTAACAGAATCAGGAAACCAAATCAAATCAAATCTCCAAACTTGCTCCTCAAGTTTGGCACCTTCTAGAATGGGTTTCGATGACTTCTGGTCGGGTGACCCTAGCAGGGCTGCTAGGGTGTGTTTCTGCTCGGGGAACTCCTGGTAGGAGCTCTTTTGCTAGGGAACAAATTCTGCTCCCCCCATCTCTGCTAGGGGCATCTCTGGTAGGAGCATCTCTAGTCGGGTCCTTTCCTGCTAGGAGCAAGCTCTGGTCGGACCCATCTCTGGTGGGGAACTTTCTGGTGGAAGAACTCCTGCTAGGAAGATCTCTGCTAGGGGAAGTTCTGGTGGGGATTTCCCTGGTGGGGAAATCTCTGCTAGGAGTTGAGCCAAGTCAGGCTTAAACTCACATTCTCCCCCGTAAGTTTGACTTGGGTCGAAGTTCTTCACTCCGAGCAGCTCTCTCATCTCCGCGAACTTAACTCTTGCTAGAGCCTTGGTGAGTATGTCTGCCCGCTGCTCCTTCGTGCTGACAAACTCCACGATGATCTTCCGCTTTTCTACACACTCGCGAATATAATGATACCGAGTGTCTATGTGTTTGCTCCGACCATGAAAAACTGGGTTCTTCATCAGTGCTATTGCGGACTTGTTGTCCACGTAGAGTGTTACTGGCATCTGCTCGTCTCCAGTCACTTCACTCAGAATCCCCTTTAACCACATAGCTTGACACGCTGCTGCAGTTGCTGCCATAAACTCCGCTTCACATGAGGATAGAGCCACAGTCTTCTGCTTCTGAGATTGCCAAGTGATCAGGTTCCCGTTGAGGTAGAACGCCATCCCTCCGGTACTCTTCCTATCATCAATGTCACCGGCCAGATCACTGTCAGTGAAGCCGACTAGCTCTTCTGCTCCCTTGCCTCTCCTATATTGAATCCCATAGTCCGTTGTTCCCTTCACGTAGCGCAAAATATGCTTCACGGCCTGCTGGTGTGCGCTTGTGGGCTTCTCCATGAAACGGCTAACTATCCCGACTGCGTGAGAAATGTCTGGTCGGGTGTGGGTGAGATACCTCAGACACCCGATCACACGTCTGTACTCTGTGGGATCCACTTCTCCTCCTTCAGCATCCTTCCCGAGCTGCAGCTTTGCCTCCATTGGGTACTTACTCGGGTTGCAATCCGCCATCTCGAATTGCTTGAGGATCTTCTTTGCGTAGGCCGACTGCTTCAGCGTAATGCAGTCTTTCTTCTGGTCTACCTCGATGCCGAGGTAGTAAGAAAGTAGTCCAAGATCGCTCATCTCGAACTCGGCCATCATTTTCTTCTTGAATCCTTCTACGCCTCCTGCGCTGGATCCAGTGACTATCAGGTCGTCCACATAAACTCCGACGACCAGAACTTCTTCTCTGCTACTCCTGGTGTACACTGCCTGCTCCCTAGAGCACTTTGTGAATCCAAGACTCTTCAAACTCTTATCGAGGCGTATGTTCCATGCCCTTGGAGCTTGAAATAGCCCGTATAGAGCCTTGGAGAGCTTGTACACCTTCTTCTCCTTTCCCTTGACGCCAAAACCTTCAGGTTGACTGACGTAGACTTCTTCTTCGAGGTCACCATTTAAGAATGCCGATTTGACATCCATGTGGTGAATCTCCCAACCTCGATGAGCTGCTAGGGCCAGGATGAGTATGATCGTGTCTAGTCTTGCCACTGGAGCAAAGACTTCCTCGAAATCAACTCCTTGTCTCTGCACGTAGCCTTTGGCTACTAGCCTTGCCTTGTGCTTTAGGACATTTCCCTCAGTGTCCTTCTTGATCTTGTATACCCACTTCAAGCCAATGGGCTTCTGACCTTTGGGCAGGTCGGTGAGCTCCCACGTCCTGTTCTTCTCTATAGACTCCAGCTCCTTCTTCATTGCTTCCTGCCATTCCTGCTCGGTAGCTGCCTCTTGGTAGTTGGCCGGCTCCTCGGCGCACAACAAGGACAACTCTTCTAGGTTCATCTCCACTTCCTGAGACTCTTCGTAGACTTCTGCTAGGGGACGAAATCCCCTTGGGCCATCCTTTATCGAGGAATCTCCTGAGCTAGACGAGCTGAGTCTGCTCGGGCTGGGTGTCTTGGGTGTGCCCGGGCAGAAATCTCTGGTAGGGGTACCTGAGATGGTGGGGGGACCAGAGCTGGAGGGGTTACCTGAGCTGGATGAGCTGGTAGGGGCACCTTCCTGCTCGGCAACTCTTTCTTCTTCTTCTTCGACTACGAACTCAACTGAGTTCTGCTCGGGATCTCCATTCTTGTCGCGCCAATCCCACTTCTTCTCTTATTCAAACACAGCATCTCTGCTCACCTGGATCTTGCCGCGTCGGGGGTCAAAGAGTCTGTGTGCCTTGCTTCCGTCTTCAATACCAAGGTACACCATCGTCTGAATCCTATTATCGAGCTTCTTGAGATGGGGACCCAAATTTTTCACGTGTGCGGTGCACCCAAACACTCTCAAGTGCTCCAAGTGAGGTTTCTTCCCATTCCATGCCTGGTAGGGTGTGCGCTCTCCTAGCGCCTTTGTTGGCAAACGGTTTAGCAAATAGACCGCGTGTCTAACTGCTTCTCCCCAAAACCTCGCTGGTACTTGCATACTCTTCAGCAAGCTCCTTGCTGTATCCATCACTGTCCGGTTTCGTCTCTCCACCACACCGTTCTGCTGGGGAGTGTATGGTGCGGTCAGGTGACGCTCGACTCCTTCCTCATCGCAAAACTCTCTGAACTGCTGAGATGTGAACTCTCCACCTCGGTCTGTTCTCAAGACCTTCATCTTGTGTTCGGACCCATTCTCCACGAGCCTCTTGAACTTCTTGAAGACTTCAAAGGCTCCACTCTTCTCCTTGAGCGTGTAGATACACATCCAGCGACTGTAGTCGTCAACAAGTAGTAGGAAATACTTGCTTCCGGCTAGAGTTGCTGGGGTGATTGGACCACAGAGGTCCGCATGAACCGGTTGAAGGGGTCGTTCTGCTCGGAACTTAGCCTTGATCAGGAATGGCACTCGAGCCTGTTTCGCGATCATGCAGCATTCGCATAGCTGGTTGGGGTGTTCAATCTTGGGAACCCCAAAGGCCATCTCCTTCTCGCCCATCATCTTGAGCGCGTAGAAGTTTACGTGCCCAAGTCTCGCATGCCACAACCAGGCCGGGTTTACTAGGGAAGCCAATAAGCAGACGGGCTGGCCTGTCTCCAGGAGAATCTTGTACAACCTGTTCGGCGTTCTCATCACCTTCATCAGCAAGTTGCCACTTCTGTTCCACATCTTCAGATAGGGACCAGACATCACCACTGTGTTGCCGATCTCTGTCATCTGTCCGAGGCTGATGATGTTACTCTTCAGCTTTGGGATGTAGTATACATGGGTCATGAGGCGTTGGTCCCCGTTCTTACACACGAACAGGATGGACCCTCTGCCTCTAATTTCGACGATTGAGCCGTCGCCGAATTTCACGTTCCCTGTGATTTTCTCATCGAGCTCTTTAAACTTAGCTCGGTCTCCTGTCATGTGATTGCTCGCGCCATTGTCTAGGTACCAGACATCGGTAGAGACTTTCTGCTCTCCGTCAACGAGGAAGTTCGCAATAACCATTTCCTCGATCAGGAACACCATCTCCGAGCTGGTCTGCTCTCTGGTCTCTGGTGTCTGGTCTCTGGTCTCTGCTCGGAGTTCTCTGGTCGCTGGTTTCTGATCTCTGGTCTCTGCTCGGATTCCGAGCAGGTCTGCTCTCTACTCTCTGGGCATGTCTGCTCTCTGCTCTCCGGGCAGGTCTGCTCTCTCTCACCTACGAGAATCGTCTCCTCGTCTTCTTGTCCGTCCAGGTTCACCTCCTGTTCGGCAAATATAAGAGCCGGCTGGTCTTCATTGAATCTCATCAGATTCACTTCCTCTTTGTGGTACTTGCTGCGACACTCTGAAGCAAAGTGCCCAAGCTTCTGACAATTATAGCACTTCACTGTGCTCTTGTCTCTCCTGGTCGTGCTTTCCTGACGGGGTGCACCACTGCCGCGACCTCGCGTGTCCTGACCTCGTCCTCGTCCACGACCTTTACCACGTCCTCGGCTGTCTCCACTGTAGCTACTCCGACCAGAGGAGCTAGAAGAAAAGTCTGCTCCCCCGCTTTTCTTTTGTCTGGCCGTCCACTCTTCATGCGTGAGCAGGAGGCGCTTGTCCTCTTCTCTGTCACCATAACCCCGAAGTCTCTCCTCGTGGGCTTTGAGGCGACCAACAACCTCCTCGGCCGTCATGGTCGTGAGGTCGCCGAACTGCTCAATCGATGTCACGATTTGCATGTACTTGTGAGGCACTTCTCGGAGAAACTTCTTGACGACGGTGGTCTCCTCCACCTTGTCTCCCAGCGAGCGTATCCCGGTCACAATGGACGTGAGTTTCATGGCAAAGTCGTCAATGAACTCGCCGTCCCTCATCCTAAGAACCTCGAATTCACTTTTCAAGGTTTGGATCTTCGCATCTTTGACGCGATCTGCACCCAAGTGCATGGTTCGAAGCGTCAACCACGCCTCCTTTGCGGAATCCTTCTCGGAGATTATGAGAAGGACATCTTCCGAAACTCCTTGGTAGATAGCGGCTAGTGCCATCCTCTCCTTGTGCCCTTCGACATCGCTGCCTTCCACAGCCTCCCAAACTCCTTGCGCCTGCAAGTTCACTCGCATCTTCAACGCCCACACTGAATAATTGCTCTTCGTGAGCATCGGGTAATGGAGCGTCACGTTCCCTTCCTTTGATCCGATCTTCGTCGCCGTCGTCAGCTCTCCTCCGGTGGACTCGCTTGGTGACGACATCTTCTTTGGCACCTTAGCTCTGATACCAATTGTTGGTTCCCAATGGGAATGGATCTGCCAAATGAAGAACACAAAGAACAAAAGGAAGAAAGAAATTTGGGAGAAAGGTTTTCTCTTGATTAATTCGAAGGCAAAAATTACAATAATGGAGTTACAAAAAAAATAAACACTAACACTAGTATTTATAGGAGACCAGAACGAAACCCTAGCTAAACTTCCTAATATAAACTCAATCAAATCTTTTACATTTACATTCAAATCCTAACAGAATCAGGAAACCAAATCAAATCAAATCTCCAAACTTGCTCCTCAAGTTTGGCACCTTCTAGAATGGGTTTCGATGACTTCTGGTCGGGTGACCCTAGCAGGGCTGCTAGGGTGTGTTTCTGATCGGGGAACTCCTGGTAGGTGCTCTTCTGCTAGGGAACAACTTCTGCTCCCCCCATCTCTGCTAGGGGAATCTCTGGTAGGAGCATCTCTGGTCGGGTCCTTTCCTGCTAGGAGCAAGCTCTGGTCGGACCCATCTCTGTTGGGGAACTTCCTGGTGGAAGAACTCCTGCTAGGAAGATCTCTGCTCGGGCTCTTCTCTGCTAGGGGAAGTTCTGGTGGGGATTTCCCTGGTGAGGAAATCTCTTCTAGGAGTTGAGCCAAGTCAGGCTTAAACTCACAAAGCATTGGTGTACTTTACTTTTTTTTTTTTTTTTTTTGTGAGAGAGTTTAATTTACTCTTTGAACTTTAGCTTTTGGAAGATATGTATTCTATATACTTTCTAAATGTAATACATTGTTCTCAAACAAATAAAATGCCGCATGCCTAGTAAATCACTTACATTGTCATTAGATTAAGGGTTATTATTGTTGAGGTGAAAAATTACAGCAACAGTCACGGATTCATGATTGGTGCAATCCGCTTTTAAGTTACTTAAGAGCTCGGGTCTTTCCGTTAAAAATTAATCACACAAACGAAAATGGTTTGAAGAGAATAAGATGCTCGAGAATTTCGGCTTATGTGTATTGCATTTCTTGTCAGGATTTTCGGTCCCTTTATACATTATTCAACTCACTATTTATAGAGGTTCATAATCAAGATCTGACCTCATAAATGGTCGGTGACAATTTGGGTTTGATTCCCTCATAATTGCCTTAATTACATAACAATCACGCTAGTGACTTCCATTGCTAATCCCGAGGCGCTGCTCGCGCTGCGTTGATGCTCCTCGTTATTTTCATGCTCGTCGTCTGTCGCTGGTCTCGTCGCACAAATGTTCTTCGTCACTAAGCTACTTGCCTTTGCTCTTTCTTGTTTTGGCCTTCCTAGCGATGAAGTATCATCGATGAGGCTTCATCGACGAGGCTATAATGATGGGCACATGCTCATCGATGGTCTTCATTATTCTTCCTCGTATCATCTCCATCACTTATCTCCTTTGTTGGTCGATGAGCCTCTTTGTACTCTCCCATTGACTGTTAAATTCTTCATGGGTTGACCTCTTTTGACTCTGCTTACGGGCCTTTATTTTGGTATTGGGCTTCTTTAATCAAAGCCCATTTTTATAAACGACATAGTTAGATTTGGTCGTATCAATGTAAATTGACATGGACGAAATCGTACTTCAACAATTATGTGGAAAAGTACCCAAGTTGTTTATAAAAATGGGTTTCTTTAATCAAAGCCCATTTTTATAAACGACATAGTTAGATTTGGTCGTATCAATGTAAATTGACATGGACGAAATCGTACTTCAACAATTATGTGGAAAAGTACCCAAGTAGTTTGGAAATATAGCGGCATAGAGCCTTGTTAAAAAAAATGGTGGCAATAGTACCCAAGTTCTACTTCTTAGAAAAATTTAGAATTTCGTCCATGTGACGTTAGTTCCGTCAACTCGTATTTTTGGCATAACTTACTAATTTTTTATCAGAATTATACAAACAGCCTATCATTGGAAAGCTAAGTGGTAGATCCTACAACTTTGTAGTTTTACTTTTTTTATTGTAAAAGGCCACCAAGTATGTGAAAATTAGCTCGCTGCCAAAAATACGAAATTTGTGCAATTTTTCTTCGAATTCGGTGTTGCTAACGCCAAAGTTGGCGTTTAGCTCTGAAAGGGCAATGATAAATCTTAAAAACGATATTTGACAAAGAAATTAACCGAATTAACGTCAACATGGATGAAATTTTAATATATTTTTTTTCAAAAACTGAAACTTGAGTACTACTGCCACGATTTTTTTTTTTAACTTTTTTCTAGACCGCTACATAGCTATTTGAATACTTTCACGCATAATAACCCTTTAGTTAATAATCAAGATCTATATACCAGATATATGACTATATTCTAAAGTGATATAAGTCCACTTATTAAAAGACAATAGAGATAAAAGTCTTACAAAATTAATAATTGAATAATAATATTAATAAAATTACTCTCCAATAAGTTATATTCCTGCGCACAAATTAAATATTTTACGTCATTTTTTTATAACATGGGTGAAACCAATTACTCATTTTTATATCGGATAAAATAAAAGACAGATCATCAATGCAGTACCATGATCTAGTTAATAATTGGAATCAAGACATTTCTTCTTGTTTCAACTTTTGATGTTACATTTCTCTCAAATTATCAATAAACCCCTTTATTTTCATTTGCGCATGCACAAAGTTTTTTTTTTTTTTTTCCCAATTCACATGGGATTTTGAGTGAGGCTAAACGCTTCAATGATCAAGACTCAATACAAACCAATAGATATATACTGTAATTGTTTACACTTATCACTTCATAGCCACATATTAGATCTCAATTAAATGCGAGGATTTTTATTGGCTGTGTGATCATCACTTGACACTTGTCTATCAAACTCAGCCGTCAATAATGGCCCGTTTTCATACACATAATTCTTCAATTTATGGTGTTTGGTATGCTAAAGAAATTAATATCCAAGGCTTAATATAAATCAGAATTTCTTATTTATTGACACCTAGTTGTACAGTCACAAGTTGTAGACTTTGATCACCACAAAGAGTTAATAATAACGACCAAAGGGTCCTATGATGATGCAATCAACCTATATAATACACATGTCACTACACAAGCAAATTTCTAAGTATAATAGCAATAGTAATTACTAATCAGATTCATAGTTGGTAACTGGCTATAGTTTGCCGGTTAAAAAGCTCATTTTGTTTGAAAAATTAAATCATTATTAGCATGCTATATAATAAACTTATCAACTATAAAAATTTAGTTTATTACTATTGGTGATTTTCTTTTATAATACATAATAACTATTATAATACCAAAATTAAAATAAAAGAATTTTCCACAATAAATTAAACGCGAAAAATACAACAAAACAAATTAAAAGAAGTGAAGTGCGACTAAAGAAGAATTTTATAACCAAATTACTCACAATAGTCCTTGATTAAAACTACAGTGATTACTCATATTAATTATTGTTTAAATAGACTCTAAACTAGTGATTAGTTGTAATTATAAAGCTTACGAATGTTGATTGGGAAGGCTTGGCTTTCATCTCCATCGATCAATTCATTGGCAATGATGATATTGGAAGCCTCGGTGGGATGATAAGCGTCCCAAAATACGTACTTTGATCTGTCTTGACATAGTTTACTTGAAGTATTATTTTTCTCATTTGCTTTGGCTTTGAAGCAGATAAATGGTGGGAAATACCCTCCACAACATGGCTCATCGGCACTCTCAAATCCTGCAAAAATCCAAATCGATAATTAACATTTTGGAAGATTATCAAATCAATAATGGCAAAGGATATGGAATTATTCATTCTATTTTCTTATATATATATCCTTAACATGTGAAAAGTGAATAGAAATGACCAAATAAACATGCATCTTTGTCATGTGCAAAGTGACCCAAACTATGTCCACACAATTTATTTATTTTTACATATTAATGCAATAGACATCTTAACTTCCATAATTTAAGGGTTTCTTTCTCCATAGCAGAGTAGTAGTGGTATATTAAATGTCAAACTTAATAAGAGAAGCAACAAGTGTCCAAAAATGGAAATTAGAAGAGTTGATTTTGTTGGAGCTAACCATATTGTCGATAATTCTGAATGATCCTTGTGAAGATGTCGTAGGAATTTGCATACACAAAAATAGCCTCTGGACCCAACTGTTGGTTCAAATAATTGAGCAACTCTTTGAGCTTGTCATTGTAAACTTTGATCAAATCATTCACCTTCTTTGAGCACTTTCCATAAGGTAATAAATTTAGGGCTCTCACAAATGGAATGCATCCAAGTGGTCCAATCCCAACTACTAAGAATTTCCTAGCTCCCATCTCGTGCAGTCGCTTGTCACGAAGAATAATAAATGTTGTCAGTAACGGAATCAGGATCAAATCTCGAGAGAGTTAAGGTTACTAGAGCTAAGTAAGCATAATTGAAGATAATATACGAATATAATTAATGTCGTCACCGATGAAACCATGGTATATTTATTTCTTCGGAGAATAAAATTTAGGAAACTCGAGTAAGCATAATTAAGGATAAAAATATGAAAATAATAATTAAATTAAAGTTCGAATCTCAATATTGTTTTTTCTTTTCTGACTGTGACTCTAGCCTCTCTTTCCTGTCACTAACAACAACCATTATGGGGCGACTGGGTCCGGATTATTGTAAATAGTGGCCATTTATAATTTCATTACAAAAATAAATGTATGCTTAGGTAGTAAGTTGATTTGACATAGAAGTCTTGTTAAAATCAAGTAACCCTTTCTAGGAATAATTACTATACATTAAATTCAATTGGAATGACTTCAAAACCCTGAAAATCTGAAATAGCCATCTCGTACATTATATTTTATTAACTTACAAATACGACATTTTCATAACTAATTTTGCAGCTTTTAAAAGCTTAAAGTCGCATTGCTATTGATTTCGAAAGCGAGAGATCAACAGATAGGAAAAAGATGCTTAAATAATTCTTATACATAAATAAATAAAGGGGATATTTGTGGCAAAAATATCACAAAGTATCTCTTTATAGACGACATATTCTAAATTCTATTTTGTCATAGAAAAAGTTCCAAGGAACCGTAAAATGTCATGTTATAAGTTTTAAATTTTATTTTTATCATGACAAAAGTCCTTTTTTTTATCATTAAAAGTTTCAATACTTTCAAAAAATGGACAAATAAGTTTCATTTTTTCCCCCGGAAAAAGTTCTAATTCTTTGGTTTTGTATCCCTATTGGTGCCTACGTCAAACTTTCTTTCCTCCACCGTTACTCATGCCACGGTAATAAATTTTTTTCCTCATTTCCTTGGAAAATTAGCCATAAAAAAGTTGGACGATCAAAGACAATAGTGGGACATGTACTTAAACAGGAGCACAATTGCTTTTTCAAGCCCCGAAAATGGCATAATCCAAGGTTCGGAATTTTCACGGAAGTGAAATGAGGAGACAAAACTAGAGAACTAGAACCTTGTCCGGGTAAAAAGAATTGGAATACAAAACCAAAATTTTGACGTGGCATGAGTAACGGTGGAGGAAGAAATTTTTGACGGATGTACCAATAGGGATACAAAACCAAAGAAAAAAAAATGAATATGAACCTACTGATCCATTTTTTGAAAGTATTGGAACTTTCACCGGGATTAACCCATTTTACCATAAGTTTCATTTAGTTTCATTTTTTTACTGTAGAACTATCTTTTAGTTTTTTGAAACTTTTTCCATGAAAAATTGAAATTCGAAATAAGCCGCTTAGTATGAGACACTTCGTGGTATTTTTGCCGCAAATATCCCTAAATAAAATGTTTTTTTTTTTTTTTTGGGAGTTGATCAACAATTCATAGAATTTGTACCTTAAGCTGTACTGTCAAGTTGGAGATGAGAAAATTATGGAACATTGAGTGAGAGACCTTGGGATGGCCAAAAAATGGAATGGAAGGTTGGACATAGTTGAGTACGTCGTTGGAGCCAATAGTTAAAGAAAATATTCCCTTCTTCAAGAAACCCTTCGTACCATTTTCTCCCATTACATTCACCATGTGACCTCTACTTTCGCCAAAATACCCCACTTGCTCATTCAATGGGACTCTCCCAATCTGCACAAAGCCATATCAACGCAGATTTCTTTATGAGCAAAGTTCATATATATTAGGAAAAAAAATTCATTAATATATATGTATAATTTTGTAAATTTGGAGAATCGGTAATTCTAGTTTTTTGTTTTTTGAGTTCCGTATAAATTTAGAAATCGAAATGTCGGTTATGAATAAAAAATTAGTTTGTGGAATTGAATTTTTCGGTACTGTGTTTTTATATATAAATAGATGATTTTTTTGGACCGTTATATCTTGATAAGATGGCCGAGATTAAGTAGCTTGTTGATTTTAAAAATTAAAATAAATGAATATACTTACTATATCCGGTATTCTTGAATCGTGAGTCTTGTATTTATAGGAGTGTATATATCGAAAGGGATAGTTAAGTCGAACTTATAATTAGAGAAATAATTAACATCTTATTCTTTTTAATGAGGTTTTAACTCTTATTTTGAAGGGTGGAGATTCAATGCTCAACCATTGATAATTAATTAGCTTAAGTTATATGATACTTACGAAGAATGTGCCCGTTTCGTCTAGTATTCCGGAGGCACCGGATGCGAAGTTTATTCCTCTTTCAATAGCTTGATCTTTAGTGTTTGGAGCTAGGTATGGTGGAGGAAAGAACTTGGCTCCTAGAGCTTGACCTAAATTTAGAAAATACATGGTTATAGAATGTAAAATACTTTAAACATTATAATTAATTTATTTACACGTTTACTCTCACATAATGTAACTAACTTACATGCTCCTAAGTAATGTAATTTGAATGGCCTAGTCATAAAATTATTTTTTAAAATTTTTGTGGCTATGATGTAAGCATGAGAATAATTATTTCCTTCATAAGTACATATTAGGAAGGAAAAGTTTAGTTAGAACTTCCAAAATTTCCCATACCATTCTGGTTTTCAATTAAATGTTGTTTCTATTTTGTGACCCCATATAGTTTAATTGAGTCACGATGATGAATAACAAGACGATACGCAATAATGTCACGTTAAATTATTAGCTCAATTTAGCATCCTCGATGATTTTGATTTATTGGTACTACATACTATTTTTATCTGATTCGTTAGAAAAAGAGAATGGATTCACAGTTTTCATGGTTAGACCATGTCCTACAATACACTTCTATGTAAAGATCTTAGTGATTTAAATTCAACAACTTTCTAGGTTGAAAGACTTAAAGCCTCTCTAATGCAATTCATAAGTAGAGAAGGCCAAATGGCCCGCGTTGGAGCGAGTTGTAGGACATGCGGATTTGTCTGCCCATCAAATTATTAATTAAATGGTATTAAAATTATACAGGGCGGACGAGATTTGCCCGTCTGAAATAAGATCAAGGGCCGAGAACCGGTGCACGAAAAACCCCTGAGGGCAAATGCCCGCGCCCATCGAAATCACGAGATGGGTAGGCGCACCCGTGACATGCTTGTCTCATAGGTGCATGATGAAATTATACAAGCTCGAGTAATAATGATAATTTTGACAAATAAATGGTACTAAATGCCCAATAATTCGCGACATAGAAAATTCAATAATGACTTCAACTATATTAGGAGAGCTTTATAAAATCAAATAATTATATGGTTACAATGACTTTTTTATAAAATCAAGCAATTAATAGTAAGTTTCAAATGCTTCTGCTTTCTGTACTGTTTCCGACTTTGTGCATTTTGATATTAAACATTATACAAAATTGAATATGATCCAAAAATATTTGATTTATATTGTATTGTTATTATCTATAAACATTTAATTCTATTTGTTATGACTTTTATTATTATTATTATTGCATTTTCTTCTATATTTATCAGCCTCCAATGAGACTTTTAGCCACCGGACAATATATCAATCCTAGCTGGTTCACCAACTAAATTATAAACTCTAGCATTAATTAACACATGCTAAATTTTTTTAATAATAACAAGAAATTCAAACTATCAACTATATGTATAATGTCTAAATTGATAAGAGTTCATTAATGCTTAAATATCACTATACTATGAGGGACATTTGAGCATAATTATTTCTTACCAACGATATCCGATATGGTTCGGCCGTTGGTAAATCTTCCGGTGGGCCGTCCGCCGGACGGTGTGAAGTCTATTCCATAGGGCGGAGAGTCGGCTTTGGAAAGTGTAAAGAGGTAATTGTTGGTCCCGGCATCCACGAGGGAGTCGCCAAACACAAAGGAAGTGTAAGCTTGGCAAGGCATGACAACGTTGCTATTCGATAGTTGGGATATAGCTATAAAATTGAACATGAATGTGAATACATATTTATGAGCAGAGAAATTCAGGGACTCCATTTTTATTATTCGGTGAGGAAGATTGTGACAGTGGCTTAGTAATTAGTTGGTTATGAATATATAGAGGAATTTATTTAAGAAATTGATTTTGGGAATTTCATAAATCAGTTTCTATGGAGTACTGAAGTGGCAGGTGAGGGAATCTTTGAACAAGTCTAGCTCCAAGGACTTCGTCTCAGAAAAAAAATGACCTAAATATGTACTCTTCAAATTTGTGAGAATTTGCAGGTTATATAGTAAAGTTAAGTAATTTAATGAGTTTTGGTTATTTAAGTAAGTAAATAACTAGTTATTTAATTGCTATAAACTTGGCTAAATTCGACATTTTTACAAATACTATTGGGCAATTATTTGTGATGAATTAAGTTTGAAATCCTATTATTAGAAATCAGTGGATTAAACATACACCAAATGAAGAAAAATGCTTAATTAATTAGAGACTAATTTCCATTTTTTCCGAGCTGAAACCTTTGCTAAAATTATTAATTATCTAATTGAGTTTAGAGAAATATGAGCATACGTAAAGATAATATGGAATGGGAGTACAAAAAAAATAACTCTATATAGCATGGGCGAAAGTTGGGTAATTCATATGGAAAAATTAGTCATAAAGTTTATAAATATTGATTTTTTATTTTGTATATTAATTGGTCCTATATATTTTGGTGGTGATGTAAACTTTCACATGGGTTCCAAGCAAGCGTGTAAAATTGTCAATATATTTCCTGATAAGGAACATCTTGTTGGGAAAATGATGCAAAAGAAAAGGCTCATGATCTGGCAGTATGTTCTTTATTAATGATTTTTATTTATTTTCATTTTCTTTAACTTTTTATGAATCTATCCCATATTTAATTTGTAGTAATAGTTCTAAAAAGAATGTCATTTTGAAGAATATGTTGTTTTATGAACCATGAAGCATCGCTGATAAAGAAATGCTTACTTATATCGAAAGTATAATAAGTATTAGAGCAATTGAGATTTATTGTTGATTCTACTTATCAAGTTAAAACACGAAAACACAAAGAATCAAAGAAGAAGAAACAAAATGTGCTAAGTCATATTTTCACGTTTTAACAAGATATATTTGTGAGATGCGTAAATCGTTAGGAAAATAAAGAGCATGCGGAAAAATAATGACACTGATATTTTTTGTTAACGTACTTCGATAAAATTAATCTACAATTTTTTCGGTATTGAATATACTGTTAAAAAGACTAAAAAATTAGTTTTTATTTATTTTTTCAAATTAAAAAGAAGATCTTGTTTTTTTGGACAAAAAAAAATCGTACTAAAAGAATATGATTGTGGTATTTTTTTTTTTTGTCTGGTTTTAGAAATTAGACCTTATATTTGCATATAAAAACGTATATCAAGTTAAACTTTTATCTTCATCCATGATAATTTATATTTATTCATTAAAAATAATGCTTTAAAATATTTTTAAATTAACTAATTGGTTAAAATTAAGTAAATAAATATTGAAGCAATATTAATTTATATAATATTAATTAAGAGATTTGCTTTAAATAAGTTTTCAGAACCGCTTCTGGGCAAATGAACTAAATTTTAAGGTATAATATAAATTCTAATGGACCAAATAAAATATTCTTTTATAGATAAAATCCTGTTATTTGATTTCTAGGTTTGTCGGTAACAATTATCTTCGGCTTTTATAGTCTAATAAAATCCGACGTGTTACTTTAAAACAAACAAACTATGAAATTAATGAGAGCACATCAAAACCTTGAAAGCGATAATGTGACCTAGATAAATTGAAAAAAAAAAAAAAAAAAGAGAAGAAGAAGAAGAAATTGAGATCTAATCATACACTTGGAGTGATCATGCTTGCTAAGAAAGCCTTCAAACAACCACTTTATTCGGCTTATTATTATGTATTCATACACTGAATAGATCTATGACAAAGACTATAATTAGTGACGTAATTTAACATAAAATAGATTGATAGGATTTTCGGTCCACATCTCGGCAAAACTGCTCAATTATACTATCACATCACATATTATACACTCGCTTATTGAGCTCCTACTTTCTATTGCTCGTGTCATTATTTTTTAAACTAATTATATAAGTATCTATTTTTTATTAGGGTTAATGACGGCAAAAATACCCAAAGTTTGGTCAAAGAACCCCTCGTGTACCCAAAGTTTAAAAGTGGTGGCAAAAATATCCAAAGTCACATTTGGGGAGTTGACCACTCTATTCTCGTAACGCCGTTAACTTACCTGTTAATTCTGGCCACGTGGACAAATCTGTTTTGTTAAGTGTAATCATTAGGGGTTCAATTAGTTGTGTTAAATAGTATTAATTAGGGGTTTAATTCCTTGTTTTGTCGTAAACGAGGCTGATGTGGGCTCGTTCACGTGGCAAAAATTATAATGTCAGCAACCCACGTTTGTCCACGTGGCCAGAGTTAACGGGTAAGTTAACGGCGTTACGAGAATGGAATGGTCAACTCCCCAAATGCGACTTTGGGTATTTTTGCCACCACTTTTAAACTTTGGGTACACTAGGGGTTCTTTAACCAAACTTTGGGTATTTTTGCCGTCATTAACCCTTTTTTATTATTAATGTTGACAAACCATGTTGGAGTTTTCTAAGATTTTTCATCTCCGGAAGCGGAAATTCCGGAGAATCCTAAAAAATACAGATCTAGATAAATAGATATATTGGACTTACTTAGAGAGAGAAAAATTTCTCTAAGCGATTACTTTTATTCCTCGAGAGCCGGATCTTCGAGTGCTCGTCGGAGTCGTCTTCACGCCGTCGTCTACACCACGCCTTCTAGGAGATCACACGCCGCTCAAGTGTTCGGCCTCTACGTAGTCCACCACGTCGCTAAACGGAACTTCTCTAGGAGAACAGAAATCGCCGGATCGGAATACTAGTTCCTAATCGGCGATTGGAAACGGACAAAGACTCTCTCGGGAATAGTAGAATTCGAACTCTCTCAATGGTGTGTAAAATGGGGTGGTCGAATTCTCTATATATAGGGAGAGGAGAATCATCTCCATTAATGAGTATAATCACCATTAATGAGAATAATCTCCATTAATGTGTATCTCATGTAATTAATTAGTTTCCCTTATATGAAAATCTCATCTCAATAAGGAAATGATATATACAATTAATATATTGATTAGTCAACTATATTAATTACATATGATTCTATAATCAATACCGTGAATCAATCGCATTAACTCACGTGGGCCCGCAAAAGGTCCAATCCCAATCTTTGGGTATTTATACCGCAAAGGTTCTATCAAACCATACAAATATCATATGTATGCATGTAATTCTAAAATATTAGCGCCAATAAATTTTACGTGCAAAAAGAACGGTCTGCAAATTAATGTAGACGGTTTCCGTAACTTCAAGTCTTGCATGATTAATCAACAATCAAGATGGTGTTATCGCTGATGTTTGAAAGTCCGTTGGAGTTTTATGCTTATAAGAAAATATTTAAAAATAGATGGAAAAGCTTGAATTCTATTACACCTTTCGAATTTCATCGACATTCATTAGTTTTTGCGTCGAGAGAGTTTGTATTATTAATTGAAGATTTAGACTAGTGGAAAATGTGGTCATGACAAGCTCAATCCCCATAAAATCATTAGTTTACTACGTCAACTCCGAATTGAGATTAATCTGTACTTTGTTATAAGTGAATATTTCCCGAGGGAAATTTGATTTCATATATCATATATGTATTTCAATATTTGCAAGGATATAGTCTCAATTTTTCAAAACTAACCAAAGTATACCATCATTATATGATTTGACAATACCACCCTAGCTAGTAAGTCCTTTCCCTCCCTTCTGTTTTCTTATACCCTTGCGGAGCTTTGTCACCCGTAAGCCTGTTACCGTCGTTATCATCATTTAGTCATATCATTTTTTTGGTTTTTTTTTTTTTGGGTGCAGCTGCGCCTATATGTCATCGGCGTGTCTGCTTGTCGTTGTCCGTTGAACATTTTGCTGTCATCCGCTCATAAAAAATTGAAGCTATATGGTACATAATAACAAAATTTGAAAGTTGTGAGTATAAAATAGTTATAGGGTTTTAAAATTAATTAAATGATCAAGGAGTAAACAAAAAGAAAACTAAAATGCACTTTTGAAGATATATTTCGGTCTTTGTTAAAATAAAAAGTATATTTTTGTTATAAAAAAGAAGAAGCATATAAGGGTAAATTTCTGTAATACAATTATATACATTATACATATTTTTAGGAAATGTCCGAATCGGGATCCGACCACGCATAAATCGAAGCAGAAACCAGCCAAAGTTCTATAGTTGGCAAAAGTACCAAAAGTCTGGTAAAGTGTCAAAACCTCTCTCTTAATTTTTAAAAATAATCTAGATCTTTGTTTCGATGAAATCCAGTGGTTTCCGCCTCGGGATTGAGAAAATCTCATCGAAAAACACAAACAAAATTAACGTATGTATGCGCATTTGGATGTGATTACTCAAATTAATTAGAATTGCATTTTTTTGTCTTCATTTTAAAATTTCACTGAAGTAATTAAATCTTAGCAAGCAGTGTGCTAATATATGTTCTAGCCGAAATTAATCCAATAGGAAATTTGTTAATTTTTTGACAGTTGCATTCAATTCAATTAGCTTATTTAGAAATTATTTTATATCCCTTATTGATCATGAAAAATACTCAGCACCAAACATGGAAAAATAATTAAGATCTTTAATGTAATTGATTATATGTACCAATAGTGAGTAAACTATATGTGTTCATTAATAATTTGATGGTTAATGGACACCACTAGGAATAAGCTTGTTTAATTTATGAAGTATCGCTATTTCATATTTAAATCCCTCATCATAACTAGATATATATGTGATACACAAAAATTATACATGAGATTTAGCTGACTATTAGGTGAAATTTTTCTGATTGATCATCGTTATATTTTCAACTACAATAGTATGATATTGTTCTTCGTAACTAGATCCAATGTAAAATCAACGTTGACGCATCATTTATGTTGAAATTTGAATGAATGCTTATAGAATATATAGAGTACATCAAAATGTTGAAGATGTTTGATAAGAGCTAGCAATAGATAGATATCCTTTTTTATACTTCTCTTTCACCAGAGCAAATTCAGGTAAGGATATGCACATAGTATCTTTATTTAGAGGTGAGGTCCCTCAATTTTCATCTCGTTATTACTTTTTTCCTTGGTAAAACTAACTTCACAAGCAATGTCTTGATATATATTGTTAGGGGAACAAATCTCAACACTTGACGCCGCGCATGACAATTGCCACGACACAAAACGGAGGAAGGATGTGTTGTACGTGGGAAGAATTGACTCGTTGCGAAGAAGGCGACCACATGATTGCAGACACGCTAATGCCACGAATTGTTTGGGCACGATTTAAGCTGATTGAGGTTACTCGCACGACAACCACTGCACAAAAAATGAACACATCGTCAAATAACCGACCATGCCATCATATCCACGCTCAATGCGCCCGTCTTCCGAGGGGTTGGGCGGGGCCCATACCGGAAATCACCTCACGTGACCCCATGATTGCTGGTTAATTTTTCTACATCAATATATATGACCGTAAAATAAAAAACAATCGACATCTTTATTTAAAGCATGTACGTCTTTGTGAATTATGGTACCAATCTTAAAGTACTGGAAGTGTTTTTTTTTTTGGGTAAAAAGTTACAATTTTTTTTCTTTCTGTAGGAAGAGTCATTAGGGTTTAGGTGTTATGGCGTTGCATTAATTAATATTAGTGATTAGTGTTATAGGACGGTGGTACTTATAAGTAGGATGTTGAGTCATGTTGCTTGTCGAATATACGTACTTCAATTAGTATATAGTCTATATACTTGTCATAAAAAAAGAAAAGAAAAAAAGCCACAAATAATATATAATTCTCAAAAAGAATATTTTACATTAATGTAATGCTTTAGCCTGTTAGGCAGGTTTTTAATATAAGAAGGTTTGATTATTGTACCTTAGGGGATGAGAAAATATTGTGTCGTATCACAAATGGAATTTTAACGGGACAAGAAATGTGCACATGTTTTTCTTATTAGCAGATATTTGTTAGACAAAGTTGATATTAAAATATATGAATCAAAATAAAATAAAAAATAAAAATTAACAGTGAGATATTTGGCTAAGATCTCGAGCTCGATCGATTAAAAATCCCCTGAACTTTGTATCTTGGCGCAGTTTGTCTTTAAAAAATTTGTTTTACAAAATATTATTCATAATGCTTTCAAAATGACAAAATTTTATAATAAAGTTTTAAAGTATTTTCATAAATTTGTCACTTCTTAAATATTAATAGGACTTTTGTCTCAACCGTTCTTAGATGACTAGACGCATAGACATTGCCGTTAAAAAATAAAATTAAAGAGCAAATTACATCAGTATACAGCGGGCATAACTGCCGATTCTGCTTGAAATCTTGACGGCCAATTTGTATAGAACTATGATATTGTTTGAGTAAATGATGGTGATTTTAATACAGTGTTGTAATTAGGAGAGGTGTAATACTAAATGCTCACATGGTTGTATATATTGCACAATTTGAAGAATAATATATAAATATAAAAATAGAAATAAAAGAAAGGTTTCTTGAAGATGATGGCATAATAGAGAAGCAAAGATATCGGGTTTTTCTTTTTCATTTTTTTTTCTACACCAAAAAATGAAAATCATTTCCATCTTAACAAAATTCCTTCATTGAATCAATTCCATGTAATACAAATCCGTCAACTTTTCAACGCTATTTTATTTTTACAGTGGCTATGAATGGTGATTTGTTGTTCCGGTGACAACTTTCCGATCAACAATAAATGAGCATTGGATATCTTGTTTACCAATAGTTTTTCTTATGTTCATATGAATTATTTAATATCTTGTGTATGGATTATTTTCGTCTATTTTTTTACAGTGACTATGATAATAATTTCTTTCGATGGTAGCTTCCCAATCAACAATTTGTGAGTTTCGATACCCTTTAGTGTACGAATTATGTTTCTCTCATTTTCACACGAATATTTTCTTACTTATTTTTCTAAAAAAAGTTTATGTTCAATAAGAAATTCCTTCTGAAAGGAGCTTTCTGATCAACAATTAGTGTGTGACACGCCATGTCGCGAAAAGCCATGTCACGAAGAGCTAAAAGCATCTTTTCGCGATGCATCATGCATGCAACTGCAATGTTCATGTATCTAATTTCTATAAAACAGTGTGTTACATGTCAATAAACCATGAAATTCACGCAGTTTGGTAATGAAGTTTAAGATGTCATAATTAACCATGAAATTCAGATTGTATACTAATTTCTTTTAGCATGTTATATGAGTAGTCCTCTATATATATAAATGTAGGTATTTTGTTCAATATTTTTTATCCAAATATATTTTCCACTAGTTTGTATAAATACACACTGTGGGAGGTTCAACCACCACCAACCTTTTTCTCTTTGGCCAACCAACGATGTTAAATGAAACAATGAATTCTTTAACCTGCTTTGTCTGTGTCACCACACTTCGCTCTATTTTGCACCTTGCCTAGTCCTCTCTTCTTCTCTCTACTTTCTCTCTCTAAGCCCGTTGTTGAGTTTTAAGAGAGCTCGCTCACACGCTTTCATCAGAAGCAACAAATATCATCAATCCAATTTGGGAGAGTCAACAAGTTTGAGCATTGCTTGTGGCATTCATTAAACACACCTCCATAAATCCCATGTTCTTGTTTCCGTGCCTCTCTCTTCTCTTGGCTTCATAAGATCGTTCGGTTTCTCAACTTGCACGTAACAAGGGACACTAATGGTGGAGAAGAGAATGGCCATTAGTCCAACCCAATTGTGACAAGTCGCTCTCTCTCTCTCTCCTCCCCTATCTCTCTCTCTCCTTCTCTCGTTTTCACTGTCCCTGCTCTCAGTCTTCGCGTATACGCCAATGGCAAAATCGCTGAGATCGGCGGTGATACTTACGGGGAGGCTCGTGAACGAGGCGTTGAGCCTAGTCGTGTTCTCGTTCTTGGACGTGCTCGACCTCGTCCTCTGCCTCGCTTACCGGACGGCCGACTTCTTCATTGAGGCCGAGTGGAAGCAGTGCTATTGCGCGTCGCCGAAGGAAGGCGCCATCGCGAGCAGCGGGAAGATCCTCGTCTCGGAGCAGGGCGAGTCGAAGATCGTGTGCCTCAGCTCTACCAAGCTCCACCTTGAGGAGATCTCCGACACGCTCTACTCGCGGGCCTCGCTCCTCAGCGACGTCTCCAAGCTGACCGTCACTGAGCTTAAGAGGCTCAAGATGGAGGCGGCGAACAATGGCAACACCAGTGCGGTTGAGAAGGTGTGCAACAAGAAGGCCAAGGCTAGGGCAAACACGTTCACGGTGAACTCGACTATCGTGGAGATGCTTCAAGGGAAGCTTGGAGGAGGGCAGGCTCACATTCCGATCCCGAGGTGGTCAGACTGCGATTGCGATCTTTGCACGTGTTGGACGTCGTCGAGCAAAGAAACCCTCTTCGTGAGAACTCATATGCCGAGAGGTACCTAGCTCATGTGGTTGAGCATTTGATACAATGTGGCCGCGAGCTTGTTGTCACGAGTAATGACATTGACGTGTTTTGTTTCTTAACGACAGATCCGAGCACAGCGAGAGAAGACGTGCTATTCATCCACGGGTTCATTTCCTCCTCGAAGTTCTGGAGCGAGACGGTGTTCCCTAACTTGTCGAGCACAGCGAGATCAACGTACCGGCTGTTCGCGATAGACCTGCTAGGGTTTGGGAGGAGCCCTAAGCCGACGGACTCAATGTACACGCTAAGAGAGCATTTGGAGATGATTGAGCGCTCGGTCATTGAGCCCCACAAAGTGAAATCGTTCCACATTGTGGCGCACTCGCTCGGCTGCATATTGGCCTTGGCCCTCGCCGTCAAATACCCCGGCTCCGTCAAGTCCTTAACTTTGCTTGCGCCGGTGAGTTGATAAAGATTTGATAACTCGTCATGAAATAACATAACGATAAGTTTATTATAAACGGATTAACCTTTAATACGATATTAGTGATCCTGAGTCTTCTATATATATAAATATAAAACCACTAATATTAATATCTTCTAATATATCATGATAATGAGTTATAAGGGTCGGTCACAATTAAAGAAATTGATTATCACATAAATATAAGATCCCATGATCGTATTAATATATATATATATATATATATATATATATGCAAAATAAATATTATAAAGGGGTTTCATTAGAGGCCATACACTTGGTCCAATGAACAACCGTATTAACGTCCCGAGTTTATAATAGAGCGCAGATTCAGCTACCCTTTTAATTGCATTAATCAAACATCAATAATAGTATAATAGTAATTAATGATCATATTTGTAAGTGAATCTTTTTCCTCATAAACATTTGATTAATTTAAATTATTTCCACAGCCGTATTTTCCGGTCCCGAAAGGCGAACACGCGACGCAGTACGTGATGAGGAAGGTGGCGCCGAGGCGGGTGTGGCCGCTGATCGGATTCGGTGCATCACTCGCGTGCTGGTACGAGCACATCAGCCGCACCATTTGCCTCGTTATTTGCAAGAATCACCGCATTGTGGAGTTTGTCATAAAGCTTCTCACTAGAAACAGGTAGCAGAATTAAACGCTTCATATTTTGTGAAAATAAAGAAAGAAAAAAAGTAATTTTGATCAACTAGATTAACCACCTAATTATATGTCGCATTATTTTCCTTGGCTTGTTCAACGACCTAATTAAGTTTCCATACACAATTTATGTCACTACTATACCATGATCATGATGACATACAAACACTCTACACCCAACTATATCAAAAGAGTCACCAATATTTATTGACCATATTGCATTTTTAGCAAAAGGCCTAGCTATATGGTTGCTTGCTTAGGGACTTAGGATTGCATATTTTAGCTCTCAAATATTTAATATTAATAATAATTAACCCAATAAAAAGCATATATATATTTTTCTTTTACTTTTGAAATACTTATATTTTTTTAACCTATAATTAAGCTTAATTTTCCAAAGTTTATCTCCTCTCTATGCACCAATTATATTTTTGAAGCTTTTACTTCAAATTTTAAATTTCACTTTTTTTTTTTATCTCTTAATTTTCATGTACTATTTATAATTTTAAGCTTTTATTTCAAAATTTTAACTCTCATTTTTTAACTCATAATTTTTATTTTTTAAAGATTCGCCCGTCGGTCATATTCGTATCCGGATCCGCGAATATACGCCCGCGTAATATATATAGCCTAGCTAGCTCCTTCCCTTTTAATAATAATATTAATAATAGATAAAATAAAAGCATGGTACATTTATATATACGCGCATGTAATAATTATCTCACGTTTGCGCTACTATTTTGCCTCATGACACGGGCTGTAAAGTGGGCCCATTTGCATTTATGTTGCCTGATCCGGCCCGTTCATCAACTGTATGAATCTTGCATCTTTATATACACACAGACAGTGCCACGTGGACCAATAAATGGTGAACGATTCATCAACCACGAAGGTCAATAAATAAAAGGTGTTAAATGATTAATTAATATTATCATTAGAGGCACATCTTCTCGTCTTTGACTATCCAAAAGTGGTAATTACAGTCTTAATTGAGGTTTTAGTGTAATTAAGAAAGCGAGTAATTATGGTTGAAAAGACAATTGCATGCAAACACACGGAGGTGTTAATTGCATTGGTTGAGACTTTAGTGAGACATCAATTTAATATATTGCTTTTTTCTTTTTCTTTTTCATATGACTTTCATAACTTTGGATATTCCTTTCTGTTTTTTGATTGTGTGTCACATAATTTATGTAAAAAGGCACAAATTAAGACTTGTTCCAATGGTGTATGTTTCTTCTGTTCCTATGCCATTTAAGTCAAAAAAATTGTTGACACCAAATATTGACTAAAATAGCTAACATTAATTGCATAAATACAATCGGAGCCAGAATTTCGGTTCTATTTATCTGTAATTCGGAAACTCTGTTTTGAATTTTTATTTAATATATATACGAACTGTATGATCTGAATATGAAGATCCAGATTAGGTAATTAAATTAAAAATAATACATAAACAGAAAATATGATTTAATTATTTAAATCAAAATTGAAACCAGAAATTCTGTTTTTTTTTTTTTTTTTTTTTCCGACCGAAAATATTCCAGTAAAAAACTGTTTTTCATACTGTTTACAATAATAGCTAGGGGCAACCGATTTTTTATTTTATTTTATAAAATTAAAAATTGCCTTAGTCATGATAATGAATTTATGTATGAAGGAAGACACAAATTAGGCCTTGTACTGATTGGTGTATATTTACGGTAAAAAAATCTGTTGACTCGACACCAAAACTTTGACAGTTTGACTAGAATACCCACCTATTTATCACCGATTTTTTTATTTAATTTGAAATTTATTTTTTAAAAGCTTTTTTTTAGCTGTCCACGAATTCCCTTGAGCCCTTATATCTCTGAAAGAGACTCTCATCTGCCACTTTTAATAGCCCTATAGTATTTATTTATTTATTTTTTTTTGAAAGAAATTTATTATTATATTTCCAACCATATTGAATTATATAAATATTACATGGAATATTGTCACAGGCTTAGAATGTTCCTATGCGAAGGGTTCTTCTGCCACACCCACAATGCCGCGTGGCACACCCTCCACAACATCATCTGCGGGACTGCCACGAAGGTCGAAACGTACATGACGGTGCTGCGAGACCGGCTGAGCTGCGGCGTACACGTCTTCCACGGCAAGGACGACGAGCTCATCCCCGTGGAGTGCACCCACAACGTGAAGGCGAAGATCCCGCGTGCGCGCATCAAGGTGATCGAGAAGAAGGACCACATCACGATCGTCGTCGGCCGGCAGCAGGAATTCACGAGGGAGCTAGAGGACATTTGGAAGAACTCCAATTAAATTATTGAATTAAAGAGTAAAAGAAATGATCAAATGAAGTATCATAATCATGTCCCTACCAAAAGGGTTTGAGATTGGCGATCAAAAGAAAGAAGATTAATTAGTATATTGTTGTGATTGTACTTGGAAAATTAAAATTACTCTATCCATTGTAATTTGTAATGCAAACTTGGAAAGAGATAGAAAGTGAATATTATGACGTCAAACTTTATTGATTTGGACTCTTTTAATTAATTAATTTTTTTTAATTTTCTTACATCTGATAATCGCGGTAAGAGTATCTAAACTTGACTATCTTAAACGACAAGGGTCCAAAATAAAAAATAATAATGACAAAAGTACCGAAAATCAACAAATTTGTGGTGACACATTTTTTCAATTTTTATTTTATTTTTTTTAACAGATGTTGGTCATTTTTTTTATATCACAATGCTAGCTATTAAATCATACTTAAGTTTATCATGCTATCTAATATTTCCTCTCATTTGAATTCGACAAAAAATATAGAACGGAAAAATGTACGTCGCTTCACATTTTTTAATTTTGAATACTTTTCTGTCGTTTTTTTAACTTTAAATCTATGCCGTCTCAAATTAACAAAACTTAAGTACTTATATTGTGCTATAAAATGGCAAAACATGAACTTATGCTATCACCTAATTTGTTTGAGAGTGTTTTTATTATTTTTATTATTTTTCAGAGACTTTCGTCTTAATTATAGTTCTTAAATAATTACATTTATATTAGTAGCTTATAATAAATTCATAATATAGTATAGACTAATCGCGTTTAGTAATAATATATCTTTGTATGGTGAAAGGGACAAAAGTATGTTAGTAATATTTAAAAGAATAAAGAGTGTTGCTATGAAAAAAATCTTATATCTTCGAGTTTACTCAATGGGGATTAATTTAAGGGATTTTTTTTTTTTTGAGGTGAGAAATTAATTTAAGCCTTAATTAACGGAAACGATTAATAGAAGCTCTGTGATAAGTCGTAATTAGATGGTGATTTTTTATTTTTATTTTTTACTATCATTATTATCAATTCTTCTATCCACTTTATCAGTTTGGCTGATGAAATTATTTAATTAATTTGTACGTTCTCTTGTTCAGAATCAGACCTTCAGAGTTCAGTGCATGTAATGTATATGTATATACTAGTGATCTGGCATACACACTCATTATTTATTAAAGCCATTTATTTTCCATCTTCTACATTCATGAGTGTTCGATTCTCTGCTCAAAATATTTTATATCCTTGATTATAGGAAAATAAAATACATATTTTGGATTGTGTACTCGGTGATGAAGTGATTACAAGGTGAATTTTTCGGTAGAGCTTATTTAGATTTTTCTATTGAATAATGTACAGATAACCCTCGTCGCCATGCGGAGTAAAAATATGACGGCGACTGGCTGCACAACCGTAATTACGTAGGGAAGCAAAACGATTAACGAGAAAAGAAGAAGAAGGTTGTGGTACTGTCTGGCAGTTATTAGTGAGAAAAAATAGAGAGATTAAATAAATATAAGACTTGTTCTTCCTTTTTTAAGTGGAGGCAAAAATATTTTTTTAGTAAAGATTGAGTCAGCCAAGTGGGGGCCATTGACCCCAGTTGAGTATAAGTGATCTCGCCACTGCATATATATAATATATACACACAAATATATGTTAAATTTGAGGTGTAAAATACAATAACAAAAGTGTATGTATGTCCTCCTATATAAGTATAATATACATTTGAAATACGTAGTATATGTCTTATGTGTGTTATGAAAAGTATATATTGAGAATTTAATTAAAACACATTCGTGTATCAGTTTATTATTTTTATTAGTAAAAGATAAAGATACAAAAATCTCTTAGAGCAAATATAAACAAATAATAATAATAATAATAAAAACAAATAAACAAAGAAAACTAATGAAATCAAAAGTTCTCTCTGGTACAAAACTCGTTGGTAAGAAAGGAAGCATTGAATTCCAATTCAAAAAGCTATCAATGATGACCATAATTTTAAGCCCTAAAATTAGCCTCTGCGATCTTTTACTCTCGATCTATAAAAATGAGTTATCTTAAAATAAATAATCTCTACAAAATGAAGATTTTGACCATTTAGCCCTCAATCATGAAGGAATTAGAGAAGATTTCTTCCGAAAAGATGAACATAGGGAAGTTGCACTCGGGTCACATATCGTCTTGATAAACACCGTAAGATTTTCCAACAAATATAGAAACAATTAAATAAATCCGTCAAATTTACTAAATATATAATCTATAATTAGAATGAGTACACCTAAAGGGGTATTCACTGTTTGTGCCCAAAATATAATAATTAATAACGCTATCACCACGTGATTTTTACACTAAAAACCTCTTAATATAGAAGTCTAAATGAATACAATACCAGAAAAGTCTATCAATATATTAAATATATAATCTATAAATGAAGTCTATCACCACGTATTTATTGTATCTATCAATAAATACAATACCAGAAAAGTCTAAATGAATTTTCAGGGAGCATTTTTCCATGATCCAAGGGTTTTTTTTTTCTTTCTTTTCTTTTCTTTTCTTGAAACATAATATATGTTATCCTAATTATGAGCATACAGTAACATATAGTGATATCAAATACAATCTAAATAAATTTTGAGGGAACCAATTTCCATAATACAAGGGTTTGTTATTTTATAAATTATATTTTTTATCATAAAGTATTATTTGCGTGGGATAAATATCAATTATATGTGGTTCTGAGCTGATTTCTGACAATAAGAGTCGTTAATTTATTGATCTTCATGGCTACAAAAACATGACTTTGACATAACTTCTCTCTATTATGTCTCTTGATAAAATTAATTTTGCATTAAATTATTGGCTTTAAGTTGGTGGAGCTAGCTAAATCTGCGCCGGTCAACAAAATAATTTTAGCTATGATTATTCTTATTTATTACTACTATATATATATATATATATATCTTTTTTAAACAAACGAAGTGACAAAAATAAAATAAAAATTGTTCATCATAGATCATTTAAGAAATGGTTTGATTACAAACTCTTGTTATTAACTTATTATTGAAATTTAACAAAAAATAAACTGTCAAGACAAAATATAGTGTGTATTACTTAGTTGAGTTATTAAGAACGAGAGCAATTCATCTTTCAATTTTTTAGCTTAATTTTTTTTTTCACGACTAACGTTGTCAATATTGATTATGTTACTCATCTTTGATTTTTTTAATTTTTTTTTTATCATGAGGTTGTTAAAGTCTCATCGATACTTAAAAAAAATTGTTTGGAATTATTTTCGAATCATTATGAAAAAGAAGTGAATGAAATTTTGAAGAAAAATAAAATAAAAGTTTTAATCATATAAAATAAATTTGACTTATACCATTACGAAAATTAAAAAATTAGATACATATACTGTTGTTATCCTACTTATTTTAGATAGTCCTCGAATTCCTACTCTTACTTAAATTATTATGTGGTTTTTCTATGAGATGTCATTGTTAATTTATTATCTTATTAATTATTGTTATTTATGTGATATATTTCTTTATCATAAGTAAAGAACAACTTAATAAATTTGAGACATGATCACGATCCGAGAGTGACTTCCGACTCTCATTAAAACATTTATTTCCAAAACTTTGTTATGTCATTGCCAACCAACCACACTCATGAATTGCTATACTCCCTACCTTAACTATATATGTTGAAAATATTAAGAAACTAAAACATGATAATATGATGATAATGAAATGATTATATTGGAATTAATTATCAATGACCCCATGGCAATATGAAATAGTGGTTGAATATTATGACACTTGGCGTTCTTAAAATGAATATATATATATATATATATATATATATATATATATATGGGACTTAATAAATGGATCAAGAGTCGCTGAGTTCGGGCCAGTTGTGCGAGCACAAGTTAGGGCAATTCAATTTGACCTGGCAACATCGATAAAGATCTCAAGGTCAATTAATACACAAAAACAAAACAGAAAGTCACGTACACATTAAATTCTATGTGTATACTTCTACTATTTCTAGAGCTTCTCTCTCTAGCATTTCTCTTTCTAGAAAAGTCGCCCCTCTCTCCCCGGCAAGAATTGCGAGCTTGCTGGCTGAGGCCTGACTAAGAGGAGATCTAGAATAGAGTCTCAGTCTCGACAAAGGAAGTTGTTCGACGAGTCAACGAAGGAAGCCCTCGCCAGGTGATCAAGGCCCTCGCCGGGATACAAACTTCGCCATCATGAGGGAAGTTCGACGGGGAGCTCGCCAACATCCGCAGGGTCGACAGGGAGCATCCCTTCACAGGTTAGGCGCCCCCGTCAACCTCGACAAGGTCGACAAGGAGCACCCCTCGTCAGGTCAAGGCTCTCACTGTGAGACGAACTTTGCCACCACGAGGGAAGTTCGACAGTGAGCCCGCCAGCACCAACGAGGTGGACGAAGAACACTTCACGCCGGTAATACCCAGACATCTGGCCAAGGATCACCCCCGCCCCACCAACATCGTCATTCACCCGCCGTTTATCACGAACTCCGAACTACGTGGGACCTGATTCTCTTAAATTGAGATACGTAGGCAGCCTCGCCCAACCATAAGCGACGGGGCACGGGCCCAATCTACCCTTTTTTGCAGGTCCTCCCTCGCCGTGGGAGCTCGCCAAGGACGGAGCATCACGAAGAATCATCAAGACCAGCTCGGAGCTTCGTCAAGACCGGAGTTCGCCTAGACGAGGATACTGTCAAGACAAGGACTCTGCTCAGACGAGGAGCTTAACCAAGACAAGAACCCCGCCCGGGCTTCGCCACCACGAGGGAAGTCCGACAAGGAGCTTCGCCGTGATACGGACTTCGCAACCACGACGAAAGTTCGCCGGGGATCGCCAAGGACAGCCCGGAGACTCATCCAAGAGGACGGATTCGCCTCCAGCTTTGACGATCATTAGTCAACCCGCGTTGACTCAACATTCAATTATCCACGTGTTCAGCGGGTCATTCTTGGGACCCGAACCTTGGACCTGACTCTAAGTTAAAGCCATTTTTACACATTATTAGTTTGGCGCTAGAAGGAGGGTAACCCGAGAACAAGCCTCGAGACCCTTCCAGCATTCATTAGAAGAACTCAGAGCACGACGATCGCCATTCGACATGACGAGCCGCGCGACGCCGCAACCGACGACCAGCATCGCGCTCAACATGAAGGCCCAAACCCTCGCCAGGCGGACTCAGCCGCCTCACCAAGTTTCACCAGCTCAGATCGGGAATGAAGAGGATATCAACAACGCTTCTTAGAGGTCAGTCGACGCTCACGACAAGTAAAACACAGGAGATAGCAACGGCAACGGAGGTCGCCAGGACCACCCCGACCCTCGTCAGGATCGCCCGGGGGTCGCCAGGAGGTTCGCCAAGATGAAGACCCGGAAAGTGCTGAAGATCACCTGGACAACCACGACCCTCGTCAGGCTCGCCCGGGGGGTCGTCAAGGGGTTCGCCAGGCCGAAGATCCTGAAGACGTCGAAGACCGCCGGAACTACCTGGACCCTCGGCAGGCTCGCCTGGGGGGGTCATTAGGAGGTTCGCCAGGCCGAAGATCCTGAAGACGCCGAAGATCACCGGGGGTTCACCAGGCCGAAGATCCTGAAGACTTCGAAGACCGCCAGAACTACCCGGACCCTCGCCAGGCTCGCCCGGGGGGTCGTCCGGAGGTTCGGCAGGCCGAAGATCCCGAAGACGTCGAAAACCGCCGGAACTACCCGGACCCTCGCCAGGCTCGCCCGGGGGGTCGTTAGGAGGTTCGCCAGGCCGAAGATCACGAAGACGTTGAAGACCGCCGGATTTACCCGGACCCTCGCCAGGCTCGCCGGGGGGGTCGTCAGGAGGTTCGCTAGGCCGAAGATCCCGAAGACGTCGAAGACCGCCGGAACTACCCGGACCATCGCCAGGCTCGCCCGGGGGATCGTCAGGTGGTCCGTCAGGCCGAAGACGTTAACGACATAGAGCATCAACGGAACATCCCCGACCCTCGCTAGGCTCGCCTAGAGGGTCACCAAGGGAACCGGCGTGAAGAAGACCGCAGCCTTGCCGGGGCGTACCAAGACCGCCCAAGAGGTCGCCAACCCTCACCAAGACACGAAGACGGAAGACGAGCTGAAGTTATCTACCTCGAAGACTACAGAGAAGACCAGCAATGCGGCTGCCGGGCCTCGCCCGACCGCCGTCTAGGTCACCAGGAGCCTCGCCAACCACAGCGCGACGATCAACCTCGCCAAGCGAAGGAGCGAAGAAGAACGCAAGCCAGGGGTCGCCAAGAAAAGAGAAGCAAAGGCCGATAGAGTCGCCAAGCAAACTCACGGCACCAACACCCCCTGCAGCTGAAGGAAGAAAGAAGACGAAGGACGCACCGCCAAGCAGAAGAACCACGCCTAACGGGCCGGTATGGAGTATGCGCATTATTGGAGTCAACGGTGACGCAGGAGCAGGAATCGTCTTCACCAGCCCTCAAGGAGAAAAATCGAAATACGCCATCAAGTTCGAGTTCACGGCCTCCAGCGACGAAGCCGAATGCGGAGCGCTACTCGCCGGCCTAAACCTCGCCGAAAGGCTCGATGTGAAGAATTTACGGGTACACTGCAGCTCACAGAAGATCGCGAGCTAGATGAACGGCGGACTACCGATACAAGAGGACAATACATTGACTCAGCTGCAAGAAGCCATGGACCGCCTCCAGCCATTGACATGGTACGAGATCGCTTGGATCCCTGCAACCGCCAACGACGAAGCAGCCACGTTAGCTCGAGCAATGAGCGAAAAAGGAGAAGACAAACGGCGCAAGACCCCCGATGAAGAAACGGAGGAAGAGTCAACCGCCTACGAAGAAATTCTCGCCATCAACACCGAAGACGAGCCCAAGTGGATGACTGCGATAGTCGACTGTCTATGCTAAGGCGAGCTACCAGTCAGCCCGCACTAATGAAGACACGGCGAAAGCCCCGTATCCTTTTGAAAGCGCAATGCGCAAGCCCAAGTCTACTACGTAGGCCAACCTTATCTATGAATAAATTCGTTTTTACGAAATACTCTGAAAGTTTTATCCGAAACTGCAAGGCAGATTACGCCAAAACTCGGGGGGTACTACGGTATAACCGACCCTAAAAAAAAAACCGGCTACGCGCCGAAGATCTTCGCCAGGTAACAATAGGCACCGGCAAATGCGATCCGGAAGTCTTTCGCCAGAGGATAAATGATGTCGTAAATCATGGATCGGAAGATCGGGAATTAAACGCGAAGATCCCATCATTTATCATGCTACAATCTTCGATTTATTTGCTTTTATTTACTAGTTTATTTATTTTCCATCATTAGTATGATTTATTTTCATTTATGCCTTGATTCTTGTTTTTATTTCGGGTAACAAAAACTCTTTATATTGTTTGTCATTCTTTGTAATTCCGGAGCTTTGGAATGAAATGAAAAATTGAGACTTTGTGTTTCTCTCCCCAAATCCGAGTGTTCGTGAGCGAGCTCCGAGTTTGATGCCCTCGATCCGGTATCCGTGTGCGGATCAACGGTTCTTGGATGCCCGAGTCTAGCTATTCGTGCGCGAATCAATAGGCGAGGAAGGTTCTTCGATTGGATATTCGTGCGCCGAATCAACGATTGAGTTCGACTATCCCGGTAACTTTATTTATATAGTTAGATTAACAATAGTTATTTCCGCTCTACATCAGTTGGTATCAGAGCCGAAAGATCTTGAAGCATGCCGCCACGGCGAGATTCCCGACGGCGACAACGTTTGGACAAAGAATGGCGTGAAGGTATGGATGCGACGTTGGAGAAGTTGGTTCAACTCTCCACCATGATCAATGATTACTTGACGAAGAAGAAACGATATTCTAGGACAAAGTGTAGAAGGTACGACGAAAATGGGAGAAAACGAGCCTCAAATTCGTCCAAATTCAGCTTTTCTTCTCTGCCCACGCCAGGTGTTCGACGAAATGCTGCACAGACACTGGCAGCACCCCACTGCGCCCAGACAGCCCCCAAGGGCGCTCAGACAGCCCCCCACCGCGCCACACAGCCCCCCCAACGCGCCCACATAGCTTGCCAAAGCACCCCGAACGCGCCCAGAGTGCGCCCCAACGCCCACAACACATGCTACAGCCCTACGATCGTGCCCATTATGTACCGGACAGCACCAACACCGCCCCACAAGGCCCAAACAACCCAGGAAATCTCATCGCACGCCAAGTGTTTGAGAAAACGTGGTGTTGACCCTCTGAGTCACAATTGGTTCTTATTCGAGGAGTTCGAGAACAAGAATGTTGCTTGCGATAAGCCAAAGAACGACGACATATATGATGACTTCGTAGACGAGGAGGCGGAATATGGCAAACCCGTGTACGATGACTCTATTTATGACGAGGCGGAATACGGTGAGCCCATGTATGACGATTTCGTTTACGACGAGGCGGAGTACGGTGAGCCCGTTTATGACGATTCTGTGTACGACGAAGCGGAGTGCGAAGAGGCCGTGTATGACGAGTCCGTATACGGCGAGGCCGAATGTGACGAGAAGAAAATCAAGGATGACACGAGTAAGTATCTCGAGGTTTGCAAGTTGCTTTTGGCCACAACGAAGAAGATTCATATTGTTTGGGCTCCGACCCCGACTACCGGACCGAGCATACCGACCGGGCAAAGCAAGCCCCGACGGAAGACGATTGTCATAACTCAATTCATGGAGGAGGTGAAAGCACACGACATGGATTTTTTCTTAGTCCCCGATGAGCTTCCCATTAAGCTATCAAAGCAATATTCCAAAAGAGCACTCGACAAGTCTACACATAAGTTTGAAGAAGAGCCGCCCGCCAAGCCGCCCTACACGACGATGGAAAAGAACAACCCCGAGGAACCACCCGACTTCACAAATGCCCGTACCCCCCAAATAAATTCGAGGACAAATTTTCTCAACACCGGGAGAATGATGTCGTAAATCATGGATCGGAAGATCGGGAATTAAACGCGAAGATCCCATCATTTATCATGCTACAATCTTCGATTTATTTGCTTTTATTTACTAGTTTATTTATTTTCCATCATTAGTATGATTTATTTTCATTTATGCCTTGATTCTCGTTTTTATTTCGGGTAACAAAAACTCTTTATATTGTTTGTCATTCTTTGTAATTCCGGAGCTTTGGAATGAAATGAAAAATTGAGACTTTGTGTTTCTCTCCCCAAATCCGAGTGTTCGTGAGCGAGCTCCGAGTTTGATGCCCTCGATCCGGTATCCGTGTGCGGATCAACGGTTCTTGGATGCCCGAGTCTAGCTATTCGTGCGCGAATCAATAGGCGAGGAAGGTTCTTCGATTGGATATTCGTGCGCCGAATCAACGATTGAGTTCGACTATCCCGGTAACTTTATTTATATAGTTAGATTAACAATAGTTATTTCCGCTCTACATCAATAAACAGGCACCGACAATTACAATCCGGAACTCCTTTCGCCAGGATAAACAGGCACCGACAATTACGATCCGGAACTTCTTCGCCAGAATAAACAGGCACCGGCAATTACGATTTGGAATTTCTTCGCCAGGACAAAATAGGCAGCCCAAACTCGTCGGATTAGCTACCCGGCGAGCAAAGGCATATTATCATCTACGGACAACCTATGCTACTTGCAGGTTAAGAAAAGGGCGACGACCCTACAATCGCAGCAGAGTGCACTCACAAGACTGCTACGACACGACGCAACGCGCACACTCGACAAGCAAAGGTATGAACAAAATTCAAAGTTCAAATTATACTAAATGCATGAATGTCGTTTAACAGGTACGAAGCAAGAAGGCGAAACACGCCGAACAAACATGCCAGGGCAACGAGTACGGCTGAAACAAAGCCTGAAAATGTCTATAAATCATAGAGGCAGAGAAAAGGCGAAGCACGCCGAACAAACATGCCAGGGCAATGAGTACGGCTAAAACAAAGCCCGAAAATGTCTATAAATCATAGAGGCAAAGGAAAGAGAAACTAATCTCTGGCAAGCACGAGGCCGAGAGGCTCCGTAACACGAACAGGGTCCAGAGCGCCGAAGACTGGAAGACACCATTGGAAGCTTCCAGACGACGAGCAATCTCCGCCGACGAAGTCAAGTCCTAAAAGACAAAGTAAGAAAGAATGCCGACAGAAGGAGTCATCAACAACAAAAGCTGAGTCCGGAGCACCCACCACCGACGCATTCGCCCGTTGACGAAGATCGGAGACACTCCCGACGCAAAGGCGCTTGAGACTCAACGCGCGCTCAACGCTCGGCGAGCCACCAGACTCAGGAATCGTGCTTGACGAAAGAACGGCAACAGGAGCAGGAACGTCACTACGACAGTCGCCCCCTGAAACCACAACTGGAGATGACATCCCACCCAGACCAGCGCCACGCTGACGAACCCGACAAGAAGAATTCCCAACCTTGCCAGGAGACGGCTAGCATACTGACGACAATCAACGTTTCAGCGGACAGAATGAACGATCATCAAGACCCTCGCCAGACGACTTCAAGGCCGGAGCAGCAACCTCACCCGGGGCAACACGAGCACCGAGAGCAACGGCCGAAGCCCGAGGACGCACCTGGGGAACAAACATCCTGAAGCCAGACGAACCTGCACAACAACGAACAAGGCAATGGAGAACAACACAGCTACTGAAGACCAAGCAAAGGGAATTATACTTGCAGGAGTCGACGAAGCTGGAATATCTGGAGGACGGACGATCAACGAAGGAATACGCCGCTCAGAAGCAGAAGCCTTCGCCTTCGACGAAGCCTTCGCCGGAGAAGAACGACGAACATCTTCCTTTGAAGAACGACGAACATCCGACGAAGAACATCCGCCCTCAAAGAATGAAGAACGCCTTCCTACGAGGAAGCGCGAGGAATGCCACCCTCAGCCGGAGGAGGCACTTAAAGAAAAAAAAAGGCAAACGAGTCAACATCGTCAACACCGGCGGAAAAACAAGACGGCGACACTACGAAGCTCGCCTGCAGCATGAACTCGAAGACCGACGAGGTGCGAACACCCATGCATGTCAAGGTAAGAAGTCAACTCACAAGCAGTGAGGTAATTGCACACCATCAACTTAGGACAGAAGGCCGAAATGCGAAAGCGACAATGTCTGAGCGTCTCGTCAACAGGAGGACCTTCGCCAGCGGCAATGCCCACGATGGCAAAGCCCTCGCCTACAGGTCCCTCTTCAGCAACGGGCGCCTCATCGACAAAGTCCCCGCCAGCGCCCTGCTCCTCGACGACATCAGACGTATCGACATCAGCAAACTCTACGTCGGAGGCACCGTCAGGCATCGTCAATGACCGAAGCCTCGGAGCCATGCTCGCCGGGAGATCCGCCTCCATCCGCCAAGCCACCTGCAAAGTTCTTAGAAGATTCAGGATACTCGGAAGACAAACATTCTCACCATGAAGTCGACAAAACAAGGCGAATCAACAACGAGAGATCCTTGCTGGACCCGGAGACCGGCATGCTTGGCTTAGGAATGATAATTTCCTCGGCAGGAGCTAGCCCCGGTCCCGACGAGTCCAACGCAAAAATCGGATCGTCAATCGGAGTCTCGGAGCCCTCGAAATCGAAGTTCTCGTCAAAATCGGCTTCCACCACTACTTTTGGTGGCCCGTTCGCCGGAACGAGTTTGCCAGAGTTGAAGACGACCTCGCCGCCACCAACGGACATCACCATTGCAGCCACGCCGCTCGCCGGAGCTCCTCCGAAGCCGCTGCCCACACCGAAGACCGCGGTATCCATGCCCGGAACCACGTCGAGCAAATCCTGGCCTACGCCGGAGATGTCGCCGCCTGCTGCTCCAGCAACTGCGCCGTCACCGTCGACCGCCACAGACGCCGACGACGGGCCGGCTCCGGCTGATCCCACCTCGCCGTGGGTCCCGCTGCCTCCGCGAACAACGCCGAAGCCCGCACCACGCGAACACTCGCCCGCACCGGCAAGTCCGCCGACCACCACGCCTAACAACGCGCCGCCGCCGGAAACCGCCGCAGACCGAGCCGGCGAAGCAACCCCAGTCGGCCCAACAACGCCGGGGGACCCGCTGACTTCGCCGTTGCCCGACGACCTCGCTCGTGCCGGAGCCAAACACGACGCCGATCGCCGCGAACTCAGCCGATGCTGCTCCAGGCGCCGCGCCGCCGCCTTCCGCCGCCACAGACGGCGCCGTCGAGCCCGCAGCAGTCGGCCCCACTGCGCCGGAGATCCCGCTGACCTTGCAGCACGCGCCGGAGCCCTCGCAAGTCGCTGCCCGCGCCAAGCTCGCCCGCCACCGCACCTCGCGACACGCCGGTCACCGCCGACCGCCCAGACGCCGTCGATCGGAGGAATCCCGCCGTCGCCGTCGCGCGTCCAAGCTCCATGCTTCCATCGAGCCTCCCCGGAAGAGAGAGATCGCAAGTCAAAAAAGAAAAAAAAAAGGGAAAAAGGAAGAAAATGAAATATACAAGTACCAAAAATTATAAAACCTAATATCTAACCCTAATCTCATTTCCTTTCCTATTAATTTCGAATTTTACAAGCCCATGCAAGCCCAAAATCGCACAAACTAGGCTTTACAAGCTGATGTTTAATTTTTAATGGTCAAAAACGATAAAAAATGGACTTTTATACGTTTTTTTAAGTGAAAAATGCTATTTTCAAAGGTTATTTAAAAAGCCTTAGAAATTAAACTTTGGAACTTTATAAAGTTTCATTTTTAATTTTCAAACATGAAAACCAAATTAAAATTATTTTCCCGGGTTTTCATGAATTATTTAATTATTTACGGTATTTATTACAAATAAAAAATTGCGCAATAATTAAGGAACTTTTTAAAGATTCAAGCTTCATGCGCTCTTATTATTTTCAAATTATTTATTTATTTTCACATTTATTATGTCGCTTGATTTTATTTATTTATTTTTGGATTTATTTGCGGAGTTCAAAATTAATTTAAAAGGCCTTTATTTTACAAATTACGCCTATGAACCTCCAAAAATTCAAAAATTGAATAAAATCATAAAAAAATGACTTGTGATTTATTTAATTAATTCGCTTATGTCTTTGATTATGCTCGAATTATTTCCCGGTTATTACGCGAATATTTTCAAAAAATATTTTACGAACACCCAGTTAAAGGAAATTTGTAGTTCCTTGGGAGGACGGAGAGAAGACTAAAATCTCTGACAACCCGGATCCTCGCCAAATAACACAAGTTGCCTTAAGTTTTAAAAGAAAAGATTCTCGCGCAATACAATTACCCAAGAAACTGGGGGTTAATGTTATGTGCATTTTTCGTAACATATAAAAATTGGGCCAATTTTGGGAAAAGTCAAAGCCCATTAAGAAAAGTCAAGGCCCATCACCAAAGCCAAAGACCCGGGGTCGACGAATTAAGACATTGGCGAGGCCCGGGGACAAAAAGACGACGAGGCGACGAGGCGACAAGCCGACGAGGCGACGAGGTGACAGGCCGACGAGGCGACAAGCCGACGAGGCGACGAGGCTACAAGCCGACGAGGCAAGAAGCCGACAAGCACCCTCGTCATAACTTGACGAGGGCATAACTTGTAATCATTCCACACGACGAGGAGATCCGAGACAACAAAGATCTCCGGGAAATCCTCCGGATTCCCCCGAACTCAATACACGGACTCGCGGACAACCGGAATACATCAAAGACGAAGAGAGAAGCATCGACAACCATTTTTTCAAGGCTAGGGGCCTCGACAACCCCCCTGTAGCAGAGGAGAAATTCGCAAGCCCCTAGAGGTGCAATTTCAGAGAATTGGTTTTCCTATAAATAGGAGTCTTCCCCCCCCCCCCCCCTCATTTCCACACTCACTCACAGCTTTCTCCAGAGCTTCTCTCTCTAGCATTTATCTCCCTAGAAAAGTCGCCCCTCTCTCCCCCCGGCAAGAATTGCGAGCTTGCTGGCTGAGGCCCGACTAAGAGGAGATCTAGAATAGAGTCTCAGTCTCTACTAGGGGAGTTGTTCGAGGAGTCAACGAAGGAGGCCCTCGCCAGGTGATCAACGCCCTCGCCGGGATACGAACTTCACCATAACGAGGGAAGTTCGACAGGGAGCTCGCCAACACCCGCGGGATCGACAGGGAGCATCCCTTCACAGGTTAGGCGCCCTCGCCAACCTCGACAAGGTCGACAAGGAGCACCCCTCGTCAGGCCAACACTCATGCTGTGAGACGAACTTCGCCACCACGAGGGAAGGTCGACAGTGAGCCCGCCAGCACCAACGAGGTCGAAGAACACTTCACGCCGGTAATACCTAGCCATCTGGCCAAGGGTCACCCAGCGCCGCCAACATCGGCACTTCCGACGAGTCAAACCACATCGTTATTCACCAGCCGTTTATCACTAACCCCGAACTACGTGGGACCTGATTATCTTAAACTGAGATACGTAGACAGCCTCGCCCAACCATAAACGACAGGGCACGGGCCCAATCTACTCTTATTTGTAGGTCCTCCCTCGCCGTGGGTGCTCGCCAAGGAAGAAGCATCACGAAGAATCATCAAGACCAGCTCAGAGCTTCGTCAAGACCGGAGTTCGCCTATATGAGGATACCGTCAAGACAAGGACTCTGCTCAGACGAGGAGCTTCGCCAAGACAAGAACCCCGCCCGGGCTTCGCCACCACGAGGGAAGTCCGACAAGGAGCTTCACCGTGATACGGACTTTGCCACCACGAGGGAAGTTCGCCGAGGATCGCCAAGGACAGCCCGAAGACTCATCCAAGACGACGGATTCGCCTCCAGCTTTGACGATCATTAGTCAACCCGCGTTGACTCAACATTCAATTATCCACGTGTTCAGCGGGTCACTCTTGTTGATGTGAATAATCACGACCAACTGTCACAAAGTGATAACACTCTGATTGTGATGAAATACGACGGTGTATCTTAATTATCCGTGATAAAACCCACTTCGATGAATAATGATACGAGATGACAATTTAGTAAAGGGTTGAGCGATAATAAGGAACTTGTATGATTGATCGATTGCAAAGTGAATACAGAGTAAATAATTGGTAGAATGTGTAGAATAAGATGAATCTCCCTTAAGTTACTTCGTAGGCTTTATTTATAGCCTGAATTACAACGTTCGTTTCCTATAATTAAGTAACGGCTATAAGACTAAGCTAATCCTCCTTTCCTTTTGCCTTGATCACCACGTGTAAAGTTTTGACGACGTGATGCCTGGTCCGTTTCCACGTGGAGGCTCCTTGGACTGGTCAATAAAGTGGAGTATGCCTATTATTTTGGGTTGCTTGGTCTTCGTGGACTGGCTGAGAAGGTCTTCGTGGGCTTGGTCTTCGGGAAGGCTGGGCCTCTGTTGACTAGGCTTCGAAGTGATCTTTCGGTGGGTTGATTGTACTGGGCTACTCGTTGGGCTTCTAGATTTGGTATGAGGCCCAAATCTTCCAAGATGTTGTGTTTAGGGTATGTCGTTTTGGGGAATATGTGTAGTTCTTTAACTACGATATCGTTTCTTCTTATGGGATGAAATCCAGCATCATCAGTGAGCCCCCCAGTTCATTAAGTGAATGTCACTTGGTGAACTTTTGTGTCGTGGATGTGTGAAAATTTTCATCTTCCTGAAAACTCTATTTTCTTTGGATAATTTTCGTATTTATCCTTTGAAAATAATTGATCGAAAAAAAAATCAAATAAATTGGAGGGAAGATTGAATTTTCTTGGCTAAAAAATTTATGCATTTTTGAATCGTAACTGACTCAGTTAGACCGAGACCTTTTCCTTGTGCATGGCTGGGACACGTGACGGGACTCTATTGGGGTTGCGTGTGAGATTTACATTTCGATCCTTCGTCGAGGGTGATGGCCCAATCAAAGGGTTGATTTGACAACGGTCAAGAAGGATTCTCCGTATCCTAACTGACACGTTAATCTCGGGCGTGATGGGGTTATTCAAATCCCACTAATCTGTCAGTTTATTTCCATCATTCGTAGCTTTGGAGATTGTGCGTCGAGGGATAGGAAATCGTGGTCTAGTAAGGTGAGGCTTTATAAACCCACTTTTTCCCTTTTGTTTTCATTTATTATTTTTTTTTTGTCCAAGAACCCGAAAATGTCTACCTCTGGTTCAAAGGGTGACTCGTTCCAAGCCGATAATTCCCTCTCTGTGATTACTCTGGCGTATCTCCGGGAACTTCGGAGCCTGTATAATGTCCCTGATTTTATCGAGACAGAGGCTCCGGGCCCGATGGATCGTGCTTTTGATGAGAAGACGGGGTGGTCTTGCGTCTACGAAGCCTTCTTCGAGGCCGGGGTTGAGTTTCCTCTTCCCGACGTAATCATCGAGCTTCTTCAGTATATTGGTTTGGCTCCTAGGCAGCTTGTCCCGAATGCCTACCGAAATCTGGTAGCTCTAAGGGTTATGTCACGGGAGAAAAAGGTGGTTCTCACAGTCGAGGATCTCGTTCGCTTCTACTTCCCCAAGGGTGCTGGGAAGTCTTCAGGGAGGTTTTTCTTGAACGGGAGACTGGGAAAAATCCTCACAGGGACCCCCGATGTTCGTGGATTGTGGACGGAGAGGTTCTTCTTCCTTAGAGACACTCGTCCTGAGGCGCCGAAGCCCCCGAGATGGAGTGCTGTCCCCGGTGGGCCTTGAAGGCTTATTTTATTGTCTTTTATTCTTTATCATTTTTGCCTTTCCCTACTCTGACTTGTCGAATCTTTTTTGCCTTTCAGTGACCAAGATTGTGGTACCGGAGGCAGATCCGAAATTCTGAGGGCTCAAAAAGACATTGATCCCGAAGAACGGGGTGGATTGGAACGACTTTCCGGTTAGCAGGATCCGGATCTCTGGGTATTGGAAGTTCCGGACCGACGCAGGCCAAGTGTTATCGGTCCCCCCCTGTCCACTTTAGGTATGTCCTTGGTTCTACCTCGCAAGAATTTTTCTTCGATGTCGTCGAGGTGTTTTTCATCTCGTTTTATTTGCCTCGCAGCACCCGAGGAGTCTATGAAGTCCTCGAGCAGTCAGCACTCGTCCCCCGATCGTCGTAAGGACTCCGCTCAGTACGTTCACCACGTTTCATCCGGGACTGATGAGACTCCCGAAGACGCCTCATTGGAGTCGTTGGTGGCGAAAGCGCAAGAGGCCCAGTCGTCTCGGCGGGTTAAGGTGGAGGGCGAGGTGGTGCTTGATGCCAAAGCATGTCCTGAGGCGGGCGTTGAAGGGAAGGTTGTTTCCGCGAGGTCATCGGGTGATGTTGCACCTCGCCAGGAGAAGCGTAATCGTTCCCCCGATCGTGCCGAGGTGAACGTTGCCCCCCCAAAAGGGGCAAGGTGAATCCGGAGCGCCAGGCGCCCCGTACGAGGTCAAACCCTCAAGGGTACATCGCGCCTCCTCGTTGACAGGATGAGAAGCTGAAGGCCCCGGCGGCTCGGGAGGGGAGCAGCAGTCGCTCGGGATCGGGAGATTGCCCGGGCGTTCAAACCATCTCGATTGATTTCGCGAGCTCTCATTCCCTTGCTGACTCTCCCCGGGCTTCTTCGCGCTTCGTGGCCAGCTCGATCCGCCGGGGGCATCCTCTCGACGTTCTCTCGTTGTCGCATGGTAGGGAGTATGAGAAGGCGGCTCACAACGGCGTGAAGGTAATCCTTGTTTTTCTTGTTGTAAGGATATCTTTTTGCCGAGGTGTTTCTCACCTCGGATTTCTTGGTTGTAGTTTCTTACAGCGATGAACGAGATGGTTCTCGCTTACAAAAAAGACATTGTGGCCTTGAAGCTTCAACTTAACGAGGCGGGATCTGGTGGTCGCCTGAAGGAGGCTGAGACCCAGCTTGCTGATCGGGAAAAGGAGGTACGGGATGCCCAGGGAAAGCTTCGTAAGGCCGAGGAGTGTTTATATACGTCGAGGTTGGATGCTGACTTCCAGAAAGAAACGGCTGAGAAGCTGCAAGCTCAAGTTTCCGAGGAGCGTAGCAAATGTCGGGCTCTCCAGGATGAGGTATCGTCGCTTCGGGCCGAAGTTGTCAGGGTAGGAGCTTTAGAGCGGAGTCTGAAGACGGCTCGGAAGGGTTTGCTGAAAGCAGCAGAGGAGCTCCAAGTAGCGAATAGTGAGGTGGTTTCGGCGACTCGGCTTGCCGTGCAGAAGACTTATGAGAAGCTCAATAAGAAGATTTAACGTCGTAATGACACCATTTCTAAGCTCGGATTCCAACTTGCCATGTTCATCTCGGCCGAAGGGTCTCAAGGTAAATGCCTGAATCTCATTCGTTGTGTTTTCAGAGCTGCTACATGTGTAGGAACCTTTGCTGGAGTGATTGTGATGGGTTTCATTTCCGATGTGGTGTTTCGTCTCGTGCCGTCGGCTCTGTGTCCTCTCCGATCTCGAGCCCCATCTCGTCTCGCCCTGCCGTCATCTCGGATGTGGGCCGCGAACCCGCCCTCTCCGTTGAAGGGAATCGAGAGGAGGTCCCCGAAGCTGCCGTCGGTGTGGAGGATACCTTAGGCGTTGGGCTTGGTGGAGACGAGGTCGTGGGTGATGATCTGGAGGAGGAGGAGGCTGGGGGCCAAAATGCCGAGATTGACGAGGGACTTAATCAGCTCGGGGGATTCCCCCCCTTTCAGCTTTCTGTTTTTATGCTTTTCTTTTTATCATGTCTATGACAATCTGCACCTTTTTTGGTTGGGAGTCCATCCTGGGTGCCTTAGGTTTCCTTTTGGGATTTACACATCTTTTTTGGTCGGGAGTCCGACCTGGATGTTGTCACTTTGTTTCGTCGAGGTGACTTTTGTTGTTGGAACTCTATGTTTTCCCATTCAATAAATTTTTGTTTCGTCATCCTTTAGTTGCTTCTTAGTTTATCTCGCGTACCCCGGTATTTGATTTGCGTATATTCCCGCGCAACCCGATCGATCAATCCGTAGACGTTTTCTTTTCGGGTTCTTTCACATCGGGGGTGTGAATGTGAGCCTTACTTTGAAATCGAGTCCGAGGAGATTTTGGCTGTTAATGCGGCCGAGATATATAGGCTTTAAGGAGGTTTTTTCTCGATGTGCTTGTATGACTCGAGGTGCTTTGATATGTTTGTAAGCACTTTACCTCGTTTTTGCGAGCTTCGATGTTGCTCTCGAATGGCGAGAGCTGGGTCGGTCCCAGGCTCCCTCCCAGGGGGAAATATAACAAAGAAGAATAGGATTTGATCGAGATGTTTATTGAAGTTGTGAGGAATTGGGCTGTGCCTACGGGAGGTTGCCTACGTACCCGTGTTTATCGGGATCAAGCCACTACGTAGTTCGGGGTGATATTTGTTCTATTAAGAATAATATCTTTTTAGATGTTGGGTGTTCCAACTTCGGAGGACTTTCAGTCCGTCCGAATTGAAGAGTCTGTACACGCCGGGTTTAACTATTTCGGACACGATGTATGGTCCTTCCCAGTTTATACCGAGCTTTCTAGCGTTTAATTCCGAGGTGTTTTGGAATACTTTGCGAAGTACCAGGTCTCCTACCTTGAACGAGTGAGGTCGAACTTTCGAGTTGTAGTATCTTTCGATTACCCTTTGGTAATTGATGATCCTACCCAAAGCTCTTTCTCTTCGTTCTTCGATGTAGTCGAGTTGGTCCATTAACATTTTTTTGTTTTCGTCTGGTTGACCCGGTCAAAATTCTCGTCTCAAGCTTAAAGATTATGCCTCGGCTGGCACCATCGCCTCGGTTCCGTATACCGGCGCGAAGGGTGTTTCTCCAGTGGCCCGGCCAGGTGTGGTTCGGTATGCCCAGAGCACCCCGTTTAACTCTTCAGGCCATCTCCCTTTCTTGCTGTCTAACCTCTTTTTGATCCTGTCGATTATCGTTCGGTTTGCCACTTAGGAGTGTCCGTTCCCTTGTGGGTATCTCGGGGTCTAGGTGTTAAGAGAGATTCCTTGTGTGGCACATAAATTTTTGAATCGGTTCGAGATAAATTGCGGTCCGTTATCTGCGATGATTTCCTTCGGGATTCCATATCTGCAGATTATGTATTTCCACACGAAATTTTCCGCGTCGACGTCCTTTATGTGCGTACGTCTTGGCTTCTACCCACTTTGTAAAGTAGTCGGTTGCTATTAGCAAGAACCTTGTTAATCATTTTGCTCCCGGCATTGGTCCGACGATATCCATCGACCATTTTATGAATGGGTATGGCACCTTGACCGAAGACAATTTTAATGCGGGTTGCCTAATTGTAGGCACGTGCTTTTGACATGTATCACATTTTCGTACGTGCACTTCGCTATCCCTCAGCATTGTGGGCCAAAAGAATCATTGTCTTTTGATTTTGTTAGCCAAAGATCTTCCTCCGGAATGGTTTCCGCAACTTCCCTCGTGCACTTCGTGGATGACATTCTTTGCTTCATCCTCTCCCAAGCATTTGAGATACGGTCCGCTGAAGCTTCGTTTGTACAGTACGTCGTTTATTAGGCAGAATCTCGAGCTTTTGGCTCTCAGTTTTCTGGGCTCTTGTCGATCTCGAGGTGTTTCGTCACCTCGTAGGAACTTGACTATTAGAGTTCTCCAGTCTTCCGGGCTGAGCTCGATGTTGTGTACTGTCAGGTAAATGCTTGGTGCATCTATGGCTTCCACTGGGATGATGCGTTTCACCTCGGGATCCGAGGTAGATGCCAAACCTGCCAGTGCATCGGTCTGTGCGTTCTCGCTTCTTGGGATCTGGTCTATCTCTACCTTTTCGAACATTTTGATCAGTTGGTTCACCACAGATAGGTAGGCACTCATTCTTTGATCTTTTGCTTCGTATTCCCCTGCTATCTGGCTCGTAACCAACTTTGAATCGGAGTAAACCTTGAGGTTTCGTGCTCCCACCGCTCATGCAAGCTTGAGGCCGGCGATAAGGGCTTCGTATTCGGCTTCGTTGTTTGAAGCCTTGAAATTGAGGCGAAAGGACTGTTCTATCACCTCGCCACTAGGAGTTAGGAGGTGAATCCATACGCCTGATTCGTTTTGGTTTGAGGATCTATCTACTTTCAACGTTCATGCCTCGTCTGTTGACTCGTCCTTTGTTCTCTCGGTGCTTAGTTCTACAACGAAGTCAGCCAAGACCTGCGATTTAGCACATGTCCTTATTTTGTATTCGATGTCGAATTCGTTGAGCTCCACTGCCCACTTTGTTAACCTTCCGGATTGGTTCGGACTGTGTAGCACCGAATGTAGCGGCTGCAGTGTCATTACCACGATTGTGTGTGCCTGGAAATATGGTCTTAATTTTCTTGCCGCCGTGATGAGGGCGAATGCCACCTTCTCCATGGTGGGGTATCTGGTTTCTGCGTCTTCGAGTGACTTACTGGTGTAGAAGATGGGCTTCTGATCACCTCGGTCCTCTCTAACGAGTACGCTGCTTACCGCGTAGGATGTTACTGCGAGATAGATTAAGAGCGGTTCGCCGACGATCGGGCTGACCAGTATGGGCGGGGTGGACAAATACTTCTTCAGCTCTTGAAAAGCTTGTTCGCATTTGTCCGTCCATTCAAACTTCTTGTTCCCTTTCAGTATTTTGTAGAAAGGAATGCACTTATCGGTCGATCTTGATATGAATCGGTTTAGTGCTGCGATCCGCCCCGTGTGCCTTTGTACCTCTTTCACGCTGCGAGGTGAGGGCATTTTTAGCAGGGCGTTTATTTGATCAGGATTCGCCTCTATGCCACGCTGCGTGACAAGATATCCCAGAAACTTTCCTGAAGACACTCCGAATGAACATTTAGAAGGGTTTAACTTCATTTGGTACTTCTTAACATCTCGAAACATTGTTCGAGGTGAGCGATATGATCTTCCGAACGTTTGGATTTGACCAGCATGTCGTCTATGTAGACTTCCATGGTTTTTCTGAGATATTCTGAGAACATTTTATTTACGAGTCTCTAGTAGGTCGCTCCCGCGTTCTTCAACCCGAAGGGCATTACCTTGTAGCAATAGATCCCCCGTTCAATTATGAACGAAGTTTTTTCTTGGTCGTCGGGATGCATCAAGATCTGATTGTAACCAGAAAAGGCGTCCATAAAAGAGAGCAGCTCGTGCCCACATGTTGCTTCGACAAGTCTATCGATGTGCGGGAGTGGGAAGCTGTCTTTAGGACATGCTTTATTTAAGTCGGTAAAATCGATGCATACTCTCCATTTTCCGTTCTTCTTTTTGACCACTACTGTATTAGCCAGCCAGTCGGGGTATCTCACCTCGCGGATTGATCCCGTTTTGAGAAGCCTTTCGACTTCCTCGTTTACTGCTTTGGAACGGTCTGGGGCCAGCTTTCGCCTTTTTTGTTTGATTGGTTTGAAGCTCGGATCGACGTTGAGTTGATGCGAAATGATTTCCAGGTAAATTCCTGGCATATCCTCGTGGGACCAGGCGAAGCACTCTTTGTTCTTTTTTAAGAACTTGATGAGCCGTTTGAGGACTTCGCCTTTCAGCTCGCTTCCGATTCCGACTGTGTTTTCGGGATTGTTGTCGTCGATGGGGATTTGTCGCACCATTTCGATTGTTGGAGACTCGTTCTCTTCCTCCGAGGTGTTTGTAACCTCGTTTATTTGTGGATGCTGTAATTTCTATGTTTGATTTACCGTGCTTTGCTTGGCGAGCAGAAAGCTGTTCATGTAGCATCTTCACGCCATGGCCTGGTCACCTCGGATTTCTTTGATTCCCTCATCGCTCGGGAATTGCAAACTCTGGTGATACGTCGAGAGCACTACCCTCGTGGCGCGCAGCCATGGTCTTCCTAGGATTGCATTGTAGGGTGATGGGCAGTCTATGATCAGGAACTTGGTGGTCGTGTTCACGCCTCCCGCCATTATGGGGAGTTTAATCTCCCCTATGGTGTTTACGGAGTGACCGCTGAATCTGGTGAGGGGTACTGTTTCCCTATTGATGTCCTCTGGCCTTATTTTCATTTGGCTCAGAGTTGATAGAAAAATTACGTCCGCGGAGCTTCCGTTATCGATGAGAATCCTTTTGGTTTCCCAATTTGCGATGTTGAGGGTTATGACTAATGCGTCGTCATGTGGTCCTGCGAGCCTTGAGCCTCGCTTTCTTTGAATGTGATGAGGGCTTCTGGCCCTTGGAAAGTCTGGCGAGGTGCGTCTGATTGGAGTTTCCGCTGGTGCGCTTTGATCGAGTTGACCGAGGGCTTGCAGTACTGAGATCCCCCCATTATCACGTTGATGACTTGGGGTTTTTTCTCTTCGTTGACGTCTTCGACTTCGTTGACGTGTTTTCCCCTTTTTTCGAAAGGGGTGTCAGGGATTTCCCTACGCGAGGGAGTTTGGTTCTGTTGGGAATCACGTCTCGGATTCCTTGAAAATTATCACGAATTGTACCTCCGGACCATCCGGGTAACATTTAAAAAAATTATTTTAAAGCGGAAAACTTGTTATCCGTACAACGGTCTGAATATCGGATAATATCCATATCCCAAGATCTGATAAATATTATGTAATTTAATATTCATAAATCATTATTAATAATCTAGTCATAATAGGAAATAAATAGAAAGCAGTAAATGGTTGCATTTATTAACCCAATGCATAAGGCCGTACCTCAATTGACGACTTCCGGCTGCGCGTTCTGAATCGAGCAGGGCTCCGCCAGTGCTGAGGGAAACTCCCGTGATCTTCCGGGATATTCTCCTGGAATCCTCGTACCGAAGCGTGGGCTTCGCCGGTAGGACTCCGTCGCAAAATTTTAACTGATGGTTCTTTTTAAGTTTCCGGAGAAATAGTCTCCTAAACCGAACCAGAAAAGAGAGATCAGAGAGAAAATTCGCAAACCCTGAGGGAGAGGGAGAGTTCGAATTTTTCTCTGGGGAAAGGTGTGAAAAATGTGTAGAATGAGCCTCCTATTTATAGGCTCAAACCGTAACCGAATTGGAGAAATTCCCTCCCTAAAATTCGAATTCTATATATTAAATATAATTAATTATCTTAATCCAATGGTCCAGATTTAATCTCATCTAAATCCAATGGATATAATTAATTAGGGATTTAATTAAATAAGAAAGATTTGGATAAATCAAAAATCCAATCTTATCTTCTTATCTTTATTAAATTCGAATTATCATATATATTTATATTAAAATTCGAATTATCATTATCTAGATCCAACGGTTGAGATAAATCTTTAAACCGATCTAATGGATCAAATTAGATTAGGATAAAATCAAATATAAAAAGATTTATTAAAAAACAATTTCGATTTTATCCTTAATCTTTAATTCGAAAATTATATAAATATATATAATTAATTAATTTCCAATCCGACGGTAAAGATTAAATCTTAGACCGATCTAACGGATATAATTAATTAACCAAATTCGAAAATTTAAACTTGGTCACCAAGTTATCAAATTCGAATGTATCAATATCCTAATCCAACGGTTGATATTAAATCATAATCAATCCAATGGATAATATTGATTTTAGGGATTTGCTAAAATACCAAAACATTTGGTACTTATGCCGCAAATATGGAAAGACCAAATCATGTTATTCGAATTGGCTAGGGTTTCATACTATGAAACCCTAATTCGAATTTACACATATAAATATATATTTTTATTTATTAATATAAATCTATTAATTATTAATTAATTATTAATAACATATTAATAATTAAATTCAAATAATTAAATTATATTAATATTTCCTGATCTCAATATCACACATTAAAATGTCATGGTGCCACACCATCATTTAAATTTGTGACATGTGATTTAATTTCAAAGTTTATCGAACCGATCATAAACTTAGAAAATCCATAAATCACTAACCGTAAGTCGAAATGACTTGGTCCAAAAAGCAAAGTTGCTTAGAATTTAATTTCCAACAACATGGTGCTGATAGAAAATCTAAATTCTAACTTTATTTTATCAATTAATTTCGTGTACCAAAATATGGTACTTTTGCCACGCTAACGATAAAACTATCTGACGTCTGCCACAGACCTTTCAGTTTTATAAGTCAAGCCAAATGATTAAACATTATCCAGAATGTATTTTAATCACGTACGTATCATCCGTTACGGAGCTATCCTGGGGACCATGGACCCGTATCACTTAAGCTCCAACGAACTGCTAGTTGTTCGTCAAACCTCGAAGTGATTCCACTATAGACCCGAGGCTGCACTCTTTAGTGATACGGTATATATTATTCCCTTTATATCAGCAGGGTGTCCATTGATACAATAAATTTCGGGTTATTGATCTTTCACTTAATGATCCACACACGAGCAGGCGGTTTCTACTGTTATGCCCCTCATTGCATTTTCATCCTTGACTCAGTCAGTAATATTATGAGTGACCCACTTATGGTTTCGATTCATAAGTTGCGCACGGATACCTCTCACTTCTCACCACCGACAATCAAGGGAATCATCATCACTCTGAAGAGAGCTGTGTGATGCCCATGTCTATGACCAAGCTACCCTTACTGCTGACTATCATGTTCCCAAAATAATAGTGTTGGGAACAGCGGTAATATTTCGTGTTCTTTAACGGTTAAATCAAAGAACAATCAAGCCAGCAGCTTGGACTCAAGATCACTCAGGACTTAGATCGAATATCCATTTGATCATCTACTAGTGACTCAACTCCAAGTTATCAGTGACGGTCTTATATGATAACTTCCGGAGTTTAAGTCAGGTCCAGTCCAGTATGAAGACACTTCATACTTAATGCACTTCTAGTGAGTATGACACACACAAAATCCAGAATAGGATTATCACTTAGTCACATTAATGACCTTATACGATTAATGGGCTCCCACCCAGTTGATCAGGTCACGGACATTTTAAGTTCATTTATTATGATTATTAATTCTTCCTCACATTGACTCTGTTGTGATAATAATAACATAATTGCATCCTTTATGAACTAAGGAATCAAACATTCTATTTTACTCTACCAGAAACTATAATAAGATTATCATAATAAGCATCATCTTTATTCAACGACTTGTCATAATCTTTTACAAATGGATAAACTATCTTGTTTAAGGACACATATGTCCAACAGGTTCTTCTTGTGCTTTCTCTTTCTCGGGGTTGCCGAGTCGCTTTCCGGGCTAATATTCCCTTGCAACTTTGGGTTTAGGGCCTCGATGTCGAGATCGCTCATCTCGCCTCGCTCTAACTTTGCTGCCAGGGCCATTTGCAGCTTGCGGCATTGGGCCGTTGCGTGCCCAAACACCTTGTGGAACTTGCAGTATGCCTTCGGGTCCTTCAGCCACGGATCCGCCTGCGTCGTTGAGTTACTGCCTTGGGCCATGTTGACTTCGTCTTTCTCCGAGTTCATAACGTAACCTGGAGGCAAAGCGTTGCGCTTAGGCTGGAGAGCGTGGTTCGGATTGCCTCGGTGAGGCCCGGGACCTTTGTGCTGGCTGAGGTCCCGCGACTGTCTCGGAGGATTGTTGAATTTTGACGTCGTCGGAGTTGGATCTAATTTAGCGGCGAGAGCGGCTCGCTCTTCTTCGACTCGAATCCAATTACTTCCGCGGTGCATTATGTCTTCGATCGAGGTATATCGATTCACGCAGATATCCTGCCTGAATTTGGACTTATACCATAGTCCCGCAGTCAGGGCCGTAATTGCTGTTTCGTCACTTATTCCATTGAGACGTGATAGCATGTCCTTGAGTTTAGCTATTAAGTCCCACAATGGCTCGTCCTTCGTTTGTTGCAGAGCGTAAAGCTGCGCCATTGTGGCCTCTGCCTCGATAAACATGGAGAAGTGCTTTAAGAATAGCGTTGTCAACTGATCGAACGAGCTGATCGTGCATGGTGTCAGCTTGGAGAACTAGCCGAGGGCATTCTGCACAAGGTGCTCGGCGAATATCTGGCAGTACCCCGCGTCTCGCTGGTCAGGTTGGAGATCGGCTCTTCCCATCGCGATGTAAAATGCCCGGAGATATGCCCTCGGGTCGGTTTTTCCGTCGTAACGTGGAACGTTGACTCTTCCAACGTCCCTGATCCTCTCGTTGGTGATCAACGAGGTGAATGGTGTACTCGTGGATTCTCGAACTAAGCGATCTATTTCGGGTGCTGCTGAGGTGGCGTGGTGAACCTTCGAGCTTACTGCCTTTACCTCAGATTGCACCTTTTCCACCGTGGATTCGAGTCCTTTAAGCCACGCCGGGAATGGCAACTCAGGGTTGTAAATGAGAGGGTTGTCCCTATCGTTATTGATGGTATCCTGACGAGCCGCTGGGGGTGTCTCCTCCTGAATGCGGACGGGATTGTTCACCTCGTTCCCAACTCGCATAGAGCTCGGGCGCATTGGTGCCTGAGGGGCCTGGATGTTGGTATTCCGAATCATCCTAGGTGGGGTCCGGAATCCGGGGTCGTCGGGTTGGCTTGATGCCCCATAATTGGATTGGATTGCTCGCAATCCGGTGCCGGGATGCTCGGCCGAAGTGTGGTTGGCTGCAAACCCGCGATTTGCCGGCCCTTGTGGGCCTGTGGTGGGGTTCTGCCCTCCACTATGCCCGAGGCGTTTTCCACCTCGGTCGGTCCTGGGGTGACCTGAATTCCGAAAAAATCTAAAGTCCTTCCTCGTCCAAGGTCTCTCCGTGGTGCTGAAGAAGACTGGGCTTTCATCGAGCTAACCGCTTCGGTCAGCGTCCCCTCGATTTGGGACTGTTTTTGGGCGAGGCTTTCCAGCTTGGTTTGGAAATCCCTTATCGATTCAGCGCCTTCTTCGAGTTGCTTGAGGATGGTTTCCATAATGGCTTTAATGGCGTAATCAGCCACGGGCTCCGAGGGGTTGCTCGCAGGATTCCCGCTGGATCCTCTGCTTGCCATTTTGTGCGTTTGCTTGCTGGGAACTTGGTTGGGTAGGAATCTATAAAGGGTTCCCACAGACGGCGCCAAACTGTTGATGCGAATAATCACGACCAACTGTCACAAAGTGATAGCACTCTGATTGTGATGAAATACGACGGTGGATCTTAATTATCCGTGATAAAACCCACTTCGATGAATAATGATACGAGATGACAATTTAGTAAAGGGTTGAGCGATAATAAGGAACTTGTATGATTGATCGATTGCAAAGTGAATACAGAGTAAATAAGTGGTAGAATGTGTAGAACAAGATGAATCTCCCTTAAGTTACTTCGTAGGCTTTATTTATAGCCTGAATTACAACGTTCGTTTCCTATAATTAAGTAGCGGCTATAAGACTAAGCTAATCCTCCTTTCCTTTTGCCTTGATCACCACGTGTAAAGTTTTGACGACGTGATGCCTGGTCCGTTTCCACGTGGAGGCTCCTTGGACTGGTCAATAAAGTGGAGTATGCCTATTATTTTGGGCTACTTGGTCTTCGTGGACTGGCTGAGAAGGTCTTCGTGGGCCTGGTCTTCGGGAAGGCTGGGCCTCTGTTGACTAGGCTTCGAAGTGATCTTTCGGTGGGGTTATTGTACTGGGCTACTCGTTGGGCTTCTAGATTTGGTATGAGGCCCAAATCTTCCAAGATGTTGTGTTTAGGGTATGTCGTTTTGGGGAATATGTGTAGTTCTTTAACTACGACGTCGTTTCTTCTTACGGGATGAAATCCAACATCATCAACTCTCGGGACCCGAACTTTGGATCTGACTCTAAGTTAAAGTCATTTTTACGCATTAACAACTACATTTTAAAAATAACGGTCCAAAAAATCATAGATAATTTTTTTTTATTTCATCATAAAAAAAATATGGCAAACATAATTCCAAATATATTAGTACTTATATTAAAAGATTAAATAGGAATAATTCACGGACTGATAACTGTTTCTTATCACCTGTCATGATAATCAGCATTGGCACAAATTTTACTTCTTAGTACGTTAAAATATGGATCAAATTTTAGATTTTTTTAATCTTTTTAAGGTAGCATATACTCACAAAATATTTACTACTAAAAGCATTATAAACTAAAACATCAATCCTAATAAACAAAACTAATTCAAAAGTATTGTTAGGATAAACACCGACGCATTAAATCAAACTGAAAAGTCCTGATGTTTGAATTTTTTGGATAACTGATGTAGAATCTTAATATTAAAGTTAGTCTAGTTCTGAAAATATTTTTCATTGTACATTTTTTTTTAATAATATGATGAAGTCTTCTTTCCTATGATTTTTCTTCATTGAACGATGATATGCGAAAACTCGCTCAAGAACTCCAAAAAATTAAAGCCGAACAAATAACTATTTTGTTTTTTTAAGTTTACTTATTGATCAACATATACGAAATAAGATAGCATTATTTTCATAAAAAAAACTATTACTTCCCTCATCTCCTAGCGTTTCTATTATCCCCGAACGGTTAATAATTAAAAAATTTGTTGACTAAAAAGTGTTCTTATCTGCTAATAAATAACTCTTTAGATGAGACAAAAAGTAATTTTAATTCCTTTTTTTAAAAGAGCTTTTTTTTTTTTTTTTTTTTTACTATGGGACAAAAAACATTAAATATTTTCAAAATAACAGTCCCAAAATCATAGATAATTTTTTTATAATAAAAAAATATATGACAAAAATAAATTCAAAATGTATTAGTAGTTTTATGAAGAACTTAAATAGGTATAATATATGGATTGATAACGGATTTTTTTTCAACTTTGATTGTCGGCGTTGGCGGTGGTACAAAGTGTCACTTATTAATACTTTTAAAGTTTAAACCAAGGTTCGCATTTTCGTCGATTATCGTCGATAATCGACGATTTTTGACCTTTTCGGTAGTTACCGGTAAGTTAGCGGCTCTAATACTTATCGTTTTATATACTTTTCGACGATTATCGAGCTTTTCGATAAAATCTTTTCCAAACGATTTTCGATAAAATGCGTGTAAAAAATAGGTACTTTTCGGTTGAATAAAAAAACAATTTAGGGCAAATATAAATACACTTTTCTCGCCGAATTTCGACCTAATCTGGTCTTCTCGCCTCTTCTCGCCGCCTCATGCCCATTTCTTATACTTCTCGGCGATTTTCGAGCCGGTAAGTCTTGGATTTTCGGCTAATCTTATGCTTTTCAATCGAAATCGTTTATGTGGCAAAAGTTTGGAAAGTTTGGTTTTAACCTTTTTCCACCGATTTTCTCCTAATTTTTTCGAACTTTTGGGTATATTTAGGAGTTATAATCATAGATCTATATGTTTCTTGCAATTTTTCTTTCATATTTACAAGTTGTACACGATTTTGGAGATGATTTGCATAAGTTACAAAACAAAGAGTTAGTTGTTCATGAGTTAGGTTTGGAGATTGATAAAGATTGGTACTTTTAGGATTTTGAGTTGTTTTTTTGCATTTTTATGAATATATCTTGTTGAAAACTTGTTTCCATGAGTTCATTTGTAATTATTTTGTTGGATTTAGGTGAAATATATCAAGATTACAATATGTTTTAGGTTTTTTAATGTAAAAATTATAGAGAATCATATTATTTTTAAGTTTTATAGCTATTTAATCAAATTTTTTTTTTATGTATATAGCTGAATAATAAGTTATTGTAATAGTTTTTATGTACTTTGGTTAATTTTTAGGCAGATTGGAGGTTTAATTCGGATTTCTTAATAATTATGGCAAAAGTATTAAAAGTTTACTTTTTGTGATTTGTGAAGTAATTTATTCATTTTTTGGGGTCTTTTCGTTTATTAAATACTTTTTGAAATATTAATATGATTTTTTGGTGTATTTTATTTGCCGATTTGAAGGTATTTCCGAATTTGTTATAATTGCGGCAAAAGTGTTTGAAGTTTCTGGTTCGTTTATTTTAGGTAATGTACTCATATTTTTGGGTGTTTTCCTTTAGTAAATATTTTTTTAAATATTAATATGATTTTTTGGTGGAATTTATTTGCAGATTTGAAGGTATTTCGGAATTTGTCGTAATTGAGGCAAAAATGTTTGATGTTTCTGTTTCGTTTATTTTTTAGGTAATATACTCATATTTTTGGGTGTTTTCCTTTAGTAAATATTTTTTTAAACATTAATCTGATTTTTTGGTGGAATTTATTTGCAGATCTGAAGGTATTTCGGAATTTGTCGTAATTGAGGCAAAAGTGTTTGAAGTTTCTATTTTTTTATTTGTTAGGTAATATACTCATATTTTCAGGTGTTGTCCTTTAGTAAATATTTTTTTAAATATTAATCTGATTTTTTGGTGGAATTTAATTTGTTTTTTGAGATAAAATTGTTATTTGCGGTAAAAGTACCTATTTTTGCGATTTGTCTTGTTGTTTTTAACTAGTCTCGTAATTCTTATTTTTTGTTTAGGTTAAACTTTGAAGATGAGTAAAGAAAACATTGCGAGGGAGCATTGTACTCCTTATATGGATCCGAGCAACAACTCGGGTTTCAAGTGCAACTACTGCGGGAAGGAGATCAGAGGTGGCGGGATCACCAGAATGAAACAACATTTGGCCGGCAACGATAAGAATAAAAATGTCGCGCCGTGTACCGAAGTCCCGAACGATGTGCGGAACCTCATCAGGGAGACTATGCAAAGTGCCCAAAAGAAGAAGCAGAAGAGGCACGATATGGCAGTTAATATACGGGAAAATATTTACCAGAGCGTTGATGTTTCTTCCGATGAAGACGAGAGCCAGCCGGTGGACTATGAAAGAGAAGTAGCACGGCAAGTGAAAGAGAAGTAGCCGATCCGTATGAGTACCTCACGAAGTCTTTGGCTATGGCCTCTGCAGGTGTTGACTTCGAGGACGCAATTGTAGAGTGGATCCGACCAGTCCACCTCGATGACGAAGATGGAAACCCAGACCCAGAGATCGCCGAGGAGGCTCGATCATACGGAGTTGTGATCAACCGAGTCCTTGGTGAACAAAGACCCGGTCCTACCCCCGACCCCCCGGGGGTTCATGAAGGAGTTGACTGCGGCTCAACCGCTCCTGGGCCTAGTTCCAATCAACATCATACTCATACGACTGGTACTCATCGTAGTTCCCCTCCCCATAGCCCTTCGCATAGTGGCTGGGGGGGGGGGGGGGGGGGGGAGGTGCCACCCAGGGAGGATGGGGTAGTGGCCAGAGAGGTTGTGGAGGTGACACCCAGGGAGGATGGGGTGGCGGGCAGAGAGGTACAGGTGATTATTATTCTTCTTCAAATGTATTGTTTAGTTTAATTTTGTTGATTGCATGTATATATGAATGTCAACTAATATGTTTACAAAACAGGTGACCTGAACTACGACCCTGCCAACATGGGCTACATTCCCGACCGACAATACGGCGACCAGCAGTCTCCTCAACAACAAGACGACGCATCTTCTGCTGTTGGATTCTACTTTGGAAGTGACTATCACTCTCAGAGCGAGAACCCCGTCGACTCAATGTCTGAGTACTTAGAGACGATGTCGCTGGGAACTTCGGTGAGCACTCAGTTTGCAACTCCGCACCCTGTGTTCGAGAACGGTGTCTGGGCGCATCCGTTGTATCCAAATCGTGGCATCTTTACGCAACAACACGTATATGAGTACCACGTGAGTTACTTCCGTACGCATTTCGAACCACATGGCTTGTTTTGGAACACATATCTGAACATGCATCTGGAAGCAAGTGGTGCCATCGGTGTTCTGGAAGCCCACAGGAGATCGTCGTTTTTCTGAGGTCGGAGAAGTCGGTTTGAGTATTATCTATCTATTATGTGTTTGAGTTTTAGACTATGTGTTTGATAGTTTATACTTTATACGTGTTGGAGACTATGTTTTATTAGTGTTTTAGATTTGAGACTAGTGATGTAATTATATGGGTGTATGACTTTATTTACATATGTTTTGTGGTATGATATTATAAAAATATTTTGTAAGTTTTCCGTCGAAAAGTATCGATAATCCGTCGATAATCTTCGAAAAGTATCGGTAATCGGTAAGCTACAGTATTATAAGTTTTCCTTCGGTTAATCGGTAAGCTATCGATTAATCCGTCGAAAACGGTAACCGATTTATCGACAATCTCGGTAAGTTGAACCTTGGTTTAAACACTATTAATTCATGAGTATTGTTAGGCTAAACACCGACACATTCAAACAACCTGAAGAATCTTTGTGTTTTAATTTTTTGAGCAAAGCTGCTATAGAATCTTAATATTAAAGTTATAATATTATAGCTAGTTAATTTGTAAAATGTTTTTTTATCTTACATATATTTTTTTTATATATCATACGATCTTGAAGTCTTCTTCTTTTTATTTTTCTTCACTGAATAATGATATTCGACACTCGCCCAAGAACTCCAAATACTAACTCCAAATACTAACGCCAAGCAAATAATTTTAAAAATTTAAGTTTACTTAAAGTACACGAAATAAGATAATATTATTTTCATAAAGTAGCAATCCATGATATTCCTACAGTAGCATGCCTAATACTTTTTCATAAATTGAAAAAAAAAAACCATATATAATCATACATTTTCAAGTAATTCAAGTTAAATTTGGGATTTATTTTGATTGTACATGGTTCGCACTGTAGCATGACGATAAATGTTTCTGGCATCCTCGAACATCTTTAAAAAAAATTAGTAATTACCGTGATGTTCAACATAAAATATTTTTTTCTTATCTTATCAAAGACTGTTCTGTGTTTAGTAGAGCTACACATGCGATTCTCGCGATGGGTCGCGACGAAAGTCGCCAAGATCGCGAGTTGGCTGGTCGCGATGCGTCGTGGCTTGGCTGGTCGCGATGCGTCGCGACGTGGTCGCGATTAGCGAGGAGGGTGATTCTCGACCAAAAAAAGGGCTGCGGCAAAAGTTATTTTTTGTTTCCAATGTTTAATTTTATTAGTTTTTATCCAAATTTAAGTATTAAATTATTTAAAATTATTAGTTAAACTTTATTTATTTCAAAATTAATATTTTAGTATGTTATAATTTATTATTTTGTAACATATTATTAATTTTGATTTATATGTTAATTTTTAAGTTGTAAGATATGTTAATAAGTATTAATTTGTAACATATTAATAATTATTAAAAATCTAAAACAAATAAATAAATATGATAAAACAAGATATTAAAAAAAAAATTGTATTATTCATTGTGAATATTACAATAAGGTGGAAGAAGTTGTAAATATTCAGTGTAAATATTACAAGATGCCTCACTAAAACCTCTCTTGAAAAACCCTCCTTAGGGACATAAAACCAAGAGAGGAAAGAGCACATCATATTGGCGTTTACATTGCGTCACTCGGGGAACCAGTCGTTAAACTTTTCAGTCATCCTCTCCAGCTCGGTTTGTTCGTTCCGTTGGGCGATGGTGGGGTTGCGGAATATCCAATCGTTCAACACCACTGCTTGCTCGAGGTGTGTAGGAGTTGTTGACGCCCTCCGGTCGTCGATTATATGCTGAGCCGAACTGAACGCGTTCTCCGAAGCAACGCTGGAAATGGGTATGGACAGTATATCCCTCGCCATTCTCGCCAATATCGGTAATCTTTCCCGTTCATTCTTCCACCATCCAATCACATCGAACTCGACGGAGTCCTCGTCGATCCGCAGGCCGTAGTACCGCTTCAATTCTTGCGGTGCGCCGTCCGTGTCTTTCGCTCGTGCCGGTAGCGTACGGGATCCCGATGATTCTCCGCGATCCAGTCTTTGCTTCAGTCTCCGGACAAATGCTAGGCCGGTCATGGTTGGGCTTTCCATCACAACCCTTCGCTCCCCCTCCACGTTGAATTGTGGGAACCGCCGGTCGTATTCACTGTACAGTTCATAAAAAGCTTCATTAACAACCTTAATATAATCAGTGTAATCCACCCCTAGGTTTATCCCTATTGCTAACATCAACGGCCCGAATGTAAACATAATACGGGGATCTAAGATAGCACCGAATTTTGAATTTTGCAACCATTCCCTCAATCATGGGCGAAATAACAGGGTCATTTGCGAATTCAGAAAAAGTGTTTGTAATTTCATATAGACCCGAAAGACCATGATTCAAGGAAGGTTGTCTTTGGTTCGAAAAATTTAATGTAACAGCGTAAAAGAGTTTGAGGAATTGGGTGAATTTCTGGGCCGTTTCCCATTCTGCCTCCGTGATCCGCTCCGAGGCCTCTAGTTGGGTGAGGAGGAAAGCGCTTAACGGTACCCTCTGTCTTCACACAACTGAAAGCATTAGATATGTAGAGTTCCATCGTGTATTGTTGTCTAAACCAAACTTATTAGCTTTATGATTGTGCTCTTTACAAAATCGTCTCCACCTAGCGGTGGTTTGAGAATGCCGGATCCAATCGATAACGCCGCGTATTTTTTCAACGTGCCCTGAAATATTTCGTTCGCCCGTTCTAGCAATTAAATTAATAATGTGACACCCACACTTTTGATGTAAAATATTACGAAAAGGGAAACCGGGCAAACTATTTTCTAAGATAGTAATAGCGGCGTTATTGTTTGCGGCATTGTCTAATGTAATAGAAATAATACGATTTTGCAAACCCCAATCATTGAATAATTCAATTAATTTATCGGAAATGTTTGTGCCGGTATGGCGACACTCGAATGGTGACATATTTAAAAGTTTTTGACATGGAACCCAATCATCGTCGATGTAATGGGCGGTCTGACTCAAATAATCGTTTCGACTCGGACCGCTCCACAAGTCGGTGGTGAAAGCAACGTTTATGTTTGAAATTTTAAAAAACTCGACCAAATAATTTTTTTGCATTTTGTAAGCCTTTTCCATGTCCCTGGTATACGTCGTACGGGAAAACTGTTCGTAAGACGGATTAATCCTTTGCATGTATTGTGTATGCGCAGGATTTTCCATCAAACTCATCGGTGCGCCCGTAGACAGTAACCACTCGAGTGTCCATTTCCGTAAATTTTCGGTGGTAAGAGCACTTACCTGTGCTGTGTTTACCTCATCATCGTCTCCGTAGCACGCTTTTTTATGTCGCATCAAGTAGCCGGTTCCTTTGTCCCCCGGCGCATCTAGGGTTGTATGCCACTTCTTGCACGTGGCGATATTGACTCGAATACCGTTCTCCATACGTCGTTCTTCGTGGAAATATTCCCAGACCTTCGCTCTATTTGGTCGTCCCCACAACAAGGCCGTAGGATTTTCCCTATTAAAAATATAAGGGAGAAAAAATATTAACAAAATAAAAACTGGTATTAATTTTACATGGATTAAATATTAATATTAATCATATTAATTAATTAAATTTCATATAGTTAATTAAAAAAGTTAACAAAATAAAAAATGGTATTTTGTATGTGTGGAAATAATTATCAAGCTCTTTTGGACGGAACTTCCCGAGGTTCCACGGCCAGATCGACTGGAAAGGATGCTATGATCTCAATTTAGGCCCAAGCTTTTCTAGACAGAACTCCCTGAGGTTCCCAGGCTAGCTTGGAGGAGATTGCAAAGCAAACCTTATTTAAAAACCAATCTTTCTAAGACACCATAATCCGTAAAAACTTTATAATTATCACCACACATAAAAAATACCATTTTAATTTCTTTAACTTATTTAAGTAACTATTTAAAGTTTAATTAAACTAATATGATTAATTGATTACTCACTAATTAAATTCAAAAATTAAATAACAAAAAATATCAAGAAATTCGTTTCTGATGTGGAAGATCAGTCGGAACCGCAACCACGGAGCATACTAAGACTTTCAAGAAATTCGTTAAAACAACACTTACAAATTGATTATTAAACTAGTATGATTAAATGATTATTAACTAATTGAAAAAATTAAACTAAAAAGATTAAATGATTATTAACTAATTGAAAAAATTAAGCTAAAATGATTAAATGATTATTAACTAACAAAAAATCTCAAGAAAGTCGTTTCTGATGTGGAAGATCAGTCGGAACCGCAACCATAGAGCATACTAAGACTTTCAAGAAATTCGTTATTGATTATTAATTATTAATATTTAATTATTGGTTATTAAATATTATTTATTACTAAGAACTAACTTATTAATTATTAAATATTATTAATTAATAAAATAGAAAAATGATGTATAGCTATACATAGAGAAATGAGTAAATGTTATTACCCGCTTGAAGGACGTCGACCTCGTCGGGGACGGGCAACGGAGGCTTCACCGCTATCTTGATTGGAAGGTTGAGGAGAACCGCGGTTGTACTCCCCGACATTTGAACCACGGATCGAGGGCGGCGTTTGAAAGTCGTCGGGATCGGCATCGTCGGGACGTTGAGTTTGGTCGGGATCGGCATCTTCGGGACCTTGAGGTTCGTCGGGATCGGCACCTTCGGGACCTTGAGCTCCGTATTCGGCACCTTCCCGTAACATGAGATTGAAAAAAGGATCGTTATTTCCCCCCTAGATTGAGCCACCGTGTCGACCAATTCTCGGGACACACGTTCGGGATTGGCTTGGTGGTGGGCCACCGCCCGGACTAGACTAGGTCTTAGAGACCGTACTGTATCATCGGGATAATTTGGATTGGGAGGGGAGGGAAATATTTCTCCGGGTAGCATAACGGGAATGTAGTCGTCGGGACAAGGCTGCGATGTTCCCCTAGTAGAAATTGGGGTTGCAAATTCCTGGCCGCCCTTCGACCCCCGGAACTACCGCCGCTTCTTCGAGACATAATGAGAGAACTTTTGAACTTGAGAAATTTAGAACTTTAGAACTTGAGAACTTTAGAGCTTTAGAACTTGAGAGAATTTGAGAACTTGAGAACTTGAGAGAATTTGAGAGAGAGATGGAAGATTGTTGGTAAGGAAATGAGGGAGGAAGAGGTGGTATTTATAGGGTTTGAGGTGAGGGTGGGGTGGGTGAATAATTATTGTGGTGGGTGAATAATAGTGGGTAAAAAAAAAAAATTGAAATTTTAGGGTTGAATTCGAATAAAGTAGGTAAAAATTGTGGTTAGGTAATAAATTTCGGGTGAAAACGTGTTATTATTGCCACAAACAAACACATCACACGGATAGATGACGTGGCATCATCCTAGCCGTTGGATGAGAATCTCGGATCAGCCTCCCACGCGTCGCGACGCGTGCCCAGAATCGCGACGAATCGCGACTTTTGCCGCAAAATCGCGACGCATCGCGATCCCCAGAACACGCGTCGCGACGCGTCGAATCGCGTGTGGCGATTTAAATGTGCAGCTCTAATGTTTAGGCTAGCGCAGATGTAGACTTTATTTCAATGTTTTAAACAATAAACATTATCCAAAAATAAAATAAAAATAACCCACTTTGTCATTGCTAATGCCCACGGCCTCACCATCGATGTTGTTCACGGGAACATTGTCACTAAAATCAACTTAACTATTTATGCCACCGATTATTTATATAAATATCAACATTGTCGTAGTTAAGTATTGTTGAATCATGATTTGCGATTATTGAATTTTCATTATTTCATGATTCGATTTGTCTATTTATGGAAAGTATTGACATCCTTGATGTCAAGACAGCTGTTGATATTTCAGGAATGTTATATGTCTCATCCTCAATCAAGGAGTGATTGATTCGTTATTTCCCTGAAGTTATTGTTGAATATCACGCTGGAATGAATGAAGAGATTTGCGTGATTGTTCTAATCAGGGGAGAGATTTCAGGAGCTGTTTTATGGAAAAGAATTAGTGTGCAGCTCCTATATGTCCCGGCTAATGAGGTCCTTGTTGGACATATGTGTCCTTAAACAAGATATTTTATCCATTTGTAAAAGATTATGACAAGTCGTTGAATAAAGATGATGCTTATTATGATAATCTTATTATAGTTTCTGGTAGAGTAAAATAAAATGTTTGATCCTTAGTTCATAAAGGATGCAATTATGTATTATTATCACAACAGAGTCAATGTGAGGAAGAATTATTAATCATAATAAATGAACTTAAAATGTCCGTGACCTGATTAATTGGGTGGGAGCTCATTAATCGTATAAGGTCATTAATGTGACTAAGTGACAATCCTATTCTGGATTTTGTGTGTGTCACACTCACTAGAAGTGCATTAAGTACGAAGTGTCTTCATACTGGACTGGACCTGACTTAAACTCCGGAAGTTATCATATAAGACTGTCACTGATAACTTGGAGTTGAGTCACTAGTAGATGATCAAATGGATATTCGATCTAAGTCCTGAGTGATCTTGAGTCCGAGCTGCTGGCTTGATTGTTCTTTGATTTAACCGTTAAAGAACACAATATATTACCGTTGTTCCCAACACTATTATTTTGGGAACATGATAGTCAGCAGTAAGGGTAGCTTGGTCATAGACATGGGCATCACACAGCTCTCTTCAGAGTCATGATGATTCCCTTGATTGTCGGTGGTGAGAAGTGAGAGGTACCCGTGCGCAACTTATGAATCAAAACCATAAGTGGGTTACTCATAATATTACTGACTGAGTCAATGATGAAAATGCAATGAGGGGCATAACGGTAAAAACCGCCTGCTCGTGTGTGGATCATCAAGTGAAAGACCAATAACCCGAATTTGATTGTATCAATAGACACCCTGCTGAAATAAAGGGAATAATATATACTGTATCACTAAAGAGTATAGCCTCGGGTTTATAGTGGAATAACACCGAGGTTTGACGAACACCCTAGCAGTTCGTTGGAGCTTAAGTGATACGGGTCCATGGTCCCCAGGATAGCTCCGTAACGGATGATACATACATGATAAAAACATTTGAAATGTTTTTAAGATCATTTGGCAAGACTCATAAAACTGAAGTCTGTGACAGACATCAGATAGTTTTATCAGTAGCGTGGCAAAAGTACCATATATTGGTAACCAAAATTAACTAGCAAAATAAAGTAGAATTTGGATTTTCTATCAACATGAAAGTTGTTGGAAATTAAATTCTAAGCAACTTTACTTTTGAAACTGAGTCGTTTCGACGTATGGTTTGTGATTTAGAGAATTTCTAAGTTTGTGATCGTTTCCGTAAACTATGAAATTAAATCACATGTCACGAATTTAAATGATGGTGTGTCACCATGACATTTAAATGTGTGATATTAAGATCAGAGAATATTGATATAATTTAATTATTCGAATTTTATTATTAATGTATTATTAATAATTATTCAATATTTAATAGATTTATATTAATATGTAAATAATATATTTTTATATATTATAAAGTGTAGAAATCGAATTGGGCCTTGGAATGTGGATCCATTCACATTCGAATGGATAGAATTTGGTCTTTTCATAGTTGCGGCAAAATTACCAAATGTTTTGGTATTTGAGAAAAACCCTAAAATCAATTTAATCCATTGGATCGGTTATGATTTAATATCAACCGTTGGATTAGGATATTGATGAATTCGAAATTAATAACTTGGTGACCAAGTTTCCTTTTTCGAATTTGATTAATTAATTATATCCGTTAGATCGGTCTAAGATTTAATCTTTACCGTCGGATTGGAAATTAATTAATTATATATATTTATATTATTTTCGAATTATGGTTATTAAATCTTTTAATATTTGATTTTATCCTAAACTAATTTGATCCATTAGATCGGTTTAAACATTTATCTCAACCGTTGGATCTAGATAATGATAATTTGAATTTTAATATATATATATATATATATATATGTATATATATATATATATATAATTATAGATAAGAAGATAAGATTGGATTTTTGATTTTATCCAAATCTTTCTTATTTAATTAAATCCCTAATTAATTATATCCATTGGATTTAGATAAGATTAAATCTGGACCATTGGATTAAGATAATTAATTATATTTAATATATGAAATTCAAAAACTAGGGAGGGAATTTCTCCAATTTGGTTACGGTTTAAGCCTATAAATAGGAGGCTAATTATATACATTTTTCACACCTTTCCCCAGAGAAAAATTCGAACTCTCCCTCTCCTTCAGGGTCTGCGAATTTTCTCTCTGATCTCTCTTTCTGGTTCGGCTTAAGAGACTTAGTTCTCCGGAAGCTTAAAAAGAACCATCAGTTTAAATTTTGCGACGGAGTCCTGCTGGCGAAGCCCACACTTCGGTACGAGGATTCCAGGAGAATATCCCGGAAGATCACGGGAGTTTCCCTCAGCACCGGCGGAGCCCTGCCCGATTCAGAGCGCGCAGCCGGAAGTCGTTATTAGAGGTACGGCCTTATGCATTGGGTTAATAAATGCAACCATTTACTGCTTTCTATTTATTTCCTATTATGACTAGATTATTAATAATGATTTATGAATATTAAATTGCATAATATTTATCAGATCTTGTTATATGGTTATTATCCGATATCCGAACTGTTGAACGGATAACAAGTTTTTTCCGCTTTAAAATAATTTTTTAAATGTTACCCGGACGGTTCGGAGGTATAATTCGTGATAATTAACACGGAATCCGAGACGTGATTCCGAATAGTCCTATTTCGTTAGCACTTACAGAGATACTCTCTAAAATTTTCGAGAAAAGTCAATCAGCAATTCACGAGTGAAGTGGAGAAGGACGGGACGTTCGTTGCTGATTGTTGCATGGGGATCTCGGAAGTTCATAAAGATTTTACTTCGGATGTCAAAGCTGTTGTTGCGACAACAAGGGGGAGTTTCCTGTTTACGCTTTGAATCCTGTTTGTATTACTGACTGTAATCTTCATCTGTAATCTCTTGGTTGATTAATCTGGGTGAGTGCCCCGCAGAAGTAGTGGCAGAAAGTCCGAACTGCGCTACCAAAAAGTATTGGTGTTCCTTTACTTTTCCGCACTCTCTTTATTCCTATCGTTCACGATTATAACGTCATATTATATGTGCAACGCGAAAATACGTCTTTACAATTGGTATCAGAGTGGGTACGCTTAACGTTTGCTTTGGTTTCATAGAAAGCGTGAAATGATCTGCTTGACGATTTTCAAAATGGGATCTAGAGAATCCGCTGGAATTGTAAGGCCTCCTATACTGGATGGTTCAAACTACTCCTACTGGAAAGCCAGAATGATCATCTACATTCAATCAATCGATATCAACGCATGGCCGAGCATCGTAGAAGGTTGGGAACATCCTGTCACTGTCGTTAATGGTGTCGCGTCACCAAAGTCTCTTGCGAGTTGGGATGCTGCCGAAAAAGAAGCTGCTCTTGCAAATTCCAGAGCTCTCAATGCCATTGTTTCTGCAATTGACGAAAGACAATTCAATCAGATGGCCACCTGCACTACTGCCAAACAGGCTTGGGAATGCCTTCAACTCCTTCATGAAGGAACAGATACTGTTAGAGCATCCAAGAGACAACATCTTACCTCTCAATTTGAAAATCTAAAAATGGAGGAACTGGCCAATCAAGCTTCTCGTCTTGGAAAGGGATACTCGTCTTCAAGAACTGGCCAATCAAGCTTCTCGTCTTGGAAAGGGATACTCGGATGCTGAACTAGTTTGGAAAACGCTCAGATTTCTTCCCAAAAACTTCCTTCATAAGATTTCTGCCATTGAAGAAAACCAGAAGATTGAATCCATGTCCATGGCAGAACTAATTGGGATCTTGAAGACTTTTGAACTGAATCATCTCGACATTAAACAAGAGAAGAGTCTTGCATTTCGCTCATCCACTGGAGATTCAGGTAACTCTGATACTAATGTTGATGATCTTGCTCTACTAACCAAAAATTTTGGCAGGGTACTAAAGAAATTCAATTCAAAGAAAAACTATTCAAGAGAAGGATTCAAATATTCTTCAAATCAGAGCTCATCAAATTATCATAAAAATAAATCTGAAGAATCATCAAGATCCACCAAAGGAGTCCAATGCAGAGAATGTGAAGGCTTTGGTCACTATAGAAATGAGTGCATCGACACTGTAAAGAAGAACAAGTCCAAATCATATCATGCTCCGGTCAACTATGAAAGTTCTGAAGATGACAATGAGGATGACAATGATGAATAAGGAGGACTCGTAAATCATTTTGTTGTCTTCTCCATTCGACTCATTGCATACTCCTCTGACGAAGAAGAAGGTGCTGGTACGTCAGCATATATGACAGCAGAATCTGACGGTGAATTCATAGATTCATCCTCTGAGGAAGATGTTCAAAAAATGTACGATGACATGTACAAAAAATGGATTCAAGTATGTGATCAAAAATCTAAAGTTCTAGATGAAAATTCTGTACTAACCCTGCAGGTTGATGAATATGAGAAGACCATTGAGTCTCTCTCGAACAAATTGAACTCCTCTAATCTGGTCACCAGAAACCTTGTTCAAAAGATGTCAGAATAGAACAAGAAAATTCAAAGTCTTGAAGACTCTTTTTCAAAATTCAACACGGGAAAGGTGAGCTGGATGTAATCATTGATCAATCCAAAAGGAGTGGAGATGTTCGTGGAATAGGCTACAAAGAAGAAGAGGGAAAATTATTTCCGAAAACACCAACCATGGGACCCACCTATGATGTTAAACAATTTGATCCACATTACAATTCTGCAAATCAGGTGAACAAATTCCAACCTCGCACTAGTAACAAAAGGTTTGTATCCAGAAAAACATTTGTCAAATCTGAAAATCCAATGTTAAAAACCATTCCGTGTCTTGAATAAACTTTTACTCGTAGCACTGAACAACTTGATTCTCTTGTGAAGACTCGTGTCATGATAGGATGCGACTTTTGTCATCTTTCAGGTCATATCATTGATCAGTGTAACATTCTGTTTAAGAGTCTTTTTAATGGAAGAAAGATAACCCTTATCACTAAGGATGACTCTTTTCAAAGTTTTGATACTGGAAAATTTAAAAGAGAATGGATACCCAAACCTATTGTTCATAATTACAACTGTTTTGTTGCTTATACATCTCTTCATTCTACTGCTGAAGAAGCCTGGTATTTTGACAGTGGATGTTCTCGTCATATGACTGGACATCGAGAGTATTTTATTAACATTACCAGGGTTTGTGGCAAAGTCTCATTTGGCGATGGTCGAAGAAGCGATGTAATTAGTGTAGGAGACCTGATGCTCCCTGGCTATCCTAATTTGACGGGTGTTCTACTAGTTGAAAATCTAAAAGCTAATCTGATCAACATTAGCCAGATTTGTGATACTGAACATAATGTCTTATTCACTCGCACTAGATGTTTTATTTTTAGTGATGACCTAACCCATGTCATGTCATGGCAGGAGAAAGATCTATAGACAATTGTTATCTTCTTGTGAAAAATGATGTTTGTTTCAGAACCTCAGACGCTACATGGGATCTTTGGCATGAAAAGTTAGGTCATATCAATGATCGCCACTTGCTGAACATCTCTCACAACCAAGGCGTCATTGGTCTTCCTACTCTTAGAAAATCTCACAACGGTGTGTGTGGACCCTGCCAACTTGGAAAACAGAAAAAGAGTAGTCACAAAGCTGTCAGCTCTATTGTCACTGCCAGAGTTCTTAAACTCCTTCATATCGACATCATTGGTCCGACAGCAGTCATCAGCTCAGGGGGAGAGAGGTACATTCTTATATGTGTTGATGATTTTACTAGATTCACGTGGGTTAAATTCTTATAGGACAAAAGTGAAACTTTTGAGAATTTAAAAACCTTGTGCACACAACTTCAAAATAAAAAAGGAATCTCTATTGGAAAGATTGTCCGCATTCGAAGCGACCACGGGAAGGAATTTAAAAATTCAATGTTTGCTGACTACTGCAATGCAAATGGAATCTCTCATGAGTTTTTTGCTCCAATAACTCCTCAACAAAATGAAGTCGTGGAACGAAAAAATAGAACACTACAAAAGATGGCCAGAGTGATGGTTAATTCAAAGGAGTTGAATCCAAAATGGTGGGCAGAAGCAGTGAACACAACATGTCACATTATCAATCGAGTGTACTTCCGCCCCAAAACAAATAAAACTCCATACGAGATCTGGCGAGGTAAGAAACCAAATGTTTCCTATTTTCATATTTTTGGAAGTCGTTGTTTTGTTTTGAATGACAGGATGCATACATCAAAGTTTGTCCCAAAGAGTGATGAAGGGATATTTCTTGGATACTCTGCAACAAGTCATGCCTATCGAGTCTACAACAAAAGAACAAAGGTGATCATGGAATCTGTCAACGTTGTCATTGATGATGAGCCTCCTGCCGCGACAGCAGCTGTCACATCTGGACTTCCGAAGTCACTAGAGGACTTAATCACCATGCATAGAGAATCTTCCATAGATAAATCCTCTACTTCAACTCCTGCACTAAAGCCATCCGCTGAAGCATCATCAAGCTTACCTAATAATACAACCTCTGATGTGACACCTGAAGACGCACCAACAGCCACACGCGAAGAAATTGTTCCCTCCTCCAGAGTTGCAAAGAATCATCCCATTACACAAGTCATTGGTTCTGTCAATTCGAAGCGGAGTAAACGCACAGTTCACCAACCTTATTACAAGGAACTTGATGAACTGAGCTGTTTTACATCCCAACTAGAACCTACCAATATCAAGACAGCCTTGGAAGATGAGTTTTGGATTAATGCCATGCAAGAAGAGCTAAATCAGTTTAAACGAAACAATGTCTGGGATCTAGTCAAATGTCCTTCCAATGTCAATGTAATTGGAACAAAATGAATCTTCAAGAACAAAACAAATGAAAAAGGTGTCGTGATAAAAAACAAGGCCCGACTAGTTGCTCAAAGATGTACTCAAGTGGAAGGAGTGGATTTTGAAGAAACTTTTGCTCCGGTTGCACGACTTGAATCAATCAAACTTCTACTCGCCATCTCATGCAGCCTAAACTTCAAACTATATCAAATGGATGTAAAGAGTGCATTTTTAAATGGAGTTATTGAAGAAGAAGTCTACGTGCGCCAACCTCAAGGGTTTGAAGATCCATATCTCCCTCACTATGTATTCAAGCTAAACAAAGCATTGTACGACCTCAAGCAAGCACCCCGTGCGTGGTATGAAAGGCTCACCAAACATCTTGAAAATAAAGGATACCAACGAGGCGGCTCCGATCAAACCTTTTTCATTCACAGGTATCACTCTAACACTATCATTGCACAGATTTATGTTGACGATATTGTCTTTGGATCTACTTCAGGTGCATTAGTGAAAGAGATTGTCTCGATGATGGTACGAGAATTTGAGATGAGTATGGTTGGAGAACTCTCTATGTTTCTTGATCTACAGGTTTCTCAGACTGACAATGGCCTTTTTATCTCTCAATCTAAATATGCCAAAAACATTGTCAAAAAATTTGGACTCACTGAGTCCCGTGCTGTCAAGACACCAATTTCCACATCCATTTTTTTTAAAGATCAGGATGGTGTCTCTATTGATCCTAAACTCTATCGCAGTATTATAGGTAGCTTATTATATCTTACTGCTAGTAGACCAGATATATGTCAAAGTGTAGGTGTTTGTGCACGATATCAAGCTGATCCCAAAGAATCACACATCACTGCTGCTAAAACGATCATCAGGTATGTCTCTGGCACAATTGATTATGGTCTATGGTATTCTCGTGGTTCTCCTCTTTGTTTGACAGGTTATAGTGATGCCGATTGGGCTGGAGATGCTGACGATAGAAAAAGCACCACCGGAGGGTATTTCTTCATTGGAGAAAAATTTGGTGTCTTGGTTCAGCAAAAAGCATAACTCCATCTCCCTTTCAACTACCGAATCTGAATATATTGCTGCCTCTAGTTGCTGCACACAATTACTTTGGATGAAACAAATACTCAACGACTATGGCGTGCATCAACAAAGCCTTAAGCTTCTCTGTGACAAGGACCAAGCACATTGACATTAGACATCACTTCATTCGCGAGTTGGTGGAGAAAAAGATTGTTGTCATGGACCATGTCACGACAGTAGAGAACCTTGCTGACATCTATACCAAACCACTGGATGCGTCTCGCTTTGAAGATCTTCGACGCAAAATAGGCATCTGCCGGATCTGATATCCTTATTTACTCTATTATTTGATATTAATTTCTCTGTGTGTTTGTGTGTCTGTGTGTTTTTCATTATTTTTTTATAAAATAAAAACAAAAATAATAATAAAATAAAATAAAGCATAAAAGGGGGGGGGGGGGGGGGGGGGAATAAAAAGGGCATCTTTTCTTTGACAAAATTTGTGGGTTTTACTCTAATTATTTGATTTTTTAAAAATGGAAGTTGAATTTAATTTTAAATATTTTTCAAATCCCTCCCATTTACTCTCAATTTCCAATTTTCTTCCTCTTTTCTCGCAATTCGTGTCTTAACCACCCCACACTTCTTCATCATTTCCTTCTATCTCCCTCTCTCTCTCTCCTCGCTCTCTCCATCACTCTCTCTCTCTCTTCACCTCCCACTCTTCGACCACACGACTTCTCTAATGGCGAAGACCAGAACTGGAAAGAGTACCTCCAATGAACCCACTCTGAGGAATACGAAAAAAACTAAGAAGGCTAAGGAGGTTGCGACAGGGTCAGGCGAACCCATTGCTGCAGTTCCGATCACTGTCATACCCACTGCCGAACCAATGACGAACCCTAACCCCCTACATTTCACCTGCTCCTTCTGATCCATCACCCACTGAATCCATGCATCAGGTTCTTCCATCATCCCAACCCACTGAGACGACAGAGGACATCGTTGCCACTATTCAGGCCTCTCAGTTGACCACTGAACATCGCTCCGTTCTTTATGATCTAACCGTTCAGGCTATGCTACGCTCAATCTACTACAGTGTCTCTACCTCCACCTCTATGTCCATGCCTATCTTTTCCACCCTTGCCTCCGAGACAATTTCAGAAATGGTGGGTGTTGCTGGAAGTGGTGATAAACCGAAGGAACCCTCAGACAGATCTGCAGCCAAGCCCTCTTCTGCTACAACTGCCTCTGACGCTATACTGCCTGTCATACCCTCTGACATCTCATCAGGGTCCTCATTCAAGCCGCCATCAACTGAGCTGACCATCACTACCTCAGCCACCCCTGGCGTTTCAGATGCTACAGACAAGCCATCTGCATCCTTGTGTGCCCTTGAAGAGCCCCCCTATCGTGATGTCCTTGCTGATGTCCGTACAACAGACACCTTTCTGAAGGTTACAACCTCTGCTGATACAAGACTTCCTGCTGCAACCCACAGTTCTCCTGGCAAACAATAGGATCCACAAGCTGCTGCTTCAGTTCCCCCTGTGCAGAGGTCATCGACTCCCTCCCCGAAGTCCCGATCTCATCCTGTCACCAAGTTGGAGAATTTGGATCTCTTTGCTGACTCTGTCTTAAAGCCTCAGCTCCATGACTCTAACTCACAAGCTTCTCACATCACTAGGTCCAAACGCAAGGCTGACATTGAACTACAACACCTCAAGATCAAGCCCTCCAAAAAGCCCAAGGTCAAGCCACCTGCACCTCCTGCTGATGTCAAAGGCAAAGGAAAACTCGATGCCGAACGTGTTGCTGTCTCGAAGGTTCCCACCACGAAGAGGAAGAAGAAAGCTGCTCCCCTAAAGGTGACTCGTGCCGTACCAGCAGATGCCATCCACTTGGACTACTACGACACTACTGCGCAGAAAAGGATGTACTTCTACAGGCAGCGCAAACTCACAAATGAGCGCATAATTAGCCTCGAGAAATTCAAGAACACAATAGTCCCTGACACTCTTCAAGAGCTTGGTTTGCTGAAGGTTGCCACTCCCTTACTCATCATCTGACTGCCATGGTGTATGATTTTTATGCCAACCTTATGCGCGGTTGCAGTGAGCCATCCTCTAAGTGGTTCTCTAGAGTTTACGTGCGTGGCAGAATGTACGAGTTCTCCCCCTCCGTCATCAATCAAGCCATTGGCTGGGAAGTCTCTGAGGATGTCATCACTTTGGGTGACCCTTCTCTGCAAGACCCACAACTCATACTACGTGCTCTCTCCAAGAACGACAAGATCAAGTGGCCAGCCAATGCAGTAAACTTCAGGGCCTCCAAACTGACAGCTCTCCACTACATTCTCTGGAAGTTGGTTAAAGACAATATCCTACCTTCCACGAACTCCAACACCGTCACAATGGATTGCGGTAAACTCTTATTTGCTCTCATCTCCAAGATGCCAATAGACCTCGGTCAGATTATCTATGACAACATCATGAGATTCAGTGAGTCAAATCTTACGTCCACAAATCTACCATATCCCTGCCTCATCACAACTATTCTGCGGACTCAGAATCCTAGTATTAAGAATAAAGAGGAGATGTCTATCAATGGTGACCCCATTCTGATCAACAAGACCAGCTTCAAAGGAGAAAATTCTGATCTGATCAAGCGTGCCACCACTGTCACCCCTGCTGGCGCGACACCAGCCATCTCTGCTGAAGGCATCGAAGGCGGTTATCTGTTTCTCTCCATTATGGATCGCATCAGCAAAACCCTGGAACAGAACATTGTCATTCATCTCGCTCTGGCCAGTGAAGTGGAGCACCTGAAAAAGTGGGTCAAGACTGCCCAAGCCTCCGCTGAGGATCGCATACCGGCCAAGATCCCGGAGATTGATAGTTCTGACTCCGACTCTCCAGCCCGTGAGAAGACCTCAGCCACAGTCGACCTAAAAGAAATTCATACTTCTTCCTCCGCGCCTGCTGATTACACTACTGAAGCTGATGATTAGACTACTGATGCTGCCATGGAGTACACTCAGGAGGACGGCAACAAAAGTGACAATGAGAATGCTGAGGAAGACGCCCAAAATGACGACGACAAGGACGACAATGAGGATGATGATAGCAGCTCTGACGATGATGATGATGATGATACCTCCTCTACAGAAAAAGCCCCTCCCACCGAAGAGAAAAAAACTACTGATGATGCCGATGACGATGATTACAGTGCTGCATCGTCCTCTTCCCGCTCATCCTAAGCCTGGTTGAGTCGGTTCCTCTTCGACAATTCCTGGCCCAAGGGGGAGAAATCACAATCGTGCATGCATTTTTAGCCTTTTTTATTTTATTCAGTTTCAAACTCATGCATCACTAGAACTCGTTTGTTTGTATGTTTTGACTGCTTGCTTGATTTTGCTTTAATGAATGTTTGTTTGTTGCACGATTGTGGTTGAAATGTTTTCAGGAAATCTTCAGGTACACTAACATCTTATGCAGGTCTACAAGTGCTCAAAGTCTGATGTTGCCTCCGCTGCCATGACAACAGATGTCATCCTGCCGGCTGCTCTGCTTGTTCTGTGTCTGAAGAGCTCTGCGACTTTTTGAAATCAATTGTGCCATAAATTGCCAAAGGGGGACCTTGTTGAATCATGATTTGCGATTATTGAGTATTCATTATGTCATGATTTGATTTTTCTATTTATGGAAAGTATTGACATCCTTGATGTCAAGACAGCTGCTGATATTTCAGGAAAGTTATATGTCGCATCCTTAATGAAGGAGTGATTGAGTCGTTATCTCCCTGAAGTTATTGTTGAATATCACGCTGGAATGAATGAAGAGATTTGCGTGATTGTTCTAATCAGGGGAGAGATTTCAAGAGCTGTTTTATGGGAAGGAATTAGTGTGCAGCTCCTATATGTCTCGGCTAATGAGGTCCTATTTCGTTAGCACTTACAAAGATAATCTCTAAAATCTTCAGGAGAAGTCAATCAGCAATTAACAAGTGAAGTGGAGAAGGACGGGACGTTCGTTGCTGATTGTTGCAAGGGGATCTTGCAAGTTCATCAAGAGTTTACTTCGTATGTCAAAGCTGTTGTCGTGATAACAAGGGGGAGTTTCCTATTTATGCTTTGAATCCTCTTTGTATTACTGACTGTAATCTTCATCTGTAATCTCTTGGTTGATTAATCTGGGTGAGTGCCCCGCAGAAGTAGTGACAGAAAGTCCGAACTGCGTTACCAAAATGTATTGGCGTTTCTTTACTTTTCCGCACTCTCTTTATTCCTATCCTTCACGATTATAACATCATATTATATGTGCAACGTGAAAATACGTCTTTACAAGTATTTTCGCCGTTAAATAATAAGTATAGGTATTAAAGTGCAACATTTTTTTTTTTGCCGTCAAGAAATGAGATTAGGTGTTGAATTGCAACTTTTGTCATAGTTAAATATTTTTCACTGTCAATAGCCTATTAAATATTGCACCATTTATATAAGCAACTAGTGGACATGCACCGCGCTTCGCGCGGTGGTGTACTTTATTGTTATAAACTTGAGCATAATATTAAAACTTTGAATAATTTTATGTACCAAAATAGAATATAACTGATTTGGCCATTTGACGCGCTTATCTTTTAAGATGCTTTGATAAATGCCACAACAAACTATTTGTCTTGTCCCGGTTTACAAAAATATAATAAAAAAATTACTTTTTCAAACAGAAAACTGACAGGGATAAGTTTTGAAAAACCCCTAAAAATAATAATAAAAAAAGGGACAGGCCGGTTGCCTGTTGGATCCCAAATCACGGATCTGCGAAGAAACACAAATAACACCAAAGAAATCGAATAGGAAGATAAAGAACACGAACTTTTGGGAGAAAAAATTCTCTATTGATAATCGAAGGCAAATACAAGAAGATAAACTCAAATTCTAATGGACTTTCTATTCTCACAATCGACACTTTACAATGTGTACATGCTAGGTTTATATAGCCTCTCATAGGTGAAAGTCCTAGCTAACAGAGTCGCACTAAATTGGGAAACTACCCTAAATAATCTCGTCAAATCTTTGACTCGATCTTTGCTTGCTGCTCAAGCTATGCGCTTTCCTTGCTGGGTAGTTGCTGACTTTCCCTTTCCTGCCCGGACAACTTCTCTGTCCCCGAGCTGGTCTGCTCATATGCCCCGGGCTGGGCTTGCCTTCTATCCGGACATTCTGCTCGTGTTCACCCGAGCTGGGCTGAACTCTTGTCTGTCCTTGGTTCTGGTCGGTACCCGGGCTGACTTCCTCTGTGTGACGGACTAAGTAAAACTTAAGCTCACATTACCCCTAATGAAAATATGAGGTCAAAGTTAAATATTTGGAAGTAGATACCATTTCGAGGTTATTCTAAAGCCGTAGTTCAATAATTTAGTAATTATTAATAAAAATTAACCATATAATTTATTGTTTTAATATATCTCTCTAAGAAAAGTTTAATAGACTTAAAACATATAATCAAGTTCTTTAGACTTTAGAGTACAATTATATCTAGTTTTTTAATTTTTTAATAGAAGAAAACCATACATGATATAACTGTTGGCGTCTCGTCATAATTTTTTTTGTCGCAAAAAGCTCTAAGTAGATTGCAGACTTGGAACCAATGAATCGAATTTCGCCAATATCGGACCATTTTCACTCGAAAAATCACTGAAATGGCCTTCTCGATAACTTTTCTCCCTTAATTGTTGCTGTTTTATGGTTTTCGCGATTTTTCGGGTCTAAAAACAAGGTACTTTCCGCTCAAGGTTTTCAAGTGCAAATTCTCGAAAATTTAGGGATTTTTCGCTGAAATATGGAAAGTTGGGGACTTTTCGCCGAATTTTATATAATAGCGACAAATGTACTTATTTTTTCAGAAATTATTGAACTTTAGCTATATTTTGAACTCTTTCGATGTAATTTCATTTATTAACTTCGTATGTTATTAGAAAACCGACTGTTTGACATATTTTTTTTTGTAATTTGATGTTTTTCCAAAATTTCTATTTATGATGGCTAAAGTACACATGTTTCGGAAATTGTTGAACTTGAGGTATATTTTCAATTTGTTTGCTGTAATTTTGTTTTATAACAATGTATATAATTTATAAACTGTGAGGTTGACATATTTGTTTTTTTTTTAATATGACGTTTTTTTTCGAATTGTGAACTTATTGCGGCAAAAGTTATTATGTATCGGAAACCAGTTAAGTTAAGCTATTTAATCAAATTTTTTGGTGTAGTTTTGTTTTATAACATTCTATATAATTTATAAACTGTGACTTTGAGATAATTTCTTTTTAATTTCACGTTTTCCAATTATTGCGGCAAAAGTACCTATTTTTAGTATATTTGTTAAAATGTGTTAGTTGTTCAATTTTTTTTATATAACATCAATTGGGCAGGTTTTATACAATTCATAATTGATGGGTTTCAAATATTTTATTTTGGTGAAATATGACTTTGAATTTTTTTTTTTTGCAAAATTTATCAAAAAATCATATTTTGTTTAATATTAAATAATTAAAGAGAACATTTTGAATTACAATTTAAAACTTGTAAATAATAATTGTTATTATAATTTACTTCTATAGAATAATTGTTATTTTAAATAATAATATGTATAATTTTAATTGCAAAATAGAAATAAAATAGGGATATATATTATGTAAAATTGTAAATCAAAAAGTGAGTGTGAGTAAGTAGCCCATCATTAGTATTTTATATTATGTTTTTAGTGTAAAATATGTATGCAAATGTTTTATAGGTTTTTCATCGATAAATCCATCGATAACCGATTAATCCATCGATAAGTTCGATAAGTTTCGATAACGACAAACGATAATTTTTATAGGTTTTCCATTGATAAATCCATCGGTAAAGGATTACTCCGTCGATAACGGCAAACGATTTTTCGGCAAAGTTCGGCATTCAAATCCTTGCTTGGAACAACTTGATGAAGGAAAACAAACCAGAGTTCGAAAAGTGTTTATATATCCATTATCATGAAATTTTTTAAGATCCTAATCATAAATATACAATAAGTTTTTGAAAAATTTGTATCCTCATGTGAAAAAAAAAAAAACGAATGATCTATTTTTCATCTTGCAATAAAAGAGAGAAAAAAATTTGTAGGCTTAATCACTGCATTTCAAATGAAAAATATAGCGAATACAAAGAATCACGCAAATGTTCTATCCCGATGTGAAGGGCCGTTGCCATTGAGTTTTGAGAGTGATTCTTACCCTCTCAGGGAAAGTAGGGTTTTTCTCTGGAGAGAAAGGCGAGGCAGAGCATCAAGAAAGGAAGTTACATGTGAAAAAATGGTTGATTCATTTTTTTTACATTTAAAAGAAGACAAAAGAAAAATGAATAATTCAATAATCTTTTGCAAAAGCTGAAATGACAAACCCAAAGATGAAACACAAATCACAGTGTTAGAATGAACAAATTAAGATTTTTTACAGAGTAAACACAAAAGGGCCAAACTGTTCAAGGAACACCTTTGGTCTACGGTAATTAATTTTTTACATTCATTGAACTTCCTTTACCTTAGATTAATGACCACCTATTACACAGACGGAAAATACCATATACGGAAATACGACTGCTCAAAGCTTTCAATCTCCGATGAGATTGGAAACAATCTGGTTCTAAATCGGCGTGATTCACCTGCAATAACCAACACAGAAAAATCAATACTTATGAAGTAAATGCTATTAAAAAAAGAGTATTTAAATATACTTCTAAAAGTAATTAAGACTTTCCAACCCAAGTTCATAGAATACATCACCTTGCGAGCAGGATATTGGCATCAACCATCATTCATAACTTGCAAAAAATAAAACACATCGTTGAAGAAATAAAACACATCAACCCAATATTAAAAATAATATTTCTATTCTTTTTAATAGAAAACGTTTTTTATGAAATATAGAAATCGGGAAGTATGTGTGAAAATATTAACAAACGTCTAGAATCATACAAAAAAAAAAATGGTACGACTCCCCGACTTGCTATAGCAGCCACCGATGGGAGCTCACTTTGCATCGGAGATCTACATTTTACACCAACAATATAAGTAAAGCTCAATGGATTAGCATACATTTGAAACAACAATAGAAGAAGAAAAAAAAATCTAATTTGAACCTGTAAAACCCTAAACAAAATCTGAACCGGCCAAGCTACTGAAATAATTAAAAATAAAAAAATCCAAAGCTCGTAATATGAATAACTTCATGTCCAAGCCAAATACAAAATTAGGCATGAGAAAGATACATAAACAAACGCCGGTGAGAGAAAAGAGAGAGTTTTCTTTTTGCTCCATCGAAAGCGATCAATTGGTTCGAGAGATGAAGATTTTTTGTCGTTACCGACAATATTAGATACCTATGTGGCTATGGGATTGTTCTCCTGTCTCAAAATCTGATAAACAATTAAAAAAAATAATAAGAAAATATTATGTGTCGAAAAAAAAAACTAAAAAAGGTCGATGAATTAACCTCCTAGCAACCCGTTAGAAATCTTCCAAAAAAGAAATGGCCGTGAAGACCAAACAGGTAGCCCTGATGCGGCCATGGCTGCGACGGCGAACGGGGCGGCGATAAAGATAGATGAAAGACTGCTAGTCACCGCAACTCGGAAATGTGACGTCATGGTCGAGAGAATGAGAGTAGAAGCCGAGAGAAAGAGATCGACCGAGTGATGCTCTATCGACCGAACAATAGAACAGACCGACCGAGGCTGTGATGGAGAGAGAGAAAGAGAATTTGCGTTCAAGTAGAGAAAGAAAGATCGACGGGAATAACAGAAGTGAATGAAAGAAAGCTTTTGTTTGGTTTTTAATGTTTCGCCTCAATACTTCACAACACCTTTTGGAATTATTTGGAAATTAAGTTTCAGATACACCTCTTGGAATTCTTACAAAGCAAAATAATTATGATAACATTTAATTAAATTTATCACCTAAAATTACGAATAGCAACGTAATAGGTTCAAGAGTAATGACTAAAATATATATAAGAGAAGTAACTCAGGGTGTGTTTGTTTGCACTTAATAACTATCTGAATCTTAATGGGTCAGATTTAAAGCCATTAAGTGCATTTGTTTTTATTTTGTAAAAGCACTTAATAAGTGGGCTCTTATTCGGTCAGATGTGAAATCAAGTCTTAATATTATTAAGACCTATTATTTCTATCTCCTCCATTAATTGTTGACATGTCATCTAATATTTCTCCATTCTTCACATAGTGTTTGGCCCATTTATCTTTTTTCTATTAATATATTTTTCTCTATCCTCATCAAAACTTCAAAACCCAATAACTTTTTTTCCGAGCATCGGATTGCCTCATATGATATATCATCAGAATGCTTGCCATGAGAAGAATCCAATGACAGGTGGGAAGATATAGTTTTGATGATTTTTTTAAAATATGGAATTCGAATTTTTTAATAAAAATAAATTAACTAAAAGTTAAAAAAAATATTTTTAGCTAAATAATTAACTAAATTATCTAATTAATTTATTCATAAAAAAATTCAACGCTTTTTCGTAAAATAATGTAAAATTATTTATTTATTTTATTAATAAAATAATATTAGAATTAATTAAAATTAAATAATATTTGTCATGAATAAAATCCTGAATATTTTTATTAGTTAAAAATTAATACTATATCAAATATAAATATTTCATAATATTTAAAAAATATATTTTAAATCTTTATTTTATAATAGGTATTTCTAAAATTATAATAAAATTATTTAATTTTTATGTAATACTATACAATAAACTTAATTAAAAAAAAATACGTTCAGATATTGTATTCAGATCTTAAAAAACAAACAAACTTAATTATTTGTTATTCAGATTCAGATGTCACATCTTATCATTCAGATGTGTATTCAGATTCAGACGTCTGAATATTCATGTAAACAAACACACCCTCAGAGTAATAAGAAGAGTGCAATTAATAAGTTTGTTATTAAAAAAATTATAAATTCTGAAAATTATAGAAAGTGAGGATTCTATCCTTGGCTGTTTAAGCTACTAATTTATTGAGGGTGAGATTTTTCTTTTATATATATAGATTTTTTTTTATATATAACTCTTGTAGATAAAATAAATAGCTATAATATTCAAGATCGTACGTTTTCTTATACTTTCTTGCCATGCAATTTCAAACAAACTTTTGACATTGTTAAGCAAAGCAAATGAAATGACATGAAGTATTAGTAACTCTAATTCTAATACTGTAAATGTGTTGTTATTATTAATTCTATAATTAAATCTCATTTATAAAATATATGAATGATTCCGAAAAATCCGCAACAAATAACTCTACTAAATGAATGAAAATTAAGAAGAAAATAAAGTATCTTTTGAATATAAAAATACAATACATTGAATTTTAAAAACTGCAGTGCAACATTGTAATTATTTAAAACACCGTATATGCATATACATAGAACTCCCTTTGAGAACCCTCTTTTCATAGAGGACGTTCTTGAAAGAATATCATAGAGGTTCAACAAAATCTTTTTGAATTTAAATGGATTTTGAGAATTCATTTATTTACAAATAAAATAAAAACTTCTTACAACTCCATTTGTTATATCCTCAATGAGCAAGCCTAACAATGAAAAACTCAACATAACGATTATAACTCGCAGTCGTATTGAGAATGTAAGAGAGCCCAAAAAATACACAGAAAAAGACTCGTCCGAGATACGACAAAAAGACAATTCACCGGTCGGGCACGACGAAGGAAGCTCGTTGGAGACAGGGCCGGCCCTGACTCAACGGGGGCCCTAGGCGTGGTCAAAATTTGAGGCCCCTAAAAAAATTACATTTTATCGAACAAAATATCATTATTTGTATTTTATTAAATATTAATAACTACATGTTAATATACTATCCTTGTAATATGTCAAATTACATATTTATCTTAAATTGTAAGATATTAAATTTTAAGACTGTTATTTTTTATTTAAAAAAGATAAATAAATGACATAGAACATTAGTGTTAATCATACTTTTTTATATTAAATAACACTAAAATGAACACTTCAAAAAATTTCAGTAGTGGTCGTATCATCATTAAAATAATAATTTTGCTAGACATAATGTATACTTTATTATCTCTTAATTTAATTTTTAATTAGTATAATTTATTTATCATACGATTTTTATTAGCTAATTTATCTTTGCAATGGATCAAAATATAATTATAAACATTCTTTTACAAACAATAAGTATCAACAAAATACAATTCATTATGTTTATAAATATAATTAAAGAGAAGTGACGGTTGTGGTTGTTAGGATAGCCTAGTGGTAATTCCACACCACCTCCAAAGTGGAAGTCGTAGGTTCGATCCCCACTGCAGCAAAGCTGCCTTCAAAAAAAAAGAGAAGTGACGGTTAATATAAACATAGTTATAAACAATAGGTAACTATAAGTTTGAATTTATTGTTCACGACTCCATATAAAAAATTTAATATTATTTTGATTAACGAGAAGTGGGTCCCCCACTTTTATATTATCAATGATTTTAAACAAATAAATTAAGTTAAACTCTGAAAACTGTGAATATGGGGCCCACTACACAGTCAAAAGAGTTCAACTTTCTCTTTCCATCATAGAGAAGAACTTGGTTCCTTTACTTTTTAATTTATTTTTGAATTTCCTAAATACTAGATTTATCACTATCTGGTTAAATAGAAGATTCAGATTTATTAGCTGAATTCTTATTGGCTATTTTATGAGCTACAACTTAAATGGGGTTGACGTGGAGTCCAAGTAATATGGGTTTTTTTCTTATCTAATAGAGCCGCAGATGATGGCGTCGCGACCGGTCGCGGCGAAATCGCTGGAAATCGCCAAACTTCCCGTCGCGATGCGTTGTGGTGGTTCAGCTCGCGATGCATCGCGAGAGAGAGAGAGAGAGAGAGAGAGAGACTGTGCGACGGAAAGAGAGAGAGAGGGAGAGAGGGTCTTCCCGTCGCGATGCTGGAGCTGTTCGCGATGCGTCGCGATCCGCCGGAGAACGCCGCGATGCGTCGCGAGAGCCTCCCACATGTCGCCAGTTGCAGCTCGATTATCTAATATACTCATTCAAGCTCACTCATTAATTGCTTGGAGTTATTGCTTTCCTTATTGGGCACTGCATTAATTGTACTAATTGGGCTCATTTCCCAATGTTGTTTAATGGCACAATTAAGAAAGGCCTAGGGTTACTATATATAGTAGAGTGTGCTTAATCAGCAAAGTAACCCTCCAAGAGTAACCTAGCCGTCATCATCTTCTAGGTTATCTGCAATTCACAGAGGTGGTGTTCATCATCTCAATCAAAATCCTCAAAGCGGTGTCGACGGTGTTCGTTGGAACTAGTGAAGGCTACAACCGGAAAGTCGACCTCAGTAAGCGCAGCTTGCAGTGACAGACTCTCTCAAAAGAAGTGGTGACCAACATTGGAGCCACAATATGGTCGTAAAAGAAATCCTCGGGAGAGGTGTCGACGACGTTCATCGGAATCGTTTGAAGGCTACAGCCTGGCAGTCGACTTCTGCAAGCGCAGGTGGCTGTGCCCGACGTACTCGAGAGAGGTGGTGTTCTGTAGTGGAGCCACAGTCGGAGCAACATGACCGAATTCAAGATCAGGCTGTAACCAGCCTCAGCTTCAGAGGGAGTTCCTATACTTAAGCTGTTTTACTTTTGTAATATTGTAAAAGAATCTTGTAATCCTTTTTATGGTGATTAATCTGGGCGAGTGTCCCACAGAGTAGATAAGTATCGAACTGCATAACCAAAACATCGCGCGTTCTTTACATTTACAGCTTACTCGTTAAGTAGCTATAGCTTACTCTGTGCAAACTAGGATAAACTGACTTTACAATTGGTATCAGAGCTAGGTCACTTAATATTTTTACTTTGGTTTTCAAGGTCAGTGATTAATTTGGTCAGTTATTCTAGTTCAAGATGAATTCACGCGATTCTGTATCTCTGATGAGGCCACCTATTCTTGATGGCACGAATTATTCTTATTGGAAAGCTCAGATGATTATCTTCATTCAATATATTGATGCCAAGGCTAGGTCTGTGCTTATGAATGGATGGTCTCCTCCTTTGGTTTAGAATGATGAGCTTGAATGGGTACCTAAAGCTCTAGAGAGATGGACTCCCGAAGAGGAAAGCGCTTCTGTAGCGAATTCTCGAGATCTTCACGCGATTGTCTCTGCATTTGATGAAAGCCAGTTCAAGCTTATCTGTACCTGCAACTCAGCCAAGAAAGCTTGGAATGCTCTTAAAAACTTGCATGAAGGCACCTCTTCTTTTCGTACTTCCAAATTGCAAATTCTTGCTTTCCGATTTGAAGACGTGAAGATGAACGATGAAGAAACCATCTCAGATTTCTATGGCAAGCTTCGGGACATTTCAAATCAAGCTTATCAACTTGGTAAAGTCTACTCTAAAGTCATGCTGGTGCGCAAGACTCTTAGATCTTTTTCAGATAGATTGTCAGCTAAAGTCGCAGCTATTGAAGAAGCCAAGGATGTGACCAAGATGAATCTGGATGAGCTTATGGGTTCTCTACAAACCTATGAGATGAATATGACTCAATCCAAGAGGGAGAAAGGTGTTTCGTTCAATACCACTATGGAGCACTCACCAGAGTCGATTACAGACACTTCCCTAGAAGACTTTGCTCTACTCACAAAAAACTTTGGAAGAATGCTGAAGAAGTTCAACAAGCGTCCTTCTTTGAAACAGGGGAGTAGCTCGAATCAGTCTTACAGCTCTGGTAAATTCCGCTCCAAAAATGATAAGAGTGTTGGTGATGATGAACCGGTGTCTCGCGGTGTCAAGTGTTACGAGTGCGATGGCTATAGTCATTTTCAATCCGAATGTGCCACTACGTTGAAGAAACAAAAAGCAAAGTCCTACAACACTACTCTCTCAGGTAATGGATCTGAAGATGAAGATGATAAAGAAGGAAGAGTCAAGCACTATGTATCATTCTCTCCATCTCATTCATCCGTAGATATTGAAGACCTTCCAGACTCGGATGAGGATGAAGTTGTTTCAGAAGAAGATCTGCAGGCCACCTATCAAGCTATGTTCGAAAAATGGGTTGAGGTGTGTAAAGAAAATAAGAGTCTTATTGCTGCTAACACTTTGCTCTTGTCAGAGAAAAAGGCCCTCTGTGCTGAACTTGAAGAGCTTGGACTTTCAGTGAAGCTCAAGCCGCGAAACTAACTTCATACATGCAGTCTCTTGGCAAAGCTACATTGAAACTCTCCGACAAGGATATGAAGATTACCTCATTGACAACTGTTTTGCAAAAGTTCAACTCTGAAAAATCCAAGCTTGATGAAATCTTAGATTCTGGTCAACTCTCAGGGAATCGATTTGGATTAGGGTTCTTAATGAGTGGTGGTGAAAGCCTTATTTCCAATCCAGTTTTTGTGAAAGCTGGTACTCATATGATGTCTCTCTCTCCTAAAAGGAATGTTATAGGCAAATCATCTAGGAGTGTCAAAAACCATTCTAAGGAAAATCTATAGCTATCATGAAGAATCAGAGTCTGAGTCTCAGCTAGCAGATGGCTATTCTGAGTCGAGTTTAGTCAGAACTTCATATGTGAATAAGACTACCAGGTGTGAGTTATGCTCCTTCGTTGGTCACACTGATGCTCAATGTTTGAAGCTCTTCAGATGTATTATGGAAGGAAGGACTTCTGACAGTATAGCTAAAGCAGCTGCTCCTCTTATTCATTCTAAGTCCAGTTGGAGTCCTAACTTCAGACGTGTTTGGGTACCCAAATGCAATCGAGATAAGAGGACTGAAACTATCATGGAGTCTATTAATGCGAAGATTGATGACAACTCAGATGGAGTTCAAGCTCAATAATTGAATAGTTCCCCTCTTTCTCGGTCAAATGAAGACTTTGACTCTACAGCTCACGTCAAAGCTACAATTGAAGCTACAGATGGATCTCCTGTTTCAAAATGGAACCAGACTATTAGTACCTCTCAGCAAGGTACAACTGCAGATTGGGCAGGTAGTGCAGTTGACAAGAAAAGAACTACTGGAGAATATTTTTACATTAGCTCAAAACTAGTCCCTTTCAGTGAAAAACAAAACTCTGTAGCTTTCTCTTCAGCTGGAACTAAAATTATAGATGCTGGCAATAGTTGGTCTCAGCTATTATGGATGAATCATTTTTTGAAGGATTATGGAATCAATCAACAAAGTCTTTCTCTTATGTGTGACAATCAGAGTGTTATTTGTTTATCAAAGAACCTAATTCAGCACTCTCACTCTAAGCATATGGATATTCGACGCCATTTTCTCAGAAAAGTTGTTGAAGACAAAAGTATTGCTCCGAAACATGTGGCTACATCTCATCAACTTGCTGATATTTGTTCCAAGCCTTTGGGCTCAGCTCGCTTCGAAGAATTGAGAAGCAAGTTGAGAGTCTGCAACATGTGATCAATTTTTGAGTCAATTAGTCAATCTCGTATTTCTTGTTATTTTTGGTTTATTAATATTTGAATTTTTTCACCTTGACTTAGTTCAAATATTTTTAAATTTCAAATAATCAATTTTTGACTAACTGACTTAAATCGTGGGTTTGGGGTTTGTATTTACACACAGACTATACTATAGTCTATTTGGGAAAGCTTTATCATGGATTTGACTTATGTCTGTTCTCAAGTGCCATGTGTCCAAAAAACTTCATGTTTTTCCCTCCACTTTTTATATCCCCAGTTCCCTAGTCGATTTGAATTCCTTCATCACGTTTTCTCGCATTAATTCTCGCGATCTTGAACGAAATCCAAGGTTTTACTAAACCTGGTTTAACTTGTTTTAAAGATCATCATAGTCTTCTCTACATAGTTTGGGTTTCATGATTTCTCTCGCAAGTTATTTGTGAGAAGAGGCTGGTTCTTTTGCGACTTTATTACCTGGCTGTTATCGATGTTCAGAATATTTATTGCCTTGTAGAAGAGCTTCTATAAAGGTTATTGTTGTGAACAAAAGTCCAACTTAAGCTCAAGCTCAAACTAAAGCTCCTACTTCTAACGCTCTACTTTTTTCTAGTCCGTCAAGACAAAGAGAAAATGTTTCTAAAGAAGTTAAGAAAGCTTCTACTCAGTCCAAGATACTAGCACATTCCAAGTTAGCATAGCTGATGCAGATTCAATTCGGGCAATCTTGGTTCTTCGTTGATAAGTGATGAGGATGCGCAAGCAGCTCTAGAGATAGTTGTTGCAGTGAATAAAAAAAGTGTTAAAGAAGCAGTGGAAACTTATAGTGCAAAAAAAGATCATGATGAAGGGTCTAGCTCGTTTGAAGATGCTTCGAATGTTACATTTTTCACTTCCTCTTCGAACAACGTGAATCAAAGGGAACATCGGTGTGTAACTCAAGTTTCTTCCGCTGATGAGTCCAAAGAGTGACCCGTATCTCCATTCCCAGCTCCTTCATTCCTGAGATCCAAGTCTCAGTTGTTCCTGCTTCCCAATTCAGATTTTGATCTCATTCTCCTGTTGCAGATGTGTCTGCGATGCCTCATTCAGATCCTATCTCAGTTGATCCTTCAGCTTCTAGCTCTCAGCCTCATCTATCTCAAGGATTCATGTATATTCTTGTAGATTTATTTACATGTAATCGTGTTGCACCTACAAACGCATCCCTGACTGGATTTATGCTGGTCTGAGATTAGGAGTTTGATCGTCTCAAGTTCTCAAGGGTGGATCTGTTTAGTGTATCAGGGTGAGTTTTCATAGTATCTCCTACATTGGTGAAGGAATCTTTGTGCAAACTTGAGGCGTCATCAAGCCACAATTCCTATTCATTCTTCACCAAGATTGTATGCGTGCTTACATATGAAAAACTATGTCTTTGGGACGAGTTTATCTCCAAGTCCATGCTCACGTTTTCAGGATAACAGTCATCCTTCTACACTCCAACATCTGGACCAACTGTCTTATGGCTGCAGTCTCGAATAAGGACAAGACAAGTTTTCCACATCCTTATTGATATGCCATATCATGGATTCACAGGTGATTGATTTTGATGTTCTTCCCTTGGTTATACAAGCTCAGCTATTCAAGTCCAGAAGTAAGAAATCAAGCATGACGATATAATGGTTAGTTATTGGAGAGTACTCTCATTCATCCTCTAAGAGATCAAGAGCCAACTCCCGCTGCTCCAGAAGCTCGTGCTCGAATTCCTCCTCCTACTGTAGATTTTTCTGTAATTCTCCTACCGGGCTATTTCACAACTCAGTTATTAGCTAGTAGTTCTCTCTCCAGCCAGGCGTATTTGTTCTCGTCTCTCCTTGTGGATCTTTAATCTCACAATTTTGTTGTTCCTTTAAGGACATATTTACAAGGGTCCACGATGGTAAGGGGTCCTGAGTTTGATACTCTAGAGCCTCAACATGAGGTCAAACTATTTAGAGTTTGGATTGGATTAGACAAACCATTGCCTTTGTTGCTGCTCAAAACAACTATTTGCATGCGCCACTGTTGGAAATCCAGCTGGCCATCTCTAAGGTTCATGGCATTATATCTATGATTCGAAGTATATAGCTTTTATTATAGCTGCTAAGATGAAAGAAATGATTCCAATAATTACAGTTCTTATCACAGAGTCGCCATTAGACATGCATGACACTGCCTAACTATTGAAACCGAGGAGATACCGAAGGTCAAGCATGCCTCGGGTTCTTCAGATTCTATCAAGAAACTAACCTTGCATGATCCTTCTCAGTTATCCTTTGGCAATTTGACAACAATAGGGGAGATTTATGTGTTTTTGTAATCAGTCTAGCTGCAACACCGTTCTCAGTTCAGCTGCAGCAGTGTTCTCTCTGCATCAACCAGTCTTGTACAGTCTACCGTCTCCTCAGTGTTCAAGTCAATTGGCCATTGTGTATTGTATTATTCTTGCGGTCATCTGTTCTGTGGTAATCATTATTTGGATTGCTCTAGCATGGATTTCTTTTATAATTCGCACATCACTACATATGTCTCCAATGCAACCAATCAACAAAGACACTTGGATGATCAAGATCGTTTGTCAACTGCTTCAGTTCTCGTCAGTTGTATTTGCTCATGGATTACTCACAAAATGCCAAAGGGGGAGATTGAAGATTCAGATTTGTTAGCTGAATTGTTATTGGTTATTTTATGAGCTACAGCTGAAATGCATTTGACGTGGAATCCAAGTAATGTGGGTTTTTATCTTATCTTATATACTCATTAAAGCCCAGCTTCGAGTTATTGCTTTCCTTATTGGGCACTGCATTAATTGTACTGATTGGGCTCATTTCCCAATGTTGTTTAATGGCCCAATTAAGAAAGGCTTAGGGTTACTATATATGGTAGTGTGTGCTTCATCAGCAAAGTAACCCTCCAAGAGTAACTTAGTCGTCATCATCTTCTAGGTTATCTGCAATTCAAAGAGGTGGTCTTCATCATCACAATCAAAATCCACAGAGAGGTGTCGACCGTGTTCGTTGGAACCAGTGAAGGCTACAGCCGGAAAGTCGACCTCAGCAAGCGCAGCTTGCAGCGACAGATTCTCTCAAGAGAAGTGGTGACCGACATTAGAGCCACAATCTGGTCGTAAACAAAATCCTCGGGAGAGGTGTCGACGACATTCATCAGAATCGTTTGAAGGCTACAGCCTGACAATCGAGTTCTACAAGCGCAGCTTGCTGTGCCCGACGTAATCATGAGAGGTGGTGTTCTGCAGTGGAGCCATAGTCGAAGCAACATCACCAGATTCAAGATCAGGCTGTAACCAGCCTCAACTTCAAGGGGAGTTCCTATACTTAAGTTGTTTTACTTTTCTAATATTGTAAAAGAATCTTGTAATCCTGTTTATGGTGATTAATCAGGGCGAGTGTTCCGCAGAGTAGATAATTATCGAACTTTATAACTAAAACATCGCGCGTTCTTTACATTTACAGCTTACTCGTTAAGTAGCTATAGTTTACTTTGCGCAAACTAAGATAAACTGACTTTACAATAACAAATTGGGGCTAGATGATGATTAACTGGGACAAAACATGATCTATCATGATACGCATGTTATTTTGGAGTTAAATCAATTATGATATAACTATTTTATTTTAATTTTAAATATTTTATTTATTTTTCTTATTTCTCAATTTTTTAAATGTTGCATCCATTCATTTTATTCTATATCGTTTTAATTTCGTTTCACTTCTCTAATATTTTCAATTCAAATAAAGCCTCGTATTTATTTTTCATCGAAGGCCCTGTAAAAGTTTGGCCGGCCATTAAGAAACATCATCCTTAATTTTATATTTATAGTCAATTTAGACATTACAATTTTTACGGAAATATATTATATAGTATATATTTTATATATACATGTGCACAATGATATGAAAACTTCACGCAAACTTCCATAAGACTAAAGGACAGTTATTGAATATATTAAATGCTTAAATTGTCCTAGTGATGCATGGCTCTCACAATGCTCATTCTCATGGCTTCCTCGCTCGAAAACAGGTCGGGAACTCTCACCACAACATCTTGAAGCAGCATTCCCATAACGCTCGAAATGCTGACGTGAAGTATCTGAAACTCGAGCTCTCTGAGCGCGTTCATGAGCCTCGCCGATGGGTAATTCTCGTCCCGGCACTGAACCCTAATCATTGCCTCCGCCCCAAAAATCTTCACGTCAACCTCCATCGAGCCGCCGAAGCTCGAGAGCTCCGTAGAGGATCTCGCTTGATCCACGGATGACGTAGTAGCCGTACTGGTACTCGTGGAGTGCCAGGCCATTTTGCGAGTCTTGGTAGGTCTTAGTGTTTCAGACTGGTCAAGCTTCGTCTCAAGGCGATCGACCTTTGCCTTGAGCTCGTTGATGTAGACGACGGCGTCGGCAAGGAGAGACGCCTTGTCCATCTTCGAGACGTTGGGAACAACGGACCGCAGCGCGTAGAACCGGTGGTTGAGGTTTATGCGTCGCTGTCTCTCGGCTTCAACGTGGTTGGCGACCGGAATAAGGCTATCACCAGCCGCCGGTTTCCTCGGTCTCTTCTTAACGCAGTTAGTCGAGGTTGTCATCGTGGTGAAATTTCCGTCGGAATCGGACGGTCCGCTTTCCGATGAAGTTCCTGAGATACGTCACATAATAGAATACTATTAGGAGAGTCATCAACATGTTACGAGTTGCTTGTGTCAATTAAATATGTGAGTCACGAGAGTAACTTAGAGAAAATTGATATCAATATAGATAAACAATATGATCCATGAAAATTATTTATAATTTGAACTTTTTATTTTGTCGTTGCCGTTTATAGAAATATAAAGGTGTAATCAAAAGTATATGAAAATTTAAAGATTTCTTCTTTTGGTTATCCTTGTCCTTTACTTCTTATTCAATGGATCGAGTGTCATATATAAATATACTTGCAACCAGAGTATCAAAACTAATTCCAATTTAAACAGCATAATCTCAAGCTTTTAAATATTATATATAATAAATAGCCGAAGTCATGAAATTTTATTTTCAATTGATTTTTTTTTTCTATGTATCTGTTCATTTTGAGTGTATACCTCATATAGAAGAATTTAACATGATAAATATCAAAATCAATATTAATTTTGGTTTCTTCACTTGTGTTAGTTGTATACGACTCAATATCAACGGATTGAAGGTGTCAAATACAAAAGACATAAGGACTTAGGCCAACTCCACTCGAGCTCTGTAATCAGCTCTATTATCAAGTTTCTACTCCGGTGGAGCTTTAATTCTCACGCTATTATAGCGTGGGATTGTGCTGTGCAATTGTGAAGCTCTACATTTGGCGTTTTACTATTCCCAGCGCTAAAAAACTTTTTATTTATTTTTTAGTCCTTCATAATTTATATAATAGTTAAGTATCTATAGTTTATAAAATTATTTGATATTTACCCCTAATATTATTTATTAATAGTAAGTATTTACATAAAAAATTATATATGAGAGTAAAAGTATTTAACTTATATAAAATAATTATTTCACATAATTTAGAAGACAACATTTTAAAATATAACAATGACATTCGTAAAAAAACACAATTATAATAAAAAGTAATACAAAATACAATTACATTGGAAATTCATACAAAACACAATTACATTATATAACAGTGCAAAACACAGTTAAATTAGATGATAATTCTTCTAAGTTATGTAAAAAGTAATTTAAAAAAAAATATAGGAGTATAAGTATAAATAAGAGATAAAGAGGAATAATATAGAGTGAAAAATAGAGTTCGGTTGGAGAGAAATTACTGTCTATTAAAAACGAAGTGAGAAATAGAGTGGTCGGTTGGAGATGGCCTTAGCACGGTTTAAAAAGGTCAAGGGTAACTCCCGTCACAATTGATTATAAAGTCGAACCCCATAATACTTCCAAGAGAATAATTTAAGAAAGCAAATTTTCAGGAATTTGTGTATTTATTCCTTACAATTCATTTAGGATATACCGTGCAAATTTATATAAAAAAAAAAATTGTGTATATGTGCTGCAATATTATATATATATATATATATATATATATATATATATATATATATATATATATGAAACCAACACCTTACAACATTATATAGTTGACGAAAAATAGGCAAAAGAGGGTCCATGAATATGTACCTATCACTTCTTTCTTGAGATTGCTTACTTGTATCTTCTCTTCAAGAGGCAAAATTCCAAGGAAAGGAATACAATCTCTTATCGGAGGAATCTGAGCTTCGTAATTCTCTTGGTCGTTGAATTTCTGAACACAAATATCACTATCATTATTTTTGCAGTTATTATTAGTCCTAGATCCAAATAGGGTTTTGGCCAACTGAAGGAAGCTCCAATCTTCCTCAATGAGCTCCGATGAACCCAATTCAAGCACTCCTATGGGAGTGGAAACGAACACCAACGTCTGGATCCCGTGCAGGCGAGCCTCTCTCACTCTCTCGTACTCCCCCTGAAGCTGAAAGGCGTTCCCTCCAGCGATCCACACGTGCGTGCCGTATCCGTACACGCGGCCCACCACGCCCGCCCCACCTGCGAACGACCGCATCACCGACACCGTGTAGAACCACTCGCTGTCCGTGATCGCCGCCTCCGATCTCTCCGCCCCAAGCACCCCAACCACTCCGCCTAGGGTTTGCTCTGATCCTTCTTTGCCAGGCCTTTTCGTGGGAGTGGCCGCGTTGGTTTTGCCGCCGCCAGAGAAGTGGCCATCGCACCATGACAATAAAACGTCACCATTTCGGGTGTTGTCATCCCTACAGGCCTGCCAGAAAATGGCGTAGGCCCACGGCTCAGGTCGGGTCCGGACGAGGAACTGGAGTTTCTCTTGGACCGTCGCCGCCGTGACCCGGCTATCTTGTACTTGGCGGATTATTGACACCAACGACGTAGAGGAATTGCATGAAGACAATAATTCTTCCATATAAGCGATACTATAATATAATCTTGATATAATATAAAATAGTATTTCTCAACCAAGTAAAGGGTTTTTGCGAGGAAGATAATAATTTTAATGTGGGTTTTTAAAGGGAGTGATTGTCCTAGTACTGTTGTTTATGTCACTGTTTATTAGGATCTTTTTTCCTTATGAATTATGATAATAATAATAATTTATACACGTGATAAACACTTTGAAGTGGGACAACTATAAATGGTCTATACTCTATACAACCTACGGTACTGCTAAGTGAGGTTGATTTATTGGATTGAGCGATCTCGTAATAATTTTTATATAGTAATTAATTGTTTATCAATGGTATTTCATTCGACAACTACTTTGTCTTTGATATAAATCACATCAATTCTAAAATTTCTTATTTTTCTGATTGGCTATATCGCCACGTACATATCCATTGTATGATACTACGCACGCATGCACGTCATAGCGTCATAGGAGCAATAACTAGGGCAAACTTTGGGACCCATTGAGCTGTTTAATTGTGTACGTTTTTTCTAAAATAAAATATTTTCGCGTCTTTTGTGTTAATTAATTTTATTTTTCGGTGCGGTAATTTTCTTTTCACTTTTGTTGGTTAATATGTAACAATAGGATTTCGTTAGGGACTGGTTGACATTTACCTTTCAATGATTAAATCATCTTTATTTATAGTAGTTTAATCGATTTGAAATTATAGACGTGAAGAATAAACTAATAGTTGTACAGAAGGATCGAAATTTCGCGATTTTCGAACGATTTTCGAGCGATTAATCGCTAAAACTTATCTCGGTAACTTATCGCGATTTTTCGATTCGAAAAGCAAGTCACTTATCGAGCAAAGTTTTCAAGTGTATTTTTTCGAAAAGCTTGTTACTTTTCGGTCAAAAACGATAAGTCGACCCCAGTATAGTTTTTTCTTTTTCGCGGTAAAAGTTCCAATTTCTTTTAATTTTGGAATTTAAAGGTATCTTGAGTGTTTTGAAGTTTAAATATTGTATATGTATGAATCATGTCAAATTTTCACAATTTTATTCTATATTTCATATAGTTACATAGAAATCTATTAGGTTAAATGAAAGTTCAAGTTTGAGTTTCATGATACTTTGATTGTACATTATAGGTTTTGAATCAAATGTTATTGTTGAATTTGATTTTTTTTTAGGTTTATTAAGAAATATGGATGAATTATAATAGTTTGTGTGATTTTTTTTTTTGGGCAGATTTTGGGTGATTTTAGTGTTTGTTCGAATTGTTATATAATTGCGGTAAAAATATTTATTTTTCAGAAATTGTTGAACTTGAGCTATATTTTTAATATTTTTGATGTAATTTCATTGTTTAACAATGTATATAATTAGGAAACTGTGAGTTTGGTATAATTTTTTTTTTTGCAATTTGATGTTTTCCCGAATTGTCCAATTATTGCCGGAAAAGTACGTATGTTTCAGAAATTGGTTAATTGAGCTAGTTAATCGACTTTTTTGGTGTAATTTCATTTTATAATATTGTATATAATTCATAAATTGTGTGGTTGACATAATTTGTTTTGTAATTTGACGTTTTCCAACTATTGAGGCAAAAGTACATATTTTTAGGAAATTGGTTAAATTGAGCTAGTTCTTCAAATTTTTTTTATACAACTTCAAGTGGGAAGATTTTATATAATTAACAATTGGTGATTTTAAAATATTTTATTTTAGTAAAATATGACTTTGACTCTTTCCAAAATTTATCAAATAAGCATATTTTTTCTAATAGTAAATAACTAAAGAGAGCATTTTGACTTACAAGTTACAACTTATAATTTGTAAATAATAATTGTTATTATAATTTATTTAATTTTTTTATAGGTTTTTCATCGATAAATCCATCAATAACCGATTAATCCATCGAAAAGTTCGATAAGTTTCGATAACGGCAAACGATAATTTTTATAGGCTTTCCATCTATAAATCCATCGGTAAACGATTACTCTGTCGATAACGGCAAACGATTTTTCGGCAAAAACGGCATTCAAATCCTTAAAAAGGTACTATATATGGAGTTTTCCTTTATATAGTTTATACTTTATACAGTCAAAGCTGTGAAAAATAAATGTTTGAAAGAGAAGTCAACGCATTCTATATGTCACCGTCCATATACAAAGGTTAGAGATATTTGTGGCACAAGTAACAATTTATTTTTAAAAAAAAGTAATGATAAGTTTCAAATCTGTTTCAGCCTAATAAAGTACCAAAATTTTGATATTATATGTAAGACATGTTAAAAAAAAAAAAGTATCTGGTTTATATATGTTACCAGAGTATTGATACTTTGTTTAGCTAAAAAAAAAAAAAGAATTGAAACTTATCTTTAATTTTTTTTAAAGAGAATCAATATTTGTTCCGAAGAACAACCTCAAAAGTTATTTAACCAAAATAACTTTTGGTACTTGTTAATCGTGCCTGAGATTTTTGGGGCCCTAGGCGATGAGATTTTTTTGGGGGCCCTACCATAACTGCAAAATTCAATTTTGATGAAAAAGTATATACAATATCTATATATAAATAAATTCTTATTCAAATAAGACACATTTAACAATTTTATAAGTAAAAGTACTAATCAACTCTGCATAATCGAGTTTTTTGACCATGTCTTTTTGGATAGACAATATAACTAACCACTCAACCTATCTTGAGACATGATTGATCGAAGATAAGACTTGATCAATTTTAACTTCAATAAGTTTTTTTTATGCATGCACAACTCTGACTGGTATGGTTAGCATAATCCATAAATTATATGAGTAAAGTGGGAATAAGGGGCCTTAATTAATTTGGGAATGGGGGCCCAAATATTAATTAAAAAATTAAGGGACCAAAATAATTTGGGAACTAGGGGTCCAAATATTAAAGTTGAGTGGTTTTTATTATATTTTTTAGGGCCCGTAAATTTAATTTAAGTTATTTTAATATGTAAAAAATTAATTTAAATGATTTTGGGGCTCTTAAATTTGATTTTTGGGGGCCCCTAATATTAAGATTATTTATTTTACTAAAGGCGGGCGGCTACTCCGCCTCCCCTCAGGCACGGCCATGTACTTGTATTAGAACTTCATATTGATCACTTTAAAAATGGTACCAACATTTTTTACTTAGCTAAAACTTTGAGATTTTGGCAGTTCCTTGGAGGTTATGCGTGACTAGTGATAGGACCATTGATACTTTCTCACTATGTACATATATAAGTCTAGGAATCTTTGAAGTGCACCACAAAAGTCAGAAAAAAATAATAATTCAAGTTAGGCCTGTAAATAAAACCCGCAAATGCGGGTTTTTAACCGAATCCGGTTTAAAAAAAAAAATCGAAACCGAATTAAAACCGGGTTAAACCAAAACCAAATTTTGAAAAACTCGTTACCGAATCAAACCAGTTCTGGGATTCGGGTTTTGAGTTATAAAACCCGAAACTCGGTTAGTAGGTTACTAAAACCCAGATTTTTAAATACATATTTAATTTATTTTTATAATGTTTATAAACTTGATTTTGCCAAGTATTATATTTATAAACGAACATTAATACTTACTCAATACTCACCCAAAAACGACATCTATGTTTACAAAGTTTGGATTGGTATATTTAAGATTGAATAATATTATGTATTAATGGATTTATAATTGTTTTTACTTCAAATAATAATAAAAAAAGTAGGTTAAAATCGAGTTTGGGTTTAAAATCCAGGTTTTCAAATAAAAACCGAGTAATTACCCGAACCCGGATTTCCGGGTTTTGTCTTTAAAAACCGGGTTCAGGTTTGAAAAGTCAAAATCCGGAAATCCGGTTTCGGGTAATGAAAAAAAATCGGGTTTTTTACCCGGTTTCAGCCCTAATTCAAGTCTTCACCAAATTGTCTTATGGCCCTTCATTGCCAAGTCAAGTTGTCCAGCGTCACGTGTATAACGCATAAAAATCCAAATGCGTTAGGACGCGTAGGTGAGACGCGAACCATAGGTGAGCCTCGCGTCGCGTATCACAGGCGAACGCGAGTCTCGGTTCCCTTATCATACACATACGTACGGGAATGGCTGAGTTTTTGCCTCGTAATAATGAGCAATCAAAGTCAAACTTCTCTTTAATAGCGTTCGAGTTCATAATGCAGGCGTGATATGACGTTCACGTATGAACGTGTTTTTTGTTGAGAAAAAAAAAGTGCCGTAGGCTCTTGATTGCCAAGCTTACTAAGGATGACAATATATTAATTTTAAGGTTCTTTCCACCTTTCTTTCGTGTATTTTTATTTTTATTTTTTTCTAGGAGTATCTTCCTTCTCTCTATTTTTTTAATTATTTTTCTTAAGTTCTTCAATCCAATTTTCAGCACTCAATTTGTCTCCGGTATTTTGATTTTATACCTTGTGTTTAGGTCAGATTTATGCTTAAAAAATACCAAACTCGGTTTTTTCTTTCAAAATACTAACTCAGAGGCGCACGGGTAAGTGGTGTTGGGGCGCCGAATTCAGTGTCTTAAACAGTTTTCATATTAAGCGTTGTATCTTTATCATTTCAACTCCTAATATTCCTTTTGCAAAGACAGTCTTCTAAGCTTTTATATCATAATACAACATAGCTAACAAGTTTGTATATGCATTCATCTTTTGCAAATCTTCCGCAGTCAAGATTTTGATGTTTCTTGTATTTTTTTTATTTTTATTTTTATATATATTCAAAATTAAATTATTGTTTTTTTAACCGGCAAAACTATATCTTTCCACCTGTCATTGGGTTCATCTCGTCGTAAGCTTTCCAACGGTATATTGTACGAGTCAATCCGATGTTGGGTTTAAGAGTTGTGGAATTTTTAAGTTTTAACGAGGAGAGAGAAAAATAAATTTGGAGAGAGAATATGAGGAGATGAGTGAATGTGAATAACAAATTGTAGCTCTTAATGGATAAGAATTGAGTGTAGATACCGAATAAGTGGCAATTCATACTTATTTAATAAGAAAAAACCAATGCATTTAATGAGTCTAAATCTGATCCATCTTATTCAGAGGTTCATCTCGTCGTAAGCTTTTCAACGTTGTATCATACGAGTCAATCTGATGCTGGGTTTAAGAGTTGTGGAGTTGTTAAGTTTTAAAGAGGAGAGAAAAAAATAAATTTGGAGAGAGAATATGAGAAGAGGAGTGAACGTGAATAACAAATTGTAGCTCTTAATGGATAAGACTTGAGTGTAGATCTAACCAAATAAGTGGCAATTCAGACTTGATTTAATAATAAAAAATAAATATATTTAATGACTCTAAATCTAATCCACCTAGTTCAGAGGTTCATTAAGTGCAAGCAAACACAGTCTTAATGACTGTTGAACAATATTATTCTTAATGTGTGTTCGTTTTATTTTCAGATCTACAAAGTTTTCTACGATTCTATTTCTTTATATACCAAATGTATAATTTTTATTTATATTAATTGAGTATTTCTTATGTATAATTTTACAAAAATCTCATCAATATACTAATAAAATCAAACTGGCATAATGAATACTGGTTTTTAAAAATATTACGAAAATTTTATATGCACATGTACTTGGCCCTCCGTATATTTATAAATTTTAGTTGTGAACGCAAATTACCAGACCTTATAAGCTGGAGTAGAGCATGCCTACTGTATCATAGCAATTAGCAATATAAGATCTATTTCCTTGGATGGATAAGATTTGATTTATTTATCTTTTTCTTTCTATGCCTGAGCTTTAAATGTTATGTCATTATCATTAAGTCTAAAATAAGTAGTTTCCAATGTTAAAAAGGAATCATTTCAAATTTGTCATTTACAAATAATAATAAGCCATTTAAGTTGGTCTAATTACAACAATGATAATTCATCGTTTTGTTTCCTTTTTCTTACGATCAAAATCATTTTTTCATTCCGATATTCATCGCTTAGTTACTCAGATTGAGTCTGTTGTGTTCTACTTTAGCCCGAGATGCTGTAATGAAGTCGCGCATGGCCTTGCCAGACTCGCGATTAAGTCTAGAGGGAATATAGATTGGTTGGAGTCTGTCCCGCCTAGTATTGAACCTCTTGTTGCACGTGACTCGGTTTGTAACGAGGGAGTCCCGACCTTTGTTCGGGACGTTTGTTTGGCTTCTGCCGCTAGTAATATGATGTGGAGTACTCTTCCCTCTAGAGCCGCACCCGTTTAGGGGACTCGGAGGGTTTAATGAGGCTCGTCTTTCTTTAAAAAAAAAATCATTTTTTCATTCTATTTAGTTTCATGACTTTCTTGATTCAACTAACATTTACATCCGCTTGGGCAGCAGAACCAAAATTTTTGTATGAGGTTAGATTTAAATTTTTAATAAAATTTAATTTGAAGTCATTATATTAAAATTAAAAGAGGTTAAATGGAAATCTTATATAAACATAGATTAAAAAATAAAACTACAAAGTTAATGTATAATTTTTTTTAATCGAAGGGGGTGGTTCCACTCCTTTCTTCTTTGAGTCCGCCTCTCCTCGAACAGCTTTGAGAGAGAGAAGAGAAGAGAGTACACACACTTCTACAGACCAATAGCCAACTATTACTAGGGGTGAAAATTTTCTAACCGTTTCCCGGTTTTGTCCCGGTTTCGGTTCCGGTCCCGGAATGGTTTTAAAAAAAATAATAGAAATTTCGTTTGAAACTGGGAACCAGTACTTTCCGGTTCACGGTTTATAGAACTGAGAACCGGAACGGGTACCAGAAGCCAAATTTCCCGTTTTTTTGTGCCGGTTTCGGTTTTAAACTACATAATTTTAGATGTTTTCATATTATGTCGGTTTTAAATACTTTGTATGTTTATTGTAGTTTTTGGGTTTTATGTTGTTTTTTATGACTTAAACTACATGTAGCTAGTTTTCATTATTAGGGTTTATTATTTCCCATTTTTCATTCTCGGTCCTTTCAATATTTCTTTCTCTCTCTCTCTCATCCATCGCGACGTCATTTTCTTCTCTTCGCCGAAAACCCTCCACCGTCGATTGCATGTCTTCGTCTCCAAACTAGAAGATTTCGCTCGCAAGCACAATCTATGTCTCGTGTTAAGTTTTTGTTTCGGCCATTGATTTTTTTCGGCCATTGATTTTTGTCTCGTGTTAAGTACCGAATTTTTTCACAAATTTTTTCTTACTTTTTCCCGGTTCTGTTTTTTTTTTTTTTTTAAAAAGGAAAATTTACAACTGGAACCGGTACCGAAACTAAAAACCCCCAATTTTTAAGATAGGTACCAAAAACAACTAATTTCCCGGTTCCCGGTTCCGCTTTCACCCCTAACTATTACTAGTTGGTGCACTAATGAAGAGTCATGAAATTCATCTATCTTTCTAAACAAATATTTCACTATATACCAACTACTAAGTTTACAAAAGTCATTATAAATGAGATTTAGAGAGAGAATTGTGCAAATTCACTAGAACACTTGTTATCCTTTTTATGAATGATTTTGCGATATACCTATCGCGGTTCATGCTCTACCCATGGATTAGGGTTTTTTAAAATCTTACGAAAACAATATTTATATTATATGTTGTTCCCGTGATATATTCGTAATTAGACTTTTGATCAATTTGCAGTTAACTTGTATTTAAATACTGAGTGCCACCACCTCTCTCTCTCTTCTCGGTCGAAGTCAACTACCATCAAATGACCCAAAAGGAAGGATTTTTGACGAAAACCATATTTATATTATATGTTGTGCCCGTGATATATTCGTAATTAGACTTTCGATCAATTTGCAGTTAACCTGTATTTAAATACTAAGTGCCACCACCTCTCTCTCTCTTCTCGGTACAAGTCAACTACCATCAAATGACCCAAAAGAAAGGATTTTTGCCGGGAATATCCTCGTGTTATCTTACAAGTCGACAATGCATTTATATTTAACAACTAAAACAATAACATCAATTGGTTTTCAATGCCACGTCTTATTGAGATCTTATCGAAATGATGTAGGGTTCCTTACTCGATCCACCACTCACTCACTACGGGGTGGAGTGTGGTCGAAAATTAATATTGATTTAATAGAGAAATGAATGATCAATTGTTTTTTCGTATTGTTATTCTGGAAATGATAGGGACCGCTTGATTGAAATATTTAATTGACTTGCGACAAATTGATGTTTGATGAACGTTGTAGCTAGGATTCGCACTTCATAAATAAATATATATATATATATATATATATGTATTTAGAAACTTATAATTATTTCCTTATATAAATCAATACGAGGCCAACCATTTTGTGTTATAACCAATTAAGAAGTGGGCTACCTAGCAAGGTCTTTTGTTTTATTTATGGGTTAATGACGGCGAAAATACCCAAAGTTTGGTCAAAGAACCCCTCGTGTATCCAAAGTTTAAAAGTAGTGGCAAAAATACCCAAAGTCACATTTAGGGAGTTGACCACTCCATTCTTGTAACGCCGTTAACTTACCCCTCAACTCTAGCCACGTGGACAAATCTGTTTTGTTAAGCAGGGTTTAATTAGTTGTATTAAATAGTATTAATTAGGTTCGTTGTTTTGTCATAAACGAGGCTGATGTGGACTAATTGATGTAGAACAAATTACAAGAACAATGAATTTTCTTTGAACAAGCTAATATCTCATCTTTTTCTTCACCATTCAACTACTCCAACGTGAAACAACATCCCCTATATTAATAGGGTTACAAATAATTGATCGAAAATTGAAACTAAGACAAAGAGGCAATAACAGCCATTATTCAATCAATAAAATAAACTAAAACAGGAAGCAAAATAATGAGTAATAAAGCAGGAAAATCATGTGGCTAATTGCCACAATCTCGGTTATTTCTTTTCGAGAATATCCGCATCATTCTCCTGATGTCAAGAAAATTCGTCCTCCAATTTCTTAAGGCGTGGTGGCACTAGGAAAGTCGTCTTGTCGGGCGGCTTGGCGTGTCGCTTTTGCACAAACTCGCATTGTGACTTGTCGGACGCGTCGCCGAAAAGATGTTCAGACATCTTATTGCGTAGTTCCTCAGGGACCAAGACAAAAATAGTTGTGGATATTTTCACTTCATTCCCGAACCAAGCCACAAGAATTGTATGTGGTTAGATCTTTCTCGGCCCACTTGGCATGATCGTTTTGGTGGGCTTGTTTGGCACCAAAACAATCACATCATTCGCCACTTCATTGTACTTCGTCGTGTCGTCAATAGGTTCGTCGGCCTCGTTGTATTCTGTCTCGCCATACGCCACCTCGCCTCACTCCGATTCGTCGTGCACAGCCACGCCATGCTCAGCCTCGTCATTCATGGCATCACCGTATTCCTCTTCGCCGTATTCTGATTCATCGTACACGGCTACACCATGCTCCACCTCGTACATGGGCTCGTTGTACTCCTCCTCGCCATACTCCGAATTGTCGTACACGGCCTCACTGTGTTTCGCATCGTCGTACGTTGTATCGTTGTACACATCGTACACGGGTTCATCATAGGCGATCTCGGCGTACTCCGCCTCACCGTCGACAAACTCGCCGTACTTTGGGATATCCACTTCAAACGCCGCTTCCCATCGTACGAACTTCGGGGCCGCCTCATGTTGATGCATCTCATGACCGTAGCCTCCGTTATTCCACCCGAATGGACTCTCGCGATCGTCCTCGGTGTCGGATTCATCGCACTGATTTCGATTTTCCGATTGATGTTGCAACATCGCATGCATCTATCGGCTCAACAACTCTATCTGCGCATAAAATCCGTCGAAATCTTCACGCCTCACAAACTCGTCTACGAATGGATCTTGAACGACCTGTTTCTTCGGCGCCATCCGCGTAGAATCGGTTGGCTAACAAATTACAAGAACAATGAATTTTTTTTTAACAAGCTAATAGATCATCTTTTTCTTAACCATTCAACTACTCCAATGTGAAACAACATCCCCTATATTAATAGGGTTACAAATAATTAATCAAAAATTGAAACTAAGACAAAAGAGGCAATAACAACCATTATTCATGCAATCACATAAACTAAAACCTAAAGCAAAATAATGAGTCCATGCATAAATCGAGGATATTGAATTGTTTTTTTTTAATGAGGTGGCACTATCGGCCAAAGTTACAATGCACTCTCGCATTGTTGGACATATGTGTCCTTAAACAAGATATTTTATCCATTTGTAAAAGATTATGATATGTCATTGAATAAAGATGATACTTATTATGTTAATCTTATTATAGTTTCTGGTAGAGTAAAATAGAATGTTTGTTTCCTTAGTTCATAAAGGATGCAATTATGTTATTATTATCACAACATAGTCAATGTGAGGAAGAATTAATAATCATAATAAATGAACTTAAAATGTCCGTGACCTGATTAACTGGGTGGGAGCCCATTAATCGTATAAGGTCATTAATGTGACTAAGTGACAATCCTATTCTGGATTTTGTGTATGTCACACTCACTAGAATTGCATTAAGTATGAAATGTCTTCATACTGGACTGGACATGACTTAAACTCCGGAAGTTATCATATAAGACCGTCACTGATAACTTGGAGTTGAGTCACTAGTAGATGATCAAATGGATATTCGATCTAAGTCCTGAGTGGTCTTGAGTCCGAGCTACTGGCTTGATTGTTCTTTGATTTAACCGTTAAAGAACACAATATATTACCGTTGTTCCCAACACTATTATTTTAGGAACATGATAGTCAGCAGTAAGGGTAGCTTGGTCATAGACATGGGCATCACACAGCTCTCTTCAGAGTGATGATGATTCCCTTGATTGTTGGTGGTGAGAAGTGGGAGGTACCCGTGCGCAACTTATGAATCGAAACCATAAGTGGGTCACTCATAATATTACGGACTGAGTCAAAGATGAAAATGCAATGAGGGGCATAACGGTAGAAACACGAAATGCAATGAGGGGCATAACGGTAGAAACCGCCTGCTCGTGTGTGGATCATCAAGTGAAAGATCAATAACCCGAATTTGATTGTATCAATGGACACCCTGCTGTTATAAAGGGAATAATATATACCGTATCACTAAAGAGTGCAGCCTCGGGTCTATAGTGGAATCACTTCGAGGTTTGACGAACAACTAGCAGTTCGTTGGAGCTTAAGTGATACGGGTCCATGGTCCCCAGGATAGCTCCGTAACGGATGATACGTACGTGATTAAAATACATTCTGGATAATTTTTAATCATTTGGCTAGACTTATAAAACTGAAAGGTCTGTGGCAGACGTCAGATAGTTTTATCGTCAGCGTGGCAAAAGTACCATATCTTGGTACACGAAATTAACTGATAAAAATAAAGTTAGAATTTATATTTTATATCAGTACCATGTTGTTGGAAATTAAATTCTAAGCAACTTTGCTTTTTGAACCAAGTCATTTCGACTTACGGTTTGTGATTTACGGATTTTCTAAGTTTGTGCTCGGTTCGATAAACTATGAAATTAAATCACATGTCACGAATTTAAATGATGGTGTGGCACCATGAAATTTTTATGTGTGATATTGAGATCAGGAATTATTAATATAATTTAATTATTTGGATTTAATTATTAATATCTTATTAATAATTAATTAATAATTAATGAATTTATATTAATAAGAATATATATATTTAATTATATATATATATATATATATATATATTGTAAATCGACGTGGGCCTGCATGATCTAGCCCACACGAGTTTGACTTAGCTAGGGTTTAATATTTGCGGCATAAGTACCTAAAGATTGGTACTTTGGCAAAAACCCTAAAATCAATCTTATCCTTTAGATCGGAGATGATTTAATATTAACCGTAGGATTAAGATGATTTATTTTTGACCTAACCCTAATTCTAAAATAGTAGCTTGGTGACCAAGCTTAGGGTTTTTGAATTTGACCTAATTAATTATATCCGTTAGATCGGTATAAGTTTTAATCTTTTCCATCGGATTGGAAATTAATTAATTATATATATAATATATTTTTCGAAGATAATGATATAGATAAAATCGAATTAGGCTTTTTACCAAGTCTTAGAATATTTGATTTTAATCCCAAATTAATTTGATCCATTAGATCGGTCTAAGATTAATCTAGGCCGTTGGATCTAGATAATTAATTTCAAAATTATCATTATATATATATATATATATATATATATATATATATATATTTCGACATTAAAATAAGTAGATAAGATTGGTTTTTTTATTTACCAAGTCTTTCTTATTTAATTAAATCCCTAATTAATTATATCCATTGGATTTAGATAAGATTAAATCTAAACCTTTGGATTAGGATAATTAATTATATTTAATAATAATTTTCGAAATTAAATATATATATATATATATATATATTCGAATTACATTTAAATAAGAGGATAAGATTGGTTTTTTTATTTATCAAGTTTTTCTTATTTAATTAAATACAAGTTTAATTATGACCATTGGATCTAGATGAGATTAAATCTCAACCATTGGATTGAAATAATTAAAGTATTTATATATATAATTCGAATTTTTGAGTGAGAATCTCTAATTCGGTTACGGGCCAAGTCTATAAATAGGGAGCTCATTTACAACATTTAACAAACCTTTCCCCAGAGCAAAAACTCGAGCTCTCCCTCTCTCTCTAGGGTCTGCGAGTTTTCTGCCTCTGATCTCTTTTCTGGTTCGGCTTAGGAGACTATTTCTCCGGAAGCTTCAAAAGAACCTCAGTTAAATTTTTGCGACGGAGTCCTGCCGGCGAAGCCCACGCTTCGGTACGAGGAGTCCAGGAGAATATCCCGGAAGATCATGGGTGTTTCCCTCAGCACCGGCGGAGCCCTGCCGAACTTCAGAGTCCGCAGTCATAAACGTCAACTGAGGTACGGCCTTATGCATTGGGTTAATAAATGCAAACATTTACCGCTTTCTATTTATTTCTAATATTTCGACTATGATATTAATAATGTGTTGTGAATATTAAATATGTAATATTTATCGGAGCTTGTTAATATGGTTATTACCCGATATCCGCTTTAAAATAATTTTTTAACTGTTACCGGGACGGCTCGGAGGCATATTTCGTGGTAATGGAGTCGGGAATCAAACCCCGATTTCCAACACGCATTACTATATATATTCAGTGTAAGAACAGGTGGCACTATTGGCCAAGTATACATATATTATAAAAGGGGCTCTCATTTGAGTCTCATAGGGATTGAACCCGTGACCTCTTGAATGCAGGTGTATTGGAGTTACTATTAAGCCAAGCTTGCTTGGTTGAGGATATTCAATTGTAAATGATACTCAATGTATATCATTTTCCTAGCTTGCGAGACATTCGTCCTTGAATTTTAGATATTTTTTGGGTTGCAATTCTGCCAATATCGCCACACTTATATAAACCCAAAAACCGTAACTGTAAAAGACTTGAATAGATATGTTGATAGCGAAAACTTGATCAAACACTATTGCGGCCCAAATTTGGTTTGTGGGTCGGGCCCATCGTTGTTTGTTGCCTTTTTTTGGGCTTAAGGCTTGAACTCTGAAATAAGGTAGATATGACCTCCCCTAACCGGGCGGGGCGGAATCGGGTCTAACCCGTTACTGCAAAGTCTCGAGACCTCCACATAGGCGTTCGAACCGGGCTCAGGATATAGATCGACGACCGCTGAGAACCGAGACCTCTGTAGAAGCGCCTGAGGGCCTTCGTGAAATTAAAATATAGCCGTTCATGCCCTTGCGCGCCATTAAGCATAAGGCGTGTGTGGGTGCGCATATATCTGTTGCTATCGGTACGCGATGCGTTCTGAGGGCGCGTCTATTTATTTTTATATTTATATATGTTTGGGCCTTTTATTTTTTATAAACGGGCTTCCGGGGGGCTTTCTTTGGTCGAAATTGATTTTTATTAATTTTGAAAAATACTCATAATACGATCTACACTTCCGTCGCCACAACACAACGTTTCAAGGCTTATTGCATTGTGCTTTTCTTCCAACTCATCGGGTACATTCGTCGGAGGTTTCTTCGAAAGTCTATTTGGAAACGCATACCAAAATGACATGGAAACCACCTTGTCCGTCTTTGCGTCTTTGTCGATCAGAGCAAAGTGATCCACGCTTGGTCGAAGCTTTATTGACTTGTTCGGTGTAGGCGTCTCGATGGCCTTTCTCGGCACTAAAGCAACATTGACCTTCTATGTTGGGTCCGACACGGGTCGCAAACAATAAGAGACATCCTCACATCACAATCATCGTCCTCCATTTCATCGTACATGGAGCTTTGCATACACTTATTCCCATACACGGCTTCGTTGTAGCGTAGACACCAGAATTTTTGCAAAAATGATTGTAGCGGTCGTCTTCGGTGTTGGATTTTCCTCGATTTTGTTGTCGAGCCTATGCCTGCACATAAAACCAGCAAATGTGGGTTTTTAACCGAAACCAGACCGAATCCGGTTTAAAAAAAAAAAAAACGAATTAAAATCGGGTGGAACCGAAACCGAATTTTGAAAAACCCGTAACCGAATTAAACCGGTTCCGGGTTTCGGGTTTTGAGTTATAAAACCCAAAACCCGGTTAGTAAGTTACTTAAAACCCAGATTTTTAAATAAATATTTATAAATATTTAATTTATTTTTATAATGTTTATAAACTTGTTTTTACTAAGTATTATATTTATAAACTAACATTAATACTACATCTATATGTAAAAAATTTGGATTGGTGTATTTAAGATTAGGTAATATTATGTATTAATGGCTTTATAATTGTTTTTACTTCAAATAAAAAAATTAAAAAAAAAGTGGGTTAAAACCGGGTTTGAGTTTAAAATCCGGGTAATTACCCGAACCCGGATTTCTAGGTTTTATCTTTAAAAATATGGGTTCGGGTTTTTGAAAAGTCAAAACCCGAAAATCCGGGTTCGGGTTTCGAGTAATGAAAAAAACCGGGTTTTTTTACCCAGTTTCAGCCTTAGTCGAGCCTCTTGATTCTGCAACAATTAATGCAGCTACCTTATGGGTCAACCATTCTACTTGAGCGTGTAATCTTAATTTATCGTAATATGAACACAAGTATACTTATATATCCTTTCTGCTGACCATCAACTTTCTCAAATATTATTGGGAAAAAACAAAAAAAAAACTAGTCTAACTTGGATAAGAAAATATCCAAATTAAAATAGTCTCAATATTCTCTAAAGGACAATTCATGGGACAAGAAAACAAGCACCAAGAAAAAATAATCCATGTACTCGAGATTATATACATTAAAGAAATAAAGATGAATGAATCCCATGCGTTAATGAATTAATTGCCATTAATTGGATATGTAAATATATCTGATTTTTAACCACTTGATGTTTGTAAATGAAGTATATTTATCGAATTACTCAAAGTTGGTTAGATTTTCTACTATATTTTACTAATAGTACTGACATGCAGTGGCGAAAATTATATATTAATGTACCAGTTTTAGCTGGATTTTTTTTTTTTTACTATTTTGGTTTTGAACAACGACCGGAAATAATTTTTGCAAATCGGACTAGGTAAATTCCTGGTCACGGTTTTTATTTTAAATATTATACTTAGTAGCGGTAGTTCAATTAAGACTCGAAGGGGTTGTAGTCCTAATTTTTTAAAAAGTTCAAGATTTAACTAAATTTTATTTATTTATATAGCCCTCAGAGTTAGTTTCCGAAATCTGCTACGTACTAATATATATTTTTCTATATAAGAATTAAGAACCAATAGAACTTCAATTTCAAATCGTTTGTACTATGATTCAAGCAGGTAAATCGATCCCAATTGAAAATAAGATCACGGTTTATGCCGGCATTTCCTGGTTTCAAAATTGTAGTTTTTACTTTTCACAGTTTTAAGACTAGTACAATGTCGATCTCAACCGGTCTTAGAACCTGTAAATTTTTTTATACAGAACTGAAACTAGAAGAAGTTTTTAATTAAAGCTCAGATCTGAAAACCTGGAGCGGGATGTAATCATAAAAATAATCAAAATCCCATTTTCAACCCTATAATGACATGCACAAGTAAGCAAACTGCGACATGCTAACTAAAAATAAGATAGCGAAAGAGAAAGCGTCTTATATATGTTACACATGATTCATAAGTTTTATATCTTGTAAAGGAGGGGATAATGATCTTGATTCATCCCGCTGAACTCCCTGAGTTTTTATTTTTTAATTAATTCGAAAAATTAGTCAATAATCCGACAGAAATAAGAATATGTATCGATGTAAATCATACGTAGATTGACAAGCAATGCAAGAAGTGGACAATTAAAAAGGCTCTCACTGTTGATGTTTCCTCTTGAACGAATACCGTGTAATTCAGTATGATATTGTTGATTTTTTTGCATATTATTTCAAAAAAGTGGAATTTATCACGTAGAGACCCGACAGATTCCAAAATTGACATGAAAGGTAGAAGAGGTTTTTTTTATTATTATTATTGTAGGACTTGTTGTGCTGTGTGAAGCTTAATTATTTTTCAGACCCAGTCGTGTCAACTATCATGTGAAGCTTAATTATTTGTCAAACTCGGTTGTGTCATGTCAAGCTTAGTATGAGTAGTGAAATATGGACATAAAATCAGATTTCGGGTCTGAATTTGTCATTTTGCATTTTTTTTTTAATTTCTGGATCTAGAAAAATCCAGATCCAGCAATTCGGATTTCGGATTTTATCGTAACTAAAAGTTCAGGTTTTAGTTTTGTATTTTTTTATTACTTTTTAGGACCGTTGGATCTTATGATCCAACGGTCTCGATTTAAAAATAAATTTAATCTTAATATAGTAAATATATAATCCGGATAAAATCTGAAACTAGAAGTTCTAGCTCTATATCTAGAGTCTTTTTCTCAGAAAAATACAGTAATTGGATTATTATATCTAAGTGTTAAAGAGATAGTACTGGAAACACTCCAAATTAAAATTTATTAAAGTTACAGCTAGTACATAACTCGCATTGACAACGAACAACAATAATACTTCTATTGAAACGGATTTGGATGATATCAATACTAATTTTGTGATTTTTATTCAAAAAATGTATAAATACTTTTTCATCATTGATAATGGTGGATCATTTGCAACTAAGGCCCTGGTATTTAATCAATACTTTGTTTTGCACGTGGAATTCAGATATAAATGTCCGTTCACACTTCAAAATCAAAGAAGTGAACAGAATTTGTTACTATATGCTTTTGATTTCGACTAAATTATATTCTAGGCGTTAACCAAAAAATAATATAATATGCACGTATAAGGTTATTATAGATGAATTCGACTACGAATCTACTAATTAACTCAACGTGATAAACATGACTAAATTAACTTGGAGATTTTGACAAAGGGCCTCCAATAAAACATACCTATATATTTATGTGTGTGAAAATGCAAATAGAACCATCATGTATTTCCACAAAATCTGTCGAGTCGATGGTTTGTATTGTACCACGCGCGTGTTTATGTTGATCAATATATATATGCAAATATCTTAACAAAAATAGGACATATGAATAATCATATCTCTTTGAAGAAGGGTAATTAGCGGGTCAGGGTATCCAATTATTTTGAGATATATCCGGAACTTAGACTCGGATTTTATGTAGAGAGAAATACGAAGAATACGAAGAACATGTCTTTGCAAAATAAAATTCGACTTTCTCAATGAAAAACTCAATTTTTTTAATTCATATCAACTAAGGAATTACAAGTAATGCAATCCCTAGAGGACTCAAATCATAAAGAACACTAAATATATGCAACAAATGCCATAATCAAATAAACTAACAATGGCAATATAATAATAAAAATAAATAGCATAATATTCTAAAATAAATCTCAGTTATTTCTTTCCAAGAATATCCGCATCATTCTCTCGGCGTTGATAAATTCGTCCTCGAATTTCTTGGGGTGGGTTTGCGATAGCTACGTCGGATGGCTCCTTCGCACATTTTTTTATTGGCTTCGCGTGGACTTCATCACGATGTTCGTCCTCCTCGGGGCATCTCCTTAGGTTTCAACGGAAAAATAATTTTGGGTTCTTTCACCTCTTTCTCAAAGCGAGCCAGAATTTTTTACTTCGCGAAAAGGTTGCTCGGACTCCACAAAACATTGACCTTCACCGTTGCAGTCAAATACGACTTGTGAACAACACGAAATATAGTCGTGTCACTCTCGAATTGCTTCTCATGATCTTTGGCCTCCTTAAGCCCAGTCTCATCATACACTGACTCATCTTGCTCAACGCACACGTTGTCGCCGTCTACGGCCTCGTCGTACACGGTTTTGGCGAACTCCGCCTCGTCATACACGGGCTCGCCGTGCTCATCGTTCATGGGTTTGTCATACTTTGTCTCACCGTAAAACGATTCGTCGTACACGGCCTCGCCGTGCTCCGCCTCATCGTACGTCGTTTCATTGTATTCCGGGATAGCCACCTTGAACGCCGCTAGCCATCGCGCATCTTTTGGGACTGCCTCACGTCGACGCATCGCGTGACTGTAGCAGCCAAAATTATGCTCGAATAGGTTTTCTTGGTCGTCCTCGGTGTCAGAATTGCCTCGGCATCGTTGCTGCATTTGATTCCACCTGAGCCCCAAATCCGTTAATCTCTGCTCGTCTCACCATATCCTCTACAAAAGCATCGTGAACGGCTTGCTTCTTCGGTGCCTCTACATAGAAACGAGTGGCTCTAATATCAATTAATGTAGAGAGAAATACGAAGAACACATCTTAATTTGCGAAATAAAACTCGACTTTCTCAAGCAAAAACTCAATTTTTTAATTCATCATTAACTAAGGAATTACAAGTAATGCATTCCCTTATATAGGGGATTCAAAACGATAAATGAAACTAAACATATAAGGCAACAAATGCCATAAATCTCATCATCAAATAAACTAACAATGGCAACCTAATAATCAAAATAAATAGCATAATATTCTAAAATAAAGACTGAAAATTGCGTCACTTAATGTCGGAATCTCGATTATTTCATTCCAAGAATACCCGCATCAAAAATCCATGTTATTAAAGATATGTGCAGAATTTAAATCCGAATTTTGAAATCAAAATACCAGAATATTCGGACGTTGCTTGTATACAAAGTCCATGTGTACCACTTGCATGTTTATGTTGATCAAATATGCAATGACAGATTTAGCATCTTCTTGAAAATGATCAATTATGAACATGGGTCTTAAATTCAAGATTTATTCTCTTCTTCATGATGAACGAATGTCAATCAACTATCTTCTCTTATTTTCTATTTCTCAAACCTCGTGACCTGAGAAAACTTCATAAAATTTGTTAATAAATTGTGTGTGAAAATCCAATCGTGAAAAGAAAAGAGGTAGGAAAAAAAGAAAGAGAAGATCATGATGAGTTGCAGAGTTGGAACAGAGAGTCCCTTCTTTTTGACAAAAATAAAATTCTTTCGATTTCATATATATAGTTTAATTAATTTGTGAGGCATTATTTAATATTTAAAGTATTTTGCAATTAATTAAAAGTATTTGAAAGTTAAAAATGCTATAAATAAAAATATTTAAAAGTGTAAGATATAATCCATTTACAGAACTTCTCAAAGTAAAAATTTATAATATATCCCGCTTACGTCATAGGATTTTGAACGATTGCGTAGAAGTTGTCTAGTTAGTATGTAAATACACTGAATGTCGTGAAAATTTTCTAGTATGTAATGTTTATTATTGTGTAAACAAAATTGAATGCAATAAAAGTTTAATATTATTATTATTATTATTATTATTATTTAGGGAAAATAGCGGCACAAGTACTCAAAGTCTTTGAAAAGTCGTCATTAAGTTCCCCTTTTTTTTTTGGTAGGCGAAAGTTGCCAAACTCTTATTTTGTGTATTCTGTCATATTTTCGTCTAGAACCGCGCCATGTGTCACGTTTTTAAACCCATTAAATATACCATTGTTTATTATTGATAAAATCAATTTAATTTTTTAATTAAAAATGATTTATTGAATAGGTTTTAAAACGTTACACGTGATGCGGTTCGGGGCGGAAACATGACAGAAGATATAAAATAAAACTTTAGCAACTCTTGCCAATATGTTTAACAATAATAATCATATGATTATTTAATAACAATTTTTAAAAAAAGAATAATATATAAATAAAAAAACATATTAAACAATTATTATTATGTAATGCAAAAGCAAAAAAAAAATATCATGCAAACAAATAAAAACAATTTTTTGTTAAATATAAATATGACTACTATTTTTTTAAATAAGTGGTGTGTATTTAATTATGTCTTAACTTTTTAAACAATATGTATGTGTTTATTGGTTATTATTATTAAACATATTAAACATTTTTATCCGACTAGTCAACCGGATCGGAAACAGAGTTCAAGTGAACTGTGATTTGTATTTCGTTCTACTCACTTTTTTAAAAATAAATAATTATAATCAATAATGAATTTTTAAATTTAAATATTCAATATTTTTTATTATTGGGAAAAAATTATTAAAAAAAATTATTAAAAAAATAAATAAAATAAAATTATAATAAATAAAATTAATAAATTTAATAAAAAATATTTAAAATAATAATAATTACGTGGCATGCCACGTGGCGGTCAAGTGCCATGTGGCATGTCACATGGCAAAGGCTAATAGCCACATGGACAAATTTTCTCGGTCAACTACCAAATGCCAAGTTTGGGTACTTTTGCCGCCATTTACGGAGGTTGTATACATAAGAGAGCATTTGACCAAAGATTGGGTCTTTTTGCCGCAATTAAGCCTAAAATAAAAGTTTAGCAACTTTTGTCACCCCAAAAAATAAAGAGAACGTAATGTCAATTTTTTAAAGACTTTTGATACTTATGCTGTCATTTTCCCTTCTTTTTATACACTTTTACATTAATATAACCGCAAAAAACATATTTAAGTATCATGATTCAAACATTAACAACATACGGCAAATACGTGAACTATATTTGAACCAATTTCAGATTATTTAAAAAAGAACTTAAGGGGTTTAAAATGATATAACCGAAAACCTTTCGAAATATATGTGAAACGTAACGTTATCACTAATCAGGGAAAAGATTTGTGAAACTTCCTGTCAGGTCGGGATTATTTACATATATCGAGATAAATCTTTCATTGTGTTTGAACATCGAAAGATCGAAGATAATTCTCAATATCATGTAAAATCTAATGCTCGATATTAGAAATATATCTCGGTAGAATATCCTTTCGAAGATAATGGGTTCGATTTTCGTAATTTTAATTTTGAGAACGCATGTGTTGTGTTGGTATAATATCATAGTCCTGAAGTCTTGATAACATTCGTTGTAACTCATCTTGTAACGGATGTGAAGCATAATTGAAGATAAGACTGAAACTTTAATAGTATGTTAATTCAAAGCCTATAATTATTATATATTGCCGAGTTTTACTATCTTTAGCGTGTCACTTCACTTCTATTAGGCACTAATCAGTATGATTAAAACCATGGTTTTAAATATCGATATCGTTTCGCACTCTCCATTTTACGGATATATCGCTTGCCGACGGGCATGCCGATGGATAAATCCGAAGAAAAAGATATATCGCTTGCCGATAATATCGCATTATTTCACGGATATATCGCTTACCGATCGAAATATCGACGGATATTTCGGAAAATATTATAAGTATTTCAATCATATATTTATATATATGATAGATAGTTTGTAAATTACCTATTTAATAAATAAAACGCATTCATAAATCATAATTGTAGAGGGCGATTTTCACCGCCCTTTTCCAGTCACAAGAATAATCAAATGAACACAATAATAATATGAACACGAATATTCCTGATTTATTATATTCCCAAAAGGACTCGGTTTCTCCCGTTTATTAGCTGGACATTCGAAGTATGATGAACAAATATACGACGACGCTCTCTAATCTCAATATAATCAGATTACAATAGATCGGTACTCAAAAATACAAAGGACTCTTTAAGATTGGCGTTTCTTTCTCTAAGAACTAGTTTTTCTCCCCCTCTTCTATGAGGCTTCTCTTGCCTTTTATAGAGTTTTCCTTTTGTCCTCTTCTCGGCTTTCTCCTTTCATCATTCGTTTCCTCAAGTCCTTTTTTTGGGAAAGCAGGGCAGATTTCTGCTTTATATCGCATCCGAGCAGACTGTCATTTTGGGTAGGTGGGCTGCATTAAATGCACATCTCTTCAGCCGTCATTGGGCCCTGCGCTTCGTCGCTGACGCTTCATATCGGGTAGGTAAGCTTCATTAAATGCACATCTCTTCAGCCGTCATTGGGCCCTGCGCTGATCATCATGACGAAGTTCCTCGAGACGAGCGTGATGGGCCGCTTTATCGCAACTCGCTTCTGTGTGGCCGTGCTTTCTCGCAGTTTAACTTCCTCGGGGATAATCCTCATCGGGGATGGGCCCTCGAGCGATGAACTTCCTCGGGGATAATCCTCATCGGGGATGGGCCCTCGAACGATGAACTTCCTCGGGGATAATCCTCATCGGGGATGGGCCCTCGAGCGATGAACTTCTTTGCTGCTTTTCATGTCGTTTGTGGGAAAAACGACACGAAAAGTGTTGAGGGGGATTTGACCAAATCCGACCTCAACAATAATATTATAAAAACACATAATATTACACAAAGTCACAAACATAGAATATAACATAATGTCAAGTGTCAACATAACATAGAACAATAAAGTAGGCATCATAATAAAGTCTTAAAGTACGAAATACAAACATAACTACAAACATAGAGTACGAACTAGAAATATGAACATAATAGCCCGAAACCGTAACAAATGATAATCATCAAGTTTAACATACAAGTTGAAAATTTAACAAACCCTAAACATAAAACGTAAATCTCGAGCATACCTTGCGATTTTCCCCTAAAAATATTTCACAAACCCTAAAAATACTAATTTCCCTCAAATCAGCAAGCAAATTCGCAAATAGCCAAAATAACATGAAATAAGTGGAATTTCCATAGACATACCTTGTGATTTTCACCAAAAACATGCGAAATATGGGAAGATTTGTGCTCCAGCTCGCGAAATTCGACGGAGAAGAGAGATACACCGATAGCTAGTCGCGAAATAAGAGAAAGGAGGAAAGGGTTCTGAAGCTAGGTTTTTTTTTTGGAAAATCAAGCACTTCATCCACGTTTTTAGGCTTAACCGAAAAAGATATTTTTTCGGAAAATCGAACGACATATCCCGATAAATCCGAAAACGACAGCGATTTATTTGGAATATCGTACCGCATATCTCATTTTAGCGGCATGTCGTGGATATATCGACGATATGCCGCGATATTTAAAACCATGATTAAAACGAATCCTTATCAATGTAATTCAATGGAAATGAATTCTGTCAACTAGAAGGCTGAGGTACTTATAATAAAGTATCCAAATATAATATTGGCATGAATAATCTGACGTCCTATTTTATCTTTCTGTCCCATGTAATTAGTTCTTCATTTTATAAAATAACTGTATGACATTTTTCATTTTGTAATTTTATCTCCATCTAATTTTACTGTTATAATTCTATTAGTTTTTAACGAATATATATATATATATATATATGTATGTATGACGGGTACCCTTGAAATGAGGACAATATTAAAAAGTAAGTGTTTAAATAAATAGGACAAAACACTAATGGTATTATTAGCTTCATTTTTCTTGTTTCTATTCTTTTTCTTGTTCAAAAAGTCAATAACTTAAAAATGATTCAACCTTTTAATTTTTATGTTTAGCTACTTCAATTCTTAGGGTTTCAAATAAGCAAAAGTTATTAAGGTTGAACCAAATTAATGTTATAAATATTCAGGAAAAATTGTTAAACTAAAATACTCAAAATACTCACAAAAAATAAAATAAAATTAACACTGTCGAATTTGTCTTTACAACGTCTGTGATTTCCTGGAAATTAATAGTAGCGAATTCGTCTTTGTTTACATCACTGAATTCTGCTTCCCCCGTGTTGGCGATTTCAGCTTTTCCGAACCGATAACTTTATTTTACTTAGTCCCGGCAACTCCGCTGGCATTTTAGTCTTCTTTAGAGTCGGCAAAATCATCTGCCCCAGCAATGACGAAAGCAATACATAGTGGGGTAGTTCAAACCACCCCTCCAAAAAATAAATTATAATAATACTTTAATATCAAAAAATTTAGAGTAAATTCATATAAAAATTTAGTTTAACCCGTCTTAATATTTACAAAAACTTAAATATAATCCCCTCGAATTGAATTTTTAACAAAAAATATCATATATATATTCTCTTCCACTTAATAACTCCGGATTCCGCCATCCAACACCAAAGATTTTTGTCTTTCTTAATGTTGAAGACTTTGTCATTCTCATCGCCAACCATGCTTTCCTCTTACTTTGCCCAGCCCGTTAGTATCCCCAACTTTATTGGTCATTTTTTTTATATATTTTTATTATCTGATTTAAACATGAATCTTTTAATGGTCAGAGTCCTTTTTCGCAATTATTTGCACATAATTTTGTTCAAAAAACTAATTAATTGCCTAATCGCTCTAGTTGAAACTAAAGCGATTAAAAATATATCATGAAAAAGATGATATAATATAAGGTATATATATATACACTAAGTCAATTATGTGCATTTTTCGTAACATATAAAAATTGGGCCCATTTTGGCAAAAGTCAAAGCCCATTAACAAAAGTCAAAGCCCATCACCAAAGCCAAGGACCGGAGGCCGACGAACAAAGACATTGGCGAGGCCCGGAGTCAAAAAGGCGACGAGGCGACAAGCCGACAAGGCGACAAGGCAACAAACCGACAAGGCGACAAGCCGATAAGGCGACGAGGCGGCGAGGTGACAAGGCGACGAGGCAACAAGAAGCCGACAAGGCGACGAGGCGACAAGGTGACGAGCCGACAAGCACCCTCGTCATAACTTGACGAGGGCATAATTTGTAATTATTCCACACGACGATGAGATCCGTGACCACGAAGATCTCCGGGAAATCCTCCGGATTCCCCCGAACTCAACATACGGACTCGCGGACAACCGGAAGACATCAAAGACGAATCGAGAAGCATCGACGACCCTTTTTGCAAGGCTAGGGGCCTCGACAACCCCCCTGTAGCAGGGGAGATATTCGCAGGCCCCTGGAGGTGCAATTTCAGGGAATTGGTTTTCCTATAAATAGGAGCCTTCCCCCCTCATTTCCACACTCACTCACAGCTTTCTCCACAGCTTCTCTCTCTAGAAAAGTCGCCCTTCTCTCCCCCCAGCAAGAATTACGAGCTTGCTGGCTGAGGCCCGACTTAGAGGAGTTCTAGAATAGAGTCTCAGCCTCGACAAGAAAAGGAGGAGTTCTAGAATAAAGTCTCAGCCTCAACAAGAAAAGTTATTCGATGAGTCAACGAAGGCATCCCTCGCCGGGTGATCAAGGCCCTCGCCGTAATACGAACTTTGCCACCACGATGGAAGTTCGACGGGGAGCTCGCCAACACCCGCGAGGTCGACAAGGAGCATCCCTTAACAGGTTAGGCGCCGTCGCCAACCTCGACAAGGTCGACAAGGAGCACCCCTCGTCAGGTCAAGGCTCTCGGTGTGATACGAACTTCGCCATCACGAGGGAAGTTCGACAGTAAGAACGCCAACACCAACGAGGTCAACGAAGAACACTTCACGCCGGTAATACCCAGCCATTTGGCCAAGGGTCACCCCCGCGTCGCCAATATCGGCACTTCCGACGAGTCAAACCACATCGTCATTCACCCGCTGTTTATCACTAGCCCCGAACTACGTGGGACCTGATTCTCTTAAACTGATATACGTAGGCAGCCTCGCCCAACCATAAGCGATGGGGCACGGGCCCAATCTACCCTTTTTTGCAGGTCCTCCCTCGCCATAGGAGCTCGCCAAGGAAGGGGAATCACGAAGAATCATCAAGACCATCTCGGAGCTTCATCAAGACCGGAGTTCACCTAGACGAGGATATCGCCAAGACAAGGACTCTGCCCAGACAAGGAGCTTCGCCAAGACAATGACCTCACCCGGACTTCGCCACCACGAGGGAAGTCCGACGAGGAGCTTTGCCGTGATACGGACTTTGCCACCACGAGGGAAGTTCGCCGAGGATCGCCAAGGACAACCCGGAGACTCATCCAAGACGACGGATTCGCCTCCAGCTCTGACGATCAATAGTCAACCCGCGTTGACTCAGCATTCAATTATCCTTATGTTCAGCGGGCCACTCTCGGGACCCGAACCTTGGATCCGACTCTAAATTAAAGCCATTTTTCGCATTAACATATATATATATATATATATTGTGGTGTGAAGTTGAACTAACTTGACTATTCTTCAGAAAGAATAAAAGAACTAATTTGACTATTTTCCCACTCGTCAAGCAGAAAAAAATAATAATATATAAGATTAATTGCGACATTAATATTAAGAGTATTATAATTGCAATATTAAATATTATTTTTTGCAGATAACCTCTATTAGTCAATGAAATATGGCGTTCAGTTGTAATATGCTTGTTATTGCTATGTCATTTTGACTACCACTTGTCATGCCACAAGGCATTGTTGGGAATCACGTCTCAGATTTCTTGAAAATTATCACGAATTGTACATCCGAACCGTCCGGGTAACATTTAAAAAAATTAATTTTAAAGCGGAATAACTTGTTATCCGTACAACGGTCCGGATATCGGATAATAACCATTTCCAAGATCTGATAAATATTATGTAATTTAATATTCATATATCATTATTAATAATCTAGTCATAATAGGAAATAAATAGAAAGCAGTAAATAATTGCATTTATTAACCCAATGCATAAGGCCGTACCTCTATTGACGACTTCCGGCTGCGCGTTCTTAATCGGGCAGGGCTCCGCCGGTGCTGAGGGAAACTCCCGTGATCTTCCGGGATATTCTCCTGGAATCCTCGTACCGAAGCGTGGGCTTCGCCGGCAGGACTCCGTCGCAAAATTTTAACTGATGGTTCTTTTTAAGCTTCCGGAGAAATAGTCTCCTAAGCCGAACCAGAAAAGAGAGATCAGAGAGAAAATTCGCAGACCCTGAGGGAGAGGGAGAGATCGAATTTTTCTCTAGGGAAAGGTGTGAAAAATGTGTAGAATGAGCCTCCTATTTATAGGCTCAAACCTTAACCACGCTAACGATAAAACTATCTAACGTCTGCCACAGACCTTTCAGTTTTATAAGTCAAGCCAAATGATTAAACATTATCCAGAATGTATTTTAATCACGTACGTATCATCTGTTACGGAGCTATCCTGGGGACCATGGACCCGTATCACTTAAGCTCCAAAAAACTGCTAGTTGTTCGTCAAACCTCGAAGTGATTCCACTATAGACCCGAGGCTGCACTCTTTAGTGATACGGTATATATTATTCCCTTTATAACAGCAGGGTGTCCATTGATACAATCAAATTCGGGTTATTGATCTTTCACTTGATGATCCACAACGAGCAGGCGGTTTCTACCGTTATGCCCCTCATTGCATTTTCTTCCTTGACTCAGTCAGTAATATTATGAGTAACCCACTTATGGTTTCGATTCATAAGTTGCGCACGGGTACCTCTCACTTCTCACCACCGACAATCAAGGGAATCATCATCACTCTGAAGAGAGCTGTGTGATGCCCATGTCTATGACCAGGCTACCCTTACTGCTGACTATCATGTTCCCAAAATAATAGTGTTGGGAACAGCGGTAATATTTCGTGTTCTTTAACGGTTAAATCAAAGAACAATCAAGCCATCATCTTGGACTCAAGATCACTCAGGACTTAGATCGAATATCCATTTGATCATCTACTAGTGACTCAACTCCAAGTTATCAGTGGCGGTCTTATATGATAACTTCCGGAGTTTAAGTCAGGTCCAGTCCAGTATGAAGACACTTCATACTTAATGCACTTCTAAAGAGTGTGACACACAAAAAATCCAGAATAGGATTGTCACTTAGTCACATTAATGACCTTATACGATTAATGGGCTCCCACCCAGTTAATCAGGTCGCGGACATTTTAAGTTCATTTATTATGATTATTAATTCTTCTTCACATTGACTATGTTGTGATAATAATTCATAATTGCATCCTTTATGAACTAAGGATCAAACAGTCTATTTTACTCTACCAGAAACTATAATAAGATTATCATAATAAGTATCATCTTTATTCAACGACTTGTCATAATCTTTTACAAATGGATAAAATATCTTGTTTAAGGACACATATGTCCAACAGGCATTACTTTTTTTCTTCTTCATATTTTTGGAAAAATTATGATTATTTTTGTAATAGTTTTAATACTGAAGAACCGGAATGTAGTTTCGAGCCTAGTTTCTAGTAATGACGCTTTGAAAATCGGAACAAGAGATCCAGATGCCATATTAATTTATAAATAACCTTGAACCTGATTTTTTTACCTGTAATCCAAAAATACCTAGAATAAAAAAATACTTTGTTATTTTTAATTCAGAAAATAAAATTCGGGTATCTGGGTATACAAGTTCCGGTTATGGTTTTCAATATTTAATTCTTTAATCCAAGTATTTTATTTTTAATAATTACAAATAATAATTAATAATGTATTATTTAGTTATTTTTATAAAAAAATTATTAAGAAATTTTTTATTGATAGTTTTATAAGTATATTTTAAAATTAAATGCCATGTGGCATTACAGGTAGTCAAATGACATGGCATTGACTAACGGAGGTTGGATAGAACCTAAACGGAAAAGCTATAGCATGCTATTATCAGACTTTGGCAACTTTAAACCCTAAGAAAATAGTTTTAACTTTAAAGTTGGTAACACTTTTTTTGTATTTATGCCGCAATTAACCCTAAAAATAATAAAAATGGATATTTGGGGAAAAGTACGACAAAATATTTCATAGTACGTTGCACATTCAAAATTTTATTTTACTCTGGCAAAATTTAAAAAAATGCAAAATTTTGAAACTTACGACGATAAATTTTTAAGTTTTGGATCTTTTAATAAAATGTAAAACTTACGGTGATATTTATTTTTTAAAACTTTTTCTACTATAAAATCAAATTTAGAATATGTCGCTATACAAGAAGTAGTTCATAATATGTTATCCAATTATTCTTTTAAAAGAAATAATAACAAGAGTAAAATTTTAAACCTTTGACCGATTAATTTCCTTTCTTTTTCACATTACGTGTTCGAATGTCTTGAAATAATTAAAGATATATAGCTATTTTTCTTACCAAGAATAATGATAAATTTTGACCATCCCAAAACACCGAGTCCGACTTACTAATTTAACCTTGTTTCAACTTTCTACGCATGTGTGTCCATATAGGGTTCTTAAGTGAAGCTCCAAAATTGGTTATTGGAGTGGTCTTTTTCTTTAGGGAAAATACCCAATATTTAGTCAAACTGTCTTCCGTGTATCTAACCTTTAAAATTGGCAGCAAAAATACCCAATGTGCGTTGACCGTGACTTTGGCATGAAAACGTTAATTTTTTCGTTAACATCCCTCATGTGGCCGTTAGCGGCAAAAATACCCAACCTTTTTTTTTTGAATTTTTAATTTTTTTGTACTTGATTAGTGATAATTACTTGAATTTCAAATACATGGAATAACACAAAAGTTAGTCAAAACATCAATTGATTTCTTAATGTGCTTGTATAAGCTACATTTGTTGATAAAAATCTTATTATTATGAGAAATTTTAAAAATAATGTTACGGGTATTTTAAGTAATTTATTTTTAATAAATTAATAAAAGGAAAGTTATATAATTAATTTTTCTTTTTATTAAATAAAGTCAATTTTATCCCGAGATATTCACCGGAAGTCCGTTTTTTGCGAAATAAAGTGTCCAGATTTTTCCAGAAATATCAAGATACTCAAAAAGTCATAAAGTTTGCAAGAAATGGTCACGGAACGCTCTAAGAACCCTTAAAGTGGGCCGGGAGCACCTCGGGCGGCCCCACAGGTCCCACACAAGCCACCACGCGCCCTCAGAAGGGCTTACGTCAGCCTGATGACGTAAGCAGAGGCGTGCGCGTGAGTTTTCATTGTGTTTCATAGCTTCCTTCAGCATTATTCATATTTCTTAACAGGGGTATTTAAGGGTATAAATTTTAATGGGATCCCAAGGGAGGTCTTTTAGCCAATTATTACTAATCAAGCCGTACTGATTATTGATAATATTTTTTTACTGGCATATATTCTTAAGCCATTTTTTTCTCAATACGGAGACATTAATTGACTGTATTAATTCGATCTAGAACGGTCAATTACCAATGAAAAGGGTACTGTTGTAACCGCAGCGGGTATCCGATTTTTTTGAACTACCCGTATCCGGATCCGGTTTTTTCGGGTATTCAAAAATCACTACCCGTATCCGGAAATCCAGAAATTCGGATACCTATTTTCAAAACCCTGTTCAATTACTTAAAATACCCGTAACATTATGTTTAAAATTTCTCATAATAATAAGATTTTTATCAACAAATGTAGCTTATACAAGCACATTAAGAAATCAATTGATGTTTTGACTAACTTTTGTGTTATTCCATGTATTTGGAATTCAAGTAATTATCACTAATCAAGTAAAAAAAATATATAAATTCAAAAAAAAAATTCAAAAAAAAAGGTTGGGTATTTTTGCCGCTAACGGCCACATGAGGGATGTTAACGGAAAAATTAACGTTTTCATGCCAAAGTCACGGTCAACGCACGTTGGGTATTTTCGCCGCCAGTTTTAAAGGTTGGGTATACGGGAGGCAGTTTGACCAAAGGTTGGGTATTTTTACAGCAATTTTCCCTTTTCTTTATTTATATGTTCTTACCAAAAACATATGTACCATGTAGAGAAAACTAGGCTTCACCATATAAGAGCTTTGGAATAATGGACCAAGGGAGATGAACAAGCTATTTATCGTCGTATTTCTTGATAATGATTGCATATAATCGAGAAAAACAATTTTCACGTGATTTATGTGGGCGGCTTAACGTGCTTCCATGAATAACCCTACCATCCATCTTCATCATCACCTTAATTATTGTTTTATCCATCTTTATCATGACCTTAATTATTTTTTCAATAATTATATATTCCTCTTTCTATTACTACAATGCTTATGGACTTTGGTCACGCATACAGATATTATAGGGTTCGTTTGGTGTCTTGTCATATTTCTTGACCTTTATTTGTGTCACGTTTTGAGTTATATTTACTACTACGTTATGAATTATGGGGAAGAGTTCGCTTTCTTCGGTGACAAAGTTTGCATGTAAACAAATTAAACAACCCAAAATTGGAAATTTGGCGTTAGTTTAGTTGTTCGGTGAAACGTCGATAGATTAATTTTTAATTATTCATAATATATATTGATTATTTTATATTTTTGTAAGGTCGTGAGTTGAGAATAATAATTTTTTATAAATGATTCATATCACTATAAATAAATATATGTTACGAAGTTTTTCTCAAAATATGATAAATTTATTGATATTCTCGATTGAGCCTTATTGGTATTTGAATAAATTTATTAATATTTTTAGCTTAATATGATAAAGTTTTTTTTTTTAATTAAAAAATTTCCTAATATACTATATATATAGTTATTAGCTTGATGAATTAATAAATATTGGCTTACATGTTTAAATGATAATATAATGAATTATCTGGTGTGTTATTAATTTATTCAGGCTATATTTTTACAGGTGACGTAACGTAATTGAACAATTAATTCTTAGTTTTGTTGTAATTTGATGTTTAATTAGATCATTTATGTTCTAAGAGTCCAAGAATTAATCATTTGCCTAACCCTACTTAGAATTAGTCATAACATTAGTATAAATCAAAGACTAACCCGGTTGATATTTGATTGCTTTGTACGCCTTTTAGAAAAATGATGTAAGATGTACAAATCATATATAGCTAAGTTTCGTGGTGATTGGATGAGTATTTACAATTTACAACACTTTGCTTTATATATATATTTTTTAAAAATTTAATATATATTTTTTATTTAAACTGAATCATTTTATATTATATCGTCTCTTAAATATATCACTCTAATTATTATTATATTAAAAGGGTGTAACATCAATTTAAATAATACAAAAAAGATGACGATATTTTAATCTTTGTGAATGATGAAGGGTGGGAGCAAGGTATAAAATTTCGCGAATTTCGCAGCGAAATTCCATGGAAATTCGTTTTTCGAGGATATGCGGTTCGAAATTCGTGTCGTTTCTCTGTCTTTTTAACAAATTTCGCGAAATTTCATGGGCATACCCCAAAACATATCGTTTTTTGTTTTTCAACACCAAAATGACAAAATTGCCCTCGAAATTCGCTGAAACCCTAAAAACACCCCCTCTCTCGTGAGCTCCCCTTTCTCGCCTCCACTCTCTCGGCTTCCCCCCTTTCTCTTCGAAACCCACGCGAAATTCGAGAGCCCGCGACCAGAGCTTCCATTTTTTCGCAAGCTTTCAACAGGTATTCAACTCGAAATTCGATTTGGTGTTTGTATTTTTTCACAAATTTCGTTTTTGGTGTTCTTCAATCTAGGATTCGGATTTTTCAATTTTTTTTGTTTTAGGGTTAATTTTAGGGATTAGGGTTTGTGGATCTTGATTATTATGATGTTATCTTGTTGATTGATGATGATTATTTGTTTTGTAGATCAATAGATCTTGATTCTTGATTAATATGTTGAGTTGTTGAAAAAATTGTATAAATTTGTGTTGATGATGAACATTAGTGTTGAATTGTGAATTAATGTATGATTACTGTTCTTACCAGACTAAGCAACCTCACATTTTCCAGCAGCCACCTTCATCGAGCTTCTTTTGAGTTTTCATTATTATGTTATGTTTGTACTCTATGACTTTCCATTGAGTGTGTTCTACTTCTTATGAATGTGTACTCTACTACTTGCTCTATGGTATCATATTTATTATGGTTATGTGTCATATTTATTAAATAGGTCATTTAGAAATTAGAATTTAGGACCATATAAAAATATGGTTGGAAACAAGGTTTAAAATACCGCTTGCCGTTTTCGTTTCGCATTTTCCGTTTTACGGATATATCGCTTGCCGATGGGTATGTCGATGGGCAAATGGGAAAAAAAGGGCATGCCGCATACCGCATTTACCGCACTTTTCGCATGGACATACCGCATTTACCGCACTTTTCGCATGGATATTTTGTAAAAAATATTTGAGTATTTCCAACTATATTTTTATATGGTTTTAATGTCTAAATTACCTATTTAATAAATATGACACATAACCATAAAACCATATAATAATAATAAATATGATACCATAATGTAGCAAAACACACGCTCTGAGTAGTAGAGTACACAGTCATAAATAAAAACACACCGATAGTAAAGTCATAGAGTACAACAAAACAAAGCAAACATAGAAAACTCAAAAGAAGCTCGATGAACGTGGCTGCTGGAAAATGTGAGGCTGCTCAGTCTGGTAAGAACAGTAATCATACCACGAGATCATGGAAGCGTAGTTAGGTAAGTACGTCTGAACATGCGATTCGTAGTTGTACTGGTCTAAACCGACGATCGTGTTGAGAATGGGAAAATCCGGATATAGACGAATCGGTGGTCTTTGTATAATTTCACCAGCGGGGACCCGGATCGTGCCGTCTGACGTACAGAATGACATTATTTCGAACCTCGATGTCAAACTGTCGATGTCGGTCGACCGCGGCGGTGACGGAGACCGCGGCGGTGGTGAAGCCGGCGGTGTGGGCGGCGCGCCTAGCCAGAAGCTATCAAAATAACGATCGAAGTTCTGGTTCGCATCATAATACTCATCATGTGGCGGAAGGGCACCAGGCGGATTCGAAGAGGAAGCCGGGTGAAATAACACATGCGACGAGGTAGTCGTCCTACCATAGGATGATCCGTCGTGCGAACCAACGTCCCCGTAGTAGTCCGCTGTACGCCCATCACCATAGGGGTCTGGGTCTGCGACATAACCGCCTCCTCCTCCTCCCCCTCCTTCTCGTCTTCCTCTCCCTCCTCCTCCTCCGTCACCGGAGCCATTCCCAGAATCATTTGAACGAGGTAAAGAACCGGTTGGAGATGCCCCGCCCCTCGGTGAGTTTCCTGTGGATGTACAATCAAATATGTCATCCTCACGGTGCCTTGGGTTGACGTGGGTGCGAAGCGTCTCAAAAACATTTGTGCCTTGTTCCTCCGCCGCAGCAGCAACCTCGGGATCAGGGTTCCCAAGTTCATCATCGAGGTGGGTCTCTGCTACCCACTCTAAAATCTCTAGCTCGTTGGTAGAACCAGTATTCTCCATTGCAACCGCGATCCAATCGAACGGATCAGTGAAGTCGGGGTTTTTATGGGCAGCTATAGTATCCCTAATTGATAACTTGGTGTTGTAGATGCATTTCACTAGGTCGGCGATCTTTTTGTACGCTAGCTGATTCCTTTCTTTCGTGTGCACTAGCGCAAAGGTGCTCCAGTTGCGCTCACACGCCGAGGAAGAAATGGTCTGCGACAAGACCCTCACGGCTAACTTCTGTAGAGTCGGACACTCTCCGCCAAACATAGTCCACCAATCGGCTGCAAGAGTGAAGTGTAATTAGAATTTTTCCCAATGTAGATTTACAAAAATTGCAATCAATACCTGGTGCCACGTTATTTCTCGCCGCAATAGCCGTTCTAGAGCGCATTTCACCGTTACACGCTTGAAAGTGAAGCATCTACATAAATGAAACACAAAGTAACAAACATTTTAAAATTAATCCACATGAAAGACATTTTAATTTCAACAAAGTATTCCACTAACCTCGGCAGCCAGAGTCGCGACAGAGTCCTAAGGAAACAAGACCTCATAAACTTTCGACACTTTCAACTGGCAATTATCTCGCATCTTGATCTGAGGGTCCCATTGGTGATTGGGATTCAACCAATGGGCAACCTCGTGTAGCGGATGACAGAGTTGGTCCTTCCATCGCTTGTGCACGATGTTGACGGCCCAACCCCGGCCTCTGAGGCTCTTGAGCTTGCTGTGCAACAAGTCGTATACACGATACATCATGCCCATAGTGGGATGTATCTCCGAGTCGGTGAAGCGTAAGGCCAAATACATGGGGTCGTATATCTGGATACAGTTGTCAATGCCCTCCCAAAACTTTGAGGACATTAACAAATCCTCGACAGCTTGCCCTTTCGCCGTCTTTTTCCATGAGCTTTCGAACCACCACGGAGAACTGAACATTTGGCGGAGGCCAGCTTTGTTATCCTTCACGCTTTTCACCGTCAGGTAATTTGTGGCAAAACGTGTGGCACCGGGACGGAGGAGTTCGCATCTCGTCGTCTTCCTCATGTAGTCCAGGACGATGGTGTGGTTATAGATGAACTTCACAATCGACCTTGCCTGGTCTACCGGGATCTTGATGAGGTCACGTTTCCCAAGATCCTCAAACATGAGGTCTATGCAATGGGAAGCACATGGGGTCCAGTAGATGTGGAACTTTTTCATCAATAACTTACTGGCTTTGACGTAAGCCTATCCGTTATCTGTAACGAGCTGGACTACATTCTCAGGACCGACCTCGTGTATGACTTCCTTCAAGACATGGAAAATGTACTCTGAGTTCTTGATCTTGTTAGAAGCGTTGATGGACTTCAGGAAGACCGTTTTCCCCGCCGAGTAGACCATGATGTTAATGATCGAAAGATTGGTTGGACCCGTCCAACCGTCTGACATGACCGTGCACCCTTTTTCTACCCAAATCTTTCGAGCCTCTTCTATCATCCGATCGGCAGCCGCCACCTCTAAGGGCAAATATTTCTCTGAAATTTCGTAAGGCGAGGGCATAGGACAACCAGGACCTGGAAAAATAAAATGTTATTATCATTAATTATCGACTATAAATAAACAAATTATATACAGCCTCTAATTACTTTTAAATGACATTTACCTGCTTCTGCGATGCTATCCGTCATATTCAAGAAGTGTGGCGACTTCGCCTTTCTGAACGACACGCCTTCATGAATAAAGAACTTACTCACATTATGGCAAACTCGATCAACCAATTGGGGGAGAATCATTCCCGGCAACTTCTTCTGTTTCGACTTATCCTTCTTCAAGTGTGAGAACGAAGACGGAATCACAGGCGATGAGGTCGGTTGTGAAGATGACGAGTCATTTGGCACAATGCATGCAATGTGTGGGCATTGTTCCAAAAGGAATCTATCGGCCGCCGCTTGTCGTCTAGCTTTCTTTTTTATGCGTATAATCTCAGTCTCCGTGGCCTCGTCGTCTGAATCTACTTCATCTCGTATCTCCTGATATCTCTAGTACACCTCGGACGGGACCCCCGCAAGGTTGGAGCGTATCTGGCGCCTAACAATCTCTTCCATCTTGTTATCATTCTCTTTTTTCTCTCGAAATTTCCCGATAACGCCCCGACAAACGTCTCTCGCCTCCGGCGGGGCATTTTGGCACGCTTTAGTGTTTTTTCGCGGATCGATCCCCGCGATGTGATGCTTCATCCGGGTGATGCCACCACCTTTTATGACATGTCCGCAATAATTACATTGGAATCCAGCGCCAACTGGAGTACAATGCTCCCTGGCGGGATCGACGGGAGGCATGTCTCACCTAAATCAAGAATCAAGATTACAATTATATTCAAAATTCGAATAACCCATTTCATTTAATCAATCAATAAATCAAAATAAATCAATAAACTTAGTTAATTAACAAATTAACCAACCAATTAAAATCGGTCAGTGAAAATGAATCAACATCTTCAAACATCTTGTCACTAATTTAACATAAAGTTTAACAACAAATTTAATATAATCATTTTGAGCCTAATTTAACCATTACAAACTAAGATTTGTACCAATTTATCAACAACATCATCAAGAAGAACACAACATTTATCCTTCTCAGACAAAACGGAATCAACATATTCGATTTTCATAAACTCAAATACACATACTAAATAAACTAAGTAAATGTACAAGTCAAGACTCTAGAATCATGTTATGAATCATAACATCATATTAATCAAGATATCCACCACTAATTAGTCTAAAATTAAGCCTAAACCCTAAAAAATCGCAACCCTAGATTCAAGAAAACAGCCCGACGAAATTTGGGAAAAATTACACACATAAGCTCGGCTTTCCATACTCCTACCTCTTGATTTATCGCGAAAAACTGCAACTTTTGTGAAGCCATGGTCGGAAAGAGGTGCGGCAGTCGGGAGAAATGCGAAAGTCGAAGGGTGGGAGGCGAGAAATGAGAAAATGGTGAGAGGCTGCGTTTTTTAGGGTTTTGGCGAATTTCGAGCTCCATTTCGTCGTTTTGGAGGCAAAAAACGACAAAAGATTTTCCTTGCGAATGTCGTTTTATTTTTCGCGAAATTTGGTAAAACGACAGCGAAACGAAAGGGATGTCGTTCCGCATATCCCTAAAAAACGAAAGTCGGTTCGAATATCGCTCGACTTTCGCGATATTTTGCACCTTGATTGGAAATACTCAAATATTTTTTTACAGAATATCCGTCGAAAACCCCATCGACATGTGGTATGCCCATGCGAAAAGTGCGGTATATGCGGCATGCGGTATGCCCTTTTTTTTTACGATTTGCCCATCGGCATACCCATCGGCAAGCGATATATCCGTAAAACGAAGAATGTGAAACGACATCGGCAAGCGGTATTTAAAACTTGGGTGGGAGGGAAGCTAAAAAAGTTATGAAAAAAGAAATATAAAGAGAGAAGGAACCCCGAGTGGCGAGTAGTCTTTTCACCAAAATAAATAAATAAATTTTTCGATGAAAAAATATCTTTATAAAAGATAAGGCAAATGTAGACTATTTTTATTTTTATTTTAAATTTTATCGAAAGCGATAAACGTTTTACATAAGGGAGGGACTTTGATACAACTAATATATATAAATTAGACTAAAACACGAATATATAACATAAATTGAATAATTAAACTAATATAAAACATAGCGGCAAATGGTTAAGTTTTTTAAAGAGTAAACTGATTAAAAAAAGAGACAACTTAATTAAATACTTATGTCACTAAAAAATGAAAATACCTTATGTATTTACGTCGTCTGTAATAACTTAAGAGTTTATGCTGCAATAAATATTGATATTTTTTTAAAAAAATTAACGGTTTGATAATAACGCCATAAATAATTTTTAGCAATTTGGTAGTTTTGCTTCTAAAAAATAAGTTCAAGGTACTTTATCTGTATTTTGCTTCTTTTTTATTATTATTTATGCCTAAAGCATGCCATCAAACGACATGTTCACTTTCTGAATATATAAACGACAAAATACGAATTATCTTAATTCGTAGAAAACGACATAACTTTTTTCAAATACATAAAAAAATTTAAAAATATTAAAAAATTAAAAACGACATAAAAGGTACTCGACAGAATTTATGGGACAATTAATAGTGCTTGTACTAAAGCGGCGATATTTCAAGTGAGTAGATATTCATTGATTTCACTTCAAGATTGGCACATATTATATATATCTATATATATATATATATATATATATATATATATATATATATATTAGAATCTATACATTCATATTGTTGTGACCGACGAAAAATATAATCTTATCGGTTTATTAATTAACATATAAATTAATAATTTATTAATTTATACATTAATGAAGAAAAAAAAATATTAACCAGCTACAATAGAACCTCTATCAATTAATATTATTGGGACCGGCGAAATATATTATCTTATTGGATTATTAATTAACATATAAATTAATAATTTATTAATTTATACATTAATGAAGAAAAAAATAGTAACCAACTATAATTATATAAACATCTTTATTAAAAAAAAATTATTTCAATTTTTTATATCGAGAATATTTTAGTATCAATATTAAAAATATCGAGAAAGACTATTATGATTTAATTTTTTTTATTAGAGTACCAATCTCAGAAATATTAAAGAGGAATAACAACAGCTTCTTACATTAGTGATAAGGGTTTTAGGGTACATTAGTGAATCATGTAATGTTATAGGGTACAATAGCTTCGATAGTAATAGCTTCGGAAACAAAATTACTATAGAATCATATTTTAAGAAGACTACATGATTAGTGATGTAATGTTATCTTTTTATTTAATATGATTTCATAGTTGTTTATGTTATATTTTATTTATAGTAATTTTATAATTATTTATGTAATTTTTTTATATTGAATATTAATTTTTATATCACTTGGGACATATATACTTTCTAAAAAAATTATTATCTTATAAATTTAGCGAATTATTAATTTAGCCAGTTAGGCCCGAGTCGGAACCGGACAAAAATATTATTTAATCGTGACTATTAATTTATCGAGTATTAATTTATAGATGTTCTACTATATATGTAGGGAAATTTGCGGCGAAAATCATTGAAGTCACTAAATTCTTGCAAATAAATCACTACCGTCTATTTTTTGCGGCTAAAGTCAATAACGTCATCAATTGTTTGCAGATAAGTCACTAACATTTATTTTTTGCGGCGAAAATCATCAAAGTCACTAAATTCTTGCAGATAAATCACTAACGTCTATTTTTTGCGCCAAAAGTCATTAACGTCAGCAGGGGCGAAGCCAAGAATTGTTAGAAGGGGAAGCGAAAATTATCATACTAAATTTTAAAAATAAAATGATATTAAAATGCGGAACATAAATTACAATATTAATTGTCCTCTATGAGTTTTCATGCTCTGAAAATAATTCATAATGGGCTCGTTACCGATTTCATTGAAAACATCTTTCTCGATGTATGTAAATAAAATATCATTTAGTCAGTCGTCTCCCATTTTGTTGCATAGATGAGTCTTCACAAACTTCATACATTAAGACAAATTGCATAGATCAGTTTTCTTCTATGAAGTTTGTGAAGACTGATACATGCAACAAAATGGGAAACGACTGACTAAATGATATTTTATTTACATACATTGAGAAAGATGTTTTAAATGGAATCGGTGACGAGCCTATTATGAATTATTTTCAGAGCATGAAAACTCGTAGAGGACAATTCCGACAATTCCTGGTTCGCCCCTGCTGACGTTAATGACTTTTGGCGCAAAAAATAGACGTTAGTGATTTATCTGCAAGAATTTAGTGACTTTGAAGATTTTCGCCGCAAAAAATAAACGTTAGTGACTTATCTGCAAACAATTGATGACGTTAATGACTTTCGCTGCAAAAAATAGACGGTAGTGATTTATTTGCAAGAATTTAGTGACTTCGATGATTTTCGCCCCCAAATTTCCCATATATGTACGCATAGGTAGTGAATAGAAGGTTGAAGGTGTAATTGCAGCTTAAGCATCCAAGCTTGGCAAATTTGTGCAGCATTCCTTTTCTCGATTGGCTCTGTTAAAAAAGTAATCAAGGTTTTAAAACTCATGGCATTATTTCCTGTTAAACTTTATCGTCAAACATTTTTTGTTGAATTTTACTGAAAGCGAGATAAAACTACGTACACTCATTGAAATCCATTAATAAAAAAAAAAGATTGAGAATAATGTTTAACAAGAAATTGTAGACCGTACCATGGTTAATGCCATAGATTCTAAGCACTTGCATGTTATTTATCCACACAACTTAAAATTTTAAAATATGTCTTCTTCTTTTTTTTTTTAATGAGATTTTGGATATTTATATCGCTATTATACGGGGAATAACATAAAGTATATATTTGTCTACAATATTTAACTTTAACGGGCTAGAGCCAGCCAAAAACAGAATAACCCAATCTTTGGATATTAATTTAGCGCAATTAAAAATTTAAAAAAATGTTGCGCCATCTTGAGCAAGCTTGGTTACTTAAGCCACAATTATCCTTGAATTAAAATATCTAACTTTTCTTGATCATTACTACTTTAATCAACCAATTATAAGTCTACACTTATGATTGAGAATGATTATAAAAAGATTAAAATATAAAGTTCTTATAGTAAATGACTTGCGTTCATTAGATAATCAAAGAAATCAATCCGACAATCTATGCCCAATAACAACATGACTATATTGATTACATCACAGTTTTTAAGGAAAGACATCGAAAGGAAAATCCCATTTAATAAATTTCAAAATTAAAGTTGACCAAACGACTAATAATAGTCAAACCCTACTTGATCTTGACCCACATTCCTCTACTCGGCACGCCATCAACCACCACGAAGAGCATGTAATAGCCCGGCGGCGCCAACTCCGGCGTCGCTGGAGTGTAGCCCTCGGCAGCGTAGTCGCAGCCAGACTTCCCCCGTCTCACTTGTTTGATGTCCAAAACCAACAACCGTTGGTTCATCGCTAACGAGTGCGTCGTGAACGATGGCGCCACCATTGTCACGTAAATCTGGCCGTTGTGGGCTTTAGCTGACGAATTTTTCGACCGGAATTGCACGGAGATCTTCTCACCGTAAGTGATCGCCGCCCCCGGCTTGACGCTAGTGATCGCCGGACGGGATGTAACAGTTTCAGAGTTCGTCAAATAGGGCGGATAGAATGCCTCGACGCTTAACTCTGTCGGGAAAATCGTCGAGAAGTTGTAGTTACGGTTTGGGTTGCTCCCTCCGACCAAAACCCTACCGTCGGACAACAAATGCGCAGTTGAATGGTACAAACGCGGGACCTTAGTCGCGCTCATAACCTCAAACCGAGACCCTTGTTTCTTCCCAGTTCGGTATAAGACCGGGTTCAAAACCGGCTCTCTGGCTGAATTCCACCCAGCAGTTCCCCTCCGTGCCCCGTTGATGATCAAAACGTCTCCGGTCGGAAGCATAATCATGTCTCCCATCACTCTCTCTACCGGCATTATCTCCATTTCCCAGCTCGGTTCCTCCGCCGTAATCACCATCCTCCCACAGCTCCTCGCCGCCAAAACAAATTCTCCGGCATTTGCCTTCACGTTTGACTCCGGCACCGTCCCGCCGCAGACCAAAACAACCACGTCCGAATAGCCCGAGCCATTCCGGGACAGCGTGATCGGGAGCAATGCTGATGAGCCAGTGCTCGGATAGTTCCTCGCCACCGAGCCACCTTCCTCTCCCGGCATTGCCGAAAATTTCCTGACAATTTTATTGCTAACATAGTCCAGCAGAATCGCTCGGTCATTGGCGAAAACGAAGAGGTTCCCGTCAGGAACGAGGTGGAGAAACGGGTACAGATTGTTCGGCACTTTCGCCGAGTATCTCGTTTCTTCCAGAAATGGAAGCTTGTACAGCTTCCTATCGGAGCTCTTCGGAACGAATTCATACGAAAACTGTAACCGTCCTCCGACGACAATGATCTTGCCATCTGGCAGCACCTGATTGGTTGCATACCAGCGGGACGAAATCAAGCCATCGGATTCCTCAACCCAATCACAGTCCGAGCAAGAGTCCATATACCGAACCACTTTCTCGCCAGCCTCAAAACCGCCTGTTTGGATCAACACGCCATCATGGGAGAGCGCACCGGAGGAGCACCACGTGTCCGTGAGGATGGTGAGGGGGCGAACGGCCCGCTGCGACGTGTCAAGCTCCGCGGAGTGCGCGTAGCAGCCGATCTTTTCTGCCTCAGGGTCACCGCTGTCGCCACTGGCTTTCGAGCATTTCGAGGCCGGAAGAGTGAGGTTCGAGGGGCCGGAGTTGGTCCGGTCGAAGACGATGATCTTGTCGTTTGGCAGCAATGCCATATGCATTGCTGAGATTCCAATGCTTTTCCTCAGAAGCTTCCATTTTCCTTGGTAAGACTGAATGGTGATCAACTGTGAAGAGAGTATTATCGTTGCTGTTAGTAGATGTAAGATTGAGATTCTGGTCGCCATTTTCGTGACGACCAAGTGTTTACTATATAATTATGCATATATATATATATATATATGTATTATACATAAATATATCTAATATACATATACGTCAATTAAATTGTTGCCTCCTTTTTTTTATTATTATTTTGATGTATATCAGAACTATATTGATTATAATGATTATTAAATTAAATATTGTGTAGCATGTATATACGTTTTATTTAGTAAAATTAGAGACATATTTACAAATATGTTGAAAAATGATGATTCGTGACTTCGTGTATGAGTATCGCTCTTTTTTTTTTTCACAAATTCTTATTAATGATGAAAAAAGTTTGGCAAAAGTACCAAAGTTTGTCAACGTTTATTCTCCATTAGCTTTGCCGTGAAACTCCACGAGGACAAATAAAATACTACTGCGTTGTGTTTCATGACGAAGCTAACAGAGATTGAATGTCGACATATTTTGGTACTTTCGTCAAACTTTTTTTTTTATATCATTAAAAATTTGTGCCTCTAAAAAAAATTGAAAATATAAGTCATCATTTTTATACATATAGGTATATTTGCGGCTAATTCTCCAATTTATTAATAACCAAATGGTATAATTATCAAAATGTTTTTATAAAATTAATTTTTTGTTGTTGTTGTAATAAATAGAATGTGGATGTACAGTCACAATACTACAATCGTATATATAAACTTTTCGGGTTTTTATTTATAGTTCATTAATTCTATCGAAGTTATTATATCTCAATTCTAGAATTTAATTAAGCAAAAATATAAAAGTTGCATAATTAAGGTATCCTTATTATAGTATACCATAAATACTTTGTCGCTATGGCATTAAATTCATGAATCGGTACGTTCTGACCCAACCTAATTACTGCTATATAGTGGAGAGTAGAGACTTCTTTTACTTTTGCTCTTTTCTGTTTGATCGTTAAAGATATGTATTATCATATATATTCATGACTCATGACAAAGAAATTAAAAAGGTACGTGTTAAAAATAATGATGAATATTAATTTCATTATTGACGACTATCACGACACGGGGATAAAAATGTTTTACATTTTGATACAAATTAGGCAACATTAATATTAATATATACATATATATATATATATATTAAAAACGATGTACGCATGCTGATTATTTTGTATTTCATATTTGGTTATTCAAATAATTAAACGCTAATCGTGGACGTAACTAGTTTGTTAATATAGTTGCATGACATAAATATAGAGTACCTATATCGTTCATTTAAATGTTAAATACAGATGTTATGAGCTGTAAATGCATTGAATAGATTTGAAAGATATTGAATGCCTGAGCTACTCATACATTATATACCGATCTGCTTTTGAAGACATTATATTTTATAGCTTTCATTGTGTAATTTAAGATATTATGAAGATTTAATGATGCAATAAAGCGTTAGTTTGTACTTAAACTTTTGGTGGATAAATGGTACATTTAGAGTTTAGACGTCTCCATAGTTAGTGGATAATTTTGCTGTTATTTTTTATTATTAATTTTAGTGAGAATTGCGACAAAAATACTCAAATTTTGATCAACTGAAACGACACGGGTACAAAGTGAAAAAATAGGAAAAAAAAAACCTCAAAGTCGCGGACACATTTTTTCCTCTAATATTCGGATGAGCATAAAAAAGTGTATTATAGGTATGATTTAATAATTAAATGTTAAAAAGTTGACCAACTCATCGGTCAAAAACTTAGACGAAAAAATGTACTGCCCCCATATTTGCTAACTTTAAGTACTTTTATCACTATTTTTTTCTTTTGAACTCATGCTACCTCAATTATTGTTCAAATTCCCTTAAAAAAAATTATTGTTCAAATGTTTAACTACTTCTATTGTAATTTTCTTTTATTGTACATAAGTAGTGGTGTGTGCATGTATTGTAATTCCTACGAAATACACAATGCGTAATTTATGTTTTTGGTGTGTGTGTGTCATGAAGAGATCACCGATAGTGTCGGTGAAGATTGTGTCACGTGTGTATAATAATATTGCCATACATATAAACTCTGTCACATGCATTTAACTTTCATCTATATATGCGACCTAATATCTAGGATTAAAACAACATTCGATAATGTACCAATCTTTGTTAACTTACTTAAAAACACGAATGTTACATAATGAAAACTCTTATGAGCTATTAAAAGAAAAAGGTTAAAGAAGAGATTTCTTGTTGAATTGCAAAAGTGAAACATGGTTATAAATCAATAGCATGATTATAGATAATTAGAATTAAAGTCAATGAATGGATCATGATTTTTTTATTCACTAATTCATGATTTTTTTATATATAAATCTGATCTTATAATAAAAGATACACGCAACATAAGTACTAAAGTACGACGTACATATCTTTATAATTCTCTTCTTTTAGAGCTAATAATACCGAAAAAGTCACAAACAATATCGAAATTCAATTTTATGTTTATCGATTTAATGCCATGATAGACATGCATATAGTTTTACCTTCATAAAAATGTTGAATAATTGATGTTTTCAAAATTTAATCATAAATGTATCTTAAACACGACATGCACTAAATTCGATGTCGTTATTGTTTTATGGCCTATAAGTGTTATTGCTCCTAAAAAAGAATATGTATATATTGATGCATTTACTATAAAATTAATTATTTATGTTACAAATATTAGAATTAATAGTAATACTAATTTATACAAAGCAGATCTATTCTCATGCAGTAATCCCTAACATAATTTTGTTATACACAAATGAAATATTTCTTGATAAATGAGCCCAACATAATATGTTATATACAGCTAACACTTTAATTCTGATATTTTGTGTTTTAATTCTTTCAACAATAAATAACCTAATCTTCGTCTTAAATATAATATTTGAAGAAACAGGTTCTGCTGTTATTTATTGTGTTGGCTATTTTGGTGACTACAGTTGAAACATTATCAGCTACAATCGTAACTACAGCTCATCATGTAGTCGAAATCGTCTCAGATTGTTGCGAATTTCATGAAAAGTTTACACGTTTTTCTTCAATAGATTTGAGCGAATTTCATGGGCTATATTCTCTCTGGATTGACTCTAATCATTTAATGATTTATTTCCAAGATTAATGATTTATATTTATATTTATTATTCCTTAAATCTTGGGAATTAGTTGCTATTTTGAGGGGAAAAGGGAGCTACGAATTTGACTTATTAAATACGTATTATTGGCATCTTTCTTCCTCAGTTCTCCAAGCCTAAAGTCCAGAGAAAATACACAGAGAGCTCACGAAGGTTGTTCTTCATATACAACCTCAAATCAAGCTTGCAGTTTTCACGTCATCCACAAGACCAAGCTTGTTGTTCGTCAAGAACATTCGAAGGGACGCTACACAAGGTCTGCACGCTGCACAAATAAGTCTCACGTTGTCCCTTCAGAGTTTAACCTTGCCGTCAATTTCATCAAGGTTATCAGCTTTCACAGAACGGTGTTTTATGATCGAACATCCTGCCTCGGGAGAGGTGTCGACAGTGTTGTGAAGAACCGGACTGAAGGATTCAGTCTTACGTCAACAATATCAAGGGGATCTTGCTGAGTCCGATTCCATAAGGGAAGTGACCACCGTCACAAGTCGGAGCTCAAACTTAAATCCTCGGGAGGAGGTGTCGACCGTGTTCGCAGAACGAGTCTGAGGGATTCAGGCCTAGTCGATTATAGCAAGGGGATCTTGCTGAGTCCGACTTCCAGGAGGGAAGTGACCACCGTCACAAGTCGGGACTCCATCACCGTTTCAAGACCAAGCTGTTCTATCAGCTATAGCTCCAGGGGGAGCACTTTTTCTTTAGCTATTTTACTTACCTAGTAATTGGTGCTTGTAAACTTTATTGGTGATTAATCTGGGCGAGGGCCCCGCAGAGGTAGATAGGTATCGAACTGCGTTACCAAAACATCGCGTGTCTCTTTATTACTTTCCGCGTTGTGTTTGGTAACTATCTCGTTAATCCACATAAATCACGTAAACTGACTTTTCAATATTAATAAACTATCTCGTTAATCCGCATAAATCACGTAAAGTGACTTTTCAATATTAATACATTATTTAGTTAATAATTGCTGTAATATTATTCTACAGTTTGATGACAAGTATTATTACAGTGCAAATGTGCAATTGCATAGTGATAGTAGTTCTTGTAGTTGTTCGAGATATTGTAGCAATAAATCGGTTTGACGTTTGGGGCCAACAAAAGGCTAATTATCTGCATTGATTTGATAGTGAAAAATGAGGTTCAAGAAAACGATGGTAATATTTTGTCGGTGGAAATCGGCCACAACTGACAAGGCTCAACAACATTGACATATTTTTGGTGGTGTCAATTTCTATATGATTTTATTTTAAAATTGATTGATAAAGAATATAGTAATCTATATATTTTTTAAACTTAACATGTTCCTTTAGACGATGACTATTTAGTGTGTTCATTTGTGTTTAACGAGCTTTAATATTCTCTGAAGTATCATGAGGCTCTACATTAAACTAAATTGACAATAAAAAGAATAATCCATGATTTTTTTTTTTAAATTGTGCTAAGTTCTGATGTCTTATTCATGTGAGACTTAATAATAAATAAATTTTTTAATTTAAAAATAATAAAACAAAATATTTGTGTCGTACATGATTTTATTTTATTTTATCGTAATAAGCATTATAATCTGATTTCATTAATAGAACATATAAGGAAGTTAGAGAAATTACATATTAAATATTTTGTGTAAAATTATATATGTATGAATTGTTGGAATATTTGCAAAATAACTGCAAATAAATGCAAATCAAAAGCATAAGTGCCAAATTAACAGCTAACGTTCATGAGTAAGAAATTCAGTGTTATTATGAGTTAATAGCAACGTTCAGAAATTTATTCTGATATTAACACTCATGTGAACGTTTAGGAATTGATTAGGGAATCAATTCAAAGCCCCAAAAACACATCTATAAATTGAAGCAATCTCGGTTTTCATTAGACACACCTAAGACAAAAATTGTTTACAAAATACTCAGAAATTTCCTCGAAGCTTGCTATCCGGTTTCATTCTAAGCAACTTCAAAATACCTTTAAGCTTTCCAAATCGCTGGGTAATAGAACGCTTACACAGATCAGTTCGCCGATCACTTCGGAGTGCTCGGACGCCGTTGTATCCTGGGAAACCGACGCCGTACGGGGCGAATCAGTTTTAAGGAAAGCGTCAAACGTGCCTCGGCGGTTCTCTCACTTTTATTTTGCAGAAACGAAGGCACTCGACCATGCTCTGGTTCGTGAAGCCGGTGCGTTGGAGAAGAAGCAGCTGCCTTGAAGAAAAGGAAGAAAACGACACAATAACAGAGAAAGCAACACAAATTTGCTCTCAAACTTTTCTTTTCTCTCTAAATTTATTATCTCTGCTTGTATTTTTCTCTTTCGGAAGACGACTGATTTCCTACATGAATATTATTTGAATTTGGTTCTATATAACTCGACTAATTTTGAGGCTCAAATCGTATTCACCTTTTACACAGATTATACAAGTTTTCATTAAAGATAACGGGTCGTTCATAGTTGATGTTCCTAGTAGATTGGTGCAAGGGCATATTAAAATTAATTACAAGAATTGAAATTTGAAGAGTCTAGTGATTAACATATATTCTAACATTACGGTATATACTCTAATACCGTAAAAGAAAATTAAACATGCACATTTGGCCCCAAAATATTGAAACAGAAATATTGTTAATGCTTAAAAATGGCTTTAACTTAAAGTCGGATCCAAGGTTCGGGCCCCGAGCTGGACCCGGTGAACACGTGGATAATTGAATGCTGAGTCAACGCGGGTCAACTGATGATCGTCAAAGCTGGACGCGAGTCCTTCGTCTTGGGCGAGCTTCCGGGATACTCTTGGCCTTCCTTGGCCAGCTCCTCGTCTTGGCAAAGCTTCTCGTCTAAGCGAAGTCCTTGTCTTGGCAAAGCTCCTCGTCTAGGCGAACTCCTGTCTTGTCGAAGCTCTTCGTCTAGACGAACTCCTGTCTTGGCGAAGCTCCGAGTGTTCTTGATGATTCTTCGTGATTTTCCTTCCTTCGCGAGCTCCTGTGGCAAGGGAAGATCGGGCCCGTGCCCCGTCACTTATGGTTGGGCGAGGCTGCCTACGTATCTCTGTTTAAGAGAATTAGGTCCCACGTAGTTTAGGGTTAGTAATAAACAGCGGGTGAATGACGATGTGGTTTGACTCGTCGGAAGTGCCGATATTGTTGGCTGCCCGGGGGTGACCTTTAGCCGAATGGCGAGGGTATTACCGGCGAGGGTGTCATAGTAGACGGCGCGGGTGTTGGTGAGCTCGTTGTGGCGAGGGCCTTGACTGGCGAGGGAGGTCTTCGTCGACTCGTCGAACAACTCCTCTGGCCAACTTAGACTCTCGTCGACTCCAAATTCTCTATTCGGACCTTTCTTGGCGAGGCTAGGGGAATCTAGAGGACTTCCCGAAGTTCCACCCAAGGAGAAGGCGAAATTGTAGAGAGAGAAAGTAGAAAGAGAAGCTCCTGAGGCAGTTTTGAGTGAGTGTGTTGAAATGAGGAGAGGAAACCTCCTATTTATACGAAAACCAATTCCTAATAATTACACGGGGGGCTGCGAATTTCTCCTTGCCAGTGGGGCTTGCCGCGGCTCCTTGCCAGGGCCGGCCCTGACATTTCCGAGGCCCTAGGCGAAATAATATTTATAGGCCCCTAAAAAATATATTTAAATATTATATCAAAAGACTTATTTTTCTTACAGTAGTAGTTATGTGTGTTAACAATTAATCACTAATAATATTATAAGTTTCAACTATATTTAAAATTTAAAATTTACGATGTGAATTTTTTGTAGAAAAAAAAATGACATTGACAAAGTAAAAAGAACAAAAAAAATCTATTGCTAATTACTTTATTTTAATTAAATAATAATAAATTATAGTATAAAAACTCTATATAAAAGTAGCATGGTACCATATGAAAAAATGATTGTGTTGATAATATGCATGTTAGATTAAAACACTGTTATTATTCATAATTTATTTGAAATGAATAGAAAAATGTGAATTTTATAAGATTGTTTCTAGGCAACGAATGAAATTGATGGAAAGAATTATCAACAAACACACATCATAATCATATCATTTAATGGTGGGTGAAAGAATAATACATATAACAATTTAATCTCATGTTTAAAATTAAATTTAAGTATCGTTCCAAATTTATAAGAAAAAAATAAAATTGAAAAGACTCCCATTTTTGTTCTTACACGTGACATGATACAAATAAAGATAAAAATAAAAAGAAAAGTAAATAAAATAAAATAAGTAATTACATAGGTCCCACCACTTGTATTGTATCCAAGGTTCTAAATATCGATATCGATATCGTTTCGCACTCTCCAATTTACGGATACATCGCTTGCCGACGGGCATGCCGATTGATAAATCCGAAGAAAAAGATATATCGCTTGCCGAGAATATCGCATAATTTCGCGGATATATCGCATGCCGATAAAAAAGCGACGGGTATTTCCGAAAATATTTTTAGTATTTCAATTATATTTTTATATAGTTTCTAAATTACCAATTTAATAAATATGACACATAGTCATAGCGTAGAAAACACTCATAAATCATAATATAACACAAACATATAACATAAAAGTCATACCTCGTAACATAATGTCGACATTATATAAAATAAGCTAGGCATTATAACAAAGTCATAGAGTACAAACATAAATATGAAGCACGATTTAAATGCTGATATCGATGTCGTTTCGTACTCTCTATTTTACAGATATATCGACGCTTGCCGACGGATAAATGGGAATAAATGGATATATCGATTTTCTACGAATATCGTATCGCACTTCTCATTTTCTGGGCACGTCGTGGATATATCGAGGACATATCCGGATATTTAAAACCATGGTATCGATAATATTTAGTAACTTTTTAAAATTCTCTTTCTTCAACCTTTGCACATTTACAGACAATAACATCATCTTCAATGGCGTTCGAGTGTTCGTCGTTTATTTTTACTCCCGGTCGATGGTCAGAGAAAGGGGCCTTTAAAATCGGGGGCCCTAGGCCGGCGCCTAGCTCACCTTACCTCAGGGCCGGCCCTGCTCTTTGCCACGGCGAGTGATTCGTCGGTGCTCCATAGCTCGCCTCTGGTGTCTTCCGGGTGTCCGCGAGCTTGTATGTTGAGTCCGGGGGAATCTAGGGGACTTCCGAAGGGTCTTCGTAAGCTCAGATCTCCTCGTCGTGTGGAATAATTGTGAGTTATCCCTTCGTCATGTTATGGCGAGGTGGTTCGCCAGGGCGAGGTACTTTGCCAGAGGTTCGTCCCGGGACCTCGCCAGGAGGCTCGTCATGGCGAGGTGGTTCGCCAGGGCAAGGTACCTCGCCAGGGTACCTTGCCAGGAGGTGCGTTTTCGATCAAGGGTTGTGTCTTCTTTGCCTTTTTAGCTCCGGACCTCGCCAAATGCTTTGAGTCTTGGGCCTTTGGTCTTCGACTTCGCCTTTTTAGCTCCGGTCTGTTGGACATGTGTCCTTAAACAAGCTATTTTATTCCACTTAAAAAAGATTATAACAAGTCATTGAACAAAAGATGGTGTTTATTATGTTAATCTTATTATAGTTTCTGGTAGAGTAAAATAGAATGTTTTGTTCCTTAATTCATAAAGGATGCAATTATGTTATTAATATCACAACCGAGTCAATGTGAGGAAGAATTAATAATCATGATAAATGAACTTAAAATGTCCGTGACCTGATTAATTGGGTGGGAGCCCATTAATCGTATAAGGTCATTAATGTGACTAAGTGATATAATCCTATTTTGGATTAAGTGTGTGTCACACTCACTAGAAGTGCTGTTGTGAATTTTCTACGCAAGTATACGTATCGAAAACAAGTAATATAATGATAAGAAAAATCGATCCCACGGAGAATTGTTACTATTAATTTTGCTAATTACTAGTTTTATGTCACTTTAATTTTATCTAAACAAATAAATTTTAAATATAATCAATTAAATAACTAAAGAAAACTAATAACTAAAAACTAAAAATTGAAAGATTTGGACAAATAGGGAAATATAGGATCGCAATCATTCCTCAACACTTCACCCGATTCTTCATATCATTCCTTCGATCATTAAATTGCTAGAAGTTGTTAACCAAGACCCCTAATGCAAAAAAAGAACTCTTCCGATATTCAATTTGAGTTATCTTTCTTAACTAACTCATTATATTCCTATGTGAATTAAATTACGAACGATTCATTAAGCATGTGTTCTTAACGGGTTACACATGTTACATAGGTATATTCCTATCCTATATAAACTCAAGATTATTATCATAGATCATGTGTCATCCTATATACGGCTAAACACAAATTTCCTTTTCTCAAAGTTCCTAAGGTTTACTAAATCAATTTAATTGGTAATCAAGCAATTAAAAGCATGAAGAAAATGATAGAATAAACAAACTTAAGCAATTGTCATTAATCAAAGAAACGATAACCAAAATCAAGCTACATGTGAGTTCCGATTGCAATCCTATGAACGGCTTAGCTCATGATGAATCTAGAGCATAAATAAATCACAAAGAGAAACATTATGGAGAAAGAAAATTCAGCAAAGAAGATGATACTAATGGAGAGAATCTGTCAAGCTCTTCGTCTCCACCGTTCTTCTTCGCAAAACCCGATCTCCAATGGCGCTCTTCGCGTTTCCTAGCCTCTTGTGATGTTTTTCTCTCCCAAAATTCGTCACTTAATCTCTCTTCATGATTTCCTTATATAGCCTCCTCATTAGGTTAAGATTATGCTAAAAGTAACCTAATTCGCGAAACAGTGGTGCTGGGGCACGTGAAATTCTGTGCTGGGGCACAAGGTTAATTCTGAGGTTCTTGCTGGGGCACCGAAAATCTGTGCCGCGGCACCAAGCTGCTGCCTGGTATTCTCAATTTCGGATTTTCGGGTATGTAAAACTTCATCCAAATGACTCTATTCATCTTGATCTTCAATCAAATCACAATCCACTCATGTAACTCTAAAACAAACAAAAACACAAAAAAAAAACACATTAAATGGCTCTTGGATAAACAAAACGCTAAGTGAAAGTACTCAATTTATCGGTATAAAACCGACTCATCAAGTGCATTAAGTATGGAGTGTCTTCATACTAGACTGGAACTGACTTAAACTCGAGAAGTTATCATATAAGACCGTCACTGATAATTTGGAGTTGAGTCACTAGTAGATGATCAAATGGATATTCGATCTAAGTCCTGAGTGATCTTGAGTCAGAGCTGTTGGCTTAATTGTTCTTTTATTTAACCGTTAAAGAACACATTGTTACTGCTGTTCCCAACACTATTATTTTGGGAACATGATAGTCAACAGAAAGGGTAGCTCGGTTCTAGACATGGGCATCACACAGCTCTCTATAGAGTCATGATGATTCTCTTGGTTGTCGGTGGTGAGAAGTGAGAGGTACCCGTGCGTAACTTATGAATCTAAACCATAAGTAGGTTACTCACGATATTACTGACCGAGTCAAGGAGAAAAATGCAATGAGAGGCAAAACGGTAAAAACTGCCTGCTCGTGTGTGGATCATCAAGTGAAAGATCAATAACCCGAATTTAATTGCATCAATGGATACCTTGTTGTAATAAAGGGAATAATATATAATGTATCATTAAAGAGTGCAGTCTCGGGTTTATAGTTGAATTACACCGAAGTTTGACGAACATCCTAGCAGTTCGTTGGAGCTTAAGTGATACGGGTCCATGGTCCCCAGGATAGCTCCGTAACGAATGATACGTACGTGATAGGAACATTTTGAGATGTTTGATCATTTGGCAAGATGTATAAAACTGAAGTCTGTGTCAGACATCAGATAGTTTTATCAGTAGCGTGGCAAAAGTACTATATCTTGGTAATCGAAATTAACTGACAACATAAATACATATATTAACTGGCAAAAGTAGAATTTGGATTTTCTGTTCACATAAAAGTTGTTGGAAATTAAATTCTAACAAACTTTGCTTTTGGAACCGAGTCGTTTCGACGTACGGTTTGTGATTTAGAGAACTTCTAAGTTTATGATTGTTTCGGTAAAACTATGAAATTAAACCACATGTCACGAATTTAAATAATGGTGTGGCACCATGACATTTGAATGTGTGATATTGAGATCAGTAAATATTAATATAATTTAATTATCAATATCTTTATTAGTAATTAATTGATTTATATTAATAATAAATATATATTTATATATTTAAATACATATATTAATAGATTAATAATTAATCGGATTGCAGCCTTGGATGGTGGAACTGATTCACGCATGAATTGGTTTTGGACTTTTCATAATTGCGGTATAAGTACCAAATGTTTTGGTATTTGATAAAAACATTAAACTCAATTTAATCCATTGGATCGGTTAGGATTTAACATCAACCGTTGGATTAAGATAATTGATTTTAACGCTATCCCTAATTCGAAATTAATAGCTTGGTGATCAAGCTTAGGGTTTTCGAATTTGTGTTAATTAATTATATCCGTTGGATCGGTTTAAGATTTAATCTTTACCGTCGGATTAGAAATTAATTAATAATATATATAATTTATAATTTTTGAATTTATGATGAGGATAAAATCGAATTACGACTTTTACCAAGTCTTAGAATATTTTATTTTATCCTGAATCATTTTGGTCCATTATATCAGTTTAAGATTTATCTCAACCGTTGGATCTAGATAATTGACTTTCGAAAATAATTATATATATATATATTTCGAATTTGATGATAAGAAGATAAGATTGGATTTTAATTTTACCAAGTCTCTCATATTTAATTAAATCCCTAATTAATTATATCCCTTCGATTTAGATAAGATTTAATTTAGACCATTGGATTCAAATAATTAATTATATTTAATTATATAGAATTCGAAAAATAGGGAGGGAATTCTCCAATTCAGTTACAGTCTGAGCCTATAAATTGGGAGCTCATTCTACACATCTTACTTACCTTTCCTAAGAGCAAAATTCTAACTCTCTCCCTCCCTGAGAGTCTGCGAATTTTTCTACTGATCTCCTTTTTCTAGTTCAGCTTAAAAGACTTAGTTCTCCGGAAGCTTAAAAAGAACCATCAGTTAAAATTTGCGACGGAGTTCTGCTGCCGAAGCCCACGCTTCGGTACGAGTAATCCAAAAAGAACCATCAGTTAAAATTTGCGATGGAGTCCTACTGGCGAAGCCCAAGCTTTGGTATGAGAAATCCAAGAGAATATCCCGGAAGATCACAGGTGTTTCCCTCAACACCAGCGGAGCCCTGCCAAGTTCAGAACGCGCAACCGGAAGTCTACAATTGAGGTACGGTGTTATGCATTGGGTCAATAAATGCAACAATTTACTGCTTTCTATTTATTTCCTATAGACTAGATTATTAATAATGATTTATGAATATTAAACTACTTAATATTTATCAGATCTTGTCATATGGTTATTATCCGATGTTCGAACCGTTGTACTGTTAACAGGTTTATCCGCTTTAAAATAATTTTTTAAATGTTACCCGGACGGTTCGACGGCATATTTCGCGATAGTATTCACGAGATTGGTGACCCGATTCCCAACACGGGCCTCGCCAAATGCTTTGGGTCTTGGGCATTTAGTCTTCGACTTCGCTTTTTTAGCTCCAGGCCTCGCTAAATGCTTTAGGTCTTGGGCCTTTGGTCTTCGACTTCGTCAGCGGGCTTTGACTTTCACTAATGGGCTTTGACTTTTGCCAAAGGGGGCCAAATTTTTTATATGTTCCGAAAAATGCACATAACAACTATTTCATATAAAAAAATGCATGATGAAGATTTAAGAGTTATCGACACAAATGATACATTTGTGCTGAGTAGTGACGTATAAATAGTCTCTTTGTAAAAAAAAGTGTGACATAAACGGTCTCCTTATTATTATCTGGTCGTGTAAATAGCCCACTGTTGTTGTTATGGTGTATTTTTATAAACGTTATTTAGTAAAGAAAAATTATTTAATTAATTATTTCTTTATTAAATAAATCAAATTTTGACACCAAAACGCCCTTCGGAGGCCCGTGTTCGTAGAATGAGGTGTTTAAAATCTCCTAAAAATATCTAACTACGCAAAAACACAAAAACAAAAGTAAAAAAACAGCCTTAGAACGCCCCCGACACCCTAAAACGGGGACTGAAGCAGTTTTTGTGGGGCCCACGGGTCCCCACGCGCCCCAGGCGGGCAACATGGTACTCACGCGCTCCTACGCGCGCCATATGGCAGGGGATTCGCGCCTACGTGAACCAGAGGCCTCCCACGCGCGCCACAGGGTCTCTCATGCACCTGCACCTTAGTTGCAGGAAACCTGCGAGTGAGGGCGCGTGGAGGCTTGGATGTACACGTGGCTGGCACCAATAGGTTGACCACGGTGCGGAGACTCAGAAAAACATACAATGTTACCCCGGGGGCTTGTCGGAGTAACTTTTAATTACATAGAGACCCCCGGATCCTCCTACAAAAAGGAGCTCGATTCAATCAAACGGTAAGTCGTTCTAACTCACTCAAAAAACTCGAGTTTTCTCATAAACGCTCGCTATACTTATAAAACTTCCGCTCCTTCAAATACTCTACTAATGCTAAGCGTCAGAGGTGGATACGGGGGCAACCCCCCCAGTTCTCTCTGACCTCGCGTGTTCTTTTTTCCCAGATTCGGAGACGGAGGAGCCAGTTATAGCGGGAACTTTAGAGCAGATCCTGGACTGATTTACGACCTTCCCTGTAAAGGTTCTGCATCCAGGCGGTCGTCGTTCTATCCCTTAGTCTTATATCTCGTGGAGGTATACTGATTTTGTGGATAGACCGGAGGACCCGGACCAGGACCGGTGACACGGGTAAAGGGTCTGATCTACTAGGATCCACCGAAGGCTAGCTTGTGACTTTCCCTAAGTGGAGACCAGGTCTGAGTGTCGTCCCAAGCCTGTAAACCGGCCTTGTCCATTCAAGGTCCAGCGGTGTCAGGTAGCGGGATGGCCCGGATCGTGGTCCACAGTCAGCGGAGGGCCTGTCTGACCCAAGGTGCCAAGGATCCATTCCGAAGAGCCAAAAAAAGTCAACAAACGGAATTGGGCCCGGTCCAACACGAGCAATTGCGCTGCTACAGTGTGTGATCTAATTTTCAGCATGAACATTTTGGCGCTAGAAGGAGGGGCTCACGACGAGTTCAAGCCTCGAGTCCCTACCAGCACATCCGACCACCACGGTCGACCTAAACTCGCTGCGGCCGAGCCACCACGAGCTCGGATTCGCACCGGCGAACACCGCCGCATCATTGCCGGTCGTCAATCTCTTTACAAAAAAAAAAAAACTTATTGCAAGTAGCAAAAGCTAAAGATATATATATATATATATACATATATATATATATACATAACATAAAAAGGGTCTGAACCTTTCGTTGTTATCTTGTTTCATTTATCAAAATATATATAGACAAAAATGTGGTCAGCAAGCCAAACGCATCTACACTTATATATATAAATTTACATATATTATATATATACACAAATAAGAATATATGATGTATAAATAAAACAAAAAAGGGAAAACAAGCATGTCTCCAATACACCGCTTTATCATCTCTACGTATGCAGTCTATCGCCGTGCCAGCCTTCCATATCACGCTCGGCACCACCAAACCCCATCAAATTTCATCTCGGTCACGCCAGCGGCGTCAGATTTCATATTGGTCGCCGCAACGACCTCAAATTTAATCTCGGTCACGCCAGTGACCTCAGATTTTATCTCGGTCGCCGCAACGACCTCGAATTTCATCTCGGTCTTCTCAACGACCTCACCACCTACTTTTTCGAAGATTTCGGTCAACCTCTCAGATGACACCACGCGCGGCCCCACCGTGGGTGCTGCCTAGAGCACCATAGCACGAAGCCCAGCTCAAAATCAGCCGGCGATGAGCGCTCCCTTAGATATCGCAAACGATGTGCGATTATCACGACTGGAGAATAGCCTGTTTCAACTAGCGGGGTTGATCTCCAGATACCTCGGGATCAACCACGTCGTCCATGACATCCTCGACGAATACGGATCCCCAAATACGGAGCCGACACAAAGAGATAGTCTCCAGACACAACGACGACCCACCCCAGAGAACGCACAGTCACAAGGACCGACGGAGACTCAGTTAGCCCAAATGCCTCACAGCCCTCGCCTCTCTCCAAACGCTTGGGCACCCCGAGACATGGGAGTCGCCGCTACGCCACACCGACGGCGGCCCCATCGGCCGTCTCAAAATGGAAAAATGACTTCCTAGCATTCAAGAAAGAGATCTACCTGAACAAGTTCGTCGAAGAAGCGTACAAGGTCAACGACTACACCGACAACGACGCCATCATCGCTGTGATCGAGGGCCTCCGAGCGAGCGACTTCGCATGATCCCTCGTCACAAAAAGGCCGACCTCCATGGCAGAGTTGATGGCACAAGCCGAACAGCACATCTCGGTCAAAATACTTCAGCAACCGGAGACAAATAGATCGAGGGAGCTAGCGTCTAGACGATGACAACTCTCGGAGAAAGAGACGTCAACCGGACACGTCGCCTGACCACGGCGACCAATCTGCGAAGCGATTCCGGAATGACACCAACTCCGCCCCGTTAAATACCTCTTCCAGAACGATCCTGAAACTTCACGAAGAAAAATTCGTTCGGCTCTCGCCAATGCCAAATGACATTAGACACAACCAGAGCAAATACTGCGAGTTCCACCAAGAAACCAGACACTCCACATCCTATTGTTGGAAGCTAAAGCAACAGATCAAGGACCTGATCCAAGAAGACCAACTCAAAGAATATGTGTCGGGAAAGATGGTCGATATTGACACGTCATCAGGCTAGCCTCTCAAGGCCACCAGGAAACTGCCGGCAACATATCTCCTAGTAAACTCGTATCCTTCTCCACTAGTTTTTCAAATTCCAAGAAGTGCCCCTGAAGGTAGGTTGGTTTTGTAAAGAAGTGCCTCATGAGGCGCAAGTTTTCGCTTTTTCAGCGCTGTATCTCCCGAAATATTATGAATAAGAAGAGCTTTCACGCTCACTCCTTTTACTAAAAAGAAAATATGGAAGGTTATCTCTCAAGAAAACACATGAAGACGTACTTGGGAGGTTATTTCAAAAGAATGCCCACCCCGACCCTGCGCACGCAAATGTTGCTGAAGGGTTATCTCTGGAACGCCCCCGTAAACACACGACAAGGTGATCTCTAGGGAACACCCCACGATCGTAGAGTGTGAGACGGTAAGATGTCTAGCAAAGCACCCCCATAAGTTTAAGCAAAGTGTTCTTCCCAGAGACGCCACCATATATCTTTGTAAAAGCGAAGGCTAAAAATCCTCCTACGAGTAAAAATAGTTTTTATCAAAGCAAAGCCTTCCGAAAAACTGATGGTTAATGTTATATGGGGTATTGTTATGGCGTATTTTTATAAAGGTTATTTAATAAAGGAAAATTATTTAATTATTTATTAAACAAATCAAATTTTGACACCAAAACACCCTCTGGAGGCCCTTTTTGTAAAATGAGGCGTCTAAAAGCTCTTAAAAATATCAAAATACTCAAATACACCATAAAAAGTTAAAAAAAAAACCTCGGAACGCCCCCGGCACCTTAAAAAAGGGTCGGGAGCATTTTTCGTGGGCCCCACGGGTCCCCACGCGCCCCGGCGCGCCACAGGGGAAGAGGATGCGCGCCTACGTGGATTAGAGGCCTCCCACGCGCACCATAGGGTCTCCCACGCGCCTGCACGTCAGTCGCAGTAAACCCGCGCGTGAGGACGCGTGGAGGCTCGAATGGACACGTGGCTGACGCCATTAGGTTGGCTACGGTACGGGGACTCAGAAAAACGCATAACTTTGCCCCCGGGGCTTCTCGATTCATTTAAACGGTAAGTCGTTCTAACTCACTCAAACTCTCTCGATCTCTCTCATAAACGCTCGCTATACTTATTAAACTCCCGTTCCTTCTCAAATACTCTACTAATGTTGAGCGTCGGAGGTGAATACGGGGGCAATACCTCCGGTTCTCTCTGACCTCGGGTGTTTTTTTTTTTCCAGATTCGGAGACAGAGGAGCTAGTTAGAGCGGGAACTCTGGAGAAGATCCTGGCCTGATTTACGACTTTCCCTGTTAAGGTTCTGGATCCAGGCGGTCGTCGTTCTATCCCTTAGTCATATATCTCATGGAGGTATACTGATTTTGTGAATAGACCGAAGTGGAGACCAGGTCTGAGTGGTGTCCCAAGCCTCTAACCCGGCCTTGTCCATTCAAGGCGCAGCGGTGTCCATGGTCAGCGGAGGGCTCGTCTGGCCCAAGTTGCCAGGGATCCATGCCCAAGAGCCAACAAAAGTCAACAAACGACATTGGGCCCGGTCCAACACGAGCAATTAGGCCGCTATAGTGTGATCTAATTTTCGGCATCAAACAGTTGTTAAATTTAAATTAATGGAAAAGTGAATGTAAAAAACGTTGTCAGGTTAAAAATTTCAGAGTAATTCTGTTTTGTATAAATTGTTTATACAACAGTTATTATATGTATAACATATGGACAAGAAAAAAGAAATTATCATTTAGGTTGTAATTTAACATCTGGTCCCTCACCAATAATATAGTAATAATATGAGACCAATTATTTAAAAATTCAAAAATATGTTGTCGTTTCAGAATATCTTCGTTTTATTATGCCAAAGGGTTGACAAAGGGTTGACTTTCAACATTTTGAACCCAAATCAATTAATTGACTTATACAACTTAGGCCCAGTTTGGCATTGTTGTGCTGTCTTCAGAATTGCTTTTAAAATTTACTGTCAGAAAAAGTGCTGTCAGATAAAGTAATGCACTGTTTGGTTAATGAAAACAAAAAACAATTGGTTTTTTCAAAAGTTCAAGTTTACTGTTTGGCAACCAATTTTACTTAATTAGCTTCTAAATGTAACAAAATACTAAAGTAGACATAAATAATGTTAATTAAATCTCAATATTAATATAAAAAGTTAAAAAATAATATAAATAATATAATTACTCAATAAATAAAATAAAAAACATTGCTTAGTTTGGTATGCCTTTTATGCTTTTAATTGACAATAATTATGGTGACAATACCAATTTTTTACATCCATGTTTCTTCCGGTTACGGTAAAAAATTAGTACTTTTACCAACTAAAAAGAACTAATGCTTTAACTGCAATAATTATATGTATTTGATTTTTTATATACGTTTACCTTCCAAAAAGAATTGGTACTTTAACTATAATGATTTAAGAATGTGAACGAAAAATGTACTTTTACCACTTAAAAAATTTGGTACTTTAACCGCAATGGTAAAATATTTTTGGTACTTTTACCACCCAATAAGAATTGGTACTTCAACTGAAATAATTTTAAAAAAATGGATGTAAAAAATTGGTATCTTCACTATCCAAAAAGAATTGGTACTTTAACCATAATAATTAAAAAATATGGACATAAAAAATTATACTTTTACCACTTGAAAAGAATAAGACTCTTAACCGCAATAGTAAAATGTATTTTTGGTACTTTTACCACCAAAAAAAGTATTTTTGGGGATAGAGAAGAAGAAAAGCAAAAGTAGATTCTAGCAAAAGCATCTATTATCTGTTTTTTGCCTATAGAAAAGCTAAACTTTTTTACTGAAGTGCTTCTATTGTAACTTACCAAACACAAATATTGACTTAAAATTCTATAAAAAGCAAAAGCACCTATTAATAAGCAATGCCAAACGGGGCCGTAATTTAAGACAATGTAATAAACGACAAGTCGTTTATGGAAAATCCTTTCGTAGAAATATGACTGTAAAAGCAATTTTACTACTTTGGATTTTATATCAAAATAAATTTAGTATCAATTAGATGTGATGTAGACTATTTGCAATCGCATCATCGTTGGCTATGTCCCTTTATCTTTCCTTGAACATTTATCAGAGACTATATATGTCAACTATTATAAGTTATTATGCAAAATTGGTATAGGGCCTCGAATTTATGGAAGAATGGGACCCGCGAATGGAAACGGCTCAATAAGCGAAACTCAGATCTTCTCCGGGAGGTTTTCTTAGCCGAAGTGCATCGTTAGGCGCTCAATCGCTTAACCTTTGGAGAATCAATGGAACGAATATTTGTGTACGGCTATGCATGAAAATTATTGGTTTCGGACTAATATAACCTAGACGTCGAAGTTGTAAATTGGTTATGCTTCTTGATTCTTATTCTAAGAAAATTTATGAATTTCTTGGGAGAAAGTAGTCGACATCATTGCATTGGAGACTGAAGGGAGTTCATATATCAAAGTCGAGGTAGGTAAAGGGATCTTGCGATGCGAACGGTTGTTTCTTCGTTTACTTGTCTCTTTGCTTTTTCTATTTTATCTTATTTTCACAAAGTAACAATCTTTTTTCATATTGTTACATATTTGTGAAGAATATTGTACTTTTTACATATTTGTTTTTTACGAATATGTAAAAAATATGCATTCAACACACAGAAGCTTTACAGTGAGGTTTACAACTCTGTGGCGTGGCATGTGAGTATAATGAATGATAGATAGAGACCCTCGGAAACATAATATATATAATTTAATTTAGTGATGGTTGTTGTGATTTTTAGGTAAGTATTTAATTTGAAAAAAAAAAAACATATGGCTGTCAAACGCACAAAACTATGAGAGCGGACCGTGCTAGATATTTTGAGAGATGGAGGCGAGAGTGTGATCTTGGGTCTTCAATTTAAATTAGAAAATTAAATTTGGATGGAAAAATATATAAGATACTTGTATAATAAATAATCATTCATTCAAATACTACGTGTCTAGTATTTTTAAAACTAAAAAAAAAAAACTAAATTCGTATTGTTGAGTTTCTCGACTATATCTTTTTTCGATAGACAATGTAGCTAAATTACTAAACTTATAATGGGATATGGTTGATCGAAGATAAGACTTGATTAATTTTATCTTTGAGAAACTTTTTTCTACATCTTTCTACTTGTGCAGCTGTAACCGATATAATCAGAAAGTATACAATGAGAAGAGGAAATTGAGAAGGAAAAAAACGAAGGGAATAAAGAAAGAAAAAGAAAAAAGGAAATTGAATATGTTATATGAATAGCATATTTGGAATGTATAACATATTCATACAACACGGACACCCAATTATAGACCAATCATCTAATGGGCTGAATATATGAAAGCAAAGCAAAGAGAGTTCTAATTCCATTAGGCCCATTGATTTCCTTGAATCAACTTAGGCCTATTTCTTACTAAAGGTCCAAGCTTTATCGAGTCAAATTAGAAGTCAACTAGTTTCCCATAATTAATCTTTATTTCAATTGGAAGGTTGAATGAAAAATAAAAAAGTAGTATTTATAAAGTTACGGGTTAACTCCTTCGATGCTGTCAGTGTTGAGGTAAAATAGGCCTCATGATAGTTTTTACTTAACATGTTATTAGAGTTTGGCACTCAAGATGTGGGAGCCAACTGAGTTGTCATCTTGAGCGAACATATTAAAAATCTCATGATACATAACACTATTTGTGTTTAACGTTCAAATAAATAAATTAATTTTTTTTTTTTTTTCAAACTAAGGGTAAAATAAAAACGAGAATAGATACGAGTGAAAAAGGAAACATCTTTGGAGTGGGCTAAATTTTCAAGATTCTTTTTTCATTACTTTTTAGAATCATAATACCGTCAACTTTCTAATTTATAGTTTTTAGTGAAGATTGAAATTAATAATGAGAACACATTAAATTCTATGTGAGAAATTATTGAGAATGTAGTAATTGTTTCGTCTCTGTAACTCCCGCCACGGCCCACCGACATAATTGACGCCGTTAAAGTACAAGCAGAGGCAGTGGCGGAACTAACATGGAAAAGCATAGCTATTAGCTAACTCGGTTCAGTTAATATTTTGGTATAATTTATTTCACTTAGTCTTTAAACGACAGAATTGACAACAGAAAACAAAATGTCGGATAAAAGAACTACAGAGAAACTACAACCATAGATTCTAGAAAACGACAAGGAATCTGAACATAAATTGAAAGTAACAATAAAATACCAGAATATTTAAAACGACAATAAACATAGATTAAGAGACTCCATGTGTGTCTGTGTATATATACATATACATATATATATATATATATAGGGTTCATATATATTTGATAAAATGTCAATAAGCATAACATATGTATATGTATCATATATGTATGTATACTGTTGTTTAGGGCTCATCATTACTTGATATACGACAGTAAACATGGAGTCTTTTAATATATTTTTACTGTCGTTTTAACAAATTATGGTCATTTTTGTTACCTTCAATTTGTGTTCAGATTCCGTGTCGTCTTCAATTTATATTGTGAATATCAACAATTATGACTAAAGTTTTGAGACATTTTGCTTAAAAGTTTATATTCTACAACCTTTTGTATATACTAGATATTCCTTGTGTAATTAAGACACATAATTTGGTTACGTGCCTCGTAGAGCTGAAATAATTATCTGCTATCCGTTAATCGCAACGATATCCTAATCGCTCTGCGGTGAAATATTTGCATATGTATCCATTTTTAACCAATCACTTAATTTGGTTACAGATAACCGCAAATGCTTTTTAAAATTGGATTGGTTAGTGGTTATATTTTTTAGTCTAAATCAGATAAACGGCAACCAGTTTTCTAAAATAAATAATATTAGAAATATATATTAGATATTATATATCCTTGTGACATGAAAAGGTCGTATATGTTTTTGTGGACTTTTAAGTCATGGAAATATTAGACTATGTCGGTAGTTTGGTTGTTTATGACATTATGATTATATTGTGTATGACATTTTTGAAATTTTGTGAATTTGAAAGTTTATGTTTCACTATTCATGTTATATTATTATGTAATGATGGGATATTGATGCATGATATGTTAACATGTAATTATTTTAAAATGTTGGTATGGTTAGAACTTAGAACATTATACATGTATGATGTATTTATTTTTTTACTAACAAAATTAATTAGATAATATCTGTTTAAATTAACTAATTCGATCCGCTAACCGCATTTAAACTAGATAATCGGGAAAAAAAAATTGGTTAGTGGATACAATTAATTTATATCCATATATGTGGATATGGTTGCCCAACGTGCTCATATCCTATCCAGTTTCACCCCTAGTACCTCTGGGTCGGGTTTTTTTTTTTTCCTTCAATTTTTAGTGTAGCATTTTAATTCAAAACATATAAGAATAACAAGTTGATGTATATGCATGTATGGAAACACCCCACTACTTTATCCAACTGACGATTGTTTTCATAGGTCTAGACGAGTTTTTGCGTATGTTTTATTCACACACGTATAGAAGGATTTTCTTAGAAGATCACACATCCTAGAATCCATCCACGCCAACGCCCATATTGTCTTTTCGAATGGGCTATGTAACTCTAAGCTTTAATTGGTTTTACCGAAACTTGATCAGCAAGTCTTATCTCCTAGCTACTTGCAATCTTATCCACTTAGCAAGTTGTGTTTATTTTAATATTTGTAAGCTGCTTATTTAAACTTGAAGTGCAAGGTTCTTAGGGTAATATAGTAATTTTGTAGGTGAATGGTTCCCTATATAAACACCAATAAGCTTGTATTTCATTTCATCTCCCACTTCAAGTTGAATTCGATTTAATATCAGAGAGAAAATATTCCTCCCATTATCATCTTTGTCTTCATATGGTCTTGTGAGTGTGGTGAGTGGTTTGTGGCAAAAGTTCCAAATTATTTTGGAACTAACAGACTACTGAAAAGAACAAACATCTTGTTGACATAAGTAATACTCAGTGGCGGAAGTACTATCGAAATAAAAAAATATTCTTGTATAAAATATTTAATATTATATGCCTTTGTGGCTCTTGCTGGGGACCAGGGAGGTTTTTTTTTTTTTTTTTAAATGAATATTAGAACCTTTTTGCTTAATTTTTCGGACAGCTTATATTCTGCTTTTGCAAAGCGGCATAAAAACTTTCGAGTCTTGTTTTACATTGCAATTCAAATATGTCCTTTATATCTCTTATTCATAAACACAAATCTCAAATCCCAAGTATGATAAGTGGAATTATATACATGCCATTCAATGTAGAAAGTCTCTATGTGTATTAGATATATCAAATAATAGTCTACGTAAACAATGACTATTTTAGACAAAGGGTATACTATAGTTATATATTGTTGGAAAATATTGCAGTTAAATAAAATTGAGATAGCGTCGAGTCGGGCGAAATGTCAAACACTCGAGACGAACGCTCTATCCAATTACCGGGATTTGTTCCGACGTTTGAACGTTACGTAAAACGGTTATATTCATTATGACAATTATGAATATTGAATTCAATTTATCACGTTTCAGATTAATTGCAATTTATTAGTAGCCGTTATAGAATTGATTGTTAATCAATTCAATGTCTCAATCCCGCATCTATAAATTGAAGTGAGCTCGAACCCTTTCGACACACCAATAGCAAAACCGTCTTCCGAAAACTCTCTAGATACTTTGAATCCGCTTCTCGATTTTTCACTCCGCGGATTTGATCTTTTATGCTTCCCGATGTTTTCTTGTCATGAGTCTTTCGGTAACGGAGTTCAAGAATATTCAGTTCGCCGGTGAACTTCGAAGTTCTACGGAGTTCTCGGTTATCCCGTTATATCCTGTGAAGCTATCGCCTAACGAACCTCAAACACGTAGAGGAGGCGAATCAAGCTTTAAGGAGAGCGTCCAAGCGTCTGGAGAATCGCTAACGGTTTTCTCTTTTTACAGATATCAAGAACACTTTTTCCGGTTCAAAGCGACAAGCCGGTGCTCGTCAATCCAAGATTCTTCGATAAGTATCGTCGAATCTATTCGCTACTGTTTTTACTATAATTTGTTTCTCATTATCATCATCGTGTATAGGAAATATACCCAACATATATAGCTTGATGCTACAAAATAAGATGATAGTTGTAATGTAAATATTATAGACAAAATTATTTTCATAAACATCGATACAAAATTTAAAGGTTTCTCGATAACACTTTATATTCATAGAATTACACTTTCTGACTTTATCAGAATGTACTTAAAAAATATTGATAAAGTAATTTCTTTTAAGTCTCTAAATTAGCCAAAAGATATATTTGTGGTTCTAGGGGACCTAGCGAGTAGCGACTATGACCATTGACCAATGACTCAGAAATCAGAGGGGGAAAAAGGGTACACGCCCTCTTGAAATTTACATTTGAATTACTAAAACGGTCAATGAAAATTACATTAAAAAATGTTGCTGAAAATCATAAGTTTCCAATTAGGGCATCTTATTTTAAAAGCAATTTCCAACAATCTCTAAGAATTAGTTGGAACTTGAAATATTGCATGCTTTTTTAAACATAAAACAACTCTTAACTATTTACACATTAAGCCGAGAATAATGTTAATAAGCTAAAACAAACAATCACTTTGTCTGCATTAGCTTTCAATTTACCTATTGCTACTGCTTTTGTTTCGGGCTTTTGTGAAAAATCAACTCCGCAATAGAATGGTTATTATGTGAAATGATATTTTACTTGTGTAGATTGAGAAAGATGTCTATATACAAAACATAAAAAACTATAGCAGAAAATTTTACGAAATCCAACATTTTTTTAAAAGACGAGCCTCATTAAACCTTCTGAGTCATCGTAAAGGGTGCAGCTCAGACAGGAAGAGAACTCCACGTCATATTACCATTGACATCCAATTTTAAAAATTGTGGTTTATTTTCTTTTGCCCCTCTCATAAAATTTCATAGCGCTTTGCCACTTCATATATATATATATATATGTTTTCTATGGCTTGTATATGTGTATTTTAATACTATTTCCACAATTATTGGTGAAACCCCATAGAAGCTAAAACATGCAGTTGTCCCCCTAACCCTAAGTTTTAATATCCTTCTCAAAGTTTGATGACCCCAAATTTTTATAACTTTACTCTTTATTATCTTTCACTTATTTAATTTTTTTAGCCCAAATCATTATATATAATCTTGATTCCACCACTGACAGTTACATGGTGTGGTCTGTCATATATTTATATATATGGTAGTGATTCTCCATCAACATTTATGTAGAGTTATGGGGAAATAGATAGATCACATTCTGTCATAAATGTGAAGTAAAAGAAGAGGAATCCATGGCGTAACTGCTGATGTTGACACAACCGTGTTGCGGTAAATGATTCAGATATCATCAGAAGAGAAAGTGTTCAGAGAAAGAGAACCAACACACACACATTAACTGCTTGCATTTGCATGCAATGCACGCAATACACTCACGCACTTGCAACCACCAAGCTTCCCATATTAATGCCGGAATCAAAGCAGACCCATCAATCTTCATGGCTCCTCAATCATCATCACTATCATCATATCATCTTATGATATTCAAGATATTATCACCGTAACAACTTTCTCAAGGTCAATGGTAAGTTTAATGTTTGATTTTGAACTTGTATCATTCAGGTAAGGGTTCGAACCCCACGACATTAAAAAAAAAAAGTTATCCCAATACCGAAAAAAGCTCTCTCGCTTTTCCTCAATCTTTTTTTTTTTTTTTTTGGCGTAAAATCAATATTTTTCTTTTCTACTATTTGAAAACATTGTTTCTTGACAATGGCAAACTGTACGTAGGTGTTGTGTATTTAATTGTAGTTTGTAACTATGTGTGTATTGACGTTTAGTTTGTTACTTTTAGAAAGAAATAATAAGATAGATATATTATATATATATCTTACTGAGTTTGTGATCTATAATATCTATATGTACAAAAAAAAAAAAAAAGAAGAAGAAGAAGAAAGAGATAAAACATTTAAAAGCTTTGCATAAATATGTGCCCTTACTTGTACAAAGACTATCAACTCTTACAAAACTTAAGTGAGCGAGCAAGCTTGATTTGGAATCAAGACATGTATCAGGTTTTAGTAATTCCTCTAATGCATATTGATTTCTAGTAAGGTCACTACTACAGAAACCCGTTTCCATGACATAACTTAACAATCGTGAAAAGTTTACAAGCATGGTGCGAGGGCAAAATGAAAGACTGTCCAACCGAAGCAAAGGTTGAGCTCGGGCTGATCAAGGGAGGAAGGGAGAGAGACAGGGACAAGTGAAATTGTGTTCTTTTTTTATTCTTTTCTTTTTTACATTAGCAATTTAACATCATATATTTGCACGATGGGTACTTAACGCGTCGTTTAAATGACCTCTCGCCGCGGCATGCATTTAATATCCTATACGATATAATCAAAACCTAATGTTCGAATATTATCCCGCCGCGGCTAGCACCTAAGAAGCAGTAAAAAGGATGTCGTTTTTTTAGGATTTTTCGAAACTAAGATTCAAATGAAAAGACATGGAATTTTGTAAAATCTAATTTACTCGGTAGCATTGAGTAGAACAGAGTCAATAGGTCTAATAGATAAAATTGGTTCTGTGATTATAAATAACATGATTATAGAGAGAGAGAGAGAGAGAGAGAGAGAGAGAGAGAGAGAGAGATTTAACATTTAATTTAAAACATAAGATAGAGCAAGTCTCAAAAGAAACAGCCACTTGAGAGACTAAGTTAATATTGTCACGGAATGGATCACATGAATATAATGATTCCTTCAAGCAAAGAACCAGTTACGTATCATATACATATATATATATATATACTGAAATTGGGACAGTAGTTTTGTATCACCAAGTTTAGTGCTTTTTCTTCCCTTGGGCTTGAATGATCATCAGCAAAGTAGTATTAATAATTATATATGCATATATATATATATATATATATATGATCATTCAAGGGAAGAAAAAGCACTAAACTTGGTGATACAAAAATACAGTCCCAATTTCAGTATATAAATAAATTAAAAATACCCCACTATAGATCTGTATCAATAACCCATTTGTGAATCAGCATGGCTTCTAGTTATTTATATAACTACTGAAATTTATATCTGCTAAGGCGGAGATTACAGTTCAGCAAGTACCAACTATAACACTAAAGAACAAAAAACTCAAAAAAAAAAAAGGTACAAAATAACAAACTAGAAATTAATTATATTATTTTTCTCATCATTTTAGGGAGTCATGTGCATCGCATATTGTAAATCTGGGAAAATGAAAGCAAATAAAATTACAATAAAGTCAAAACCCTAGTTGAAAATGTTGTGAGAAAGAAACAACTGAACATGCTTGTTGAAGATATTATGGGCATGATATAATATATATATAAATAGATATACATATAGATCACACAGAAACTGACAGAAAAGATTCGCATAGGCATGATGAGAGGAATCATAAGCGCAATGATGAAACAATGATGATAAAAGGCACTAATAATGAACAAGTGTACTGTTCAGAAAAGGAACACGCAAGCAAAGCGCGTAGATCTGAGCCTAAACTGTTCATCGCATCCATCAAAGTTAGAGTCTAAATAATGATATGATCAAGATCTTCACTAAACCAGTCAGAAAACAACATCATTACACCAATCACACAAATAAATATATAAATATAATATATATTATATATATGTTTATGAATATGAATATGGATTATTACCTGAACAATTGAACTTCATATGAGTGCTTTGATCAGAGAGTAAAATTGGGGGGAATGAAGCCTGGTCCGACGTCGCTAGACCGATTGAATGCTCGTGATTTTCATGAGATATATACACAGATCGTGTTAGATCTATATGTATCCATATCTATATCTATATATATAGATCTAGTGGCCTCGAGCCAGACAACATTCCCCTCAAAACAAAATGAAAAGCACGTCATGATCTTGAACTTTGCCTCCTTCACATCTTAGCATTGGCTTGAGATTATATGGAGAGAAAGTGAAAGCGAGAGAGACAAATGAATGAATGAGTGAATGAATGAGATGAGTGTGAGAAATGAGAAGAGAGGATAGAGACTAGAGAGATAAAAAGGAGTGAGGATGTGAGAAATGAGAAGAGAGGATAGAGAGATAAAAAGGAGTGAGGAGAGAGAGAAATAAAATTTCAGAGAGCACCTTGGTCCTACCAACTAGGGGTGAAACCGGGTCGGGTACCCGGTTTTTTTGAAGTACCCGGTACCCGGACCCGGTTTCCGGGTAGTTGAAATTTACTACCCGGTACCCGGTACCCGAAATCCGGGTACCCGAATTTCGGGTACCCGAATTTCCGGGTAGTTGAAAATTGCTACCCGGTTTTAGTACCCGGTACCCGGTTTGGAAACCAAGTTCGGATTTTCAACCGGCTCCGGGTTTTTACCCGGATCCGTTTTATTTTTTTTAATAGAAAAATTAAATTATCTCAAAATAAACATTACACATGTCTCGTACATAAAAAAATATACATCCATTGTCTAAAATTTAAAATGCATTAAAAAGACATATGATAAAGCACTTCGAGTTCTTCCGGCTTTCCATCATCATTTCACCGTCCGCGGATCAAAAAATTAATTTTTTTTTAATGAAACCCTAAAATGAGAAATGAAAATGAGAGATGAGTGTCGAGCCCTAACCCTAAAATATTTTTAAAAAAAATTAAAAATTAAACAAACCGGGTATTAAACCGGGTACCGGGTACCCGGTTTTTAAGATTTCACTACCAGGTACCCGAACCTGGTTTTAAACCGGGTACCGGGTACCCGGATCCGAATTCCGGATTCGGATTCGGGTTTAAAATTCGGATACGGATTCGGATTCGGGTTTTTACCCGGTTTTCGGGTTTTATTTGCACCCCTACTACCAACTGTGTCTTGGGTTCCAGAAATGACCAAGACTCTCTCTCTACGTACCATAATCTGACTACCCTAATTGACATTGGAGTCCATGCCATGCAATATAATAATAAGAAAGAGAGGGAAAATACAAATAGGTAAACATGAGAAGAGCGAGACAAATATTACAGTCTCGTGGAGGTAAGTTTGATGCCATAATTTATTAATGAGGGGACTAGCTAGGCTATTAGGTCTTTGACTAATAAGTATAAAAGTGTACATTTGAGTTAGTGATGAATCAATAAATATATTGCATAGATATCATATACAGTAATTAAGAAAGTTATTCTACTTAAGTGACATGCATTATAAAGGTTGTTAATGGCACTAATATCCCTTGGACTTTGCTAGTTGATGAAATGTTGTCCATTATTTGTATTTTTGACAACAATACTCCTTATTTAAAAAAAAAAAAAAATAGTTGAACTTAATTTGGAGTAGTTATAAATGGCGAAAAATGTTAACTTGTGACATAAGACTTGTTTCAAATTATTTTCATTATTCATTATTTTTTTAAATTTATGGGATTTTTATCAGAACAGTGATCTTTTGCAGACCGTCCACCTCGTCTAACCTCGTTCCACCAATTCCATGATATGATAGTTTATGTTTGGTAATCAATTGAGAAAAAAAATACAATAGACTGATTCTTGCACCAAAATATAAAATCGAGCGACAATCTGCTACTTTTTAGAAGTATAGGGTGCATTTCTGTTAAAAATAACATTTAGGGTCAAAATGCACCATAATGCAAAATTTAGGAGCATTTCTACAATTACCATGAAAACTTGTTTAATTGATGTTTATATATACATGTCTGAGCTAGAAATTTTCAAAATTACATCGAAATTTTCCCTTGACAACTATGAAAATTTCAACGCATTAAACTTTATATATTGATAGCAAACTTGCTGTCGAGGTATTAATTGTGTCTAATTAGTGAAGATCAAAGCTTATTATAACTTTCTTATACGTTATCGCTAACTCGAATATATGAATAACTATATATTCTTAATTAATTAACTCGAATGTATATGTATGTATATAATTAATTATACCTGAATTAGTCGTTCATTTTAAAATTAACTAGTTATATTATACAGCAGTTTTTACAATATTGAAATAGTCATGCCACGAAAAAGCAATAGTATTTAACAAATACAAAACATTAATATATCTAAAATTTACAATTTAAAATCCAAAATCTGCTCGGAGATCACTATGTAATCAAATTAATTTAACTTAATAAGTTTATTTCAGATTGGCGAACCCGGGATATAAATCTCGAGACATAAATTTGATCATGTACAAGCATACTAGGAGAGTTAGCCTCCTAAATTCATAGATTTAAGTATCTTTTCCGAGATTTATACTAATACATATTTATATCAAGGTTCCGTCAATGATTCTTTATCGTAAGCAAAAAATAAAAATAAAAGTAGATTAGGATTCTATATGATCATTTTCGCCATTCATAAGCAAATAATTATCTTTGAACCAAGTTGATGGACAAAGGCGTTAAAAAATAATACAAATTAGAGAGAGAGTAGTTTTAGTGGGATTAGTTGAACTAATTCACTAAAAACCCCTCAAATAATTTAGGGTAAATGACTAAAATAATTTAGGCTAAATGACGGTAATGCCCATTTGAATTCAAACCTTTTAATAAAATGCCCACAAGATTTAATACCATTAAATACTATTTAAATTGTAATTTATAGACCGTAATACCTTTGGTTTTGTATTACCTAGTATTAAAACTGATTTTTTCTATATAATATTTAACTATTATAATAATTATTTAAATCATCCTATTTTTGTAGAATTTTTAAACGTGATATATTTTCATAATGTACAACTATTATCATTAATTATAGCATATATCTAACAAATTAATGCATAAATACACTTTTAAGCTAACGTATAATTTGTCTTCCTATTTAATAGGACTATTCAAATAATTATAAGTTAATCCAAAACTCTTCATTAAAATAACCAATCTTTAAAAATATATATATATATAAAAAAACTACCCGTATGATATTTGGAGAATAAGTCATTACACTTTATTTCCTTATATGCATTGGCTTCAATCAACCTAATTGCATGTTATATGCGTTTATTATAAATAATATATGAATTTAAACTAATTTTCTAAAAGCTAGCAAATTAAAAACTTAATTGTATGGGTTGAATTTAAGGAATTATCATTATATATTCATAAGTTGTGAAATTGTAATTACGAAACTCTAATTCTATTAAAGAAGGTACGAAACTGTAACTACAAAACTATAATTAGAAATTGTAACAATATTTACGAATATTATTATGAAAACTCCAATACGAAACCGTAACTGTAAATACGAAATTGTAATTACGAAACTGTAGTTATTCATTGTATAACTGTAGTTACGAAATTGTAATTACGAAACTGTAGTTATTCATTGTATAACTGTAGTTACGAAATTGTAATTACGAAACTGAAGCCACGAATCTTTAATTACCAAACTGTAATTGTAAATTCAAAACTGCAATTCAAATTGTATTTGCCGAACTGTTACTTTTAAATACGAAATTATAATTGTAAATTCAAAACTGTAGTTGTAATTACCAATATACTTAGATACAAATGTATTTTTGTTACACTTACGTAATTGTAGTTACGAATACGTTTATGGTTGGTTTAGCGCATTGTATGACTGCATCTTCGCCTTCGACGATTGCGTGTTCGCCATGGAGTGAGGGAAGTTCCTGTACCCGCAGAAGACCGTGTTCTAGCACGCACTCTTTGTCGGCGTTGGCGGGTCCCCGGCGTTTGCGTTGGCGTCTGCGCGGTGGAGTACCGGCACTCCTCCCCCATCAGCCCCCACTTCGACGATGACTACTAGCAGTAAGGCACTTAGATTCTCTGGCACGGCAACGGCGAGGATAATGACGATGAGTCGTGAAATGGGACATAAGAAGAGATTTTTGAAATGAAAAGAGAGAGAGTGTGAACGAGAGAGAGAAATGAGGGAGTTAATTAATTAGATTTGATTTTGTATATTGATTTAAATTTGAAAAATAAGCATGAGATATTACGGGAATATAAATTGGTCAACGAATAATAATAATACGAAATAAATAGTATTATATGTGAGGGTTAGTTTGGGAACTAAATCATTATAAATGGGCGAAAAGTGGTTTAATGAAACTATGGGCAATTTTAAAAAAGTTTGTGTATATTTGGGCATTTCATGGGTTTTCCTAATAATTTATATGTTTTTATAAGTTAACCCTCAAGAAGCTTGCAAGTTATCTATAAGGAAATTGCTTCAATTTCTTTCTAAAATGTACATGTTTGTGCACACTATTTTGGTAATATATTTTTAGAAAAACCCAACAAATGCCCAAAAAACACTAAACATTTAAGAGAAATGCCTATAGTTTTTTAAAACTCATTTATACCCACTAATAACTTTTTTTGGACCATATTAACCCTAATATTAGTTATAATTATTAATTTTTGTATAATAACTATTAATAATATATTTTAATTTCAAAATTAATTTTTCCTATAATTATGGTTGACAACTTCCCCTATTAATTACGATTTCATTTAATTATATTACTTTTCAAAAAATCTTCAGCATTTATCACATATTCATTTCCTATTCTACATTCACTCTCCCCGAATCTTCTTCCATCGTCGTCATCATGGGCGCCACCGGCACCGGCAAGTCCCGCCTCTCCGTCGACATCGCCACCCACTTCCCCGTTAAGGTTGTCAACTCCGACAAGATGCAGGTCTACAAAAGGCCTCGACGTCACCACCAACACGATCCCCGTCGCCGACCGCCGAAGCGTCACACACCACATCCTCGGCGAGGTCGATCCGCTCACCCACGGTGAGTAGACCCGCTCCGAGTTCCGCTCCCTCGCCTAGAAAACCATCTCTGAGATCGTCACGAATCACTTCCTCGTGCTGGTTGCCGATGGCGAACCTACGTTAATAAAATTTCGTAAATATATTTACAGTTTTTGAAATTCCGTAAACATATTTACCGTTCACCAGGTTCAACATGTTGATAAAATTTTGTAAATATATTTATAGTTTTTTAAATATACGTAAATATACTCACCAACAATTACGTTTCGTGTGAGATCCTTTGATTATTGTGTGTTTATTTCCTTTTGCCTTTGGGTTCTGTACATGGGACGATGAATCGTAAATAGGAGTACGTAAAAATACAGAATCGTAAATATGAGTTATGTAAATATAGTTACGTAAATATAATTACACAATCGTAAATATAGTTACGTAAAAAATGTTTAAGCAAAAAGAAGTTCGAAACATAACAGTTGTTACAGTTTTTTGAAAAATTTTGAAGCAAAAAAACGTTAACTACACATATTCCATCAAGAAATTATCCTATTATTAAGGTAGACTAATTAGTTATTATTTTGGATATCATTTGAATACCACATTTAAAGGAATTTGATTAATAATTAGTTACTACATTTAAAGAAGATTATATACAAATACATGAAAATTAATTTTGGTCAATTAAATTACGAAAAGCAAATAAAAAAATAAACATGAATAATTAATTCGAAATATCCTATTATTAGGAGGGTTATATTTGTCCATTAATCAAATTATTGGTGGTTTTAATAACTATTAATAAATTTGGACATTTTTTTTGAAAAAAGTTAATCAAAATGGACATTTGACTTATTTAGTTTAAATTTTTTTTAACGATTGATATATTAGAAAAAGCAATTAAATGATTGATATTTTTTTTAAAAGGCATGAATAAATTATCATAGAAAAAGGAGTATCCCTCGTTCAGTGGGGTCTTTTTCTTTCTTCTTTTTTTTTTTTTTTTTATTCCTTTTCTTTTTTATTTGTATTTTCACTGTAGTCCCTGGTGATTCAAGATGACAACAGACGAGTCAGACAAAGGAAAAAAGTTTTGCTGAGGAGTCAGCATTTTGGGCTTGATCTTATCATATGGATTTTGGTCCACCCTTCTTAAAATGGTCCTTCACTTTTTTTTTTTTAATGTAACACTAATAAATCAAATAGTAGCTAAATATATTGACTTTTTTTTTTAATGTAACACTAATATATTAACCGGATCAAGGTTTAAAATGCCGCTTGCCGATTTCGTTTCGCAATATCCATTTTACGGATATATCGTTTGCCGATTGGCAAATCGAAAAAAAAAGGCATGCCGAAAATACAGCACATTTTCCATGGGCATACCGCATGCCGATGGAGTTTTCGACGGATATTCTGGAAAATATTTTTGAGTATTTAGGCAAGATATTTATATAGGTTTAAACCTACATATTAAATAAATACAAAACATAATTGTATACAACAAAACAGATTTTTAATTTAAATATGTAGACGAAATGTATAATATTATTAGTTGAAAACTTGAAGTGTAATATTAAGTCAATTTATTTGATGAAGTGAATACGTAGGTGAAGTGAAGTGTATAAGATTAGTTGAATACCAAACATAACTATTTTTGCCGAAAGTTTAATTGCTATTTTTGCCACCATTTTTTTGCTTTTTATGGAAATTCGCACCACTTTTCTACGTTTTCCTTTACAAAAACGACATTGGGCAGGAAAATGGGCATGCCGCAGGAATTTCGCGAAAAATGGTAAAACAACAGAGATAACCGCAGGCTTTCGTTTCGCATTTCCTCGAAAAAAGAATATCGATGGGCATCCCGATGGATATTCGGGAAATTTTATACCTTGGACCGGATACATGTTGGGGTAGAACAAATCCCTTAACCAAATTATATATTTCTCAAACACGCTTAATAAGTTTTTTTTTTTTTAGCAAATTTTTCACTTTATAAGGTTTTACTAATTGACCTGACTTGTAGAAGTAAAACTCAATTATTTTTCTTAAACAGAAGTACTAAACACCATTAATGTCACATCTAAAACCCTCAAATTTAAATAATAAGATATTATTTTGTAGTAAGAATATGACTTTTTCACTAATTTCTTTCCTAATATGGCCCACCTATCTTTAATTTGTAAAACAGTTAACTGGCGTGTCTGTTATCGCATCTTATTGATAATTAAATTATATAATAAGTCATGTCAATTTAATTTCATGAGAACAAATTACCTACTGTTTTTGTCGCATACTTAGTGCATTATAATATATATAGTACTATCAAACATGTGATCATTTTTTTTACTGCAGTATTATGAAACTAAAATTAAACAGCATTTAATATACATTTCTGTTGAAGATAAAATTGGATGTGAGATTCAATTTGATCATACCGGCTTTCTTTATTTCGGGATGTATGCGACATAAGTAGAATTTTATACTGCTTGTGTGAGATATTCTCAATCGCATTTTTTAGCGGTAATAGACGTAGCTGGAAGTCACAAAACACAGATCTAATTCTATCCATGTCTCGGGAAGGTCTGTTACACGAGAGACACATACAAATTTACAATTAAACTGTGAAAATATTAATTATTCAAAATTTTAAGCGTGTCTAGTTTAGAGACACTTACTCGATACGGATAAAATTGAACATTATCGATAATTTTGTGGCCTTTGGTTAATATTTTCTATGGGTTGCTGCTAAAATGAAAACACGAATATGCCCACACTCTTAATATGAAATTGATGTATGCCATAAATATTCGGTGTCCTATTATTTTTTGTTAGATAAAAATAACTTTATTTAAAAAGAATATATATATAACGTAAACAAAATTTTCAAAGGATGTGCCACTGCCAACCACAATTGTTTTGACTAATACGAAACTCAGTAGATGATGAGAGAGATAGAGCTGCAGCTCCCGACTCCGCGACGCATCGCGACTAAAATCGCGAGAATCGCGAGTTCACGCGTCGCGACGGGTCGCGATGTTTCCGGTCGCGATCGGTCGCGATGAGGCCGAGAGAGAGAGAGTGTGAGACGGACAGACAGAGAGAGGGAGGGAGAGCGAGAGAGAGAGGACGTCGCGACGAATCGCGACTTCAAGGCGGGAATCGCGACGAGTCGCGATTCCCGGAAACAGTCGCGACGCGTCGCGATCCCTCCCCATCAGTCGCGAGTTGCAGCTCTAGAGAGAGAGGAAACGAGCCTTCCCAATATCACAATACAACACGAAGAGTTGATTGATTGATTTGAAAAGAATGGAGCCAAAAGGATCTAATATCGTTGTATAAAGTTTGAATTTGTGAAGTAGTGGGTTATTCAAAAAATATTTACTCAACCATATATTTATTTGTTTGATTTTTCGGAGATTTTCTAGAATTTAGAGGTGAAAGTCTCGGGGTATCCGCGAATAAATACTTTAGCTTAAAACACTAAATAGAGACTTTATTAGTTCCAAACATTACCAAACTTTTGTAGTTTTTGCCGCGAAGATATCTTTGATGCTTTTTCCTCGTAGTCCGTGCCTCGTGCTCCGTGTACTCCGGGATTACAACTCAAGAAGTATCGAGTCTCAATCTCAATCTCGTCCACCACATTATTTTATAGTCATTCATACATGTCACTTTTAACACTTCAGAGAAAAATTATCTAACATTGAGCATTGATATTTAATATCACTTAATCCATATATCTTTATAGTTCGGAATAGCTTCTTTATAATGTTAATGTTATTAAACTTTATATGCCTAGTTTATTATTGATTTCATGTTAATGTTATAATTTTCTTTACGTAGACATTCTATTTAAATTACTCTTCATTATCTATACTTATTTTGAAAATCTTAGCCCCTCCATCTATAGAACTCAATCTAATAATAATAATAATATTATTATTATTATTATTATTATTAGAAGTCTATATGAAGAGATCTTCAATTTCATGACTAATTAAGTACTTATGAACACATCATAGGCATACACAAAAATAGTAATAACATCTTTTTTTTTTTTGAATGGGGTGCCACCTGTTCTTACACCGAATATATCTAGTAATGCGAGAGTGCATTGTAATAACATCTTTATTAGTGATTATATTTACATTCTTTTCCTTCATTTTCCCTAGAACTATGTCAACGACTATCAACCAAACTTTAAACTTGGACCACTTTTTGACAAAATTCTTTGGTGGAAAGATGCCCTAGCAGTCAATGAAAATCAGCGTTATTAAGTTTGGCTTTGATAATCACAGATCGCTCGTCTTAGTATTAATTTCAATGACACGTTGAACTTTCTTAGCTACTAATTTAGGGAACATATATGACATCACGTGCATAGATGACGATTTAAGTTCAAATGGCATGCATGCATGATTGTTTTTGAGAGAGAGAGAGGCAAATATTACATTGGATTCGAATCCATATTTATTCTTTCCATTGAATTAAGATCATTTCTTTGACCCCAAGTTTTTAAACAAACGTGAAATTATTGACATATATCTCTGTTACCAATCGCCCTACATTCATGCCGATATTTGACCTAAAATCATCTTTTACGCCAACACTTACCTAGATTTTAGTACTTCCTCAATTCCCACCACAAATTATATGAAGGCCTTGTCTCTTGCTTTAAAGTAAACGATCGAACACAATATATGCCTCATACAATCTATACATGAATACACAAATATAATTACTTGGTGTTGGTTTCCAATGGATACCCTTTTCATAAGGATATGTGCCCTTCACATTTATGAACATGACATGACATGCCATTGACCATATGTTCAAAATAACCTCAATATTTGTGCATACTTATGCCTCTTAACCTTTGTGGTTTATCATTATTTGTGTATATGTATGCATATTACATATATTCTTGACTTCACAACTCCCAAAATTCTGTAACCGTTAATTAGCATGTGATGATAATATTTCTAGTAATGCAAGCTGTTCCTTTTCAAGTCTAACTTTAATAATATATATGCGTGCCTTTGCGTATAATTTAAAAATAAAAAATTAGAGGCTTTATAGTTAAGAAAGGAGAATGTGGGGGAGTGGTTGAAAAGTAGGATAAAGTTAAGGCCCCTTTAAGGAGTAGCTTTTATTGGCGCCCAAACCCAAGTAGGTCTTTGATAATTGATAGAGTAATAACAATTAAAAAGAAATATATAGATTCTTTGCATACAAGGCAACGTAGAAAATATGACCAAAACCAATAGCTTTTGTGTTTGTCCTTTCTCTTATGAGTATTAATGTATATATATTGGTTTATTTTTCTAATGTTTTACTTGCTCTCTCTTATGCTAATATACTTTGAATATTGTTCAAAATGAAGGTGAAACAAACATACCACGACACTTTCAATTGTGCTTTTTTGAGATTTGTGTACTTACTATGTATTATATATTCATATGTGAGCAGGTATTGTTGGGTCCTTTGAGAATATTAGTTTATTCACAAACTATGTGTGGCTGATAACATATATGTACATATTATGTGTGTATATTATAGTGGTGAAGCTAATCTTGTGCAGGTGGGACGGGTTTCTGGATCCGCGGGCAATCTTCAACGAGGTGGAGCTAGGCACGAGTTTCCCAGTCCATATCGTGCTTCAAGGCGGACAAACCCTACCGCCCAGGATATGGAGGACGGGTGCCCCTCTCCTTATCTTAAAAAAAAATATTAATGTCGATGATAAATAATATAGCATAACACTAAACATGGTGACGAGAAAATAATATTGAATAAAGATCATGAATCAAAAAATAAAATTGACAAAATGAAAAAAAATAAAAGACGACTTGAGGAGTTATAGTAGGTCGCTCTCCGTGTGAGTGTGAGACGTATGTCTACTTGTTGGTGACCAATTGTTGAGGGCGATTCGTGCACTCTACAATCACAAGATCACTCTTGTTCTTAGATAAAGAGCTCAGTTTCTTCCGTTTATTAGCTAGGAAAAGATGACGGTTTGGTGTTGATAGTATTGTAGCTAATCAGTCTACAAGCATTAATTATTCTCTCCTGCCTCAAAAACCCCTATCTCTCTCTGTCTTTTCCAAAATGTCCCCTTTTTACATAGATTTTCCTTCCCTTTTATAGACCAATTTTCCCGCTTCCATCGGAGTCCCATCAGCTCATTCCTCCATATGTCTGACAAAAGCCTGGTGCATCCCGAGGTAACCCTATCAAGGATTATCTGTCGGATGTACGTTTGTCAACGAGTCTTTGTCGAAGATTTCTCGGTCGACGAGCAGTTGCCAAAGATGTTTCGTCGATGAGCTTCCATCGAAGACATCTCGTCGACGAGCTTCTGTCGAAGACATTTTGTCGACGAGACTTTGTCGAGGACAATTTTGTCGACGGTCCTTTGCCGGAGACTTTTCATCTCACCTGACAACTTCTGGCATTGGGGCCCACCGGGGTCTATTCTGCAGGCTACGCATGCCTTGGGCAGGGGAAGCGTCTCTTCCCATTAATGCGCGTTGTTTCGCACTCGAGTGCATGTGGGGATTTGTAGCGGCTCTCCATCCTGGCCGTTGCTTATTTCAAATGCTCTCATCTTGGACTGTCGGATTGAGTCGCGCCTCTTCGTGTTCCTCCTTCGTCTTGCACTCTTTATATTGCCTGTTCTTGCCATTTTCTTTTCATTCACTTCTCTGCAATTATCATTCCGGTGCTTCTCCCTTTCTCGAGCCTTATCTCTTCTCATTTTCCGGCAACTACCTGCTTCTCCGGTCACGGCATGGCGCTCGGAAAAGTGTTTGCTACTCGATCTCCTCCCTCTGTAATGAAGGCGACGATGCTAGAGCTCATCGTGCGGAAATATTTCGCGTGAGAGAATATTTACGCGCGTCTCCCGAATCCCGGCGAACTGGCCGATTCCCCCCGGAGGGCTATATCTGGTTGTATGAAACTTTCTTTCGGCACGTCGACCTTCATCTTTCGATACCCAACCTCATTCTGGCATTCCTCTATGCCTTCAAGGTTCCCATTACTCGGGTGGGGCCTAATGTTCTTCACCACTTGCTCAGTACTCTGGTCATTGCGTGCGAAGAGCGGGTGGAGGTTACTTTGGAAGACCTCATGCGTCTCTTCCTACTGTCCCGGAATCCCCGGAATCTGGGGAGATTTATGGCGTCGCATCGACTCCGGGAGCATATTTTGATGAACACGCCGAGCAAGGAATCCTCCTGGGAGAACAAGTATTTCTTCGTGCGGGTACATTCCCGCACCTTCGGCCCTAACTACGCCGATCTCCCTATTGAGTGGGTCGTCGATTTGCCGAAGTTCAAGCCCGACGGTGACGACACGCGTTTCCAAGCTCTACACCGGGCTCTTCTCGCCAACCCTCGTCGAGACTGTTCTCGAGATTTCAGCTACGATCGGATACGTTGTTCGGGCGTGTTCCGAGAGATGATGATCCTTAGTCCTCCCCCGGCGTCGCTCCTCCCGAAGGGGTTTTCACGTGTGGTCGAGCTGGAAGATCGGCCGGCCAAAAAGAACCGGGTGGTGAAGCCAAAGAAACCCAGGGCAGACTTCAACAACTCTGTCCCTAGGAACTAATATTCTCCGGTGGAGGCTTCTTCGGGTAGGCAGCCGGCTGAGGAGGCGCGCGAGGCTCCTGACCCAGAGAGGGCAAAAGTCGTCGTCCCTTCCGCGGGATCCCCGGCAAAAGTCGTCGTCCCACGTCCCGTAACTATTCGGAAGCAGAGGGTCGACTTCGTCGACTCGTTTGTTCCGACTGTCGCTTAGACGAAGGCTTCATTGCCATCGGCTATTGATGAAACTCCTGAACCTCCCTCCCAGCCTTCATCGACCGAGCCTCAGGTCTAGGAGACGCGAGATGTACCTGTTCCGGGAACAAGGGTCGATGCCATCGACCTTTCCTCGACGTCTTTGCCGTGGCCAGGGGATGTCTCCTCGCCGACGATCAGCGAGCCTTCCCCTCTTCCTGCTTCCATGGTGGCGCCTGGTGATACCGTCGCCGCCCCGATCATTCCGCAAGATGGGGCTTCCTCCTTTTCCGCCCCTCTCCTTGCCGACCGAGAAGAGGGAAAGAATGATGCTCTAAGGGAGCCCTCATGTCCTTCCGAGGTCCGTGCGGCTGCCTCGGAGGCCTTAGTCGATGCCGTGGAGGTAGTCTTCTCCGCGGCCGATGCCCATGGCGGTATATCTGCTGCCGCCGCCCCCGGGAATGTTCTGGTGCCACTTGCGCCGGCAGCTATTGGCATCGAGACAGCTCCACTGGCCCTGCCGCTGCCGATAATTCCCATCGGCATTCCCATTGCGTCGTCGGGGGATCGTGTTTCGTCTCTTCGGGGTGACAGGTCCTCTTCTTCGGGTTTCTCTCCTTCTCTTCCTTCACTGGGATTCGGGAAGACGGTTCCTCGTTCTGGCATCACCGCCCGCTTTCCTCTCACCCCAGTTGTCGACGCGTCTTTCGAAGATTGGTCTGCCTATTCGGCCTTCGTTTGTAAGAATTTGTCTATGGCGCCTTCTGGTTTCCACGACGATGCCAAGCCTGCTGACGAATGCGAGGGTTACGCCGCCTTCGTCGGGGGTATCTTTTGGAGCGTTGCCCGGGTGAATAATCTGCTTCTCTCTGAGCGTAAAGTCATGGCGGAGGGAATCGTTCGAGCTTTTGTTAAAGCTCACCGACGCCCAAGATCAGCTTGAGAAGGCCATTTCTAACGAGCGGAGGGCTAACGAGGAGATTGTTTACTCCGTCGCGAAGTTGAGAGCGACGACGGCTTTGCTGGGGGAGACGAGTTTTAAGCTCGAGGCGAAGGTGGCGCTCTGTCGGTCGGTCGAGGCCAAGCTGAAGGAGCAGGAACGACTCGTCGTTGTTGGCGAGGCCCGGCTCGCCGAGGAGCGGGAACGTTATTGCCTCGTCGCGGGGAATCTCGGATCGGAGCTTCGGACCAAATCCGACCGACCGCCTTTCCCGAATTGCTGATGCAGTGGGGTCGTCGCCCTCCGAGGAGGACCGCCTTGCCTTCCGGGTTAAGGAGTTGACTTTCCAGCTGAGGCAGGCTAAGTCGGCGCTCAACACCATCACCGAGGAATTGGAATCAGCAAAGACAGAAGCCGCCGAGGAGAAGCATGCCCGTCAGAGCTTGTTTCAAAATGCCTCAGCCAAGCTCGACCGACTGCGGGGGAGGTTCGAGGTACTCGACAAGTCCGTCGACGCTCACTGTCTTCTCGCTGGGTGTCGGGCTAACATTATTTTTGTCGAGAGTCTTCCGGTTGAGGCGACGGTGGAGGATCTCCGAGCCTGGCTCCCAAAGTGGTATGCTCTTCGCGAGGAGTATACCGCCGATGTGACTGAGCTGGAGCGGAGGGCTGCCAATGATCCTAACTCTCCTCATTTGTCCCCGTACGATCCTCTGAGCCTCGACGACCAGCGGTTGACGACCTTGGACCTAGATGACGCTTCTATTTCCTCTTCGTTGCGGGGCGAGTACGGCTCCAATCTCGTCGCCATGTCAACTTTGCTCCAAGAGCGCGCCGGTCGTCCCTTGGTCGGGGAGCAAGCGATGCTGCCTGCCTTGGCTTCGGAGTAGACCAAGATTGCTCCGGCCGAGGAGCTTGAGACAATGCCTTGCCCGGCCCAAGAGCGGACCGAGCCTGTTTTACCCGAGGAGCGAGGGACCTTGCCTGCCCTGGCTCAGGAGCAGACCCAGCCTGTTTCCGCCGAAGAGCGAGAGGCGCCCGACCAAGTCCAAGGCTTTGGGCGAGATATTGTAGATGCTGTCGATTTCTCGGTATAGGATTTTCGTCGTTGACCCTGAACTTTGTAATTCTATTGTTATCCTTCAGACTTAATGAATATATGGGCCCCTTTTTTCTTTTTCTTTTGATGTTCTTTCTCGCATTATATTTCCTTTGTTTCGTTTCATGTTGCTCTTAATATTCTTTTTGCAGTGTGAATATGATTCCGGCGTCTATTCTTTACCGATGCCTTCCCTTCATATGCGAGAGTGGTTCCCGGATCGAGACCCGGGACAATTGGCCGTCATAGAGATTTTTGTGGATGATGTCGTTCGTCGAATCGGTCGTGGAATATAGACCTTTGTTTTATTGGTTTCATGTGTGTTTCCGCGTGTCTTCTTTGCAGGGCTCTTCGAATATTTGAGTCGAGTTCTGTAATTTGTAATCATATTCCAATATCATGAATATATGTGTGGTGTATATATCCCCCCCCCCCTTTTATGGCGGCAAACTTCTTTTCCTTATATAATCAGAATTGGTCTGTTTTGGTTGAGATATTTAAGGAATTCGTTCTCTCCTATCTGCTGGTCAAATATCAGAGTTGAATGAGCAATTAAATTCGAATTATTTTGAAAATACTTAGTCTAGGAAAGACTAAGGCTGTGTTCACTTGGATGTAACTCTATGTATTGGGTTGTAATTGTAATAAGTAACTGTACTTATTACTTTGTTCACTTAGATGCCTTATCATTGTTTATTGTAATTACTTTTACAATGTAATTAAAAAGGTATTTTTGGTGTAATCACCAATACAAAAGTTCACAGACGTAATTCTGATTCCAATTCCTAAAGCTTTTTTATCTTTCCTAAATTACCCTCCAGTCACACCCACTATCTCCTATTTTTTCTCCTTACTTTTTCCACGCGTCCTCTCTCTTTCTCTCCCTCTCTGAGTTTATTCTCTCTCTCTCCTCACTATCCCACGCCACATTCTTCAAATCCCCACTACTCCACCTTCATTTACTCTGCTTTTCTCTCACCTATTATATCTTCCAGAGTCATTTTTATTTATTTATTTCACCATCGTCACAAATATAGCTTGTATCTTTGCCTCTGAATTTTTCTGTATAGCCACCGAGCTCTGTTCAGCAGCCGGTGATGTTGATTGCTCCGTTTATCATCGCCGACCTCCATTTTTATTTCGTTAATTACATCTGCCAGTGAGTTTTGTTTTGCTCAATTTCTTTTCATTTTTAAATTCAACGTTTTAGGTTAAGAATCGTATTCTGGTTTAATTTTTTTTCTTATGATTTTTTTTGCATGTTTGTTTTCGACAACGTTTTATCATGTATATGTCAAATACATGACCATATTTTATTTTTAATCGATGGCCAACTTGGTATAATATATAATTATAAAATATATTTAAAACATGCTAAAAAATAATTATAAAATTAAGGGTATTTTAGTAAAATATCAATTGATTACAATTCATATTGTGTCAAAGTGAACAACGTAATGAGTATTCTTTTCTTGATTACAAGAGTGCAACTAAACATTGTAATCAATTACAATTACAATTAAAATTACAATTCCGTTATATTACGATTACAATTACAATTACAACGAAGCAATTACAGCCAACTAAACGCAACCTAAGTAAAAAGCCTAAAAATGTGGAAGAAGTTGTTATTTTGTTGAGGACTTTTTGGGCTCTATTTAAACTGATCTAGGGCTCTCAAATCGTGCATCCTTTCACCATAAACTTCAGAGAAAATCGTTCAAGCTTACAGAGAGTATTCTAGGCTATTTTCTCACAATTTCCGTGGATCGTTCGTTGGCGTTTTCTTCCCGAGAAGAAGTCTGAAGAGGTCTGAAGCCTTCATTATCGTCAACGGAGTTGTGCATGCTTGCACACATCGACACTCGCCGGAAGTCGCCTTACCCGCTTGCCGAGTCGCCAAGTCGTCGTCATAATCAACAGGTTACAGGGCTGGTTGCATCGCTGGTCACACTGGTTAGAGTGTATTTTTCAGTTTGTTGTTCGGTGAACAAATCGATTGTGTAACGTCCATCTTGTAATTATCCATGTTGATTAATATGGGTGAGGGCCCCGCAGAGTAGATAGATATCGAACTACGTTAACAAAACATCGCGTGTGTCTCTTTATTTTCGCGTATGTTTATTTGTCGTTATTTTCCGCATAACCGAAGAACGTGACGTTTCAATTGGTATCAGAGCTTGTCGCTGCAATAGTGTTTCTTTGATTTCAAAGGTAGCAGAAAGATCTAGGTGTTCTTCGAATCACGATGGGTTCGCGCGAAAATATTATTCTTATAAGACCACCGGTGTTAGACGGTACAAACTATTCGTATTGGAAAGCTCGAATGACTCTCTACATCCAATCGATTGACACAAAAGCTTGGAGTACTGTGAAACATGGCTGGAGTTCTCCCATGAAGAAAAATACAAAAGGAGAATTTGTTGAAAAACCGCTCAGCGAATGGAGTACCGAAGATGAGACCGCATCTCTTGCGAATTGTCGTGCTTTAAATGCGATCGTATCTGCTGTTAACGAAGGACAATTTAAACTCATATCTACTTGTGGTACTGCCAAACAAGCATGGGAAGCATTGCAAAATCTCCATGAAGGAACCTCAGCCGTTCGAAGCTCAAAACTCCAAATGCTTGCATCAAAATTTGAGGAACTACGTATGACCGAAGATGAAACCATTGCGGATTTCAATGGAAAGCTTCGTGACATCTCCAATCAAGCTTTTCAACTTGGAAAAGTGTATTCTAATCTAAAATTGGTTAGAAAAATGCTCCGGTCATTACCAGAACGCTTCAGTGCCAAGGTTGCAGCCATCGAAGAGGCCAAGGATATAACCACGTTGAATTTGTCTCAAGCAAAAAGAGAAAAAGAAGTAGCATTCAAAAGTTCTACCAAACGTGATCAGAGAGACGATGCAACCAGTGATCTTACCAATGATGTAGCTAGCGATGGTACAAGTAATGTAACCATGGATGATATTTTTCTTCTTACTAAATTTTTTGGTAGAATGTTGAAGAAATTTAACACTCAGAGACCACCTTTCAATGAAGGAGGAAATGGTTCTTCACACAGTAACTCGAGCAGTAAATACAGATCTACTAACAACAATCGTGGTCATAATGATGGTCGTACTACAGAGGATAAAGTAAAAAAAAGTGGAATCAAGTGCCGAGAGTGTGACAGATATGGTCATATACAGTCAGAATGTGCTAACACTATCAAGAAAAAGACTAGATCCTACGAAACTTCTTCCAGTGATAAAGACTCAGATGAAGAAGATGGCGGAGGAGTTTTTAGCCATTATGTTGCGTTCCCTGCATCACACCACTCTCTTGATCAGAACAATTATTTAAGTGATGATTCAGATGAAGATTTTTCTGAAGAAAACTTTCAAACATCATTCAAATCTCTCTTTGAAAAATGGCTATCTTTATGCAACCTGAGTAAAAACCTTAATTCTGATAAGGAAAAGTTGATTGGTGAAAAGCAAGCTCTCTCAACAACTATACAGAAACTGATGAAGAAAAATCAGACTCTCAATGACCAAGCTAAGTCTGAAAAAGAGAAGTTTATTTCTGAAAAGCAAGTCTTATCCACGGTTGTAGAAGAACTAAGACAACAGAACAAGGTTCTCAGTGACCAAGTGCTAGAACTGAAAGAGTCTCTTTCAAAAGTGAACTGTCTCGCCGTTGAAAAAGACAAGAAGATAACCACAATGGAAAACGCTGTTATGAAGTTCTATTCTGGAAAATCCAAACTCGATGACATACTTGAACAAGGACGTCAGTCGAGAAATCGTACCGGTCTTGGATTTTTAAAAGGACAAAGATTAATTAGTGAAAGTAGCCAGAATGAATATGACTGTACAAGTTACAACCGTATTTTCAGAAAAGAGTCAGACAGTCAGAATATTACCAAAAGTGAAAGCATCACAACCACCAAAGGTACCATCAGTATTGCTAGCCAAGTAACCAAGAGATGTGAATTATGCAAGTCTATTTTTCACAACGATGGTAGGTGTAGAAATATGTACAAGCAATTATGTGAAAATCTTCAAAAGACGCCACTTCGCAAATATGCAACCAAGACCAAGAAAAGTCGTTCAGTGTGGGTGGCTAAGTCTCTTCTCTTCAAGGTTCCAAAGTCAAAACTTGCTTGGGTTCCTAAGAATAGTTTATCTTATGGAACAACCATTAACCCAATTCCTCTCATAGATGCAGCCGTTGATCCAACGATAACAAGATCCACCAACAATGTCTCTCCTGCAAAACACAACCAGACAAAAAGCCATGGTAAATAGAGTAATAGCCAACTACAAAGATGTGGACACAACTGTACTTGTTACTTCTCCAAAAGATGTAACTAGAGACATATTCAATCCTGAAGATGCCACAAGATGGAAGCCTCAAGAGTTGATGCAAGCCTTCAAGAAAATCAAATTACAGAGGCTGATGAATTTGCGCTCAAAAATAGTATCTCGGTTCAAGAGAATCTTTTACCGCTAAGGGTACTAAAGAGCCAAAATGCAATCTTGTGAATCAATCATCATAGGATTCTTTGGCATCTTGCTTCGCATCGGGGGAGAATTGTGCAAATTCAGGAGAATTATCCCATAGTCAGGGGGAGCTTCACAGAGTTAGTCTCAGAATTATACAAATTCAGTTATCAGATAGTCAGGGGGAGCATCTTTTAGTTATCACCGAGTCTGGAGGAGCTTCACATAATCAGTCTCAGAATAGTGCAGATTCAGTCTCAGAGTATCACATAAGGAATATCAGATAGTCAGGGGGAGCATCTCTTTGCGCGTGTACGAGTTGGTCAATGTTCAGAAAGCTCAAGCGCTGGTAGTTCATACTACATAGTCTTCTATGGCACAGGTTCACGCTCTCTCAGACCAGATTACTCTTCTTAAAGAGACAGTTCTTGCCATTCAGCGGGATCTTCGTCCTCACTCCGACTAGTCTTTGACATTTTCCGTCAGCAGAGGGGGAGAAAGGTGACAGGGGGAGACATTGACGACAGAGGGAGCATTGCCATGCGTGACCAACCATTTTTCTATTATTAAACTTTTGTTGGTTGTCGGAACATTGGTCACTAAGTTGGGTTTATTTCATGATCGGTTGTTCGTCGCTACATGTCTACATATTTAATCTGGTCACCGAATTATCTGCTCAACAAAAATGCCAAAGGGGGAGTTTGAAAAACTGTCTTTATTTGACAGTTTAGTGCAGTTATATGTTTGGCAGTATTGTTGATCATACGAATGGTCATATGTGCGATCTCCTTATCCGTAAAGCGGAATTGGTCCGTTTCGGTTAAGATATTTAAGGAATTCGTTCTCTCCTATCTGCTGGTCAAATATCAGAGTTGAATGAGCAATTAAATTCGAAGTATTTTGAAAATACTTAGTCTAGGAAAGACTAAGTAAAAAGCCTAAAAATGTGGAAGAAGTTGTTATTTTGTTGAGGACTTTTTGGGCTCTATTTAAACTGATCTAGGGCTCCCAAATCGTGCATCTTTTTACCATAAACTTCAGAGAAAATCGTTCAAGCTTACAGAGAGTATTCTAGGCTATTTTCTCACAATTTCCGTGGATCGTTCGTTGGCGTTTTCTTCCCGAGAAGAAGTATGAAGAGGTATGAAGCCTTCATTATCGTCAACGGAGTTGTGCATGCTTGCACACATCGACACTCGCCGGAAGTCGCCTTACCCGCTTGCCGAGTCGCCGAGTCGTCGTCATAATCAACAGGTTACAGGGCTGGTTACATCGCTGGTCGCACTGGTTAGAGTGTATTTTCTAGTTTGTTGTTCGGTGAACAAATCGATTGTGTAACGTCCATCTTGTAATTATCCATGTTGATTAATCTGGGTGAGGGCCCCGCAGAGTAGATAGATATCGAACTACGTTAACAAAACATCGCGTGTGTCTCTTTATTTTCGCGTATGTTTATTTGTCGTTATTTTCCGCATAACCGAAGAACGTGACGTTTCAGTAACCGTGCTCGTCGGTAAGGCGTCCCTTGCCGTCAGCGCGTTGGTCGTGATCGGGGATCACTAAGTAGCCCTTGCCATGTACTCTTAGGCGTCGCTGGTCTTACCGTCGAGCCGGCAGGGTCCAAGAGCCTTAGGTAGTTCCGGTGGTTAGGCGTCGTTGCGCTGTCAACCAAGGCCATACCTAGCCGTGTATTCTTAGGCGTCTCTGGTCTTACCGTCGAGCCGGCAGGGTCTAGGAGCCTTAGGTAGTTTCGGTGTTTAGGCGTCGTTGCGCCGTCAACCAAGGACATACCTAGCCGTGTATTTACATATATGTATATGTATATTTTGCTGCAAAATGTGAACCTCTATTTCAAAATCGGAGGCCATCCCGTTTCAGGGCTAGTGTTCATTGATTTTAGTAGTACTAAGGCTACTGCGTTTCATGCTTCCGCCGCTGCTTTGTTACTGGTAATACTTCTTTAGGTGTTTCACGTTCCAACTACGTATTACTTTGGTGCCTTCGGAGTTCTGGAGCTCGTAGACGCAAGGCTTGATGATCCCTACGACGAGGTAAGGGCCTTCCCAGCTTTGGCCTAGTTTGCCGGCATTAATCTCTGCCGTGTTCTGGAAAACCCGTCGGAGAACTAACTCTCCCACCCGGAATCTTCTTGGCTTAACTTTCTTGTTGTAGTGGCGGGCGATTGTGTTCTGGTAGTTGGCGATATCTGCGCTCGCCTGTTCTCGCCTTTCGTCGACGTGATCGAGATGGTGCCGTAAGTTTTCATCGTTCGCTTCCTCGTCGTGCGGGGCCGTCGCCCACCTAAGGCTTAGGATTCCTACTTCGGCGGGGGTCATTGCCTCGACTCCGAAAGCCAGGGCGAAGAGAGATTCTCCTATCGCCGAATGAGGTGTTGTCCGGTATGCCAATAATACTCCTGGCAACTCTTCTGGCCACAGTCCCTTCTTTTCTTTGAGCCTCTTCTTGATGGTGTCGACGATTGTCCTATTGATTGCCTCGACGTTCCCATTGCCTTGTGGGTATCAAGGCGTCGAGGTGTTCAACTTAACTCTCCACCTTTTATAAATATCTTGGAAAAGCTTCTAAATGAACTGTGATATGTTGTCGGCGATGATTTCTCTTGGCAACCCGAATCGGGTGAAGACATTCTTCTAGACGTAGCTTTCAACGTTGGAATCCCTAATATTGGCGTAGGATTCCGCTTCCGTCCACTTGGTGAAGAAATCCGTCACCACCAGCATGAACCGTTTCTGCCTCTTTCCGACAGGCATGGGCCCGACGATATCCATCGACCACTTCATGAATAGGTTTGGTACGGAGACCACTGAGAGTTCCTCCGCCAGGCAATTGATGAAGGGGGCGTGACGTTGACATTTGTCGCATTTCCTGGCGTGATCATTGCAGTCGGCGGCCACAGTCTCCCAGAAGAAGCCTTGTCTCTTGACTTTCCTTAGGAGTGATCGACCGCCGGAATGGTTCCGACACTCTCCTTCATGCATATCTCGCAGCACGTGCTCGACTTCTCTTCTTCCAAGGCATCCTAGGTAAGGGCCGGTGAAGCTACGTTTGTACAGCCTCAGCTGCAGCACGAGGTATCTCGAACTCTTCGTCTTGATCTTCCTCGCCTCTTGTCGGTCATCGGGCAAAGTTTCATCGAGAATTTATTTAGCGAGGGGAGTCCGCCAGTCGTCGCCATCTTCGTCGTTGACCACGTCCTGCTCCTGTCCCATTGCGTCCTGATTTCACACACCAACAGTCACGTGAATTGTGAATGGGATTTCGATTTGATGTTGCTGAAAATTATGGGTTCTGACCTCCGTGTCGTCAATACTTTAGACGGTGACAAAATAAATATGAAATAAAAAAGAATTAAAGATTAGAACACCGAGGTTTTTTAGATAGGTTCGTCCCATTGCGGTAGTTGACTACGTCCTCTGTACGATTATTGCTTTGAAAAAGATGATCAACCGAAACCACAAGCCAATTTCTGGTAGATCAAAAGTAAAAGATGAAGAACACTGAAAAATACAACTCTCTCTATTCTCTCAGGATGAATGCTTGCGTGCGTATGATGAGGCTGTCTTCTTGCTTTTATAGGCTTCTGGTTCCTGCCCGTTGGAAGTGTACGTTGGTGATGGCTTCGAGTTCGGAGCTTGGTTTGCTGTCGAGCTGACACGTGGGCCACGTTCTGAGAGATTTGTGCGGTGGCGGACTTTGACTTGTCGTCGTGGGATTTGAATTTGGATCGTGGCGATTTTCCTGGTCTGGCTTCGGAGGTTTGAATTGAGGTGGTTGACTTGGTCTGCTCGTGCTCGGATGTTTCGTATGCTTTTGCTCGGATCCCTTTGTTGACAATTTCTGCCCGGGGCGAGTTTTTGGGTTCTCCAGGTCGTTTAATCTGTTTGATGTTTGGATTTTGACCAAGTGTTGGTTTTTGTCTTGAAGTAGGATCTTTGAGCTCAGTTCGGGGTTTCTTCCCTTGGATGGCTCTGTTCGGATTTCCTTTGGGCATTTTCTGCTCGTGGTGAACTTCTTGCCTTGTGGGCTTTTAGTTCTGTCCGGGCCTGAACATAGCCGAGTGTCCATTGGGCCTCTGGGCTTCGTATTTTATAAGCCCATTTTGCATAAATATTCAAATATATTCATATCTTATGCTTTTAATTGATTTGAACCATTAATTCAATTAATTATCCTATAATTCCTATTAAGGAACGAATTTCCACATCAACACGTCCCCCTGGTCGTCATCTTCAATGATGAACAGCTCCGCGTTGCTCGAAGGTTCGTCTCGGCAGTAGTCATCGATCTTTTCCGTCTTCTTCTCGGGGTCCTACGCTCTCGGAATGTTGGGTTTATCGATCGTCTCCACCGTGATTATGCACAGCGCCCCTTCCCCCTTCGTCGACCCTAACCCTGCGAGCGTCGGCGAACCTGTTGTCCCCTCTTATTACTTGGGTGAGACTGAAGCGCGCGAATCTCTTCACAAGGACCTCAGCGACCCGGGCGTAAGCTCCCAATCTCTCATCGTGTCGCTCGTATTCCCCGTTGACTTGATTGACCACCAATTAAGAGTCCGAGAAGACTTCCAAGCACTTGACCCCGATTGCTAGGTCCGTCTCCATTCTGACGATGAGTGCTTCGTATTCGGCTTCGTTGTTCGTGGCGCGGTAGCTGAGCCGTCATGCTTTCTCTATGACTTTTCCCATAGGCGAGACAAGCCTAATTTTGATGCCCGATCCTTGCGATGTCGCAGACCCATCGACGTTCAGTCTCCAAATCCCGCTTTCATTACTAAATTCCACTTCGTCAGTCGGAAGCTCGATCAGGAAATTTGCTAACACCTGGGACTTCAAACTCGTCCATACCTGGTACTCAACGTAGTACGCGCCTGGTCGGATTGACCACTTTGTCAGTCTTCCTGATTGGCTCGGGTTGTGGATGGCGGATCAGATCGTCCTCTCGGTCATGACGAATATGGAATGAGCCTGGAAATGGTGTCGTAGCTTAGTCGACACCTCAAATACGGCGAGGGCTAGTTTCTCCACTTGCGGGTACCTTCTCTCTGCGTCAAGGAGCTTTCAACTGATGTAAAAGACAGATTTCTGCTCTCCCTTGTCTTCCCTGACTAACACTCCGCTCAATGCTTCTTCCGATACTGCAACGTATAAGAACAACAGTTCACCTGGCGTCGGCTTGGCCATCACCGGTGGCGACGACAGGTAGGTATTGAGTTCCTAGAAGGCGTTCTCGCAATCCTCGGTCCATTCAAACTTCTTATTCTTCCGGAGCATCTGGTAGAAGAGAAGGGCCTTGTCAGTCAAACGGGAAATGAACCTGTTCAGGGCCGCAATTCTTCCGGTCAGCTTCTGCACCTCCTGCTTGTTTCGGGGCGACGACATGCATTTGATGGCGTCGATTTGATCTGGGTCTGCTTCTATTCCTCGCAAGGTAACCATGTAGCCGAGGAATTTCCCAAATGCTACCCTCAAGGTGCATTTGGTGGGGTTGAGCTTCATCTTGTGCTGGTTGAGGATCTCGAAGCAGTCTGCCTCTGCCAGATGCTTTATATGTGCTGCCTTTGGTAGAACTCCTTTCTTCTCTCCTCTTCCTTCTTTGCTTTCGTCGGTGGGATGTCCCTGTTCTCCCTCCTCTCTTTTGGTTTTCCCTTGCCCTTCGATCCATACTTCTTAGACAGCGCTGCTTTCTCCTTTTCTATCTGCATAAAGATCAACGCCTTATGGAGGGCGTCCTCGATCATCGATGGCCGTGCCTTGATAAACTCTTCTCGGAATGGCGCGTCAAACCATAGGCTATGCTTCATGGCCTGGATTGCGACGCTGTCTTCCAACCTGGACAACCGGGCCATCACGTCCTTGAACCTTTCGACGAACTTCCGCGGGGTCTCCCCGTCTCCCTGCTCCAGCAACCATAGGTCAGTCACGCTTACCTCGTTCTGCACGTACATCGAATAATGTCGTAGGAAATGGGAAACGAGGTGGTCTAAGCAGCTGATTGAATTAGTGGGGAGCGTGGCGAACCATTCCAGGGCTGATCCCTGTAGGCTGTCGATGAACAGATGACACATGATGGCCTCTCGCTCCGGTCCTCCTGTGTTGATTCGTCCCGTCGCGATTCTGAATGCCTTCACGTGGGCGTTGGGGCAGTAGCTCCTCTATACGTCGTCAGTATAATCTTAGGCATCTCGTCGATCCTAACATTACTGATGATCGACGAGAAAGGGGTGAACCTAGACTCCTCGACGAGTCTATCGATCTCCGGGGCTGCGCTCGTCGCTTTGTGCACCTGCGAGGTCACATACCCCATCTTTGAAGTCAACTCCTGGAGTGCTCGATCGACGCGCTCATGGATCCTTACTTCCGCGGCCGTCGTCATTGCTCTCTGCTGGCGGTGCTCCTGCACCGGGTGATGCGAGGGAGGTGGTGTTCCATTCTCATGGTGAAACCTCTCCTCTTTCTCTCGTCGCGACGCACCGTCGGGAGAAGGGAAGAGGACGCGATTTACCCCAAACTGCGCGGATGCCAAGCCTTCTGTCCGCCTCTCAGGATCTTCCTCTCTCGGAGCTGATGCCCCCGCGACTAGGCTCTGCGGAGTACGCCTTCTTGCGTTGGCGGTGTGGTCCAGCAGATTAGTGAGCTGTTGGTTCCGCGCGGTTGCCACCGCGAGTTGTTGACGGAGCTCCTCCATTGTAACCTGGCCGCGTTTCATGTCGGTCGGTGATGTCGTCACTACCTGTTCTTCAGCGTGCTCCCGGTTGTCATTTGTCGCCATTCTTCCGATCGCCTAGCTGTGCGATAGAAAGAAACTGAGCCCCTCGGTGGGCGCCAAACTGTTGAGGGCGATTCGTGCACTCTACAATCGCAAGATCACTCTTATTCTTAGATAAAGAGCTCGGTTTCTTCCGTTTATTAGCTAGGAAAAGATGACGGTTTGGTGTTGATAGTATTGTAGTTAATCAGTTTACAACCATTGATTCTTCTCTCCTGCCTCAAAAACCTCTATCTCTCTCTGTCTCTTCCAAAATGTCCCATTTTTACATAGGTTTTCCTTCCCTTCTATAGACCAATTTTCCCGCTTACATCAGAGTCCCATCAGCTCATTCCCCCATATGTCTGACAAAAGCCTGGTGCATCCCCTTTTGCGTGGTTCGAGCCAACTGGGTTACTTCCGAGGTGGCCGTATTAAATGCTCGTCCCATCGCGGCGTGCTCAAGCATTTAATGCTTGTCCCATCGAGGCCTCAAGCATTAAATGCTTATCCCTTCAGTCAATGTCAACACTGTCAGTACCTCTCGTCGCGCGAGAGTCTCCTTGACTCTCCCCGTCGGGTCTCAGTGTCGTCGACTCTCTTCGTCGGGTCTTGGTGTCGTCGACTCTCCTCGTCGGGTCTCGGCGTCGTCGACTTTCCTCGTCGGGGCTCGGTGTCGTCGACTCTCCTCGTCGGGTCCCATTCGCGTTCGGGGATCCGCTTCATGGTCTCCATTCGTCGACCTCCAGGGCTTTCATAGTGTTAAGAGGGATCCAACCGGATCTGACCTTAACACCAATCTTCTTTACTATAATCAAATCGGACAAAAAAAAATCGAATATAATTTTATTGTATCGCGTATGCCTAATTAAGAGTCATTATATGCCTACGGCAATTAGACTTCACAATTCAGCACATGTAATGTATAATAATCTTAATTCTAGCTGAAAACAACGCCGTTCATACAGTCATACATGAGTGGCTCCATCACCATTATATATACATATATATATCGATTATTGAATGACGCTACATTATTTGGTTGTACGAAAAAAAAAAAAATCAAATGTCAAAAATTTCAATGAGAAACCCTAGTTTAGGGACGGATACAAGTGCATATACAGATATATAGATATGGTCATGGATATATGAGATGAATTGCAGACTCTTTACTGGATATGTTAACTATATATGTGCTGTGTGTGAGTTGTCACAGCTGTAATGTAAGGAAAGGGAAAACAAAATAATCAAATAATTTGTGTAGGCCTATTCCTTCTAGAAAACTCCGAAAATACCGATTTTTTGTTATTTAGTTTAGACATTAAAACCTAAATTTAATACACAAAATCAATGGCCTCTATGGTAGAATCAGTAATAGGCGGGCCTTAGAGGCAGTGATTGACCCTGTGGGAGATGTCAGCCGTTCGAGTCCTCTTACGTTCAAATCGTGAACTTAGTCGATTCAATTATATGTAGTAGTGCCTAATTTTTACCGATTCGGCAATTCGATATATGCTATGAGGTATCATTCATAAACAGTGATAATCCTTCCATCCAGTAGAACCTTAAAGATTATAATATTTTGAGGTGACTTTTATAAGAATGTTAAACTGATACTTAGAAGAGATGTAATATAGGATAAGAAAAAGCAAAAGACTAGGAGTGAGCATTGGGCTGACTTTTTAGACCCATGTAATGTGGAAAAGAAATGAAAAAGCAATGTTATAACAAGATATATATATAGTGATGGGCTTCTGACCTAGACATAGATACTTAGCTTCTGGGCTTTCCTATCAAAACAAAATGTTAGAATTTTTTTCTTGGGAAGACTAAGGTAAGAATAACGGATAACCCTTGGCTTGGGTAAAAAAAAAAAAAAAGGGTCTTATATTCCATTTTAATAAGTGTAATACTGAAAAATAAGGATCAACCGGTACGAGATTAGTGGATTTTGGGCGGAAACAAACTTTCGGAACCAACTCATGGTACGAGATTAGAGACGCAAATGGGCAGTATTCTAGATCTAACACTTTTTTATTTTTAAAATAATATTGGATTGTGATTTTTTAGCAGGTACCTTTTTTTAGCTTCAAATTCAATAACGTTTTAATCCCTATTACATTTTTAGAATGTAATTTCGGATCATGTTTTCGACCAACTAGAAAATTAATAAAAATTCAAATACCCCTGTTAAATTCTTTCCTCTCTGTCCGTTTTCAGTCCTTTTTAAACCGTAAGGCAAATCAATTAGAGTTTTCGACGATTATTTTTTGCTATATATATTAGGATTATTTTGGACCGTCTTCGAGACTTCAGAAAGGTAATATCGACAAGATTAAGATTTTCGAGATTGTTTTTGTTACAGTCTAAAGCTTTGATTCCCTAAAGTGGGCCATATTAATGAGGAGAAGAAAGCAATTTTTTGGCTATATGAAAGGTGAAGCTAAATATAATATTACGTGATAATAGAAAATAGAAACCACGTTATGCATGAGCCATAATTCTTACGCAGCAAATTTTGACTCTAATGTCCCTTCCTAATCACATTATAAAATTATTAAATTCTTGTCCATTTGTATTTATCATAGTAGGTACTCCATCTTTTGATCAGTTGACTCAACTCATTAATTTCGCAAGACTTAAAGTTTTCGGGGATAGTTAGCTCTTGCTAATAAGGATTCATTCGGTATCTCTCGAAAATATAAGCAAATAAACCGGAAAGTTAAAATGTTACAGAGTATTTATTTTTAATCTTTGAGTACTAAAAGATTAACAATTACAAAAAATAAAAGTTCACTACAATATACTTTCGGATGAATTTGGTGCATTCTATTTATTGTCTTTCTTCATTATTCCTTTATAATGTGACAAGCTGAGAAGTCTCAAACTGTCATTAGAGACGACTTCTAATTTCTTTCTACACGTCAAAATAAATGCTAGTGACTTCTTCTCCTTCAGTTTTTTTTTCTTGAAATAAAAGGATTTTCATTAAGATTAGGACCTTAAATCCCTTTGAACATACAAATCGAGCCACTCCGGGCAAGTACAAGACCAAAAGTCTGAGGTCCCCTCAGGTATACAAGAAGCTTATGAATCAACGAATTTAATCCTTTTTATACCTTGTTGTTGGTATTTTTCTATATATTATTGTTTTTTTAAATAGTAATAAAACTATATTTTTAAATTAACAATTTAAATTAAAAATATTGTTGAAAATAATAATAATTATTTAATTTAGTATTACGTTCATAAAAAATTAAACATGATTCTTTTTTAATAAATGTAAAGGGAAATCTTACTCCTTTATTAAATGTCAAATAATATCCTAACAAATTGATAGGTCTCTCCAGTGTCCCGATGAATCTAGTTAAAAGGGAATTATAGTCCCTTCAAAATTTAAATTTTATTCAAATTTACCTTAATTAGCTTGTATTTTTTTCTTTTTTCAAAATTTTATTTATAAATCAATATTTTTTACTCTAAATTATACGTAACTATCCCCTCAAGAATTTGTATCTCGAGTCCACCGATTTCGGTGTTATTATATTTTACTCTTAACACGTAAATTGGAAACTTGACAATATTAAGGTTTTTATTGCACGTAAATAACGTTAAGTAAAGATCGATAATATCTATGCCTATATTTTAAAATATATGCACTTTTGTTAATATATATATATACATACACAATGCAAAACACGTTTTATACGTGATCCCGAATCACCCTATAAAAGTTAAAAACTTTCTACATTATTGCTTAGCTTGCTAGATATTCTGAATCTTTAGGTTTCCTTTCTTTACTGGACTTATACAAAGCGTGGTTATCACCGTGATAGTGACAAATTAGCGTTGGATTAAACCAATGTTCGAATCTCGATAATCGTCAGTTATCCGTCTTGCCGGTAGTCATTGGTAAATATTCCATACCAATCGATATCCATAAAAACAGTGTAAAAATAATAAAAAATTGGGTAATTTAAAAAAAAAATTGATATTTTCAACAATTTTCGGCGAAAGTACCTTCAATGACATGATTTTATTTACATTTATTTGACTATATGACATGATTTTATTTGAGTATTTATATATGTGATAGTGAGACTATATTTTATTTACATATGTAAACTTAGTAAATATATTATTAAAATTATTTTAGTGGGTTTTTATTGATAATCCTCGATATGTGTCAGTAACGATAAACTACAGGTTTATTAGTTTTCCATCGATAATCTATCCATCAATAATCTTCGAAAACGGCAACCGATTTATCAACATAAACGGCATTTTGAACCTTGGATTAAACCATGAATTTATCGACACGTTGGTATGGAAATAATAGTTCGCTTATAATTAATATATATTATATAATATGAAAAAAGGCATATATATTTCTTTTTATCACAAAGGACAAATCAGGTGGACCCTGTAACGTTGACTACAAGGAGGTGTTGGGGACCCATTAGGGACACCTATAAATCTGGCTTTGTCGTCGCATACTATATTTTTATATCTCACATGTTTAATTAAAAGGGGATCGCTAATGCTATGACGTGGTAAATTTTTTATACATTTATTTACTTTATATTTCAAATGGAATCGAGCATTAATAATATATTGATATAAAGGATTGTTTAAAATAACTTATCTATTGCGAGAAATGTCAAAGTAATAGCTCATTAGAAAAGAAAGAAAAAAAAGATTTAGGGGAGGAGTGTTGAAGTAGGGAAAATATGTATCGATGGATGAGTTTTATAATTTATATACCATCAAGATATAAAAGCAGATAGAATCTAGCTACCTTATATTGCACGATACGATTACTCGGTGACGAAGCAAGAAAATTTCACGAGAGTGATGGAATTTTTAATTGATGAAATGTTTAATTGATATATTACATTCTATTTTATTTTTCTACGTATTTTTGAGCTCTAATATAGTTTATAAAAGAAAGAAAAGGAAAAATAAAAATAAAAAACTTGTTTAGCCTAGTAAAAACCCACTACGATTTACAAGAAGTCTTGGGTTCGATCCCAGCGAGACTCAAAAATTACGTATAGATGTAATTGCGGTCAATAATGTCAGTTATTCCTACACCGTGAATATATATTATAATGCGAATACATGTAATGTTCGCCAATAGTGTCATTCTAATAAAAAAATTATGGTTTATAACAATGTCGTTATTGATATCATTTCCATTTAGCAAAACTCTCCGCATAGTTTTTTTTTTTCAAATGTCGTTGTACAAAGAGTCCTTACTTATAGTAAGTAGCAACAAGTAAAATGAAATTTAAAATAAGAGACAAGTTAATCAAAAGATATCATTTTCCATCTTCTCTGAACTATTTTCCGTGTAAGGTTACCAATGTATTTTATTCCAAAATAATTGATCATTTGTACGAGCATTCAATATGTAATTTTGTTGGAACATGGATATCTCGCTTTACTTATCATATTTTCCATGTTTATTATGTTGGCTTATTTATGGAAAGTTTTTAATATACATGGCATCATAACAACTGTAAGATATCAAGCTAGTCAATTAAGCAGCACAAATGAAGGGTACGCGTTCTCGATCAATGACTGATTGAGTCAACCTCCATGCATTGCCTTATAGGGTCATGAATTGAATAAGAGGAAGCTGATTAGAAGTGATTACCTTTTATAGGATAGTATCAAGGAGTTGAATAATTGTCATCAAGACGTGAAGAATTGCATTGCCATCAGCTCCTATATATGTCCCGACTATTGAGGTCCTAAATCAATAGCAATTACAGAGATATTCTGAGAAAACCTTCGCAAGAAGGCAATCAGCGATTCACTAGTAAAGTGAATAAGAACGGGACGTTAGCTACTGTAGGTTGGTGTAAGGGGATCTTGTGATCATCTAAAGTTCAAGTGTTGGATGTCAAAGATGATAGTGTAACATCAAGGGGGAGTTTCTTTTGGGTTCATATATTTTACTGTTTGTAATCATCTCTTGTAATCTTTTGGTTGATCAATCTGGGTGAGGGCCCCGCAACAATAAGTTATGATCCTTACGGGATAGTTTGAACTACGTTAACAAAAAGTCTTGGTGTTATTTACTCTTCCGCACTCGCTTTACTTTCCTAACGTTTTTGCACATCACATAATAATCTTGTTAAAACGCGCAAATATGTCATAACAAAATTGTATATATTTTGATCTTCTAATCGAACAACCTTTATTCAATTTTTTTTTTGTTAATGCACAACAATGGATTAACGTAGAACCTGGTCCACGGTCCGAGCCTAGGGCTCCTGTGTTCGCGTGGGCAGTCGACGAAGGAGTCAACAAGGGTTGATTTAATTTCTCGACTTCTCTGAACACGAATTATAGTCTCCGGCGTGGCACGAGCTATTTCCGTCCTCGCCGGTGAGAATGGCCTGTAAAAAAAGTATGATGTCGGACCTCATCACTTATAGCAAGGCTGCCTACGTATTCGATAAGGAATCAAGTCATCACATAGTTCATGGTTAGTCACAATCCGGTGACTAGGGTCCCTAACGAGGGTCGGAAGCTGTCGTCTAATGACTAGGGTGACTACCTCCGTTTGTGCCTGAAATTGCGACGCAAAGGTGACTGTCGCGTATGGCGATGGTATTACAGGCGAGGGTGCTTGATGAGGCGGCGCAGGTATTGAGCGTCGCGTATGGCGCAGGTATGGGGGATCTATTTATAGTGAGAAAATGTAACCACTTTTTCTTGATTTTCGGGGCATCTAAAGGGAATATTCGTTTATTATCCCCCCTAAAATTTGTAGTCACCTTGCAAGGGGAGGCTCCTCGGGCTGCCTTGCCACACAGGCTGGTCGTCAGACGAGTTTTAGATTGTCCGGAACCTTTAGAGTCCTTTGGAGATTTCGCGAGCTTGTATATTGGGTCCTAAGGCGTCTCTGGAGCGCCCTTGGTGTCTTTTTGAGCTTGGATTGTCTTGTTGCTTCATGTTGTTATGAATTTACGCCTTGTCGAGTATTGTGGGCGAGGGGTTGCACGTCGTTTTGTGGGGGCTCCCTGTGTTGAGGACCTTGACGTTAAATTGGTCAAAAGGCGGCCGTCGTCATCACGGGGGCTTTCCTGGTCGAGGACGTTGTCGATAACTAGGTCAAACAGGGGTCGTCGTTTCCAGAGGAGCATGCCTTGGAAATGGGGTCGTCTGGATGGCTTGCCTTGGCAAGGGTTGCCTGGATGGCTCGCCTTTTCGAGAAGGTCGCCTCGAGAGATTTCCTTGTCGAGTTGGTCGACGATGACTTTCCTGGTCGCCTTCTAGGGTGCCAGAAGCCTTCTAAGGTTGTCGTCGCCTTGTCGGAACCTTTCTAAGGTCGCCTCGCCGAGACCCTTCTGAGGTCACCAGCTCCATGCTGGGTAGTCAGGTTCCTTTCTATGTCGTCGTCGAGGGTCCTTTAAGGTTGTCGTTGGCCTCCAGATTCCTCTTTTAGGGTTTCGCCTTCCAGGCCTCGCCTGATAGGCTCGGACTTGGGCTTATGAGCCTTGATTTTTGCTTTTGAAGCTTCTATTTTTAACATGTCAAAAAATACGCACAAAAAAATCTATCAGAGGTAAAATTCAACCAATCTCATTAACCTTGTATGCTTAAAAGAATACAATTTTAATTTTAGGACTGAAAAAACTTACCCTTTAGCCGATCAACCTAGTGTTAAATACAATTGTTTGCTTATAAACCAAGGTTCTAAATGCCGATGCCGTTTCGCTCACTCCATTTTATGGGCATGCCACATGTCGACGGAAATATCGATGGGGGAAAAAAAGGGCATGCCGCAAATGCCGCATAAATTTCACGAGCATGCTGCATGCCAACGAAAATATCGATGAAAAAATTGAAAATAATTTTAAATATTTTGACAATTTTTTAATATAGGTTCAAAATTACTTATTTGTCACCATAAGACAAAAATAAATAACTAAAAACCACACTAAAAATAAGACACTCTATTGCTAAATCATAGTTTTATTTATATAAAAATATCCTTGTAATTTATATAAAATATAAATATAAGGTCAATTATGTGAAGGCATGCCGAAGGCACGTGAAGGCATGCGAGAATTGAAAACCATGATATAAACACCAATACAAACTATATACGAATAACGTGTGTGTGTGTGTATATATATATATATATATATATATATATATATATATATATATATATATACCCAATAGTTAAGAGTATTAAATATATCGTAATATCACAGCATATAATTATATATCTCAATTGAATGTGGATAAACAACAGCTAAACTTCGGACAAAATATGTTATTAATCTTTAATAGTTACCTTTCGACATTTGGATCGTTAAGCATGATGAAGTTCTATATTAGAATTAATATCAATGAATGAAAATAAGTATAACGATTTTATAAACTCTATTAAATCCTAACTATAAATTTAATATGGATGAATCCATGGCCTATGGACTATAAATTTTCATTACAAGCTTCTTATAATTTAAATTATAGTTGATAATTAATGACCAAATTGCAATATCGGATTAAATTTATTTTTAAAAAATAAAAGTAAGACCTAAAGATCTATTTTTATGATAGTACACTTTTTCAAAGTATTTTATACTATAACTATAACTTATTAATAAGAGAATAAATACAAATACAAAGAGACCCTACCCCATGGAAATGGTCATAAGAGATTACTTCAATGCTTAAGCTAATAATGACTTAATAATTAGCTCTTGTTCTTTATTTTATTATTTTGAATCCTACATAGCATGTCGGTCAAGAAATTCCACAAAAGACCAATTATATATATGCACAAATTTTTCTATACATTTTATTTTTAAACAAAATATACCAAATACTTTTTTTTGTTATCGGCGAAAATTGGGATGACAATTAAGCTATATGTCCGATCCAGGCCGAACTGAATAATCACGTAATGGTAAAAAATGGAATATTTTTTTATTACTAGCTTTCTCGCACTTGGAGTGAGCTTTCGAAGTGCCTCGCTGGTTTTCCGCTTTGATGTGGGTGTTCCATGACCATAAGAGGCGCGAAAAGAGCGTTGATTCTGAGTTTGGCTTAAGGGATTCACTACTACAAATAAGGGATACGACTACACTTAAAAAGTGTAGTCGGAAGATCCGACTACACTTATTTCGCATCTTTCGCCACATTTTTCGCTTTCATTTCTTCTATTTGCGCTTGAAGGTTTTTGACGACGGGATTCGGCGTTGAGTTGGATGCTCGGTGATATGCTCGCTTTGCGACGTATTTTGATTGTCCCCGAACCCGTCCGGGATGGTCTTTCTTTCCCAACGCTCTTGTCAACACGTCGACCTCCTCATCGGATTCCAACTCGCCATTTTCTTCTTGCGTGACATATTCGTCCTAACAATTAAACAACAATGATAAGAGAATCAAACTTCATTTAATATAAATAAAAAGAATCAAAACTACTAAGTACTTACTATTTTCTCAATTATTGGCTCCAAAGTTGGGTCCTTTCACTACTACAAATATGAGATTATATTACGGAGATTCCACTACGCAACACAAAAAGCGTAGTTGGAAGTCAAGTTTCGACGATAGAAATTATTATGCGTAGTCGGATTTAAAAAAAATAGACTTCCGACTACACAATTTTTTATGTGTCGTCAGAAGCATATATTCGCCGCGGCGAACTAATATTCGCCACGGCGAGTAGTGTTCCAACTACGCATATATTAGTGTCGTCAGAATGGAAAACGACATTCATTTCTAACGACACTTATTAGTGTCGTTGGAATGACTCGCCGCGGCAAACTTAAATTAGCCGCGGCGATTTTTCCCATAATATTGAAAAAAGTACATATTTTTTTGGAATTGTAAAATATTGAAAAATTAGAAATTTATCTTTCAACGACACTTTTAAGTGTCGTTGGATCACAGTTAGCCGCGGCTAATATATATTAGCCGCGGCGGATAATTGATCCAACAACACTTTTAAGTGTAGTTGAAAGTTTCGCCGCGGCTACTACTAAATAGGCCGCGGCGTATTTTCACATTTTTTGATTTAGTTTAATTTTGTAACATTGTATATAATTAGTAAACAACAAGTTTGACATAATTATTTTTGGAAAAAGTACATATTTTTTTGGAATTGTAAAATATTGCAAAATTAGAAATTTATCTTTCAACGAAACTTTTAAGTGTCGTTGGATCACAGTTAGCCGCGGCTAATATATATTAGCCGCGGCGGATAATTGATCCAACTACACTTTTAAGTGTAGTTGAAAGTTTCGCTGCGGCTACTACTAAATAGGCCGCGGCGTATTTTCACATTTTTTTATTTAGTTTAATTTTGTAACATTGTATATAATTAGTAAACAACAAGTTTGACATAATTATTTTTGTAAGTTGACGTTTTCCCGAATTGTGACTTTATTGCGGCAAAAGTACATATTTCTTTTTTAAAATGGTTAAATTGAGTTTTTTGTTCGAATTTTTTGATGTAATTTCATTTTATAACACTTTGAATGATTTTAGAACTGTTATTTTAACATTATTTGTTTTTAAATTTAAGTTTTTCCAATTATTGCGACGAAATTACATTTATTAATATATGTTATCAACGATCGATTACTAAATTTTGATTAAAATATATATTTTTGTACTCTTGAATTAATTTTTGTTTAAATAAAAATGGTTGTTTAGGATTTTAATAAATTGGTTAAACCCTAACCCTAATCCCTAACCCTAAACCCTAAACTCTAACCCTAAACCATTGTTGGCAAAATTTTACTTGGGAAATCAATGCATTAGTGGTGTTCATCGTACGCGCACCCAAAACAACACAAAGATAGAGATGTTCTTAATCGAAAACTTTAAAATATGTAATTGAATGAAATAATAATTTTTGTAATAAAAACTTATATTGTTCAATTCTAGTTTTCAACGACTTCATGAGTTTTTTTTTTAATTTAAACATTTATTACTATTTGTTTATAAATTATATAATATAATTTAAGTATAATAATATAAACCAAGAGTAGTAGAATAGATTTTTTAATTTTTGAAGTGTAAAATATTGAAAAGATAGAAATTTATCTTTCAACGACACTTTTAAGTGTCGTTGGATCACAGTTAGCCGCGGCTAATATATATTAGCCGCGGCGGATAAGTGATCCAACTAACCTTAAAAGTGTCGTTGAAAGTTTCGCCGCGGCTACTACTAAATAGGCCGCGGCGTATTGTTATAAACAATTTAAATTATATCATTTTACGATATCAATAATTATAAGGTAAGAGTAGTGTGCTATCTTAGTAAGAAAAAAATAAGTTTTTTTTTTTTATATCTATTATAATATTCTTTTATTAATCGCGGAATCACATTTCTCGGTATGTTATTCTCCTCTCTTAGTTGTCGTTCGATTTTTTCATTTGACAAGCAAACCACTTATTTATACTTTTAAGTATATCTTAAGTGCTTTGAAATTTAGATGTTGGGTATATATATAAAATCATTCAAATTTTCATAATTTTATTTTATATTTGAAGTCGTTACTTAGAAAGCTATAATAAGGTTGAATGAAAGTTAAACTTTGAGTTTCGTATAATTAGTTTAATTGTAAATTTTATGTTTTGAAACAAATGTCGTTGTGTGACTTGTGTGATTTTAATTGTAAGATGGTTTGTGTCATTTTTTTATTTTTTTTCCATATTGGGGTTATATTTTAGGGTTAATCCGAATTTTATTAGAATAGCGGCAAAAGTACTTATTTCCCGGAAAGTGGTGAATTTGAGATATATTTTCACATTTTTTGATTTAGTTTAATTTTGTAACATTGTATATAATTAGTAAACAACAAGTTTGACATAATTATATTTGTAAGTTTACGTTTTCCCGAATTGTGACTTTATTGCGGCAAAAGTACATATTTCTTTTGAAAATGGTTAAATTGAGTTTTTTGTTCGATTTTTTTGATGTAATTTTATTTTATAACACTTTGAATGATTTTAGAACTGTTATTTTAACATTATTTGTTTTTAAATTTAAGTTTTTCCAATTATTGCGACGAAATTACATTTATTAATATATGTTATCAACGATCGATTACTAAATTTTGATTAAAATATATATTTTTGTACTCTTGAATTAATTTTTGTTTAAATAAAAATGGTTGTTTAGGATTTTAATAAATTGGTTAAACCCTAACCCTAATCCCTAACCCTAAACCCTAAACTCTAACCCTAAACCATTGTTGGCAAAATTTTACTTGGGAAATCAATGCATTAGTGGTGTTCATCGTACGCGCACCCAAAAAAACACAGAGATAGAGATGTTCTTAATCGAAAACTTTAAAACATGTAATTGAATGAAATAATAATTTTTGTAATAAAAACTTATATTGTTCAATTCTAGTTTTCAACGACTTCATGAGTTTTTTTTTTAATTTAAACATTTATTACTATTTGTTTATAAATTATATAATATAATTTAAGTATAATAATATAAACCAAGAGTAGTAGAAGAGATTATTTATTTTTTGAAGTGTAAAATATTGAAAAATTAGAAATTTATCTTTCAACGACACTTTTAAGTGTAGTTGAAAGTTTCGCCGCGGCAAACTAAAGTTCGCCGCGGCGAGTGTCGGGTTTTTACACGACACATCTCAATCTTGTGTCGTTGAAACCCCAAATTTTCGATTTTTTTTCACTTTTTTTTCGTTTCCCTCCCTTTTTCTCTTATTTCAGGCTTTCCCTCTCTCTTTTTTCTTCACTTCTCACTTCGGTCTCTTCTCTCTTTCTCTCATTCTCCCTTCTCTCCTTCTCTCTTTTTATCCTCAACCTTGCCCTAGACCTCGCCGTCGCCGTTGCCTTCGTCGTTGCCGTCGCCATGGAGGAGAACGTCGGCCACCAACAAGTCTACTCCCTAACCGAGTTTCTACCTTGAGCAAGGTTAGAATCCGAGCCCTAAATTAATATTATATTTTTAATGCATTTTTGTGCTAAAATAGTATTGTTTATAGTTTATGTGATGTTATTTTGATGATTTAGTGAATATCTCTTAGCGTGTTAATGAATTTGTTGATGCTTTTTAGTTTTTGTTGATTTGTGTTTTGGTATGTTGGTGGGTTTATATTTTTCGAAATATGTTGATAAATTTTGTGGGTTTATGAACTTTCTTTGATGTTTTTTTGTAGGCTCGGAGAAAAGTTCATGTTACACAATACAACCGGCTTGAATTTTCAATGTTCATGTTCATGATGAAGAATAGAATATTATGTATATGGACGGTTTTACATTCTTAGATATAGGGACAACGGTACTATTTGTAAGTATGAATGATACTTTTTGTAGGTACGGAATATTATTTGTAATAAATCGATTAATTTTGGAATTTATTATATAAAATATATATTATTTATTATTTACAGGTGATACCAAAGCATCCGGGCGATTTTAATCGCCCGTTTTTTTTAACTTTTTATATCGGCATATTCGACGAACTTTTAAGTGTAGTTGGAAGTAATGTTCGCCGCGGCAAATAAATTTTTGCCGCGGCGAATATTGATTTCGACTAAACTTTTTAAGTGTAGTACATGGACACTTCCGACGACACTTAAATAAGTGTAGTCGGATATCATACGACGGAGGATCCGACGACACATTAAAAGTGTAGTTGGAACACTCCGACTACACTTTTTAAGTGTAGTCCAATCCCCTTTTTGTAGTAGTGTTTAATGAACCGTCGGGGTTCTTCCGTTTCGGCCCGTATGTGCAAAGTATTCTATTTGCTCTCTATGAGCTTTATTTTGCTTCGAGAGTTTAGCGAACCTTTTGCTTAATCTAATATTCACAAACTCCTTCCACACTTCGGCCGTGATGCTCGTGTAATACTTCTCAACAATATCCGGTCGATTATAATTTTTTTTATCCGTGCCATCTTTCTTGAATAGGGTACCGAGATCGTACCGGAATTGTCTTGCCGCATTCGATGCACTTGACAAACATTTTCCCTTGAACCAAGGTGGAACAACAAATGCTTGCTCGATTTCATTCCATATCCGTTCTTTCACCTTTGCATGTTTTTTATGTCTCCAATCGATTATAGTTATTGGAGCGAATTCCCGAGCATACACACCAATCCAACTACCTAAAAGATCACCTTCCTTATCTTCCGGTTGTTCTTTCTCATCTAAATTAACACGAATTTCCCCCCCTTATGCTTTGATAGAGTGACTCTTTTTAATAGAGTCACTTTTCTTCTTCCTTGAGCTTTTAGATCTCTTCTTTGTCTTGTTTCTTCCTCGCCTAATATAATTAACTCAATCTTAGAAACTAGACGAATACAACAATTATCAATGCAAATAAATATGAACTAACCGGGTGATAGCCTAGTTTCTTCATGTTCGGGTGAAGATTCTTGATCCGACATCTTACGTTTGGGTGATTCGTCTCGTTTCGACATAGTGAAATAGCAAGTATTCCTAAACCCATGACCAACAACAACAAAACAAATCATCAAATTAATTATAAACCCAACAACAACAAACCATAACAAGAATCAACAAAAACAAAAAATCAATAACAAATTCATTAACCCACTAAGAAATATTCTCTATATCATCAAAATATCATCTCATAAACTATAAACAATACTACTTTAACAAAAAAATACATGAAAAATATAATATCAATTTAGGACTCGCATTCTAACCTTGTTCAAGAGAGTAGACTAGTTGCTGGCTCGCATTCTCCTCCACGGCGACGGCGACGGCAACGTCTAGAGAAATAGAGGGAAGGAGGGTAAAGAGGATGAGAGAAAGAGAAAGAGAGAAGAGACTAAAGTGAGAAGTGAAGAAAAAAACGAGAGAAAGGCTGAAATGAGAGAGAAAAATGGAGGGAATCTGATAAAAGATGAAAATAAATCAAAAATTTGGGATTTCGGAGTGCAAAAGTACGCATTTATGGTCTCGGAAGTGACGGGGACGCACACATTTCGAACCCAGACGAACCCATCCTTTATTGTGTCGGGAAGGGCCGCGTAGAACTCAAGGACAATGCTGTGATACGCCACGTTCACAAGCTCGATCATGAACTTCCGCCAACCCCTTCGTTGATAATTGGCGCTGACGAGGTCATTCACCGCATTTGATACGAGCGGCAATTCTGTGAACCCACGCTTGGAGCACAGTTTCCGCGTGCATATCTGCTTGTAGCGGGTCTCTGCTGCAGTCGTCTTAAAAGCATTCTCCGGCGGCGGCGGCGGTGGAGGCTGTGGGACCGTTTCTTGGACCTCGTCTTCCGGGTCCTGCCAATGCTTGCCCCGTTTCGCCGTTACTTTCCGTCTCATTTTCGGGGCCATTGTATCTGAAAAAAATAAATAGAAGAAGCATATATTCACAACTCCAATTAAAACCTAAATTAATCACAATTTTTGAAACCCCAATTCACAATTCCAATTCACAATTCGAATACCTAAATCAAATCACAATATCAAACCCTAAACTAATCACAATTCAAATATAATTTTCGAACTAAATTCCTAAATCAATCACAAAATCAAAACCCTAGAAATCTAATTCCTAAATCAATCACAAAATCAAAACTTTAAATTCCAAATCCTAATTCAATACAAAATAAAACCCTAACTTCCCTAAATTTCACTATTAAATCGAAGAAAAAAATCATACCTTAATGCTTTGGGCGACGGCGAGCGACGGCAAAACACGGCGGGAGACGGCAAGCGGCGGCAAAGTACGGCGATAGGAGAGACGGCGTGCGACGGCAAACTACGGCGGCTAGGGTTCGAGTATGGTCATGGCGGAGGCGAGAGCGAGCGAGAGAGAGAGAGAGAGAGAAAGAGAGGTGCAAACGGCTAGGGTTCGTGAGGGAATGCGAAACTTAAAACACGATAGTTCGCCGCGGCTAACTTATAATCGCCGCGGCGAATTATTCCAACGACACATTTTAGTGTCGTTGTCGTTTTCTGTTCCGACGACGGAGAAATTTGTGTCGTCGGATCACAATTCGCCGCGGCGTATTATTTCTAGCCGCGGCATAACATGCTTAATAGTACACATGAGTAGACGACATAAATTTATCTGTAGTCGGAATATAATTCGCCGCGGCGAATGAGTACTAGCCGCGGTGAATCATTATTTTCTACGACATATAAAAATTTCCGTCGTCAGAAGTGTATTTTTTTTAAAATCCGACGACGGATTTTTACTACTGTCGTCGGATTTCGACTTCCAACGAAGATTTTTTCTTCCGTAGTCGAATCTCCGTAGTATAATCTCATATTTGTAGTAGTGATTGTGTCGTTCTCAAATCTTGGTCTGATACTCTAACATAAAAGTGTCTGGTCCCGGTACCGAGGCTTGGCTCGAGGCATTGGTCTTATCCTGTATTTGCACCTAGTAAAGAGAGAGATAAACGTTAGCTAGAATAAGGAAAAGGGGGGGTGTCTCTGCTCTCTCCGACGCTCAACATTAATAGAGGTGGAAGGTCATGAATATCATGCACGAATAGTGTTAAGGAGAAAGAACAAAGAACACTCGAGACAAGTGCTCGGCATAGGTTCGTCAGGATCATGAAAGTTAAGTAGATCTTTAGCAAAGTAAAGGTGCTCTTTTGGTTGAAAGAGACTTACTTTCACTTGTGAGTGATTAAACTATTTATAGAGAGTGAGAGGGTGCCATCAGTGACAAATTGGTCATTTTAGGAGTAAAAATAAGATTTCCGCACGTTCTCGTCGTACCCCAGACTTGTGCTCTGCAGTGGCAACGCGATATTGGGGCAGAATCGAGATCTAATACACTGACGCAAATTACCATACCATAGAGAAACTTCTCTGTGTTTAATATAGTAGGTCAAAGAAATACAATGCTCAACTTAAAAAAAAGAGAGTACACGCTCACTATATAAAGAAGACAAACAAAAGCACTAAGCACTTCCTAGAAAATCTCCATTAACTATAATCGTGCAAAGACTAAACGTGTTCTAATAATGCACTGATGGAAACATGACACCTATTTATTTCTAACGTATATAATTCTCCATGACTAATACGAACATTGTTGCCTCATCCCATATTTTTATCAAGATGTTGAATGAACGGTTTTGACCAGGTCTTGCTTACTGACTAGAACGCGACAGGACAAGGTTGTCGCGCCCTAGCGGAGTGGCTGGGTGCTAATCCGCGCCTTGGTGGCCTGGAAGAGGTGCGCCTGCTTCGTGTAGGTAGCACCGCGACGAGAGAGCAGGCGCGGCAGGCCACTGCGCCAGACTGCTTGGCCTCGCCTCACCCTCTCGCTGGTGACCATTCTTCGCTCTTTTTTTTTTTTTTTTTTCTCTGGGTCGAGTTTATGTCGTTTTTCTCGAGATTGATTTTTCCGTTGCCTTTTTTAAATCGGACATTTTGTCATTTTTTTTCGAGATCGGGCTTTTTCTTGTTGTCTTCGAGATCAGACTTTTTGTTGTTGCCTTAGAGGTTGTGGTTCTTGTCTTTGTGTCAGGTTTGGTCGTCCTTTGAATCTTCAGGCCGGGATCGATGCATGTACCTCTCGATGCTTCTGTGCCGGGGTCGTGTTGACTTTTTGAGTTGACTCTCTAAGCTATGGTCGGAGTTAATTTTTTGAGCTGAGTTGGGGTTGAATTTTAAGGCCGGTTTGGAATTGACTTTTCAAACCGGGTTCGAGATTGACTTTCCAAGCCTTCGAGGCCCGGTTTTGACCCTCAGGTTGGGCTCGGGTCGATTTTTGTGGGACGAGCCTATTGGGCTTTACTATATCTTTATGTTACACCGTAGTTTCTATATCGTCCAAAAAATCAGCATAACACTTTTTAAAACAGCCAAACATAGGCCCAGTTTGGCATTGTTGTGCTGTTATACAAATCACTTTTTAAAAGTAATGTAACAAAAAGTGCTACTTGGTCAAGTAATCTAGTGTTTGATTATGTAATTTACTAACAATCATTTCGTAGAAATAATTTAAAAAATACATTATTTAAAAATACATCAAAACTATATCTTCCAACCTATCATTGGATTCATCTCGTTGCAAGCTTTCCAATACTTATTTTTATAAGTCAATCGGAGTTATAAAATTAAAGTTACGGAGTTTTGAAATTTAATATAACAAAAAATTAAAATTATTTAAATAAAGATAATAAAAAATAAAAATGATGAGAAAGACACGTAGAACTTGTAAAATAGCTTCCTCCAAACGCATCAATGAGGTGCTTTTCATTTTTGCCTATTAAAAAACAAAAATTATTCAGAAAGTAATTTTATTTTAGCTTACCAAGCATAATTTTCTCCCTAAAATTAAAGAAAAAGCAAAAGCACCTCTTTAGAAGCAATATCAAACACGCTATTAAGTCGCGCATGGCCTTGCTAAACTCGCTATTAAGCCTAACTAAAATATAGTTTGGTTGGAGTCTGTTCCGCCAAGTATTGAACCTCTTGTTTTGCGGGATTCTGGTTGTAACGAAGGAGCCCCGACCCTTGTTCGGGGCACTTATTTGGCATCTGCCATTGGTAAACAAGAAGCAATACCAACCAATCGAATTGCCACAAAACCACGGTTCTCACCCACACCTGCGAGCTTCCGTCGTGGGAGGGTTCGGTACCGAGGAGATTCGGCATTGGTCAGAAGCAGTCTAGACACAAAGGAGGTTCTAGTGGACTAAGGTTGGGATCACCATGACCGATGACTATAGGAAAGCCATCAATGATCTGTCCCTGAAGTGTTGGAAAATATTGCAATGAAAATAAAATTGAGATAGCGTCAAGTGGGTCGAAACGTTGAACACCCGAGTTGAACGCTTTCTTCAAAACGAAGTATCGAAAGGTATCTAGATATTATGAGTTTGCTTCCCATTAATTTTTCACTCTGTAATTTTAATTTTTTATAGCTTCCCATTGTTTTATGTTGTGAGTCTTTGGGTAACGGAGCTCAAGAAGTCTTAGTTCGCTAGCGAACTTTGAAATGTTACGAAGTTTGGGGTTGACCGATTATATCCTGGGAAGCTAATTGCCTAACGAAACTCAAACACGTAGATGAGGCGAATCAAGCTTTAAGGAGAGATTCCAACGCGTCTCAGGAATCACTAACGTTTTCTATTTACAGGATATCAAGAACTGTTTTCGGACAAAAGAGATAAGCCGATGCTCGTCAAATTCAATAACACATCGATATGTATTTTGAATTTACTCGCTACTATTTTTCTATAATTTATTTCTCATATATTATCATCTCTAGAAAATATACCTAGCGTTGCAAGGCTGTGAAACTCGGGCTCTGCTCGAACCAATCGATGAAGATGAAGTTTGTCGAGGTGTACATGACACGTGGCAAAAACAAACGGATATAGACGGAAGTATTAACAGAGGTTGAATTTGAGTATGTTTTAAGACTTATGGAATATATGCCGCTAAACAAAAAAAGAACAGGAACATAAGTCGGATATTTGCAAAAGAACGGGAACATATGCCAGTCTTAAGGGCGTGACCCATGGCAAAAACTAACGGACATAGACGGAAGTGTTAACGGAGGTTGACTTTGAGTACGTTTTAAGACTTATGGAATATATGCCGCGAAAAAAAAAGAACGGGAACATAAGTCGAATGTTTGCAAAAGAACGGGAACATATGCCGGTAATAACCCTAAAAAAAATTACATTAGAGACCAAGTATATATATACTAAAACTGCGAATAACGGGTCATTTGGATATAACGAAAGTAAATGTGACTAGAGAGCATAAAAAATAATTCTAAATTATGCATTAAAGATACAACTTAACTTTTTGGAAAAAAAATTAAAAATAAAGGATATTTGTGTGAAAATTAATGTATGAATGTATTTTAAAATAATATTTATCTAAAAAAGTCTAGCCTATTCATCTTTTGGTTCACACTTCACACTCCTTAGCTGCACATAAAAAGCCACCTCGTTGGCGTCACAAGTGATCAGCCTCAACTCTCAAAGCACAATGACACATCTTCAAACTAGCAAGAAGCGGTTCAGCGACGATCAAATCAAGTCGCTGGAAGTTGTCTTCCGAGCAGACTCCCGGCCCGAGCCTAAGGCCAAGCAACGCATCGCCGGAGAGCTCGGGCTGCAGCCCCGTCAAGTGGCCGTGTGGTTTCAGAACAGACGTGCCAGATCGAGAATTAAGGATGTCGAGCGAGAATTCAACGCCTTGAAGGCGAATTACGACAAGCTCGCCTCTCGTTTCGAGGCCCTGTCAAGAGAGAATCAGCAATTAAACGTCAAGGTAATGAAACAACTCTCTTAACTCTTCCATCTTATACTCAAGATTATCTGTTTTGTTCTTACTTGTAAACGTTTTCTACAGTTGCATGAACTCAAAGCTCGGCTGGGACGAACGCCAATAGAAAACAACGATCAAGAATCAGGTCGAACTGGAAACGACGATAAGCCGAACGACCTGCGAAACGGCCTATTGGATGGCCGCAGTAACGAAGTCGAAATCGCAGACTTTGATTTGGAAATGTCCGCGGATTGGTGCAGCTGCGATGGGGACGAGTCCAGTTTGCCCATATGGTGGGAATTCTGGAGTAGTTGAGCGTTGACTTACAAGATAGCCTATAAGATGTGAACGGAACACTTTTGTCCGGTGGGTTTAGACCCGTCATCTAGGATACTCACGGAGTCCAAAAACCCGAGTTTGAGTGAAATTTGAATGTCGGGGAACTAGTTGGAAGATGAAGTAAATAGTCCTAAATGTGCTTCTCTCGGACATTGCAAGTCAATGACAAAGTCTTGGCCTTGCGTACTGACAAATCCAAGAGAGAAAGAAAAAAAAAGAAGCTTCTAATTAATGATTAGTATTCTTACATTAAGATAATTAATTACTTTGTTTATGAATAATAAAGGAGTGTAATTCGAGATGGAGTTCTTTGCACGTTTGCGCCGGAAATTTTCAAACACCCACCGACAATCAAATTTCAGCGCAAAATACCTACGACGAAGTAGATATTTTGGTGCGTTAGACCCTGTTTCTCTTAAATCTGAAGGGCAGGTGTGAATTATACGTTTATAAACATGGTTAGCAAATTTGCAGAAAATGAGCTTACTTCACCAAAACTCCCTAATTCAGGGGTAGTTGTGCCGAGATCTGAGTTCAGAGAGCATTTTTATACGGTTCGAAAAGTTTACGGGGCAAAGGTGTCAATTACTCTTCTAGATATTAAACTATTGTTGTGATATTAATGAGATCAAGATAGTAAGAATTGTTACGCTGCAGATTTTACATGAACTCAGCCGAGTGCCACAAATTAATGACCTAAAAAGGTATATACAATACACGACGAGTGAAACTACAAACAAAGAGCCATTACACCACCACTAGTTGACTTAAATCTCGCTTTTGACCCTCAAATCTCCATTTGGTATCATATCTTGAGTTTGAGCTTGCAGTTTCAATTCCTGCAACGGAAGTAAACCGAAAAACGACATGAGTTTTGTGGGGAAATCTAATTTGAAATAAAAAAACGTCACGGGCAGAGGAGTAGAATCCACTATGATCGATAAGTGATATAACCGAGTGTAAGAGAATTTTATGACAGCTAGGTTTCCCAAAATACGATAAAGGACAGATTTCTTCCACCGGCCCCCAAACAATCCAATAAAAAAATATATATGATGCACCGCAAAGCTACGGAACGGGACGGATTAGTTAAAAACAGATTTGGGGCACTAACTCTTAAAAATATATGTAAATTTAATCAAACATGTCGACAAGATTTTGATATCACTTACAGCAGCAGAAGCAGCTCGAATCTTCCTGTACGACTCGGCTGCGCCGGGAAATGTCTGGTCAAGTTCCTCAAGGAGATGCTTTCGTAGAGCCTACAACCAACACAGTCAATTTATATAATAAAAGAATAAACAAAACTATATTTAAAAGAAAAAGTGAAAACGCAAATTCTCACCTTAAAGGCGACGGTTTTGCCTTTGGTTATCTGGTTTTTGGCGATGCAGCTATTGATTACATCGCGAATGAACTCATCCGGGTTTTTTCCATCATCAATCAGACTACACAAATAAATGAACAAATTCAAACGATTCCCGCAAAATGTGCACGGATTGATAAAGAAGAGATTGCTACGAGAAACCTTACTTGATAACCTCCATGGGAACCTGGACGTTGCATTTCTCCGACAACTTAACCATGTTATCAAGCTCTGAAACTAGTGAATTGCTGCGGAAGCGGGTAAACGTGTAACTATACGAGAGGAAACCAAATGCGCACATCCGATATCGGAAAAATTATTCCGAAAAGCCGTACAGGCGTTGGATGAGCGGAAACTGAGAAGTGCTGTTGTATGAAGAGACGGTGAGATAGAGCTGGTGAAGAAGGCCTAAAATCTTCTGTATGGACGCAATGGCTTGGTTCAGATTCTGATTAAGATCTTCCGCCGTCGTTCCAGGTGTCGCGTTGTCATTGGCTTGAGGAGCCATCATCCCGTTCCCACTACTCCTGGTTGCTGATGGATCCATCTAAGAGTCTCGTTTTCTACAGTAAGAAAGAAATGCAATAAATTTTTTGTTTTTTCCTTTCGGTAGGATGAAAACCAGAGCTTAATATACACACGAAACATAGTTAACTCATATAGTAAATCGGTGGAAGGGCGTAACATAAAGAATGAAATTTCGGCTCAAAATTTGTAAACCGAGTAAAGAACTAAAATAGCCATAGGTCTAAGAGTCTATATGAAAACCCGATACCTTCTCGGATTTTGGTATCTTCAAAATGTCTTTCGATAACCAAACTCGATACCTTCTCGTAAGTTCATATCTCAACATGATCATGGTTTCAATTTGGTTCAAGGATCATTCAACATGGTATTGTTAAAACACATCCAATAAAATAAAAACAAACCAAAATAACGACGTTTGGTTCGAGCTCGCTCCGTCAAACATCACAACACCTCTAACTTAGCCTCTTCATTTCTATACAATCATCAACATGTTCAGCATCACCATAATCACACAGCATTAACTAACTTAACAAGTTCACCTTCCACAGAAACAAACACCGAAAATCAGCCAATGCCTATCGTCGAAACACGAAACCGAAACATATAAGCGGATTCACACTGAATTTCACTGGAGTCATGACTTAGAACTAGTAGATTCTCAAATTAGTCACACAAACAAGTTCGAATCGCGCGCATCATTCTACAATCAACAAGAACCTGTGGACGAAGAGCAAGTTTTTTCAAAACCGAATTCCATTTCAAGAAATCGAATCTTTCCACCATTTCCGAGCCCCCAATTTCGTTCAAAACAGCGACTAAGGTCATCACGATTAACTCACAAAGAAAGCGAATCTAAGAACCCTAGAATGGTGTTCCGATTGAAAATCAATGCGAAATGGGAAGCACTAACCTGCGAAGACTAGAGTTTCAATGGAGGAGGGAGACAGTGGCTGAATCGAGGAAGAATCAGAGAGCTTTTCTTGAGAACATTTTCAGAAATGGAATCATTACTTTTTGAATACTATTTTCGGAAAACATTTTTTTGTTTCTTGTTTTGTAAACATGTTTTCCATTATTTATCTCAATCATATTAATACAAATAAAACACAAAATCATATTTAGTTAGTCACTATTTTTATAATTTATATTTTCGTTCGTTTGGAAAATTTTAGGATTGCATAACAACAATTATTTATTATTGTGTTTTACAAATGCGTTCCTTTGAAGATCAGTCGCCGCTTTTAGAACAATGCAACATTTGCATTATTACTGCCCATTCGTCCAAGGCTAAATACCGCGACATCTAAATCAATCGCGACCAATGGGCACAATTCAAAGACAATTTTACGATGCAAATGTGGGAGCGTATTTGTAAAGTGGTGATGGAAAAGAGAAGTTCTCGCAAGACAGAAAATGGAAGAAAAAGAGTAGAAAGATAAATGTAACAAAAAAGTAAAGTAAAGAGAGTAGATAAATTAATAGGTGAGACTTGAGAGTAATAAATAGAAAAATGACTTTATAGTGTTTTCTATTTTCTTTTTCACTGCTTTTAATGTGGTTTGGCAAAATGGTTTAAAAAATGAGTGAGTAAATACTAGATTTTAACTTATTTGTTTTTTTTTTTGTCTTTGTAAAAATTAAGATTTCAAATACATATGCCGATCTTATTTTTTAAATCTTTTATTTTTTATTTTGAAATTAAGAATTGGAATGGCCCACTCCCACACCTAATGAGGAGTAAGATCTCGATTTTTATTACTCAGATCAAGACGATTATTCAAGCCATCATTGAATTCATAAAAAACTAAAATTATCTAACACTCTAATAGTTTTAAAAAAATTATCTATGAATATATAATAAGGAATGGGGTGAAAATTGGGCATTTTAGTCTGTATCTTAATTTTGGTTATTCGTTTCCTAGTAATCAGGATGTCGCAGTTTTTTATTTTAAAATTATAATTCTAAGATTAGGGATAGCAAGAATGAGGTTGGGACCGAGAAAAAACTTAAACAAGTACCATACTTTAGCCAAAAGAAAATTTAAGATGAAAATAGAAACATAAAATTTATAAAGGGAACTCATGATTTTGAATAAACGAATATAACTTTGCAATACTAGCGATGGCAAATGCTTCGAGCAGCTCATGAGTAGAGGTGTCAGTTGGGCCGGCCCGGCCTAGGCCCACCCGCCCTGACTTGTAGAAAGAAAAAAAACGCTTTGGTTAGTCAATTAAAGGTCCACAATGTCTTGTAAAATTCTTAATAACATGGTTGGTAAAAACTTATCACCAACCTGTTTTGTTTTGTCAAAAGCCCACTAAATTCGACCCGTAAAAGCCCAATATATTCAACTCGTAAAAGACCGTCACGCCCCGTCCCGTAACATTGCGGGTTCAGGTTCATGAGCCAGGGTAGGCTTTGATGGTTCTTCCGAAACCCGCCCCGAATACTGAACGGGGTGTGTCAAGCCTGCCCCGTTCAATATGCGGGCTTAACAAGTTAAGCGCCGGGCAGACCTACCCGGCCCACTTGACACCTCTACTCATGGGTCACAAACGAGACAGGGAAAATCCTAATTAGAATTTAGAACTACTGATAGATAATCCATCCGATTCTCGTAGATTACAAATTGTAAAAAAAAAAAAAAAAAATCTTAAAAAAAATTCAAAAGTTAACGTGATATTTTGTCAGAAAACATCAAAATTTGAATTTTATCAACAAAATATTTAATTTTTTTCATCTTTAATTAAATTTATTTATATGTAATTATTTTTAATAAAAATATTGTCTACTTTTGCCTCCAACTTGCGACTAAGCTCAGCTCGGCTAAGATATTTAATTGACAAGTTAAAAATTAAAATTTACAACAGTTCCTAATTTTTTAAATTTATCGAATTTATCGCATTAATAAAAAACAATTAATTTTGAGCATGGTTTTAAATTTCCCAACACGCCTTCAGCGTGCATTCGACATGCATGTTTTTTTTAGAGTTGTGGCAACCGACATGACTTCGGCATGCGGCATGCCTGTGAACAACTATAACCTATTAATATGATGTTTTATTTTAAATTGTAACCCTATATTTATATTTTTTATAAGGTACAAGGATAATTTTTAGTTTTATATAATTACAAATATAACCTATTAATACGATGCCTTATTATTAGTGTGACTTTTTAGTTATTTATATATGTTTTATGATGATAAATAAGTAATTTTGAACTTATATAAAAATATAGTCGAAATATTTAAAATTATTTTCCAACTTTTCCGCCGATATTTCCATCGGCATGCGGCATGCCTGTGAAATTTGTTCGACATTTGCGGCATGCAACATGCCACTTGTATCCGATTTTTCCTTCGATGTTTGTGTTGGGATTTATGCCCACAAAGGAGACATGAAAGATCTTTAATCAAATAAAGCAGTTTATGAAAAAAGTACTCGATGTAATAATACGATTATGTTATTTTGCTGAGAATTAAATAAAGATTAAATATTCATTCTTATATCTTTAAGTTTGTGTTTATGCACGTATATCTACGCCCTGAAACTATCATAATACTCTCTTGTTGAACTATATGATTTACAGATATGGATTTTGTGTTGTAAAAATGATGCGACATTAGTATCACATCATGCTTTGTTCTTTGAAGTGTGAGAGAACAAACCGGACCTGGTATTCAAGAAATAATATATTCTCTGAATAAAACATGTGATATGTCACTTTATATTTTTCTCGTTCACAAACAACAAAGGAGTTGGTGAAATAATAACCGAGGGGTAAAACGGTAATTTTACATCCCTCTTGGTTGCTGATACACACGAAGGGTAATATCGTAAAATACACCGTGGACCGTTTGAAGAATAATTGTATAACATCAAACAGAAATAAGAACGCACGTGAACTTAGAGATTTTCAATATTGGTCATTTAGTGGAGTCAACTAATATTAAGAATAAAAAGTTCGGAAAAAGTTTGTGAACTTTTGTGTCTGGACTTTATTCTAAAGCTTTGTTCATATGGCAGTCCATGAGGTCTCCATGTTAGACTTTCGGACGAGACAGATGAACAAATTAAGTGTTAAGTTGGTTTGATATATCTCTCTTAAGTATATATTTGCGATTTATGCTACGAGAAATATTTTCTCATGAATAGTTATTTTATTTTAATCACCTTTATTAAATGTAGAAAGTTATATGATTATATTGATGATTATATAAAGTTCGAATTTAACAATGGTGGAGGAAATTAATTCCTTAATTCCTATTGGTTAATCTAACTTGAAGAGGATTAATGATGTGTCATTTTCTCCTCCCTTGGATTAGTCCATGCGTTTTTATAAGGAAAAGGATAAAAGAATATTTCAATTTAATTAATGATATTCTTTATATGTAAAGTATCATGTAGAATTAATTGAAGAATCTATTGTTGGAAATATTGTATCTGTATCATACAACATTCTGGGGATCACGACTCGGATCCCGTGAATATTATCGCGAAATATACCGTCGAACCGTCCGGATAACATTTAAAAATTATTTTAAGTGGAAAAACATGTCAACCGACCAACGGTCCGAACATCGGATAATAACTATATTACAAGATCTGATAAATATTAAGTAATTTAATATTCATAAATCATTATTAATAATCTAGTCTATAGGAAATAAATAGAAAGCAATAAATGGTCGCATTTATTAGCCCAATCTATAAGGCCGTACCTCAGTTGTTGACTTCCGGCTGCGCGTTCTGAACTTGGGAAGGCTCCGCCGGTGCTGAGGGAAATACCCGTGATCTTCCGCGATATTCTCATGGATTCCTCGTACCGAAGCGTGGGCTTCGCCGGCAGGACTCTGTCGCAAACTTTTAATTGATGGTTCTTTTTAAGCTTCCGGAGAACTAAGTCTCTTAAGCCGAACCAGAGAGAGATCAAAGGAAATATTCGCAGAACCTTAAGGTAAGGGAGAATTCGAATTTTTCTCTGGGGAAAGGTGTGAAAAATGTGTAGAATGAGCTCCCTATTTATAGGCTCATACTGTAACCGAATTAGAGAAATTCCCTCCCTTAATTTCGAATTCTTTATATTAAATATAATTAATTATTTCAATCTAATGGTCTAGATTTCATCTTATCTAAATTCAAGGGATATAATTAAATAGGGATTTAATTAAATAAGAAAGACTTGGTAAATTAAAATCCAATCTTATCTACTTATTTATTAAATTAGAATATATATAAATATTTAGTTCCAACGATTGAGATAAATCTTAAACAGATCTAATGGATCAAATTAATTTAGGATAAAATCAAATACCCTAAGACCTGGTAAAAGCCCTAATTCGATTTTATCCTTATCTTGATTTTGAAAATTATATATATTATATATATAATTAATTAATTTCCAATCCGACGGTAAAGATTAAATCTTAAACCGATCATACGGATACAATTAATAAGGCCAAATTCGAAAACCCTAAGCTTGGTCACCAAGATATTAATTTCGAATTATGGATAGGGTCAAAATCAATTATCTGAATCCAACGGTTGATATTAAATCATAACCGATCCAATGGATTAAATTAATTTTAGGGTTTTTCTCAAATACCAAAACATTTGGTACTTATGCCACAAATATAAAAAAGACCAAGTCTCATCATGCGAATAGAAATAGGAGTCAGTTTTTATTTCTTTGCTGCATATCGATTTGCACATATATATATATATATATATATAAACACTAGTACAAATTGTTGATCCTACCACGGTGTTTCAACCACGGATTTTTTTTTTCCATGGTCGAAATCCAAGTTTCTACCATGGAATTTTTTTTACATGGTTGAAAATTGAGTCACGGCGCGGCACGCCATCGCACGCCACGGCATGCTCTCATATTTACTACAGACATATTTTCCGTTGTTGAAAATGTGTCGTTGAGATGTTTATAAGCCGCAGCGGATAAATGATGCCGCGGCACAGGTGGTACACGACGACACTTTTTAAACCGTTGTTCATACCACGAAGTGTACGCCACGGCGTGTATTGAAAGACGCCACGGCACGTCGTTTTTTGAGATAAGCCACGGCATTCTCCACGACACGCCGTGGCATGGGCTATACACGACGACAGCTTGAAAACCATTGTTCATAACCCGCAGTAAAAATCCTAGTAGGCCGCGGCCTGTCTTGAAATACGCCGCGGCATTGCGTTTTAAGTGACACGCCACGGCATCATTTATAACAAGTCGCGGCGTGTCTCGTATACAAACCGTTGTTCATAACCCGCAGTAAAAATCGTAGTAGGCTGCGGCGTGTCTTGAAATACGCCACGGCATTGCGTTTTTAGTGACACGCCACGGCATCATTTATAACAAGCCGCGGCGTGTCTCGTATACTTAACCCTAACTTTCTCAGTTTCTCATTGCGCTGTCGAAACCCAATACCTCGCCTCTCAACCCTAGCCTTCGACCTCGCCCTCGACTCCTACCCCTTCGCCGTCGCTCCCGCCCTCGCCCTCGCTCTCGTCCTCGCCGTCGCTCCCGCCCTCGCCCTCGCCTCTTTTCCTAGCCCATCGCCGTCGCTCTCTTTCTCGCCGTCGATTCGCCGCGACACGCTTCTCGCCGTCATCCGCCGTCGCCGTCAAGTCATCCGCCGTCACCTCTCAATGTAAGTATCGATTTCAAGATTGATTTTATAGCATTTTTTTTGATTTTTTTTATTATTCGAATTAATACTTGAAAATTGTTTGTATTAGGTTCATGGTATTGGTTTTGTGAGATGAAATTAGCTTTTGAAATTAGATTAGGTTTTGAAATTAGGTATTGGTTTTGTGAGATGAAATTAGGTTTTGAAATTAGATTTTGTAATTAGGTTTTGAAATTAATTGGGTATTGAATTTAGGTTTTGCGTATTGAAATTTAGTTTTGGGTATTGAAATTGCGTTTTAAAATTAGGTTTGCGTATGAAAATTGCGTTTTAAAAATTTGGATTAGTTTTGAATTTTCGTATTGAAATTCGGTTTTGAAATTAGTTTTGTAATAATTAGGTGTTAGGGAATTGAAATTAGTTATATTGATTAGTTTTTTTGCTTGAAATTAATAATTTAATATGTGACGTTATCTTTTTTATAGATTTCAATGGCACCCCTAAGAAAACGAGCACGTGGATATTTAGTGGTTCGATCCGGATCTGGGAGCCGAGCCCAGGTAGAGGTCCCGGAGGATCTACCAGTTGATCCACCACCTCCCGTTGAAATACCGAACTTCAACACCGAAGCGGCGAAGAAACGATTTCTACAAATTAGCATGCGGAAAATATGCCCAGAGCGGTGATTTGCCAAATTCCCGATTTCAGATATGGGTGAACTCGGCGAAGCTCTCAATGAGAGCATCATACAGCGCGGTTGGCAGAATTTCGTACTCCAACCAAAGATCAAGGCGAGGAGTGTGTTGGTGCACGAATTCTATGCAGCTCTTCCCGATGAGTCATCAATCGGGTATGTCAGTGTTCGGGGTACTCGATTTGAGATCAATCCTCGAATCATTAATGAGTACCTCGGAACCCGAAATTTTACGGACGAGGAAAACGAGCACAACCACTTGCACGACCAAGAGTTGATTCAAGCATTATACGACGCCATAGGGGTGGCAATTGCTACGCCCGGAGCTCAATGGCACGAGAAGAGCGGAGAAAAACGGCTGGTCAAAAGTCAGCTGAATCGGAAAGCCAAAGTGTGGATGTATTTCTTTGGTAGCAACCTATACCCGCATTTGCACTTCACGGAGCTGCAGTTCGAGTTTCTCAAGTTGATCTACGCCGGAGTTACGGGATTGAATATCGACGTCGGTCGTTTCATATTCTCCTACATGCGTGGCATGGTGTACGAGCAATCGAAGAGCTCATTGGGCTTCCCGTTCCTTATCACAGCTCTCTGCATAAACGCCGGGGTAAGTATAACTTCATTTGTGTATAAGTTTAGTTGTGAAATCAAGTTGTATCAATATTGATTTAATCTGTCTTTGAAACTATCGTTTAGATAAAGGAGAATGAACTTGACATTCATGTGCCGATTGGAAAGAAGATGGACGCGGCCTGGATCCGGAGTTTGAAAGAACCCGAAGATGAGGAGCCAGCGATCGTACCTGAAAATCCGGTAAAATTATAGCTTCATTTGCTTAATTATTTATAATTGATTTTATATTAATCTAATCTTGCTTGAATTTCATGGTTCAGGCCGTTGAGATACCGCCTGCTGCCGCCCCCCCAATGCCTGAGCTTAACTACGATGCTCCGCCGATGAGAGCCTTCATGGCTCACGGTGTTCGTAGTCTTCTGGAGTTCACTGCATATTGTAGGTCCTTCTAGCCGGGTATCTACGCAGGTTAGAATCCTATCCCTAATCAATATTACATATGTATTGAAATGTTTTTAATCAATAAATGCAATCTGTAAAATTTACCCAGGATTCCAGGCGCCAAATCAGTTTCCACCAATGTCGTGGCCAGCAACATATCCTGATCAGTATCCGGCGCCGACATTTGTTGACGGAGGCAGGAACGGCGAGGGCCAGAACGGCGGCGAGAACGTAGGCGGCGAGAACAGAGGCAACGAGAACCCCGCCAACCCCGAGATCCCCGAGAACCCCGCCAACCCCGAGAACCCCGAGATCTCCGAGAACCCCGCCAACCCCGACATCCCCGAGAACCCCGACGAAATCAACAACGAAGGTGAGAACAACGAGCACCCGGTCGAAGATAGTATTTGTATATGTTTATTTGGTTTATCATGTTTATTTTGTTTGAACAATTACTTACTATGTTTATTTTGTTTGAACAATTATTTAGTTAATATTACTATGTTTGTTTACTTTGAAAAATTATTTAGTTACTTTGAAAATTGCATTATTTTGAAAATAAAATTATCAACATTTTCATAGTTTATTGTACTTCGTTTTGTAAAATTAATAAGATAATTTAATTGTGTAAAATTGTGTTACAATTAATAAGATAATTAATAATTAAATTGTGTAAAATTACTTATCATGCCGCGGCCTTTAAATGAACCCGCCGTGGCCTGATTCAAATTTACCAATATACCCTCTGGATTATGCAACTTGCCGCGACATCATTAAAGAAGGCCTCGGCGAGTTGCATAATTCAGAGGGTATATTGATAAACATAAAAGATAAGTCGCGGCATTCTGTTACCCATGCCTTGGCATTGGCCGATGAAGCCTTGGCTTGGGGATACCGTGCCGCGGCATGTATGCTGTTTCAAATTATACAGAGAGCATGGATTCTTTAAGTCGTTATATGCCGCGGCGTTACCATCTATATGCCGCGACATTACTTTAAAGGCCGAGGCATAGCTGTCAACATGCCGTGGCGTGACTTCGACTACGGTTATTACCGTGGTTCAATAAATCATGCCACGGCATGGTGAACATCGTGCCGTGGCCAGTTTCATACTTCATTCATTTGGAAAATTATAAAAAAAATACTTTTATAATGATAATATCACTCACAAAAATTCAATATTATATTTAATACTTAAGAACTACAATAATTAAAATATATAGAATTATGTAAAATATATAAAATTATGTAAAATATTTAGAATACAAATATGTAAGAATACAACATTACATTTAATACTTTTAAAACAACAAAATCACTTACAACAATTCAACATTACATTTATTACTTTTAAAACAACAAAATCACTTACAAACAAGCCAAAGAGCTCGCCTTCAAGAAATCTTCAAGGTAAAATTCAAATACGTCTCAAAGCGAGCATGTTACAAACAAGCCAAAGACTCAACGAATCCCCTCGTTCAAAGTCTCCTAGCCGAAATTAAAGATATGAAAGTCAAGTCGGAAGCGAGAGATGCGGCTTTCGAGGAATGGAAGGCTAAAGTGGAACAAATGATCCAAGGATCATCTTCAAGAAATCTTCAAGGTAGTAATGAACCACTTGATGCGCATAGTTCGGTAAGTCAACCTTTTGCTCCTTTAGCACCGATTGAATTGAATTTTGATGACGATCGTACTCCCGCAACAAAGGCTAAGGGCAAAGATTTTATTTCGAAAGGACCGAGTCTAGGGAGTAACGAGCCTTGTGATGTGCAAAGTCCGGGAAGGCCACCGTTTACTCCCGTAGCGCCGGTTGATGTGTAACTTGATGAAGGTTAAATTCCCGTGAAAAAGGCTAAGCGTAAAGGGTTCCTTTCGAAAGGACCGAATAAAGGGAATATCAAATCTTTTAATGTGCAAAGTCGCGCTAGTCAACTGATTGCTCCCTCACCGGAGCTTGCGAACGTTCAAATTTTCGCTAAAAAGGCAAAGAGCTCGCCTTTGGTTTCAAAAGGACCTATTGTAGGTATTGGCGGAACTTCCACGATTGATCCGGCGTCGTCTATTCCAAATACGTCCATTTCATTTAATGATGGTGTTGATTGTCGCCTTTTTTTGGAGGGAATCGTTGAGCACGTCGCAACCGGGAAGGTGTTCCTAAAAAATGGAGAGGTTGGCGACAAAATTCACAACATACCGTTGGATAGATATCATCGTCGGGTGTTAGTAGAAGTGTCGATGTCTAAAGACCCTATTCCTCTCCCGGTATCGGTTCAATGGATCGAAACAATTGATGACGCGGTGGGGACCTTTGTGCCTTGGCCAGTGTCCCTTATTGAAGAATTAAACTCCAAAGGTAATCAAGCTCCCAAACCTAAGCCCAAAAATATAGCCAAAAGTTCGTATTACAATGAAGTGGCACAAAAGATTAACTTGAACCTTGTTCATCCCGGATTGAGAGCGTTAGCGTCTTATGCAAACGACTATATGCTTGCAAAGGGAAAGAAAATAGTAGTTGAGCTTGATAAAAGTTTGTGTGATTTCACTCCGTTGTTGAATTTCGATGATACACGTGAATTTCTCTTCTCTCAAGACTTGACCGTACTGTGGATAATGATTTGTCAAAGGTTTGTTTCCATTTTCATTTGCGATTTCTTAATTATTAAATATATGAATTATTGATTCATTTGTTATACATTAATTATTGTTATTTTTATTTGTAGTTATTTGCTAGAAAATCACCTTCGCAATCCGGACACTTACGGTTTTCTTCCGCCATATGAAGACATTGGGTTCAACACAAAACTAGGAGATGCTAAGAAAAATGCATTAAAACTTGATGTTGATCGATACTACAAACTTATACAAAATTGCAAGAATGGCAAAAGATGGTTAATGCCTTACAATAGTCGTCACCATTGGATTCTTCTTGATTTTAACCCTTGGAAGGCTACTGTAGCAAAGTTTGATTCTCTCCCCAATTCAAGCGGTTTAAATAACCACTTAGAGCAATTTTTTCAAGAGTAAGTATTCTAAAACATAATCATTTTTATGTTTATGGATGATATCTTTTTAACTCAAGTTATTTGAATTCTTTAATTTTTTTTTTTGTAGTATTGAAGACATATTCAAGGTTAATCACGACACCGGCCTCATGTCTCAATCGTCGATAAAATCGATGAATTCAAAAGGATGTCCGAAACAACCGGGAAATCATGAATGCGGATACTACATCATGAAGTTCATGCACGACGTTGTGAGAAATGGTATGAATTTTGTTGAGAGCAAACTTAATTATAGTGTAAGCGAAATAGATGGATTGAATGTAGATTTCGGTATGTATGTGCTATCAAAGTTTGCTAACTATGACGATGAAGATTAGAACATATTTTGGATTTGTTTGTTTATATTTGGACGGTGAATTTTGGATGGTGGATTATATGTTTTGTATGTATCGATGATATAATCTTTAACCGATGATATTTTAGTGTATTAATATTTTGTATTAATGCTTTTAATTAAAAAAATTAATTTAATTTATATTTTATTTAATAAAATATCAATTATTAATTACAGGTTCTATCGGTAATAGAAAGAGGATAACAAAGCTACCGGGCGAATTTTTCAAAAAATCGCCCGGTTTTTTATATTTTTTTAGTGTCACTTTTTTCAACAACGCTTAAAAACCGTCGCTTAAAACAACTAAAAACCATTCCGGAATACAGTTTATGCCGCGGCTTGCTGTCAACACGCCGCGGCTTTATATTACGTACGATGGTTAAATCCGTCGTTGGTAATAGCATAACGCCGCGGCTTTCATGACACAATGCCGCGGCATACATGACCCTATGCTGCAGCATGTATTTACAAGCCGAGGCTTATTTTAGACATTTCGAAAACACACGCCGCGGCTTGGTTAGGTCATGCCGAGGCGTTTGAAAGTGTCAAAATGCCTAAAATAAGCCTCGGCTTGTAAATACATGCCGCAGCGTGGTTAGGTGATGCCGTGGCGTAAATCCACAAAGCCGCGGCGTGTTTATGTCTCTGACATCAAAACCAACTACGGAAATATTACGTTGTTCATTCGTTTCTAGCCGCGGCCTGTTTGATTTAACGCCGCGGCGTGTTTGCGTTCGAAGCCGTGGCGTAAATCCACAAAGCCGCGGCGTGTTTATGTCTCTGACATCAAAACCAACTACGGAAATATTACGTTGTTCATTCGTTTCTAGCCGCGGCCTGTTTGATTTAACGCCGCGGCGTGTTTGCGTTCGAACCACGGATAATTCCGTTGTAGGAACTTATTCTCAACCATGGAAATAATTCCGTGGTTGGAACTTACTACCATGCTGGATTTTACCATGGTTAAGAACCATGGTTGAAATTTTTCAACCATGGTTGAAACCCGGATTTGTACTAGTGAAATATATATTTATTATTTATTAATATAAATCTATTAATTATTAATAAGATATTAATAATTAAATCCAAATAATTAAATTATATTAATATCCTCTGATCTCAATATCACACATTCAAATGTCATAATGCCACACCATCATTTAAATTCGTGACTTGTGATTTAGTTTCATAGTTTACTGTAATGATCACAAACTTAAAAATTCTGTAAACCACAAACCGTACGTCGAAACGACTCGGTTCAAAAAGAAAAGTTTCTTCGAATTTAATTTCCAACAACTTTCATGTTGACAGAAAATCAAAATTCTACTTTCTTTTGTCTGTTAATTTCGGTTACCAAAGTATGGTACTTTTGCCACGTTACTGATAAAACTATCTGATGCCTGTCGCAGACTTCAATTTTATAAGTCTTGCCAAATGATTAAACATATCAAAATTTTCCTATCACATACGTATCATCCGTTACGAAGCTATCCTGGGGACCATGGACCCGTATAACTTAAGCTCCAACGAACTGCTAGGGTGTTTGTCAAACCTCGGTGTTATTCCACTATAAACCCGAGGCTGCACTCTTTAGCGATACATTATATATTATTCCCATTATTACATTAGGGTGTCCATTGATACAATCAAATACGGGTTATTGATCTTTCACTTGATGATCCACACATGAGCAGATAATTTTTACCGTTATGCCCCTCATTGCATTTTCATCCTTGACTCAGTCAGTAATATCATGAGTAACTCACTTATGGTTTCGATTCATAAGTTGCGCACGGGTACCTCTCACTTCTCACCACCGACAATCAAGGGAATCATCATGACTCTAAAGAGAGCTTTTGTGATGCCCGTGTCTATGACCAAGCTACCCTTACTGGTGACTATCATGTTCCCAAAATAATAGTGTTTGGAACAACGGTAATATATTGTGTTCTTTAACGGTTAAATCAAAGGACAATCAAGCCAGCAGCTTAGACTCAATATCACTCAGGACTTAGATCAAATATCCATTTGATCATCTACTTGTGACTGAACTCTAAGTTATCAGTGACGGTCTTATATGATAACTTCCGTAGTTTAAGTCAGGTCCAGTCCAGTATGAAGACACTTCATACTTAATGCATTTCTAGTGAGTGTGACACACACAAAATCCAGATTAGGATTGTCACTTAGTCACATTAATGACCTTATACAATTAATGGGCTCCCACCCAGTTATTCAGGTCACAGACATTTTAAATTCATTTATTATGATTATTAATTCTTCCTCACATTGACTCTGATGTGATAATAATAACATAATTGCATCCTTTTGTGAACTAAGGATCAAACATTATAGTTTACTCTACTAGAAACTATAATAAGATTAACATAATAAGCACCATATTTTATTCAACGACTTGTCATAATCTTTCACAAATGGATAAGAAACATCTTGTTTAAGGACACATGTCCAACAATCTCCCACTTGTACTTAAAGAAGATGACCCATGTCTTTCAGACCCATATTCTCCAGATGCCTTCTGAATATTTTCTTTCGCAACGTTTTGGTGAATGGATCAGCCAGATTGTCTTCCGAAGCTATTTTCATAACCCTTGCATCGCCACGACGCACTATCTCTCTTATGAGATGGTATATACGTTCTATATGTTTCGCCTTGTTATGGTCTCTGGGCTCTTTAGAATTTGCCACTGCACCACTGTTGTCATAGTATAGTGTTTGGGGCCCATCTACATCTGTAACTACTCCTAGCTCTATATAGAAATTCGTGAGCCAAATTGATTCTTTGGCTGCCTCACAGGCTGCCACGTATTCAACTTCCATTGTGGAATCTGCGATACAGGATTGGGTTACGCTTCTCTAGAATATCGCTCAACCAGCAAGGGTGAACACTACTCCCGACGTTGATTTTCTTGCGTCTCTATTAGACATAAAGTCTGAGTCAGTGTAACCTAGTGGATTCAATTCTGATCCTGAAAACACTAACATATAGTCTCTCGTTCTTCGAAGATACTTGAGAATGTTCTTCACTGCAGTCCAGTGAGCCATACCCGGGTTAGATTGGTGTATGCTTACAATTCCCACAATGTAACAGATGTCTGGCCTAGTACACTGTGTACATCAGACTTCCCACTGCTGAAGCATAGGGTATTCTCCTCATTTCGTCTTGCTCTTCTGCAGAAGTAGAGCATTGCTTCCTGTTAAGGAACACTCCATGTCTGGTCGGTAAATTACATCCCTTAGAGTTTGTCATTGCAAAACGATTAAGCACCTTATCTATGTGGTTGCTTGTGATAAGGCTAGAAGCCTGTTGTTACGATCCCTAAAAATACGGATCCCAAGAACATAACTGGCTTCTCCCATATCCTTCATTTGGAATTGCGTAGATAGCCACGCTTTCACATCCGATAGCCTCTTCACACTGTTTCCAATGAGAAGAATATCGTCGACGTATAGAACAAGAAATATTTCCACGGTATCATCATTGAGTTTGTAGATGCAGGCCTCAATGATGTTTGGTATGAATCCATAGGTCTTGATGGTCTCATCAAACCTTAGATTCCAGAATCTGGAAGCTTGCTTCAATCCATAAATGGATTTGAGTAATCTACAAACCTTCCCTTCTTGACCCTCTTGCACGAACCCTTCTGGTTGGTCCATATAGATGTTTTCGTCAATATACCCGTTCATGAAGGCGGTTTTTACGTCCATCTGCCAAATCTCGTAATTGAGACTACGGGCTATAGCCATGAGAATCCGGATGGACTTATACTTAGCGACTGGAGCAAAGGTCTCATCGGAATCAATTACTTCCCTCTGGGTAAAACCCTTAGCCACTAGTCTAGCCTTGAAGGTCCACTAGTCTAGCCTTGAAGGTTTCAACCTTCCCGTCCACTCCTCTCTTTCTCTTGTATACCTACTTACAACCAATGGTTTTGAAGCCATCCGGTAAGTCTACAAGTTCCCAGACTTCGTTAGAATCCATTGATTCTATTTCTTGGTTCATGGCTTCCTGCCATTCTCCCTTATCAGGATCCATCATAATTTGTTTATAGCCTATGGGATCTTCAACGCTAGTGTTTGTAACAGCTAGGTGAAATTCCAACTGGGTGTGCTCGTAGCGTTCAACCGGTCTTTTGAACCTCCCACTACGTCTGAGTACCCCTTGGTTCTGATTTAGGACCGTGGTTTCCGCACTCTCTTGGAAAACAGGCACTGTTGGCGGTGCTGTGACTTTGTCACTTGACAGCTCCTCGAGCATAACTTTGCTTCGAGGTTTGAATTTTGTCATATAGTCTTCTTCCAAAAAAGTAGCATCTGTTAAGACAAACACTTTCTTGTTTTCTAGGCTATAAAACAAACCTCCTTTTGTCTCTTTGGAATATCCCACAAACAAACATACTTCCGTTCGTGATTCCAATTTATTCTTGTTTCATGTCCTTACATGTGCAGGACAACCCCAAATTCTGTAATGTCGCAGATTTGGTATTTTGTCATTCCATAATTCAATGGGCGTTTTTGAAAATGACTTTGGTGGTACAATATTTAGAATGTTTGTTGCCGTCAACAAAGCATATCCCCAGAATGAGTTGGGCAACGATGAGTAGCTTAGCATTGACCCTACCATTTCTAGTAGGGTCATGTTCCTCGTTTCTGCAACACCATTTTGTTCCGGTGTGCCAGGAGCTGTCAATTGAGATATAATACATTTTCAATAAGGAGATCACTGAACTCATGATCAAGGTATTGTCCTCCTCGATCTGATCGAAGAGATTTCAATGATAGTCCAAGTTGATTTTCAGCCTCTTCTAGAAATTCTCTGACCTTACCCAAGGTTTCAGATTTCTTAGCCATGAGGTAGACATAACCATACCTTGAATAGTCGTCAATGAAAGTGACGCAATATTTAATTCCTCCCCTCGCTTGTATGTTCATGGGACCTCATACGTCTATATGGACGAGTTCTAATGGTTTGGTGGCTCTTTGACCTTTTGCAGAAAAAGGTCTTTTGGTCATTTTTAGCCTCTATGCAGGATTCACAAACAGGTAATGAACCGTTTGTAAGTTCTTTAAGGGGTCTCTCCTAAACCAGCCTGTTTATCCTGTCTAAATTAATATGACCCAATCTTCAATGCCACATGAAGGTTTGAACATCATTGTCAATTTTGGGTTTCTTAACTGACCTTGGCATTGCCAATTTGAACATTTCAGCATTCATACAACTCCCATAATCTGATCTTAGAATATACAATCCATTTTCTGCTTTAGCTGTGCAAATGTATACACCATATTTTGTGATGACCCAATGGGACCCACGAAAATTTAAGGTGTAACCTTGTTTGTACAACAGAAAAGCCGAAAGTATATTCCTACAGACATTCGGGTAATAGTATACATTATTAACAAATAAAAACTTATTCCCAAATGTCAGTCGCCAATTTCCAACAGCTTTAGCATGTAGGAATTCTCCGTTCCCTACCTTTAAGGCTGGAGCTTTAATTATTTCTTCTAATGAGTCAAGAGAGTGAAGAGAATTGCATGCATGATCGTTCGCTCCTGAATCCAAGATCCAGTTGAAGGATGAGTTGTCAACGAAACATGATTCCAATGCTAAATGATCAGCACTGATCGTACTCCCATTATGGAAAGTTCCTTCATGGTTTCTATTAATTCTCTTCCTCTTGTTCATTGAGTTTAATGCATTATGATCTGCCATTCCGAGTTTCTTCGAAGATCCACTCATGGCCAGTTTGCTTAGGGATTTTGTGACTTTTACCAGATTGCTTTGATTTTGAGACTTCAGCGTCAGAGCATAGATTTCCATTTCTTGTTTGTCGAAAGACATTTTAACTGACATTGAAAAAGAAACTTATTAAACTTTCTTATAGGTAGAATGTTTTAGGAAAAAGATTTTGTTTGAAATAGTTACATGATGCAAACATGTTGTGAGAAAACATTAAATAAACCCTTTAACTATTTCGTGATAATTTAACCGACTGTAAACGTCGTTGCCGTCCTTAGTGGCATGGTCACTCTAGGGTGACTCGCTGTATTAACCATGTAGTTTGGTTAAACTAAGTTTTAGTCATAAACTTAATTAATATTCATAACAAGAACTACCAAAGTTCCCTATGATTATTAACTATCACCATAGACGGTCGGGAAGCACCAACTTCCGTGCAAGCTCAACCCATTATTTTCGGTTCTCGGGATCCTCTTGGAAACGTCGTCCTTAAGGAATGGTCACACTAGGGTGACTCACGGTCCATTTCCAAGATTCCTCCGTCCCCATATTCTTTTGGAACTATCACGGTGCCAAACCTTCCACAAGCACACCTTCCTTGGGGAATGGACACACTAGGGTGACTCGAGGCGGTGTGGTCAGCAGACCTTGTGACAGTAATAATGGAGACCTTTGTTTTATTCTATACTTGCCATAGTTTTTTTTTTATAGAAAATAACGTTTTTAATTTCTAAGTTATAAAAACTTAATATAAACTATCTATTAATGACACATTAAAAGTTTGTATTTTGGCTTCATTTATTACTTTACGTAATATTAAATAAGCCTAAGATTTATGTTTATTATTTTGTCAGTAGTGATAGATCAATCCGTACGCTCTCTATGTAGATGGGATGGGTCCTAACCGGTCACCCAGAATTGGATGGTGAACCGGCCCCACTTTTGATTCCCTATTCCTTAGACAAGATTGTATGGTTGAAATTTTTCCGACTAATAATAAACACTTTTACATTTACTCTTTATTATTTATATCTATCTTATACCGACATATTAATAATGATTCAGACATAGACACTATGTTTAAGGGTTATGAAAATAGGTTATAACAAATTATATCTATGATGAATATTTGTTATGGTATGTTCATAATACTTATTATCATTAACATTTAATGACCATTAATAAATATTTACGAAATATTAAAATAAGACAATGATTTTATTCACAAAGAATTATCATCCATATTTTAATCTTTAAATAAGACAATGTTATTTAATCATTAAATAACATCCATATTTAATTTTATGAATTTTAAAATAAGACAATGTTATTTATCCAGAAATATCATCCATATTTTAATTAATTAAACATAAATAATTTTAATTCATAATTATTAATTTCATTAATAATAATTAATATTTAATTAATCCACGGGTATCTGGGTCGGATAAAAAAATACTGGCCTAATTAAAAAAAAATTGTACGTGGGCCTTCTGGGCTTAAGCCCGGGCCCATGTGCCCGCAGATTAGGCACGTCCAGCGCATGCAAGGTTGGACAGCAGCGTGCCTCGGGTTGGGCCTGCAGGCCCATCGCGCTGCCTGGCAGCGAAGCCCACAGCCCGCGCGCAAAGCCAGTTCGCTACGCTTCTGGGCTGGGCCTCGGGCCTGCCCGTGCGCTAGGATTCGTCGTTGGGCCTCTTCACGTAGGCCTGGTGTACAACTCCCACGGGTCTGCAGTGACAGTCCCGTGTTGCACCACCACGGGTTGGGCTGCCCCTGTGCAGCCTGGCCCTATTACCCGGTGTGATTTTTCGGGTCGGGTAATATTTATAATTTTAAATTAATATTTAAAATATCTAGAAATTCAAAAATTTCAATTTTATATAATTAATTTATTCGTCAAATAATTTGTTCTATAAACCGTTAAATTAAATTACGTAATTATTTATCCTTGAACAATGACTCTGATACTAAGTGATGGAAATATTGTATCTGTATCATACAACATTCTAGGGATCACGACTCGGATCCCGTGAATATTATCGCAAAATATACCGTCAAACCGTCCGGGTAACATTTAAAAATTATTTTAAGCGGAAAAACATGTCAACCGACCAACGGTCCGAACATCGGATAATAACCATATTACAAGATCTGATAAATATTAAGTAATTTAATATTAATAAATCATTTTTAATAATCTAGTCTGTAGGAAATAAATAGAGAGCAGTAAATGGTCGCATTTATTAGCCCAATGCATAAGGCCGTACCTCAGTTGTTGACTTCTGGCTGCGCGTTCTGAACTTGGCAGGGCTCCGCCGATGCTGAGGGAAATACCCGTGATCTTCCGGGATATTCTCCTAGATTCCTCGTACCGAAGCGTGGGCTTCGCCGGCAGGACTCCGTCGCAAACTTTAAACTGATGGTTCTTTTTAAGCTTTCGGAGAACTAAGTCTCTTAATCCGAACCAGAGAGAGAGATCAGAGGAAAAATTCCCTTCTCTAATTTCGAATTATTTATATTAAATATAATTAATTATTTCAATCCAATGGTCTTGATTTAATCTTATCTAAATCTAAGGGATATATTTAATTAGGGATTTAATTAAATAAGAAAGACTTGGTAAATTAAAAATCAATCTTACTTATTTATTAAATTCAAATGTATATATTGTTAATGCGTAAAAATGACTTTAACTTAGAATCGGATCCAAGGTTCGGGTCCCGAGAGTGACCCGCTGAACACGTGGATAATTGAATGTTGAGTCAACGCGGGTTGACTAATGGTCGTCAAAGCTGGAGGCGAATCCATTGTCTTGGATGAGTCTCCGGGCTGTCCTTGGCGATCCTCGGCGAACTTCCCTCGTGGGGGCGAAGTCTGTATAACGGCAAAGCTCCTCGTCAGACTTCCCTCGTGGCGGCGAAGTCCGGGCGAGGTCCTTGTCTTGGCGAAGTTCCTCGTCGGACTTCCCTCGTGGCGGCGAAGTCCAGGCGAGGTCCTTGTCTTGGCGAAGCTCTTCGTCTGAACAGAGTCCTTGTCTCGGCGATATCCTCGTCTATGCGAACTCCAGTCTTGATGAAGCTCCGAGCTGGTCTTGATGATTCTTCGTAATTCTCCTTCCTTAGCGATCTCCTACGGCGAGGGATGACCTGCAAAAAATGGTAGATTGGGCCCGTGCCCCATCGCTTATGGTTGGGCGAGGATGCCTACGTATCTCAGTTTAAGAGAATCAGGTCCCACGTAGTTCGGGGTTAGTGATAAACGACGGGTGAATGACGATGTGGTTTGACTTTTCGGAAGTGCTGATTTTGGCGGCGCGGGGGTGACCCTTGGCCAGTTGGCTGGGTATTACCGGCGTGAAGTGTTCCTTGTCGACCTCGTTGGTGTTGACGGGCTCACTGTCGAACTTCCCTCGTGGTGGCGAAGTTCGTATCACAGCAAGAGCCTTGACCTGACGAGAGGTGCTCCTAGTCGACCTTGTCGAGGTTGCCGAGGGCGCCTAACCTGTTAAGGGATGCTCCCTGTCGACCACGTGGGTGTTGGCGAGCTCCCCGTCGAACTTCCCTCGTGGTGGCGAAGTTCGTATCACGGCGAGGGCCTTGATCACCCGACGAGGGATGCCTTTGTTGACTCGTCGAACAAAATCCCTTGTCGAGGCTGAGACTCTATTTTAGATCTCCTCTTGATCGGGCCTCAGCCAGCAAGCTCTCAATTGTTGCTGGGGGAGAGAGGGGTGACTTTCTAGAGAGAGAAAACTAGAGTGAAAAGCTCTGGAGAAAGCTGTGAGTGAGTGTGGAAAGGAAAGGGGGGGGGGGGGGGAAGGCTCCTATTTATAGGAAAACCAATTCCCTAAAATTGCACCTCCAGTGCTTGCGAATTTATCCCCTGCTACAGGTGGGTTGTCGAGGCCCATAGCCCTGCAAAAGAGTTCATCGGTGCTTCTTGATTCGTCTTTGATGTCTTCCGGTTGTCCGCGAGTCCGTATGTTGAGCCGGGTGAATCCGGAGGATTTCCCGGAGATCTTCATGGTCTCGGACCTCCTCGTCGTGTGGAGTAATTACAAGTTATACCCTCATCAAGCTAAGACGAAGGTGCTTGTCAGGCTCGTCGCCTCGTCGCCTAGTCGTCTTGTCGGCTTGTCGCCTCGTCGGCTTGTCGCCTCGTCGGCTTGTCGCCTCGTCGCCTCGTCAGTTTGTCGCCTCGTTGCCTTGTCGGCTTGTCGCCTCGTCGCCTCGTCGGCTTGTCGCCTCGTCGCCTCGTCAGCTTGTTGCCTCGTCGCCTCGTCGGCTTGTTGCCTCGTCGCCTCGTCGGCTTGTTGCCTCGCCGCCTCGTCGTCTCGTCGCCTCGTCGCCTCGCCGCCTTGTCGCCTCATCGCCTCGTCGGCTTGTCGCCTCGTCGCCTCGCTGCCTTGTCGCCTCGTCGCCTCGTCGGCTTGTCGCCTCGTCGGCTTGTCGCATCGTCGGCTTGTCGCCTCCTCAGATTGTCGCCTCGTCGGCCTCATCGCCTCGTCGGCCTTGTACTTTTCGCCTTTTTGACTCCGAGCCTCGCCAATGTCTTGGTTCGTCGGCCTCCTGTCTTTGGTTTTGGTGACGGGCTTTGACTTTTGTTAAAAGGCTTTGACTTTTGCCAAAATGGGCCCAAATTTTATATGTTACGAAAAATGCACATAACATATATATATATATATATATATATATATAATTCGAAAACTAATTATCTAGATCCAACGGTTGAGATAAATCTTAAACCGGTCTAATGAATCAAATTAATTTATGATAAAATAAAATACCCTAAGACTTGGTAAAAGCCCTAATTCGATTTTATCCTTATCTTAATTTCGAAAATTATATATTATATATATAATTAATTAATTTCCAATCCGACGGTAAAGATTAAATCTTAAACCGATCCAACGGATACAATTAACAAGGCCAAATTCAAATTATGGATAGGGTCAAAATCAATTATGTTAATCCAACGGTAGATATTAAATTCTAATTGATCCAATGGATTGAATTGATTTTAGGGTTTTTATCAAATACCAAAACATTTGGTACTTATGCCGCAAATACAAAAAAGACCAAGTCTTTTTCACATTTATATATATAAATATATATATTATTTATTAGTATAAATCTAATAATTAGTAATTAATTATTAATAAGATATTAATAATTAAATCTAAATAATTATATTATATTAATATCCTCTGATCTCAATATCACACATTCAAATATCATGGTGCCACACCATCATTTAAATTCGTGACATGTGATTTAATTTCATAGTTTACCAAACGATCACAAACTTGGAAATTCTCTGAATCACAAACTGTACGTCGAAACGAATCGGTTCCAAATGAAAAGTTTCTTAAAATTTAATTTCCAACAACTGTCATGTTGACAGAAAATCCAATTTCTAGTTTCTTTTGTCAGTTAATTTTGGTTACCAAGATATGGTACTTTTGCCACGCTACTGATAAAACGATCGAATATCCATTTGATCATCTACTTGTGACTCAACTCTAAGTTATCAGTGACGGTCTTATATGATAACTTCCGGAGTTTAAGTCAGGTCCAGTCCAATATGAAGACACTTCATACTTAATGTACTTCTAATGAGTGTGACACACACAAAATCCAGAATAGGATTGTCACTTAGTCATATTAATGACCTTATACGATTAATGGGCTCCCACCCAGTTAATCAGGTCACAGATATTTTAAGTTCATTTATAATGATTATTAATTCTTCCTCAGATTGACTCTGTTGTTATAAGACCATCTCCATTCGAGCAATATATTCAACGCCAAACTTCGTTTTTTTGACTTTGTGCTCCAATCGAGCGTCATAACGTGCGCTATAATAGCGTGAGGCAGTGAGGTGGCAGTTTGTTGCGCTAGATATAGCGCACAACTGTTCACCACGCTATTTTTTTTTTTATCTTTTAGTCCTTAATATTGTATACAAAGAGTACTTATTTGCACCAAAAATTATTTATAAGAGGCAAAAGTATTTAATTTATATAAAATAATTATTTTGGGAAGAGTATTCTAATTCCGATGCATAATTATTTGTGTTACTTTTGTTTTTTGTGTTGTACTTTATTTTACTTTAATTTAAGTGAGTTGTATTGTGTTGTGTTGTAATTTATTTTATTTTATTTTAGTTGTGTTATGTTGTATTTTATTTTGTGTGTTGTAATTTTTATTTTATAAAATGTTCATTTTATTTAATGTGTATTGATATTTTTAATTAATTTATAGAGTGATATCTTACTCAATATCATAATTTTTCTAAGTCATCTAATTAGTAATAAAAAAAAAAGTATAAGGGTATATGTATAAATAAGAGATAAATGGATGAAAAGTAGAGTGAAAAATAGAGTGAGAAATAGAGTTCGGTTGGAGAGGAATTACTGTTTACTGAAAAATAGAGTGAGAAATAGAGTAAGATATAGAGTCATCGGTTGGAGATGGCCTAATAATAAAATAATTGCATCCTTTATGAACTAAGGATCAAACATTCTATTTTACTCTACCAGAAACTATAATAAGATTAACATAATAAGCACCATCTTTTATTCAACGACTTGTCATAATCTTTTACAAATGGATAAGAAACATCTTGTTTAGGGACACATGTCCAACATCTTTGACATTAATGAACCAATATTATGCGCATAAACTAGGAGGGAAGCTTACCATATTGGTTGTCATTTTACATCAAAATAGGCAAGGAAATATTGGGCATTAATTCAATATTGATTGGAAATTATATGCACAATTCCTCTTATAAATAGAACCATTCTTCCCCACTTAAAAATATACAATTTCGTTGCCTACTTCATAGAGAGAGAGAGAGAGAGAAAGAATTTGTTCTTCATTTGTGTGATTTTTAAGAGAGGAAAATAAGTGGTAAAAGTTCCAAGTTTCTTCCTCTCTTGTTGATAAAAGAGCTCACACTCAGTCTAATAAAATCCATTAGGCATAACATCGATTCTATCGTGGTTGTTTGATTGAAGACGGAGGGACGACTCTTGAAGAGCGACAACGTTAATCTGTAAATAAATCCAGAATTGTAAGTTCCTTCATCATATAATTAGTTATATGATGTTGTATATTTATTCATGGTTATTTTACGTACTAATTATCTTGCATGCATGCTTAATCGTTTCTATCGCTATGGTTAATATTAATATGACAAAATGTGTTTTTCATGTTAAAAGAAATTTTGAAATTCCGCCATAAAAACTTGTTATGTTCATTATTTATATTAAAAAGTTTAATATTTTTCCAACAGTATGCGTCAGGGTCTGGCATGCCCGTAAAATCGAAGGAGCGTCGGCATCACCGCTTAGAACCTAGATTTTTTTAGTATCAAATTTTTGTACCACATACTTACTGGCGAGTCTCTAGGATTTGGGCCAATGAGTTAGTTAAATTATGGGCTTGGCCCAATCAAAAACTTACATGTCCCATTATATGTAGCAATCTTTGTTTTGTTACAAGTAGAATAATTATTAAATTTAAGTTAGAGAATATGAATCTTACTAGGGGCATAATCCGTCCATTTCACTGTCAATTGTACTAAGTTATTAGATTGATAACGGATTCGCGATTTAAATAAAATCTGTAATTTATAAACTAAAAACTAATATAGAAAAAAGAAGAAAAAAATACGATTTTAATTTCAGAGCACAATTTCGGTTCTCAATTAAACCACATATGCTTTATTATATTCTTATAAAGCATTTTATATCTTAATTAAATACAACAATGATCAAGTATTTTAAAAAGAATAACATTTTCAATAATAATCTATCATTATTAGAAATAAAATATATAATAATAACCAATAATAGTTAAAACTAAAACGTCAAATTATTCGGTTATGCGGAAAATAACGACAAATAAACATACGCGAAAATAAAGAGACACACGCGATGTTTTGTTAACGCAGTTCGATACCTATCTACTCTGCGGGGTCCTCACCCAGATTAATCATCATGGATAATTACAAGATGGACGTTACACAATCGATTTGTTCACCGAACAACAAACTGGAAAACACACTCTAAACAATGCGACAACCGATGTAACCAGACTTGTAACCTGCTGATTAAGACGACGAAACAGTGGCTTGGCAAGCGGGTAAGGCGACTTCCGGCGAGTGTTGATAAGTGCGTACACGCACAGCACAGTTGACGATAACTGAAGCACTTCAGACTTCTTCAGGCTTCTTCTAATGAAGAAAACGCCAACAGTGGATCCACAGAAAATATGAGAAAAATGGCGTAGAAGCTCTTTGTAGCTCTCAACGTTTTTCTCTCACTTTATGGCTGAAAGGATGTACGTTTTTGGCTGCTTAGTTAAGTTTAAATAGAGTCCACAAAGCTCTCAACAACCTAACAAATTCTTCCTTATTTTTAGGCTTTATTACTTAGTCTTCCTAGACTAAGGCTTCCAAAGTTCAAAATTTAAATGCCCATTCAGCTCCAATAATTGACCAGCAATAATAGGCAACGAATTCTTGAAATATCTTAACAAAAACGGACCAATTCCGCTTTACGGATAGGGAGATCGTAGATATAACCGTCAGTATAACCCAGGATACTGCCATACATATTACCACAACAAAACTCTCAAATATCATGGATTTTTCAAAAACTTATAAGTAATATTTTTGAAATAATGCATTTGGTTTTTATCTTCCGTGAACGATAAAAATCGCGTAAAAAATCGTACTCATCCTCAAAATGCAGTGTCGTTTTCAAACGAATATAACGGTTTCACAAACTACACAAAGTATTTTATTTTTTAAATTTCAGTGTCATCAGTTTCGATTCGTGACTCATTTTGGTGACCTCTTACACTTACATAATCGTTATAATACGATTAGTAAATGATAACTATTTTGAAGATCGTGATAGATCTTAATAAAGGGAAAATTCATTATCTAGTGATGAAAGTAGGTAAAATTCGAAACTTGATGATGAATGTCCCAAAATTCGTAAACTAGTGATGTTCACTGTTTCTTTCCCTTTTCGCCCCTGAGATTCAGTATATAACGAAAAAACTTTACCACACTTTCCATTTTGTTCATTCTTTATTTGTAGACATTCTCTTAGTGCGAAGGACCACTTCTCCTTGTTTGGATCCGAGAATCTCTTCAACAGGGGGACCATGGAAGTTCTGAGGTGGGCCAGACGCTCGTATTCCTCAACTCGTCGCCGTCGCAAAAAGTCATGAAAATGCCTTTCTTCCGCCGCCAATATAAGCATCCAAAACCCCAACCTCTTATTTTTTTGGTCCATTACATGCATTTAAGGGATGGAAACCATAGACCTGGGCGTGGAACCACCGCATTGTATGGTTCGACACGCCGATTAGCACCACCGTAGTCGGAATGCTTAACATCGAACTCAGTGATGCTACCCCCGAAGTCGGGGTTTGTAACCCCGCATTCGGTGACAGCCTTTCCGAACACGGTGTTTTATTTTTAATGCAAATCCTCGATCTTTGTGGGCCCATTTCAATATCCGAGGTCGGTGATTTTATACACCGAGTTCAAAGATACTTATCCCCGACATCGGGGTTGATGTTAACCCCGAACTCGGTTAGAGAGCTATCTCCGAATTCGAGTGTAACAACTTCGACGTCAGAAATGGTATCCCCGACATGAGAGATAACATCATCGACATCAGAAGTTTTTTAATTTGAATTCGGAGATCTCTATCTCTGACATCTTTGTCGTAGCAATTTTGCTTGGAACCAACTGCATCTCTTTGCCCGACTAACGTCTCACTGTCAACCTTTATTACAGATCCGGCGACGTATGAAAATGTATATCCGTGTTGTAACGTTTTTCGAAGTTTTTAAATGTATATCTGTGTTGTAAAGTTATCCGTTGTATAAAATGAATGTTTCTTATATGTATTTTCATTGATTAATAAAACCCATAATTACGAGTCTGTTCCTTCATATCTCGGACTTCGGTCTTTCCGGTCATTCATATCTCTAACCCATAAATGCGCACGATGATGCATTTAAAGTCTCAAGTGTCGCCTTAGTTAGTAGCCTTTGACACTCCAAACGTCGGATAGGCTACTGAACGGACACGTCCGAGTGTATAAAGAGAGGGAAGTTGATTTCTGTTGTTCCATGTTTCATGCATGTTTATATGTAATTGCACCACCGATGTCGGTGGTTTTGAATTAGAAAGGACTTTTTTTTCGGTAATGAATATATCCGAGGTCGGAGTTTTTGGGATGTTTAGATCTTCGAATTCGGGGATATAATTGCAGGTCTCTCATCCATCACCGAAGTTGGACATAGAGTTTCGAGGTAAAAAATTTAGGGATGTTTAGATCTTCGAATTCGGGGATAAAAATATCCCCGAATTCGGACATAACGTATACAGAGTGTGGGATATCACCGAGTTCGGCTATAATCGTCAAGGTCGGACATAGATATTGGGTCGACGATCGAAGTCGGTGATAATCGAAGAGTCGTCTGCTAGTATGAACATTTAATGATCGGGAATAATTCACCGACCTTGGTAGGCTGGCCGAATTCGGGTATAAATCACCGATCTCGGTAGGTTGGCTGATGTCGGAGAACGAGAGAAACAAAAGTGGTCTCAGGGGAAAATAAGAACATTCAGCACTAGTTTTATAATTTCGGTGCAATTCATCACTAAATAATGGTTTTTTTCTTAATATATTGTAAATAATCATGTGCTAAACATGTCGTGACTTCATGTCTATCGACATTTATTAAGTTAATAATTGAAAGGTTTATTATTGTTATGTAATGCATCTAATATGAAAGAAATTTTCTTATGATTAATGATTTAAATATGGAGATTCCACGAATTCGAGTGTTACATTTTCTCCATTTGAAAGATGAAAATTTGGACTATCGAATAAAATAATAAGCCGCTATATAAAAATATGTAAAAACATATTGCTAAGAAAATGAGTTCAAGAAATTAATTCCTATTAAAAACGACATTAGCAACTAGTATATTCCCATACCGGTCCTCCACATTAATTACACTAGCTATTATATAAAGTAATCGATTGTTTTGTACAAACTAAAAGAATCATTTAATTGCTGTACTTAATTATGGAATAATTAATCATGTTTTGATGGTATGATCAATAGACTTTTCTAAGCAAGAGTCTTGCTGCAAAGACAATTCAACAGTGTACATATATATATATATATATATATATATATATAAACAATGTTTGCTTAAAGTGACACCAAATTAATAGAAAGAAAAAAGATATAAAAATACGTTATTCGTCTACTAAAAATACTTAATCATTCATTGACGTCAATCTGACTGTATCCTTGTAAGAAACAATGACATATACAATAAACTTGTTAAATTACTCATTAAAACATGAAAGACATGTTTGGAATTGTGAGGCAACTTTAGCCCTACATTTTTTTAAATCAATCATTCTTTAACGTTTAGAACACTTAGCCTTTTTTATTTTTTATTTTTAAAGAGTTTATTGCTTCAATGGTTCTTGTGATAAAGAGGTGGTGATCTAATAGCTCCTCAGGAAATATAATTAAGCTAAAAATCCCTATGATACAAGGAGTTTGATCCCCTTTCAATTAAATTTAACGGAAATATAAACAGAAAAATTACTAAACCTATATATGTTTTTTTTAATAAATTTAATATGTATAGAATTCAAAAAAAATTATTTTATTAATTTTTCCGTTAAGCTTCCATTAAATTTAACTGGAATGAGCCTTTCAAGTACCAAAATTATATATCATAATGTTAGCATAATTATTTTTTCCCAAGGACGATTAGAGCACTACCCTTTTATTATTAAGGATGCTAAAGTCGTTAACCAATTTGTTTTTAAATTAATCTAGGAGCAAATAAAATTTTAACATGAATGAGAATATTGATCATCCTGCAAAAAAAAAGAAAAAAGAAGATGATTAATAAAGAAAAATCATATTATATAACCCTTCTTCAGTATGCGCAGTTTGGAGATTCTTCATGGAGACTTATAATCATGTGGGGACACTATCTAATGCTAAATAATAAAAAATTTACATGAGATTTAATACAATATAATTGAAGAGAGAGCGTAAAGGCTTGATGATCGAACATCGACTTTATCGTCAGTATTTTGAATGTTGAGACTTTTGCAAAGTCTCTTTGCATTAATCAGCTATGAATACGTTTTCTTCTTCACCAATGTAAATCGCTGATTCATCGCAAGTTTGTGTTATGCAAGATTATCTATAAACATCACGCTCTTCTTCATCTCGAGTCGTCTTATTGAGTGTTTCTTATTTGCAAGATTATCTTGGCCAATCAGCTATGAACGGTGGTTCCACTAATGGATCTTTAACCCGAAAGTACACAATTAGGATCAAATAGGAAGAAAGATAAATGAATTTATATGCAAGAATACTTCTCTAGTATTGAAAATGTCGAAGATTACAGAAAACGTAAAATCTTATATATCTTGACAAAGAAAATACAATGCGTATATATTCTAAGTAACATAATCTATCGAATCGCTAAAATTAAGAATTTTTCACTAAATATTATGTACATTAAAATAGAAGCATTGACATTCTCCTTCAATCTTGCCTATAAATCTCGCTGTCAATTTCTAATGCTTATTTTGTGTGTCATTCAACGAACTCACGTCAACTCACGTCAACTGGTACTTGGTCGCTTTGCTTCTGGTGGACTGGTTCTAGGTCGACGTAACCTGGTCGACTGGTGCCTCGTGGACGCATCTTGGTCGCTAGAACCAGGTCGCCGAATTCGTAGACGTCGTGACCTGGTCGCTCTTCGACTCACTAGCTTGAACAGGCCGAGCTTAATCTCACACGATCATCCTATCTTCGTGGATACTTCGGATCGCTGATTGCCTTCACATAGTCTTTGTAACAAGGAAGAGAGTACTATTAATAGTTTTCTTATTATCCTTGCACAAAATTCTTGGCTCATAGTTAATACAATCGGATATCAAAAGCAATCACCAGTTCGCTGACGACAATGTTCCCAACAATTTGTACTAAGAGAATCATTAATTTCTTTCTTTCTTTCTTTTTTTTTTTTTTTAAAGACTATGTGAAGGCAATCAGCGATCCGAAGTATCCACGAAGATAGGATGATCGTGTGAGATTAAGCTCGGCCTGTTCAAGCTAGTGAGTCGAAGAGCGACCAGGTCACGACGTCTACGAATTCGTCGACCTGGTTCTAGCGACCAAGATGCGTCCACGAGGCACCAGTCGACATTCGATATTATTATCGAATAATTAAGCACGTTTTAACAGCATCAATAAGCAAAGCCATTCAACACAATAAGCTGATAATTATATAGTCTATTTTCGTCTAAATGTAAACAATGTTTGCTTAAAAGTGACACCAAATTCAAATAGGAAAAAAAAAAGGTCTTCGTCAACTAAATATACTTGATCAGTGACGTCAATAACATGTATTATTTGATCCATATGACTGCACCTTGTTAGAACAATGATATATACAATAAAAATGTAATATTATTGATTAAATAAAAGAAATATTTATGTTTGGAATTGTGAGGCAACTTCAGCAATAAACCTAAAAAATCAATCCTAGTTCAACCTATATAGTGTTGGTTCCCAAATCACGGATCTACAAAGAACACAAATAACACCAAAGAAATCGAACAAAATAATGAAGAACACTAACTTTGGGAGAAGAAATTCTCCATTGATAATCGAAGGCAATTACAAGAAGATAAACTCGAAAAACTCTAATGGACTCGGCACTTTACGAAGTGTACAATGCTAGGTTTATATAGCCTCACATAGGCGAAACCCTAGCTAACCAAATCGCACAAAATCGGGAAAGTACCCTAAATAATCTTATCAAATCTTTGACTCGATCTTTGCTTGCTCCTCAAGCTTCGCGGATAGTTGCTGACTTTCCCTTTTCTGCTCGGACAACTTCTCTGTCCCCGAGCTGTCCTGCTCGTCTGCCCCTGGCTGGGATTGCCTTCTATCTGGACATTCTGCTTGTGTACACCCGAGCTGGGCTGAACTCTTGTCCGTCCTTGGTTCTGGTCGGTACCCGGGCTGACTCCCTCTGTGTGACGGACTAAGTCAAGCTTAAGCTCACATTCTCCCCTGTACGCTTGACTTGCTTCTACTTTCTTCACTCCGAGCAGCTCTCTCATCTCTACGAACTTGACTCTCGCCAGAGCCTTGGTAAGTATGTCTGCCCGTTGCTCCCTTGTGTTGACGAATTCCACGATGATCTCTCGCTTCTCCACACACTCACGAATGTAGTGAAATTTCGTGTCAAAGTGTTTGCTCCGTCCATGGAACACTTGATTCTTCATCAACGCGATTGCAGACTTGTTGTCCACGTAGAGAGTAGCTGGTCTCTGCTCGGATCCGGTCACTTCACTTAGTAGCCCCTTCAACCACATAGCCTGACATGCTGTTGCGGTTACCGCTATGAACTCTGCTTCAGATGAGGATAGAGCTATTGTCTGCTGCTTTTGAGACTGCCAGGTGATCAGGTTTCCGTTGAGGTAGAAATCCATCCCTCCGGTACTCTTCCTGTCATCGATATCACCGGCCAGATCACTATCTGTAAAGCCGACTAGTACTTCTGCTCCGCTTCCTCTGCTGTACTGGACCCCGTAGTCTGTCGTGCCCTTCACGTATCGCAAGATGTGCTTTACCGCCTGCTGGTGTGCACTCGTGGGCTTCTCCATGTATCGACTGACTATCCCGACTGCGTGTGCAATGTCTGGTCGGGTGTGGGTGAGATATCTCAGACACCCGATCACGCGTCTGTACTCCATGAGATCTACTCCTCTCCTGGTCGCAGAATTCTACGAACTGTTGGGAAGTGAATTCTCCTCCTCGGTCTGTACGCAAGACCTTTAACCCGTGCACCAAGCCATTCTCCACGATCTTCTTGAACTTCTTGAAGATCTCAAAGGCTCCGCTCTTCTCCTTGAGCATATAAACCCACATCCAGCGACTATAATCATCAACAAGTAAAAGGAAGTACTTGTTACCTGCCAATGTTGCTGGGGTGACTGGACCCCATAGGTCTGCATGCACCAACTGTAGGGGTCTCTCTGCTTGGAATTTGGCCTTGATCGGAAATGGTATCCTCGCCTGCTTCGCGATCATGCAACACTCACATACCTGGTCGGGGTATTCTATCTTGGGAACCCCGAAGGCCATATTCTTCTCGCCCATCATCTTGAGCGTGTGAAAATTCACGTGTCCGAGCCGTGCGTGCCATAGCCAAGCCGGGTCTGCCATCGATGCCATCAAACTGATGGGCTAACACGTCTTCAGGAGAATCTTGTAGAGTCTGTTGGGTGTTCGCTCCACCTTCATCAACAACTCTCCTTCCTTGGTCCACATCTTTAGGTAGGACCCTTGTAGCACCATCGTGTTCCCGATCTCAGTCATTTGCCCTAGACTGATGATGTTGCTCTTCAACTTCAGGATGAAATACACCTGGGTCATCAGACGCTGGTCGCCATTCTTGCACTCGAACAGGATTGACCCTCTGCCTCTGATCTCTACGACTGATCCATTGCCGAATTTCACGCTGCCCGTGATCTTCTCATCGAGCTCTTCAAACTTAGCTCAGTCCCTAGTCATGTGGTTGCTAGCTCCGTTATCTAAGTACCATACGTCGGTACTGACTCTCTTCTCTCCATCTATGAGGAGGTTTGCAATGACCTTGTCCTCGATCAGGAAAACGTTCTCGCTGGTTTCCTCCGGATAGGTCTGCTCGGCCTCTGGGCTGATCGGCACACTGATCAATTATGCCCGGGCCTTGGCGACGCTTTCGCCATTCTGATCGTCCAGGTGCGTTTCCTGCTCGGCAAACAACAATGCCGGCTGATCGTCTGGGAATCTTGCTAGATTCGCCTCTTCGCCCTGGTTACTGCTCCGGCACTCAGATGCAAAGTGCCCAAGCTTCTGACAATTGTAGCACTTCACTGTGCTCTTGTCTCTCCTGGTCGTGCTCTGCTGACGGGGTGCACCACTGCCACGACCTCGCTGATCCCGACCTCAACCTCGTCCACGACCTTGTCCGCGTCCTCGGACCTCTCCACCAAAGCTGCTCCGACCTGAGGAATTTGAAGAAAACTCGGCTCCCCCGGTTTTCCGCTGTCTGACCGTCCACTCTTCATGCATGAGCAGGAGGTTCTTCTCCTCTTCTCTATCACCGTAACCCTGAAAGTCTCTCCTCGTGGGCTTTGAGGCGACCAACGACCTCCTCGACCGTCATGGTCTTGAGATCGCCGAACTGCTCAATCGATGTCACGATCTACATGTACCTGTGAGGCACTGCTCGGAGAAATTTCTTGACAACGGTGGTTTCCTCCACCTTGTCTCCCAACGAGCGTATGCCGGTCACAATAGACGTTAGCCGCATAGCGAAGTCATCAATTGACTCGCTCTCTCTCATCCTCATTACCTCGAACTCACTCTTCAAGGTCTGAACCTTTGCCTCCTTGACGCGATCTGCGCCCATGTGCATGGTCTAATCTTCCATGCTTCCTTCGCAGAATCCTTCTCGGCGAGCATGAGAAGAACATGCTTCTGGAACTGCTTGGTAGATTGCGGCTAGAGCCATTCTTTCCTTGCACCCTTCGACACCGCCGTTCTCTACGGCCGCCCATACTCCCTGCGCCTGCAGATTTACCCTCATCTTCAACGCCCACACGGCGTAATTGCTCTTCGTGAGCATGGGGTAGTGGAGCGTAAATGTTCCTTCTCTGGAGTCTGCTTTCTGCGCCACCAAAGCCCCTTTGATCGGTGACTCTGATGAAGACATGTTCTTCGATTGATGAAGCTCTGATACCACTTGTTGGTTCCCAAATCACGGATCTACAAAGAACACGAATAACACCAAAGAAATCAAACAGAATAATGAAGAACACGAACTTTGGGAGAAGAAATTCTCTATTGATAATCGAAGGCAATTACAAGAAGATAAACTCGAAAAACTCTAATGGACTCAGCACTTTACAAAGTGTACAATGCTAGGTTTATATAGCCTCACATAGGCGAAACCCTAGCTAACCAAATCGCACAAAATCGGGAAACTAGCCTAAATAATCTTATCAAATCTTTGACTCGATCTTTGCTTGCTCCTCAAGCTTCGCGGGTAGTTGCTGACTTTCCCTTTTCTGCTCGGACAATTTTTCTGTCCCCGAGCTGTCCTGCTCGTCTGCCCCTGGCTGGGCTTGCCTTCTATCCGGACATTCTGCTTGTGTTCACCTGAGCTAGGTTGAACTCTTGTCCGTCCTTGGTTCTGGTCGGTACCCGGGCTGACTCCCTCTGTGTGACGGACTAAGTCAAGCTTAAGCTCACATATAGCACTTTACATTTAATTTATTTTTTCAAAGGAGCACAAAAATTGTAAACATGATTGAGAATCTCCAATATACAAAATTCAGAGTATGTAGAAAATAAATATTAATCAATCCTATGCTTTAACGATTTAATTTTTTAAGGCATATAACAGGCACGGTAGTTGAACCATTACTTCAATCATTTAAATATGTGGACTATTATAATTATATTTTAGCAGCTCTTAGTTACTGTTACTATTATTATTATTATTATTATTATTATTATTATTATTATTATTATTATTATTATTATTATTATTATTATTATTATTATTATTATTCAGCATAATGCACATGTATACATGTCGAGCGAAAATCGTCATGGTGATCAAGATAACACACTATACATATAGATATATTTTTTTTTCCTTCCCTTTTCCTTTCATAATTAATTAACTTTATTAATTGAGGAAAATCGTCAAGTGATCAAGATAACACGCTATAGGCGTGGAACCAGTCGGTTAACCTGTTATTTTTTCATTATTTAGTATCCTTAACCTGATTCCGGTTAGTCATGTTTTGTTTAACACACTAGTTGATATATATATATTAAAAGCTTAAAAAACTAGTTGGTAACTTGGTATAATTGTAGAAGAGAATTCAACGAAAAACAGATCCGTATACATATTTAGCTATTATAATACACTGCTTGCACTATTGCTAAAAACCTTATCTTCAATGCTTACAAAGATTATGACTTCATGAAACTAGTAACCAGCAAAGACTATGCCATACGATTAAGTAATCTCTTATTAAAAAATAAAACTCTTCCCTCTTTGTATTATATTTGTCCAATTGAATTTAAAAATATATGTCACAATTATAATTTATGCTTAATGACAGAGGTTGTAAATTTGGACAAATGTTTTTAGACATTGATGACCCTTATTTTTTATTTATTTATATAACCCTTTAAAATAGCTATGTATATCCTTAATTTGTCGATATAGTTATGGAAAAGATTACGAAGTTTAGGGTCAATGGAGTGACACATTGTGTTTCCTACAAGCCTACATCATTTTTTACTTTTTTTTAGGTGATTTAGTGAGTATTCCACATCACACCGACTCTACTAGTTATCTTCTTCTATTCTCGTCATATATTACTAATTATAGAGAATAATAAATAATAATGAGATTATGCATTAGTGTATATAATTGAATTTTATTATGATGCCAGCATTATTATAAAAATGGTTTTTAGCACGTAATAATTAACGAGGTGTATAAGCTTATATATGTCTATGAGGTTGTTTAATAATAGATGTGGGTTTTTTATTTTTATTTTTTATTTTTTATAGGGATAATTACGGCAAATATACCCAACCTTTGGTCAAACTTCCTCCTTGTACCCAACCTTTAAAATTGGCGGCAAAAATACCCAACCAGCATTGACTGTGACTTTGGCTAAAAAACGTTAACTTTTGCCGTTAGCATAGTACACGTGTACATGCCACATAAGCCACCCGAAATTTATTACTATCATTTTTAACTGAATTAATGGTTAAACTAACTGAATTAATCTATCTATCAGATTAATCAACAAATTAATCAGCAAATAATATACCAAAACACACACATGAACTAATCAAATTTCAAACATATTAAACAGCATTGAAAAAATATGTCATTGCAACGGACACGTGTACTATGCTAATGGCAAAAGTTAACGTTTTTTAGCCAAAGACATGGTCAACGCTGGTTGGGTACTTTTGCCGCCAATTTTAAAGGTTGGGTACACGGGAGGAAGTTTGACCAAAGGTTGGGTATATTTGCCGTAATTATCCCTTTTTTATATGCAAACGAGTGAACACAGCGAATGAGCAAGTTGTCTCATTATTAATTAGGCAAAATGTTAAAATGTTCCCAGAAGACAGTGACTAAAGATTAAAGAAGCTTACATTAAAATATTTAGAATGATAAATTTAATCGGATTTCGACCTCACAGTGGTCAAAATTGTACTGATATTAATGAAATCGCATCCGAACATTTTATTATGCTTTTTACTCCATGGGAAAGACCAGTCCACTAAATTAATATGTTCATTGACTAGTCATTGCATTATTTTATGACTAATTATTGTAATATTTTATGACTAATTAATTTATTACAAGCAACTATAGTGATTGTATTTGGGGTTATTGCCTCGACAATTACACGGTTTAAATATATATATATATACACATATTATTATATATACAAATTAGATAATAATATTAATATGAGCATGGGTGTTAAAATTAGTCGTGTCTTGTATGCGCACTTGAAGCGCTTAAACAAGTAACATAGGCTAGAGTTTGGATTCTCTTAGGCGATTTTGACTTTGGCTCGGTTCATCAAGTGGACAGTTATTCGTTGTTATTTTGACAGCTAAATGAGGTGTTAGTATTATACTTTGCACTGGTTCGATTAAAATATTGTGTTGTTAATCATAACTCTTATTTTCTAAAGGTCGTGACTTCACGTAAATAACACTAATAATTCTAGAGTTTATTGCTCTTGCTTATGTTCGTTCTTCACAATATCTTTATGCAGTTCGAATTTATTTGTCGTACTTTGCAGTATTCTTGTTTGTAGACCTCAAGATGCTTCAAAGGTGCCTGAGATAACCATAAAAAAATGTATAACATTTTAAGCCGGGGTATTCAATCTTCGAGATATTTTAACTATATATATATATTGAATGTATTCTTTATCCGATCTTCCCATTGCTATTATGATCTAACTCCAAATCTTTCAAAGCATAAAGAATATAATGACTATGTATCCTCAATTTGGTGTCTATTAGTTTAATGCCATTGTTGAAGAATATTCTTTCAGATTTATTCGATAAAGCTTAAGAAAGAGAAAAAAAAACGTTCTTATTTAACAAACTTCTAGTGGTATGTATTAATGTAATATCATTTGCCTCGTAACAATCACTAAACATTTTTTTGTTTGTTTTCGAAACTAAGTGCCTATCTACTTTTGTACATAATAAAGAGCGAATATACATATTATGTATAGCCATATTTGTCAGGTAATGTTAATGACGGCATAAGTACCTAATTTTTATTTTTGTGATTAACTTGATCTCTCTTTTTTTTTTTCCAGAGTTAAAGTTCTTGACGTCCATTATTTTTCTTCTCACCAATATTCCATTCATTTATCAACTGATTTAGTAAATGTTTTTTGATGTGTTGTTTACAAAGTTTCATCTCTCTCGAAAATTACATGTGTACAAGATTAAATGGCACATCTTGAATTCTATTAAATCAATTGATAAAAAAAAATGGACGAAATTTTGGAGAGAGAAAAATAGTGAATGTTGAGAATTTTGATTGTGAAAAATAATGAACATAAAAATTTTAGCCGATAGAAAAACTAAATTTATGTCATCATAAAATAAAAAACATTGAATACTTACTCTGCTATTAAACCTTATATATTTATAAAAAAAAAAAAAAAAATCAAGTTTTCTCATGATGTCGTTGGCCCCTGACTTTATCATATTTTTACACTGATATATCCACAATTCAACTGAATTTTTTAATTCCAAATTGGTTACTTATCTCTTATAATTATTTGGTATCTAAATTTACCCTATCTACACTTTCCATCATTTTTAATGCGTATAGATTAATGTGCGACTTTGTCAATACCTAAAGTTTAGAGGGGAAATACATCACGAATAGAGTTCATGCACTCTAATATTATAATTGAATAACCAATAATGAGCTGATAAATTTGGAAGATTTTCTCTTTTAAGGATCTTTATCAAAGATTTAGTATTGGGTGGCACAATATTCCCGTTAATAAAAAAATCAAACATCATTTTCAAATCATTAAATATCTTATAAATAGTTTTTGGTGCAATATAAACTCGTCTCCTGTTTTGGTCAATTAAAAGAAAGAACTAGATGCAACATAAAAATACTATCAATAATGGCCTGTGAATTATGAAGTGCTTTATATCCCAACTAATGAGAAGGAAATTGATTTGGCTAAGGACATTATTATAAGAATCCAAAACCAAACTTGCATATAAATGAAGCAAAGAAGAGAAAAAAGTTATAAAGTATAAGAATATTAAAGAAAGCGTTGCTACAGTGTGGAATATATAATAACTATGTCCATATTTAGAAAATATTCTTGATATTATTTCCCATTTATGCATGAAGAATATATGATATTATTTTAGTAAGCTAATGGGCTAACTAAATAATGCCATAAGGAATAACTTCTTTTTCATTTTTAATGGTCGACATATAAATTTTAAAATTCCAATTATTCCAAACTTCTGACCATATTTTCAAAGTGGACCTAAATTTACAAACAAGGGAATTTTAGAGACTCATATGAGTCAGTTGCTAAATAAGGTGGTCGATTTTCTTTAAGAGTTATTTTCTTTAAGGTTGTTGGCAAATAATTTAGCATTGACCGTAATATAAAATATGGATTCAACCACATCTAAAAATCATGGTTTAAGGGTGTAGACCCCACTTAATTTATGTTGTCTAATCCTCCATCGTCTTAATTTCAACGATGGAAACTTTTTTGTCGTTGGAAAAAACCTCAAACAACGGAAAAAAACCGTCGTTGGAAAACATTTCGTTGCGGCTAGAATGAAACTAGCCGCGGCGAGCTTGCTTCAGAAGACGGCGTTGAAAATCCAAAAGTGGGTTTATTTGGAATAATTTCTTTGTTGAATAATGGCGGCTTATTACAAGGGATAAAGTTGATGGTAACAACAATAATGAACGGCATGATTTATGTGCAAAGTGCAGAAGTTAATATTTAATACTCTATTGGCTTAACATTAATGTTGGATATCTTCATGCCTTCATACGTATGCGGAATCAGATTTCGTTGTATGGTGCGATTATGTTATAAAAGAAAAAAAAGAAAAAAAAAAAGCTAGTTGCGTAGCAACTTCTCTGTTCGTGAGGATCAATTGTAAATATTCACTTCACATTTTGTCTCATTTGAAAACAGACATAAATCTTGTTGGCAGTGATCATTTTTTTTAAGATCGAAACTTTATCTTTGTATAAATTTATTTCCATTAATCTTACTGGTAATCCGTCAATCGATCATAGCCGTTAAATCATAGCTGTCTTTGGTTAGATAATGATTATGTAACAAACTCTACTTAATCAACCAATTTTGAAACACATAAACCTCCATTATCATTATTTTAAATTCGATTAACTTAAGATTTTCTTGCCAATTACTCTTGCAAGTACTATTTTATTTGTGACATAATAATATCGTTAATATTATATTTTTGGGATCCATGTTCTTCGTATCTTGTAATAACGGAGTTCTATTCTTGATAATTGCATTAATTAATTATCTTAATAAGTGGAGTCTATATCCACATTTTATATATATATATGTATAGATATTATCAGAAACTTCATAAAATAACTATCAATACACCACAAATTCTATTACTAACCCCAAGTTTTCATAATTCTCAAAATAACTTTTTCAAATTTTATGTAGTCCCCAAAATTCAACACAAAAACCCATCCGGGTTTAATTTTTTTTTTTTAAACCCGGATACGGATCAGTCCGGGTCCGGGAAAAAAAATCCCGGACTGATCCGGATCCGGGTTATTAATTTTTTTAATTAAATTTATTTTATTTATTGTTTAGTCCCTAATTTAGTTTAATTGTTCAAATATAACATTTTGGTACTTAAGTTCGGTTTTGAAAAAATAAATATTTAAATTCTTAAATTATTTTGTGTCTTTTAAATATTTATAAATAAATATGAAATAAATAAAAAAAATACAACAACAAAAGAAAGTAAATATGCGTTTTTTATTCAACAAACTCGAAGCTCGGATAAGGGAAAGTACAAATACAACCAAATGTCGAAAGGCAAATGAAGTTACAAATTCAAAGTACAATAAGAGAACGAACAATTGAAAACGAATTACATTTGAATATGTGAAAAGTAATTCGCCAATTCTCGGTCGAACATATCGTTTTCTTGTTGTCGCTTGTTGGCCATAATCGAATCTCTCGAAAGCATAAGGATCTCGACCATCAATGACCTCGTAGACTTACGGCGAGGCTCTAACATCCTCCCGGCCATTGAGAATTCCGCCTCCGATGATACCGTTGAGACCGGGATTATGAGAATGTCACGAGCCAACAAGGATAAAACCGGATACTCCGATCGATTTGCGTGCCACCATTGAAGGATGTCGAGGCCTTCGTTAGGGCACGGTGTCGGAGGAAGGTTGCAGAATCGGGCGTACTCGTCGACAGTGTTGCGCCGTTGACGTCGACCAAGAACACGAGATCCCGAATTACCACTTCCTTGTGAACCCGGTGAAGAAGTCGATGCCGTATTGCCGCCGCCGCGCCCAATAGCCGTAAGGTTGTAGAATAACCGGTGATTGTACACGTGTGGTGAGCCACCGGCCCCGCGTCCACCCTATATTGAACAAAAAATATTAACATTTAGAGTAATGTTAGGAAATTAAAACAAATTAATCTTAAGAAATATAGTTAAAAAAATTACATGAGTTTGTTGTTGAGGATTCGTTTCCTCCATCTGATCTTCCAAGTCGTTATATTTTTGCTCGTACTCTCGGTAAAAGGCCTTCATCTTCTGATCTGCATCGAAGTAATTGTGCGTCATATAGGGCTCCCCCGTCATATCTTCCATCGCATGTAAGACATCCTGCAGTTTGGAAAGCTTAAGTGTCGGATCCACGATTACAGCGGCGCAATATAAAAATGGGATCTTTTCAGAACCCCAATAATACTCGAACTTTGCAATCATCGGGGTTAGTACATCGGTAAATAAAGTATTACTTTTTGCGTTTTCAAAATGACAAAGTATATCAAAAATAGCGGGCAAAGCTCTTTGAGACGTAGGTGAGTAAACATGAGATAAATCAATAGTAATTTGATTAAAAAGGTGAAGAAAAGCCTGGAATTGGATAGCGGTTATCCAATCGTCCAGAGTGAGGTCTTCGCGGTCGTCGTGCTCCGGGCCGTTGATCCAGTTTGTAAGAAGCTCCTTGTATGGTATGACAACATCCAACATCATGTAAGTCGAGTTCCAGCGGATCGGCATATCCGGTTGATGTTGGACATATGTGTCCCTAAACAAGATATTCTATCCATTTGTAAAAGATCATGACAAGTCGTTGAATAAAGATGATACTTATTATGATAATCTTATTATAGTTTCTGGTAGAGTAAAATAGAATGTTTGATCCTTAGTTCATAAAGGATGCAATTATGAATTATTATCACAACAAAGTCAATGTGAAGAAGAATTAATAATCATAATAAATGAACTTAAAATGTCCGTGACCTGATTAACTGGGTGGGAGCCCATTAATCGTATAAGGTCATTAATGTGACTAAGTGACAATCCTATTCTGGATTTTGTGTGTGTCACACTCACTAGAAGTGCATTAAGTATGAAGTGTCTTCATACTGGACTGGACCTGACTTAAACTCCGGAAGTTATCATATAAGACCGTCACTGATAACTTGGAGTTGAGTCACTAGTAGATGATCAAATGGATATTCGATCTAAGTCCTGAGTGATCTTGAGTCCAAGCTACTGGCTTGATTGTTCTTTGATTTAACCGTTAAAGAACACGAAATATTACCGTTGTTCCCAACACTATTATTTTGGGAACATGATAGTCAGCAGTAAGGGTAGCTTGGTCATAGACATAGGCATCACACAGCTCTCTTCAGAGTGATGATGATTCCCTTGATTGTCGGTGGTGAGAAGTGAGAGGTACCCGTGCGCAACTTATGAATCGAAACCATAAGTGGGTTGCTCATAATATTACTGACTGAGTCAAGGAGGAAAATGCAATGAGGGGCATAACGGTAGAAACCGCCTGCTCGTGTGTGAATCATCAAGTGAAAGATTAATAACCCGAATTTGATTGTATCAATGGACACCCTGCTGTTATAAAGGGAATAATATATACCGTATCACTAAAGAGTGCAGCCTCGGGTCTATAGTGGAATCACTTCGAGGTTTGACGAACAACTAGCAGTTCGTTGGAGCTTAAGTGATACGGGTCCATGGTCCCCAGGATAGCTCCGTAACGGATGATACGTACCTGATTAAAATACATTCTGGATAATGTTTAATCATTTGGCTTGACTTATAAAACTGAAAGGTTTGTGGCAGACGTCAGATAGTTTTATCGTTAGCGTGGCAAAAATACCATATTTTGGTACACGAAATTAACTGATAAAAGAAAGTTAGAATTTAGATTTTCTATCAGCACTATGTTGTTGGAAATTAAATTCTAAGCAACTTTTCTTTTTGAACCGAGTCATTTCGACTTACGGTTAGTGATTTATGGATTTTCTAAGTTTATGATCGGTTCTATAAACTTTGAAATTAAATCACATGTCACGAATTTAAATGATGGTGTGGCACCATGACATTTTAATGTGTGATATTGAGATCAGGAAATATTAATATAATTTAATTATTTGGATTTAATTATTAATATGTTATTAATAACTAATAGATTTATATTAATAAATAAAATATATATTTGTATATATATATATATATATGTGTGTAAATTCGAATTAGGGTTTCATATATGAAACCCTAGCCAAATTCGAATGGTATGATTTTGTCTTTCCAAATTTGCGGCATAAGTACCAAATGTATTGGTATTTTAGCAAATCCCTAAAATCAATATTATCCATTGGATCGGTTATGATTTAATATCAACCGTTGGATTAGGATATTGATAAATTCGAATTTGATAACTTGGTGACCAAGTTTAAATTTTCGAATTTGGTTAATTAATTATATCCGTTAGATCGGTCTAAGATTTAATCTTTACCGTCGGATTGAAAATTAATTAATTATATATATTTATATATTTTTCGAATTATAATTTAAGGATAAAATCGAAATTGTTTTCTTTAAATCTTTTTATATTTGATTTTATCCTAAATTAATTTGGTCCATTAGATCAATTTAAAGATTTATCTCAACCGTTGGATCTAGATGATAATAAATTCGAATTTTATTATAAATATATAGGATAATTCGAATTTTATAAAGTTAAGAAGATAAGATTGGATTTTTTATTTTATCCTAATATTTCTTATTTAATTAAATCCCTAATTAATTATGTCCATTGGATTTAGATGAGATTAAATCTAGACCATTGGATTAAGATAATTAATTATATTTAATATATAGAATTTGAATTTTAGGGAGGGAATTTCTCCAATTCGGTTACGGTTTGAGCCTATAAATAGGAGGCTCATTCTACACATTTTTGACACCTTTCCCCAGAGAAAAATTCGAACTCTCCCTCTCCCTCAGGGTCTGCGAATTTTCTTTCTGATCTCTCTTTTCTGGTTCGGCTTAGGAGACTATTTCTCCGGAAGCTTAAAAAGAACCATCAGTTAAAATTTTGCGACGGAGTCCTGCCGGCGAAGCCCACGCTTCGGTACGAGAATTCCAGGAGAATATCCCGGAAGATCACGGGAGTTTCCCTCAGCACCGGCGGAGCCCTGCCCGATTCAGAACGCGCAGCCGGAAGTCATCAATAGAGGTACGGCCTTATGCATTGGGTTAATAAATGCAACCATTTACTGCTTTCTATTTATTTCCTATTATGACTAGATTATTAATAATGATATATGAATATTAAATTACATAATATTTATCAGATCTTGTGAAATGGTTATTATCCGATATCCGGACCGTTGGTCGGATAACAAGTTATTCTGCTTTAAATTAATTTTTAAATGTTACGCGGACGGTTCAGAGGTTCAATTCGTGATAATTTTTCAAGGAATCCGAGACGTGATTGCCAACAGTTGAAACGTTCTGACCTGGTAACCGTGAGCCCTGCAATAATCTTCCCAAGAAACTGTACACATAGTAGATGATCGTATATATAAAATCGTGTTCCTAATTTTGGCGATACTATCAGAAATAACGCCAATACCTGATTGAACTATCAAGTTTATAATATGACATACACACCTTTGATGAAAACAATCCTCCTAAAATTGGTCAAACTTTCCTTCATTATTTCTACGGCATTGGCGTAGGCACTAGCGTTATCTAACGTAATGAAAACTACTCTATCCGAAAGGTTCCAATCCAACAAAACTTCTAGTATAGCCTCGGCTAGGTTTACTGCTGTGTGCTTAACCCTCATCGGCTTAAAACCTATGATACGCTTTTTCATATGCCAATTATCGTTAATAAAATGAGTTACGACCGTAATATAATCATCATTAGCATGGCCTTTCCAACAATCCGACGTTAAAGATACTTTGTAAGAAGATTGTTCGAACATTTCGTGTAAAGCGGCCCTTTGCTCGTTATAAAATTTGATTATAGTCTCGTGGTTTATATAATACGAGATTTCCCTATAATACAAGGCGGTTGTTTCCGTTGTTCTTTGGATGGGCCGGAAATTCCTTCCCGCAGTGTCGGCAAATCCCGAACCTATCTTTCAAGCCGGTCTCGTAGTTGTATCTGTACTCGGGTAGGAAGTCGTGCTGCCAAACCGTTTCCGTTAATTTCTTTCGCTTCCTCGCCGGCAGATGGGGACTAAGCGTTGTTCACCACGTCCACGTCCACGTCCAGCTCGCGGTGTTGGTAGAACTTCCTCAACTTCTTAGACTTCCTCCTCCTCGCCTTGAACGTAATTTGGGTCCTCCGCATCATCGTTCTCATCATCATCATCAACCTCGTTTCCTAAAAAAATGAAGGAATATTACAAGGGTTACATAAAAAAACGAAGGAATATAAGGGTTACATAATTAATTAAATTTCATATAGTTAAATAAAAAAGTTAACAAAATTAAAAATGATATTTTCTATGTGGAAATAATTATCAAGCTCTTTTAGACGGAACTCCCCGAGGTTCGACGGCCAGATCGACTGGAAAGGATGCTATGATCTCACTTGAGGCCCAAGCTTTTCTAGACAGAACTCCACGAGGTTCCCAGGCTAGCTTGGAGGAGATTGCAAAGCAAACCTTATTTAAAAACCAATCTTTCTAAGACACCATAATCCTTAAAAACTTTATAATTATCACCACACATAAAAATTACAATTTTTATTTTTTTAAGCTTATTTAATTAACTATTTAAAATTTAACTAAACTAATATGATTAATGACTATTTAGTTATTAATTATTAACTTAATAGTTATTAATTATTATTTAACTTATTAATTTACTTATTAGTTGTTAATTAACTTATTAAATATTAAGTAACTTATTAGTTATTAATTATTAATTTGTTTAACTTTTTATTAATTATTATTAATTAACTTTTTATTAAGTAACTTTTTATTTAACTTATTAATTAATTTATTATCTATATGACTAATGACTATTTATTAACTATTAAGTAAGTAACTATTTTTAACAAACTAATATTTAATTTATTATATAACAATTTTAATATAATAAAATAATAATTTAATTAATTAACAACTTAAATTAAACTCGACTTACATCAACGTCGGGGGAAATATAATGTTGTTGACGATGTTGTTGGACTTGGTGTTGTTGCTCGTGATGGCGGACTTGTTGTGCTTGGTATTGTTGTTCGTTGCTAAGGCTTTGCCAATCCGGAATATTTGTACTTTAATAATTAAGTAAGTTCGTAAAACCACCGACGTGACCCTGAGAAAATAATAATTGTTGGTTCGGCCTGACGCCACAGGTACTATATTGACCATGAACCGGTAACGGTTGGCTAGAAGAACCAGAAATATTGTGTTGATTCATAACTCCGACATTATAATTATGTTGACTAAAAGTCGTCCCGCTATTAATCGACCGCGGCGACGGAATAGTCTATTGTCCTTTTCCTCGGACTTCGGTACGTCCTCGAGAACGGTTGTTGCCACTCGACATAGTAACGATAAAATAAACCGATGAAAGAAACTAAATTAAACAAATAATGAGGATAAAATAAAACTAAGTTAAACTAAATAATAACACTAAATTAAACTGATAACAATAAAATAAACTAAATTAAACTAAATAATAACACTTAATTAAACTAACAATAACACTAAATTAAACTAGTATTTGAGAGTATTCATATAACTATAAAGTAACTAAACTATAGCCTAAAATCGCACACTTGAGAGCTTGAGAGAGTTTGAGAAAGTTGGAGATGAAGAGAGTGAGAGGTATGAAAAAAATGAGGGTGAAGTGGAGTATTTATAGAAAAAATTGTGTAGGAATTCGAGAAAGGGGGGTATTAAAGAACCAACCACTTTTTTAGGGACCTGACAACAATATTACCGTTGACACCAACGGCTATTTTTTTTTTTGCAGAAAGACCCGCAACGGCTCAGATTACGAGCCAACGGCTCAGATAAAAGAGCCGTTACATTTTTATTTATTTTTTTAAAATCCCAGAACCGGACTAATCCAGATCCGTGTTTTTTCGGATCCAGATTAATCCGGATACGAGTTTTTCCGTCCGGGTCCGGTTTTAAAAAAAAAAAATTGATATCCGGGTTAATACCCGGTTAAGGCATTTTGGGGATTAATTTTATGTACCAAAAGACCCTTGAAAAATGGACATATCGAGTCCTGAAAAATGGACATATCGCGTCCTTAAAAATGGACAAGTTAGGGGTATTTTGGTACATGAAATATGAAAAGGTTGTTTTGAGAATTATAAAAACTTGAGGGTTAATAACAGAATTTGTGGTATATTGAAGGTTATTTTATGAAGTTTTACGCAAGGACCCGATGCTTGTCATAATGTCATGATGGTGAACAAACGAGTCTTCGGTTCGGTTTTCTTACCTATTTATATAGACTACCGTATTTTCGGTTTTTTCAATTTTAAAACCGAAAGCCGCGCTATTGAAGTTTAAAACCAATTTTACCAATTACCGATATATTGGTTTTAAATTCGGTTTAAATTCGGTTTTAACCGTATTTTGACAAAATACAATATAATCATCGGATATTTGAAAAATTAAATTAATACTACATAATCTAAAGTAAAAACAATAACAATTAACAATAAAATAAATGGCCAATTCTCTTAATGCCTTATTCATTCTAAAGCAAACAGAAATAATTAAATGCAATAACAGCATAAATGTTCAAAACAAAATAAATAAGCAATGCAAATAATTCAAACTTCTGCAAGTCGTTCTTTGACTACTTTTATTCCTTATTAACATTCCTTAGCAATTGTGGTCACTGATTTTCTACTTCTGCACAATAAAATGAAGATCAAATAAAACAAACTAATAAAGACGAAAACAATGATCAAATATGTATGATCACATACCGCACCGCAGGAGATCGAATGCCAAACTCACAGAGAGAGAGAGTAGAGCATAAGAGAATTCAATATTTTGGAGAAGAATAGAAAATGATAATATGACTTTATAGCGATCAAAGTTAGAACTAACTAAGTTTAATTCTTACGCCGGTTATAAGGTTGAATAGATCAAAATGACTTAAACCCCGCCATAATATTGTTACGTAAATATGAAGCGCCAAAAGCCTACGCTTTTATGCTTTATCTATATTTAAATATATATATATATATATATATAAAGATATAAATATATTACCGGGTTAATCAGTAATCGGTAGCGGTATTTTTTTGTGAAAACCGTAACCGCTACCATTTAGCAAAATTCGGTTGCGATTGAAACCGCATTTTTTAATTCTTTAAAAAAAGCCCTAATTTTCGGTAGTGAAAAAATCGGTAAATTAGTTTCATCGGTTTTAGATTCGGTTTAGGGTCTTTTTTGTACACCTGTCATCATCATATTATATTAGCATCTAGATTACTTCCAACTTTGCTATTTTTTAGATGTTTTGCACTTATAGTCCTCGCACGTCTACTTAATTGACCATACAATTTCAAAATTAGTTTTTGTTGGAATATTGATATCACATTTTGATTATCATATACAGGGGCGGAGCCAGAACGTTAACTAAAAGAGGGCGAAAATTAATAGACCATAAATTTTAAAATAAAACTAGACATTGAAACTACTATTATACATTGCATTACAACTATTTTTTTATGAACTTTTGATTCATGAAAATAATTCATTAGGATCTGTATATGATTAGAATTCTCATAAATTTCAAAATAAAATGAGACATTGAAACTGCTATTATTCGTTGCATTACAACTATTTTTTATGAACTTTTAATTTATGAAAACAATTCATTAGGATCTCTATATGATTAGAATTCTCATGAATTTTAAAATAAATGTAATCATAGAAAATTGTTGCTAAAAAAATTAAAAATATGTAGAGATTGAGAATTGAACCCGAGGCTAAAACTTGGAAGAGCAACAAGATTCCACTACGCTGTAGTGACATTTAGTCTACAAATGCTATGTTTATTATTTATATATAAACTTATATAATAATATGAATACATTAAAATAAAAAATAACGAGCTCGGACCAAGTGGGGGTGGCCGCCCCCGCTCCGCCCCTGATCATATATTCCATGCTTATTTGTTGGCTTATTTAAATATATTGGTATATTTATTGTCATATCGCATCATTAAAGGATATCCAACTAGGCAATCAAGCCACACTAATCGAGGATTATGTGCATCCTCAACAAAGATTTGATTTAGTCAATCTCACCATGCATTGCCTTATTGAGATCACGAGCTCAATCAGTGGAATTGAGGTGGTGAGTGATTGTCATTCTTGGGAGAGAATCATGGGTTGAATCATGTCATTAAAACGTACATGATTTGCAATGGATCCACCCCTATAAGACTCGGCTATCGACGTTAAAACCTTCAGGAAAAGACAACTCGCAATTCATAGTGACGTGAACAAGAACGGAACGTTTGCAGCTAGTTGAAGCAAGGAGATGTAATATCGATCATCAAGAGTTCAAGAGTCGGATGTCAAAGTTGATGTTGTAACACCAAGGGGGAACATTTATCCTTTGTCTATATACTTTACTAACTGTAAACATCTCTTGTACTCTCATAGTTGATTAATCTAGGTGAGTCCCCGGCAAAACTAAGAATAAATTGAACTGCTTTACCAAAGAATATCGGTGTCGTATTTTTAGTTACATACTTTCTAGTTACCATTCGTTTTGCATCTTAACTTACGTTTATACATTGTTAAAATGATGAAAATATGACTCTTAACACTTTTGTATGCACATGGTCTTTCTTGATGGTTTAATTTCAGCTGGTTATATATGATTACTAACAAAAAAAAATTAAATTTTTAAAGAGCTGGTTGTATATGATTACTAACAAGGAGTCGAACTAGGATAAGGTCGTAATACAAATAATAATTAAATTTTCCATTATATGTGAAACACTATAGTTTTTTTATCGACAAAAGTTATTTAAGTGCCAAATTGGTACTACTTAATATTGAGGATACATATGGTAAAAAAAATCAAAACATGACGATGATTATCATATATATATAATATTGTTATGCGTATTTTTCGAACTATTGAAAATATGGGCCCGAAAGGTAAAAGTCAAAGCCCGCGGAATAAAAGTCAAAGCCCATGAAGAATTGTCAAAGCCCACGAAGGAATGTCAAAGCCCAGAAGTCCAGGTCCAAGCCCGTTGACGAAAAACGAAAAGAAAGGCCCAAAAGATAGAGCTCGAAGACCAAATACCATCGCTCACGGGAGATGCCACATCATCTCGACAAAAAGGAGATAATGGGAGAATAAACAGCACAGAGACGTTCCGAAGACTTTCAGGAGTGCACAGGATTCAGCGGATTGGAATCGGACACCCGGAAGACCCTTTTCGAAGCCGCCAAAGTTCGGGACCCTAGCTAGGCCTCGAGCTCGCCCAAGTGTGCCAAGACCAGCCCCAAGGACGCCCAAAATGTCCCACATCGCTCATGGATGAAGCCTTTGGAGTAATTAAAGACTATAAATACAACAATTGTCCCACATCGCCTGGGAACAAAGGAGTTGAGGAATTCCAAGGCTATAAATAAAGGGTCTATCCCCTCTTTTCAACACACACAATTTTGAAGCTGAGAAGTACTCGAAGTTGCCCGAGCCTCCCTCTGTTCCACGAAATCGCCCCTTCCTCCGGCCACCTTCGCCTCGCGCAACGTCACCTCCGAAGCTCGCCAGGAAGGCCTGACTTGAGCTAAGACATCGACAGGGACTAAGCCTCGCCAGGAAGGATGTCGCCGCCACAAAGGCTTGCCAATAAGGGTCGCCAGACACCAAACCTCGCCAAGTGCGCCTACATCGCCAAGGAGCTCGCTGATAATGACGCCATCCCCCAGGAGCTCGCCAAGGAGACGTCATTCCCCTGAAGCTCGTCAAGCAGCACAGTTTTGTTGGACATGTGTCCTTAAACAAGATGTTTCTTATCCATTTGTTAAAAGATTATGCCAAGTCGTTGAATAAAAGATGGTGCTTATTATGTTAATCTTATTATAGTGTTTGGTAGAATAAAATAGAATGTTTGATCCTTAGTTCATAAAGGATGCAATTATGTTATTATTATCACAACAGAGTCAATGTGAGGAAGAATTAATAATCATAACAAATGAACTTAAAATGTCTGTGACCTGATTAAGTGGGTGGTAGTTCATTAATCGTATAAGGTCATTAATGTGACTAAGTGACAATCTTATTCTGGATTTTGTGTGTGTCACACTCACTAGAAGTACATTAAATATGAAGTGTCTTCATACTGGACTGGACCTAACTTAAACTCCGGAAATTAACACATAAGACCGTCACTGATAACTTGGAGTTGAGTGACTAGTAGATGATTAAATGGATATTCGATCTAAGTCCTGAGTGATCTTGAGTGTAAGCTGCTGGCTTGATTGTTCTTTTATTTAACCCTTAAAAAGCACAACATATTACCGTTGTTCCCAACACTATTATTTTGGGAACATGATAGTCAGCAGTAAGGGTAGCTTGGTCATAGACATGTGCATCACACAACTCTCTTCAGAGTCATGATGATTCCCTTGATTGTCGGTGGTGGGAAGTGAGAGGTGTTGGGAATCACGTCTCGGATTCCGTGAAATTATCACGAATTGTACCTCCGAACCGTCCGGGTAACATTTAAAAAATTATTTTAAAGCGGAAAAACTTGTTATCCGTTCAACGGTCCGGAATGTTATGGGCTCACACCCAGTTAATCAGGTCACATACATTTTAAGTTCATTTATTATGATTATTAATTCTTCCTCACATTGACTCTGTTGTGATAATAATAACATAATTGCATCCTTTATGAATTAAGGATCAAACATTCTGTTTTACTCTACCAGAAACTATAATAAGATTATCATAATAAGCATCATCTTTATTCAACGACTTGTCATAATTTTTTAGAAATGGATAAAATATTTTGTTTAAGGACACACATGTCCAACAAGAGGTACCTGTGCGCAACTTATGAATCAAAACCATAAGTGGTTTACTCATGATATTACTGACTGAGTCAAGGATGAAAATGCAATGAGGGACATAACGGTAAAAACAGCCTGCTCATGTGTGGATCATCAAGTGAAAGATCAATAACCCGAATTTTATTGTATCAATGGACACCCTGCTTTAATAAAGGGAATAATATATACTGTATCACTAAAGAGTGCATCCTCGGGTTTATAGTGGAATTACACCGAGGTTTGACGAACACCCTAGCAGTTCGTTGGAGCTTAAGTGATACGGGTCCATGGTCCCTATGATAGCTTCGTAATGGATAATACGTAATTGATAGGAACATTTTGAAGTTTTTAATCATTTGGCAAGAGTTATAAAACTGAAGTCTGTGAAAGGCATCAAATAGTTTTATCAGTAACATGGCAAAAGTACCATATCTTGGTAACCAAAATTAAATGACAAAAGAAAGTAGAATTTGGATTTTCTGTCAACATAAAAGTTGTTGGAAATTAAATTCTAAGAAACTTTTCTTTTGAAACCGAGTCGTTTCGACGTACGGTTTGTGATTTATAGAATTTCTAAGTTTGTGATCGTTTCGGTAAATTATGAAATTAAATCACATGTCACGAATTTAAATGATGGTGTGACACCATGATATTTGAATGTGTGATATTGAGATTAGAGAATATTAATATAATTTAATTATTTGGATTTAATTATTAATATCTTATTAATAATTAATAGATTTATATTAATGTGTAAATCGATTTGGGCTGCTTGGAATGTGGAACCATATCATTTGAATGGATAGACTTTGGTCTTTTCATATTTGCGGCATAAGTACCAAATGTTTTGGTATTTGAGAAAAACCCTAAAATCAATTTATTCAATTGGATCGGTTAGGATTTAATATCAACCGTTGGATTAAGATAATTGATTTTGACCCTATCCATTATTCGAAATTGATAACTTGATGACCAAGTTTAAAGTTTTCGAATTTGGCATAGTTAATTGTATCCGTTTGATTGGGTTGAGATTTAATCTTTACCGTCGGATTAGAAATTAATTAATTATATATATAATATATATTTTTCCAATTATGTAATAGGATAAAATCGAATTAGGCTTTGACCAAGTCTTAGGGTATTCGATTTTATCCTAAATTAATTTTTCCATTAGATCGATTTAAGATTTATCTCAGCCGTTGGATCTAGATAATTAAAATTTGAATTTTATTATATATATATATATATTCGAATTCAAAGATAAGAGGATAAGATTGGATTTTGATTTTATTCAAGTCTTTCTTATTTAATTAAATCCCTAATTAATTATATCCCTTGGATTTAGATAAGATTAAATCTAGACCATTGATTGAAATAATTAATTATATTTAATATAAAGAATTCAAAATTAGGGGAGGGAATTTTTCTAATTCGGTTACAGTTTGAGTCTATAAATAGGGAGCTCATTCTACACATTTTTCACACCTTTCCCCAGAGAAAAATTCGAACTCTCCCTCTCCTTAAGGGTTTGCGAATTTTCTCTGATCTCTCTCTGGTCCGGCTTAAGATATTTAGTTCTCCGGAAGCTTAAAAAGAACCATCAGTTAAAATTTGCGACGGAGTCCTGCCGGCGAAGCCCACGCTTCGGTACGAGGAATCCAGGAGAATATCCCGGAAGATCACAGGTGTTTCCCTCAGCACCGGCGGAGCCCTACCAAGTTCAGAACGCGTAGCCGGAAGTTGACAACAGAGGTACGACCTTATGCATTGGGATAATAAATGCTACCATTTACTGCTTTCGATTTATTTCCTATAGACTAGATTATTAATATTGATTTATGAATATTAAATTACCTAATATTTATCAGATCTTGTAATATGGTAATTATGCGATGTTCGGACCGTTGGTCTGTTAACATGTTTTTCTGCTTAAAATAATTTTCTAAATGTTACCCGGACGGTTCGGCGGCATAATTCGAGATAATATTTATGGGATCCTAGACGTGATCCCCAGAATGTTGTATAATAGAGATACAATATTTCCCCAACAAGTTTTGCGTCGGGGCACGTCATAACGACTACCCCCATCGTAACTCTCCAAGTCACCAATATCGCGCTTACCCTCGAGATTCTCAGGCCGCGCCATCCGCTGACGACCTCACCCACGGGGATTCATACCCTCGTTAGGGACATCAGTCCTCGGATTTCACTAACCCCAGAACTACGTGGGACCTGATTCTCTTAAACTGAGATACGTCCCAACCATAAGTGACAGGACGCGGGACCAATCTCTTTCTATTTTGCAAGTCTCCCTCGCCGCCAGGGACGTCGCCAAAGAAGAAAAACACGACGAGAGGACAATTTATGCAGCGTTGATGATGACGATTCGCCTTCAGCCAAGTCAACCCGCGTTGACTCCACACCCGACTGCCCACGCGACCACATGGTCTAGCCCTGGGCTCGAACCATGGACCAGGTACATGTTAATTGAAATTCGCACATTAACAAATATATAACCTAAAGTTTATATTTAAAAGTTGAACTCTGAATATAATCTAGCAGATTTTTCTTTTTCTTGAGTCAATAGAAAAATAGTGAGGAGAATTTCGTGGAAAAAGTTGTTGGACCACATGAAAGCGAATATTCTGCAAAAATAGTATAGTTTTATGATGACCAGAAGCTAATTGGTCACTGAAATTAATACAATAAACTTAGAAAAGCAGATGGTATATTCCCCTACATCAAGCAACAATGGTGTAATCCACAAGCAACTGACTTCAACACCGTACATCAATCCAAGAGTTTCAATAAATTAATATTTTCATTTTCTATTAAATTAATATTATTAACTATCTCAAGTTCATTTGTATATGTCCAGCGGCAACCCATGTATATATATATAATATATATATATGTATATATATATATATATAAATAAGTGATAGAGACACACCAACAGCAACAGGTGCTCGACGTTTTCAGAGTATTTTGAGAGAGAGTTTGCGCACGGCCTAAATTTGACGGGACATAATTTTTGCCTCGAGTGTCCGTACTCCATTAAAATGTTTAGACGATACTTACGTCTGGAGTGGGCTTTCGCCTAGTCTTGGAAAAACTTTGGGAGCCCGAGTATATTTAGTTTTATGTGGTCTATATATTGTTTTTAGACCATACTTTATAAGTTGTTAAATATCATCATTAACTCAATAGAGTTCCTAAAGCGCAACAAGAGAGGAAACTCAATAATAAAGAAGACTAGTAAGCTCATGGAGTACGAGCCTATTTTGATTAGAAGTCCACTATCTAAACTTTTTTTTAGTAAATTCTAGAATATCTATAATTATCTGAAAATCTAGATATAGAGAGAATGTCTAAGAAAAAGCTAAATATCTATATCGTTTATGAACTCTAGAAGTGAAAAAATGTGTGTCAATATTGTCTAGTCTCACCTATAAATTAAATATTCATCCGCCCTTACCAAGTTTTGTATTCAAGACCAAACACATGGTCTTGAAAATTATTCTTGAGTAGTCTTAAAAAAGGTGAAAATGTTTCCCACAAAAGAAATGCCTTCAACGTAAGCCTATTTATTAAGGTTAATTAGCCTCCCAAATTCTTAGAAAATCAAATAATATGAAAAATATAAGTGCCATATAGAGTTATATTTTTTTGATATCAACGTGAGAGGTACATCTACTTGCTGCTAGTGAATTGTCTTCAATATAATCAACTGGAGTTCCGTGTTGGTTCCCAATGATAAGATCTGCAGCCAAAAAACAATGAAGAACAAGAAACAAAGGAAAGAAGACAAAACTTGAGAGAATTTTCTCAGATTAATGTCGAATGCAAAGAGAGCAAAAAGTTACAAACTAAAGTCATAAGACTTGTATTTATAGAGAAACTACAAAGCTAAACCCTAGCTAAACTTCCTAAAATAAACTCAATCAAATCTTTACAATTTACACATTTCATAACAAAATGGGAAACCAAATCATATCAAAGCAGGAAGCTAAATCGTATCTCCAAACTTGCTCCTCAAGTTTGGCACCTTCCTGGAATAGCTCTTCTTGACTTCTGGCGTTTCCCGTTTCTGCCCGGGATAATCCTGCTAAGGTCTTTTGCTGCTAGGGGGTATCTCTGTTCCCCCTCATCTCTGTTAGGGCCATCTCTGGTAGGGGCATTTCTGGTCGGGTCCCTTCCTGCTGAGGGAAATCTCTAGTCGGACACATCTCTGGTGGGGGAATTCCTACTAGGGAGATTTCTGCTCGGGCCCTTCTCTACTAGGAGAAGCTCTGGTGGAGAGATCTCTGGTGGAGAAATCTCTGCTAGGGGTTGTTTAGTCAGGTCAAGCTTAAACTCACATTCCGGAATTAAAGTTGGGCCTTCATAACAGTTTCGGTGAATTATGCCTCACAACTCAACATCATTTTTATTGTTGTAGAAGGAATAATAAAATTGATTTAAATCGAAACGCATTTTTCTCTCTCATATATATATGATCGCGAGAGAATGAATATGATATCTTTGTATATGAAATTTGTGGGCATATCAATATGTAACGGAAGAGTCGACAATTTAGGTTCGTGCGTGAATCAATAATCGAATATTGCTACTGATCTCGAGATTTCGCTAAGTACATCAATATAAATTTATTATTATTTTTTACTTTTACTGTTATTGTAAGTTTCAGTCTCATCAAACTTGAGGATGCCTAATTTCTGAAAATCATGGTATTATTAATTATTCAAGCTAAGAACGTCACAAAATAACTAAACTTTTCCTTCTTTTATTTATTTACTAGTCTTCAGGCCTTGATTTAGACCTCCATTTCTGTATGTAGCTTACATCATATAGAAGAAAGTAAATGACGATTGCTTTAAACTTGCATGTTTTGAGGAGCTACATAAGCCTATAACTGGCAATCGGACAAAAAATTAACCTAAATTTGTGAAAAATTAAGTGTTTGTATTAAATTTAAAGAACGATTTAAGAAATTAATCCACCTTAACAAGCAGATTCCGTGCTCTAGTGACCCCTCCATTAACTCTTAACGGGAAATATGGATGAAATGAACGGAAATTTATTATTATCTACATGTTTTAAGCAGTAAATCAAAAGTTCATATTATAGATGGGTATGTTTACTCATTTTAATCCTTATAATTTATTTTAAATCTTAAATGATAATATTTATCAAATTAAAATAATATATTTTCTGTTAAATTTTTAGAGGGTCGGTTAACAACAGAACACCAAAATTGTATGTCAGAAACGCTTTGTGTACATGTTTTTTCTTTTTCTTTTTCTAACGCTATTAGAGCATCATCCTCTTATCAGAAGTGCTATTTAACTTATTGACTCACTATTACATGCAGCTCTAGCTACCATGGTAAATAATCTTGCCTCATTTTGATGTTTTTAAATTTCTTGTATCGTAATCATATATTCCATAAATTCGGGGTAAATGTTTTTTCGTTCTTCATCGTTATATTTTACTAGTTAATGGTACTTGTTTCAAAACCAATATATTTTTCTTTCAAAAATTGGTAACCAGTATTTCACGGTCCCAGTTTGAGAACCAAGACCGGATTTATAAACTTTACCATGAAAGATACTGTTCTTAAGTTTGCCGGTCTAAATTTTCGAACAATTGTTCCCAATTTAAAATCAACAAATCCATCTCTTACATGTCTCTATACGAGTTTCCAAAAATAACATTCTTAAAAAAAAGTTATTATAAGATTAAAATTCTTGGAAAAATGAGATCAGATGAAAGATTTTTCTAAGTAACTATTCGGGTTTTATTTACATTTGCCGAAAATAGTAATAGTGAAGAGTGAGTGGTATAAATTTAGATTCCAAATCTATATCCCTGTCTAGATTTTTGTCTCCGCCGTTAATTAACATACGGCGATGGCGGCGCTAAGTAAACTGACAGTTCTCACACACACGTGTGTCCTTAGTTACGCCGTTAAATTAACGGAATCAGTCTCTGTCTCTCACTCTAAAATTCTATATAAACCCACCACTCCCACTTCATAGTTTCAACCCAAAAAAGGAAAAAAAACACAAACACAAACAAACATTATTCTTAGTGTTCTCTCTCTCTCACTCACACAGACCTCCATGGAAACACAAAGCATTGAAAGCTTATGGCTCATAGCCCTTGCCTACAAATGCCAATCTTTCACTTCCCAAAATACCCTCCTGGCCGTCCTCCTCCTCTTTGCGGTTTGTGCCGCCGTCTCCCTCCTCCACTGGGCCCACCCCGGCGGCCCCGCCTGGGGAAAGCACCATGCCACGGCCCGAGGGAAAAAGGATAAAACCATCCCTGGCCCCCGAGGACTCCCCGTCATCGGAAGCCTTTCCCTTATGGCCAACCTCGGCCACCGCAAACTTTCCTCAGCGGCTTTTCGCCTCGGCGCAAACCGGCTCATGGCGTTCAGCCTCGGCGAGAGCCGGGCGGTTGTCACGTGCAGCGCTGACGTGGCCAAGGAGATCCTCACGAGCTCAGCCTTCGCCGACCGGCCAGTGAAGGAGTCCGCGTACGGCCTCATGTTCAACCGCTCGATGGGGTTCGCGCCATACGGGCGCTACTGGCGCACGCTGCGGCGTGTGGCTTCCACGCACCTCTTCTCTGCCCGGCAGATCACGGCCTCGGAGGGCCAGAGGATCCGTGTTGCAGAAAAGATGGTGGCGACGATCAATCGGGAAGCAGCGAGCGGTAGCGTGGCGGTAAGACAGATTCTTATGAAGGGCTCGCTGCTGAACATGATGGGCTCGGTTTTCGGACGCGAGTACGAGTTGGACTCGGTGGATTCGGAGAGCGAGGAGCTGAGCCGGCTCGTCGACGAGGGTTACGAGCTTTTGGGAAAGCTCAACTGGTCCGATCATCTGTCTTGGATTGGTTCTTTGGATCTTCAAAAAATCAGGTTCAGGTGTTCGAAACTTGTTCCACAAGTTAACCGGTTCGTGGGCAGGATCATTCAAGAGCACAGAGAAGCCAGTAAATATAGTAGCTCTTGTCCGAAGGATTTCGTAGACGTTCTTCTTTCTCTTCCAGAAACTGATAAGCTATCTGAACCTGACATGATCGCACTTCTTTGGGTAAGTGACTATCCATACATACATACATATATATATATATACATATAAATATATTTATCCAAGAAATGTTCATTTATTTTTCTTTGAAGATTCATGCTAGCCACTAAACATGATATATATTAATTCCACCTTATAAGCGAGCCACAAATAATCAATATAATATATGAAGGTACTTCTATTATACTAGGGATGAAATCAGGATTCAGGACCAAGTAGAGAGTTTTTTTTTTTTTTTTCTCTTGTTAAAATTTATTCTTAATTGTCAGTTTGCGGCTAATTTAAAGAAGAAGAAAAAAAAAAGACTTCTCAAAATGGTCTCGGTTCTTGATTTTAAACTAAAATTTCCGAGTTTATAACTATATAGAAACGGTCTGGGATCGGGATCAAAACCGGGACGAAATAAAAAATCGTGTATAAAATTTTCAGCTTAATCTCTAACTTATTTTTTTTATATGGTTAAAGAACCAAAGAAAAAATATTATTAAGATAAAATAACATACATAATTAAATAATCAAATGAATTAGGGTTAAAAAATTGTAAAAGCTAAAATTAAAATAAATTAATTAAACAATATAATAAACTAAAACGATCTTCTCTTGAATAGAATTTCAGTTTATTAAAACTCCCTCGTTTTATTGGTGCATATGAAGAAATAAGAACAATAACTAATATCATTATCTTAATCTTCTAAGTCAAATTCTTTTATATATTACATATATATTTATGTATATGTGCATGTATATATAGGAGATGATATTCAGAGGAACTGACACCGTGGCGGTTCTCATCGAGTGGATCCTCGCTAGGATGGTGCTCCACCAAGATATCCAGTCAAAGGTCCAAGACGAGATTGACCGAGTCGTCGGCAAATCACGGTCGTTCATGGAATCGGACATCACATCGACGGTCTACCTTCAGGCAGTGGTCAAGGAGGTCATAAGGTTGCATCCACCAGGCCCCCTCCTCTCATGGGCCCGTCTGGCCATCACCGACACCACTGTTGACGGCTTCTACGTCCCAGCTGGGACCACCGCCATGGTCAACATGTGGGCCATCACCAGAGACCCGAACGTGTGGCCCGAACCGCTCGAGTTCAAGCCCGAGAGGTTTGCCTCCGGCGCTGATGTGGAATTCTCCGTGATGGGCTCGGACCTCAGGCTCGCGCCATTCGGGTCCGGTCCTAGGGTTTGCCCCGGGAAGGCGTTGGGGTTGACCACCGTGACATTATTGGTCGGGAGACTTCTCCATGAGTTCGAGTGGATCGGGTCGGATCCCGGCTCGGTTGACCTGACTGAGGCGATGAGGCTATCAAGTGAGATGAAGAATCCGCTGACCGTGAAGGTTCGCCCTAGGCATGGTCATAACGTTGAATAATATATGGGAGAAAGTATGAACCCTACTTAGGACTGAATTGTTAATTTGTGTAGGTGCTATTATGTGACCTATATATATATGTGTGTATATACATATATAACCTCTCTATCTTTAATGTTGATCGTAATATAATAATTGTATCTATATTGTAAAATTCTGTGTTATTATAAAATATATCTTCTTTCTCTCAGCAAGGTTTAGTGAATATATAGATTTCATTATTTCAATTATTAAGTTAAATGACTGTATTTTTATGAGATATTTTACTATATACATACACGACGTGCGAGTGGTACGTAAAGTATATGAGTCATCTTTCAGCTAGTAATAAAATAATATATGAAAGTCGCTAGATGAGATAAAGTATTTTTTAAGTATAATTAGCATTAAAATGCAAAGAAACTATCTTCCAAAATATATATAATACAAGAGAAGAATTAATAAGCATGAACAATATCCATAATTTAGTATAAAAAACCGTCCTTTCCTTGTCGTTCATCTCATAATCTTTGTTAAAATGAAATTTTAAATTCCACTTGTCAAATCAAATTATTAATTTCCATTAATACAAAACTATGAATTGAACAATTGTTAAACATTATGGTGTTTTCCAACAGAACACAAGTAAAACATTCTCGAGATACAAGAACGTGGACCACTTATTAAATAATATATTTTACTATTCTAAGTGGATAAGTTCCAAAATGGACGAAATAATATCGTCATTTTCTTTATTACAAAAAATATTCTGTGGTTGATTAACAAACATTCAAATAATAACTTTTGGCTTGATAATTCGTTGTATACTTGTGTAACCGATAAAGAAAATATTCCTTTACAAAACTGAAGCAATCTCACGACTAAAATATTTGATTATCGAGTTGATGATTGTTGGAATTTGCCTCCTAGTTTGTTGACGGCAGTCTCCGATGATATTAATAAGTACATATTTATCGAGGAAGCGAATGATGTGTGTATTTGGCACCCCAGTAAGGACGGTAAGTTTTCTGTGAAATCGATCTACAATATGTTTTGTTCTAACTATTATTTGTTTCCTCAGTGACAAAAGCTTTTATGGAAGAAATTTCTTCCACCTTCAAGGTCTATTACTTGTTCGAGGGTTTTTTTAGATTTTCTTCCGACTGAACTTTTTTTTTACAGAAAAAAGGATTCTCTTTAGCCTCCATGTGTCGTTTGTGCAACAATCAGGTGGAGGATTCTAACCATATCTTTGTTCACGCTGACTTTGTGGGGTCGGTTTGGACCACGATTTCAAGTATTTTTCTGAAACCTATTTATAGAGGAGGGTCTCTAGCCTTGTTGCTATCAGACGCTGCCTCTATTAATCTGAACCCCCAAGTTTTTGCGCTTTGGAATACTGCGATTATCTCGACAATTTGGCTAATTTGGCATACGAGAAACGCATGTTTGTTTGATGATGCGATTCCTAACATTCACATTTTTTTGAGGCATGTCTGGCGACTTATTAAGGAATCAAGTTTCTTCAAATTGGGGACTGGAAGCACTTTGGAGGATCTCAGAATTCTGAAGACTTTCGGCATAAACATTCAGCCCAGAGTTATTCCTGTTATATGGCGATTTCCTCCTACAACGTGGTTAAAATGCAACAATGACGGTCCTTCTATGGGTACTCCGGGAGTGGCAGGAGCTGGAGGCATTTTTAGAACTTGTCGTTGATTTCCTCATGGCTCGTTCTCTTTTCACATTGACTCGGCTTTTTCTTATGAAGCTGAAGTGATGGCTGCAGTATTTGCGGTCGAAAAAGCGATGGAATTTCGTTGGGAGAACCTATGGCTCGAGTGCGATTCTACATATGTAGTTAAACTTTTTCAGAAGAAATCGAGTTTGGTCCCTTGGAGGTTACGTGCCCGCTGGTCCAAATGCATCTGCTTTGTGCAAGTCATCTACTTCAGAGTGTCTCATATCTTCCAGGAAGATAATAGAGTAGCCAATGCAATAGCTAGTTTTGGAGCTCAAAATTTGGGTAATCATTTGTGGCATTCGCACCCGGATTTTACTTCGTCTTTTGTAAACGATGACATTTGTTCGAGAGAGAACTTTAGATTTAGATAGTTCTCTTCTCTTTTGATTTGGGGTGTAATTCTTGACATTTTCATTTATATTATTCCGAGTCCCGCTTCTTTCTTTGTATTTCTTGGGTGCCAATATAATTGGGATTCGAGTACACTTAACGAGATTTCGGGCCTCCATCTTTAATTAAAAAATCATCGTATTTTTATGGATAGAAATACTTTTGTGACAAAAAAGACAATGCTTGAGGTGTATAAAATATATTTTCTATTAATCATCTCTTTGATTAAATTTTGGATTATCTGGTTTAGCTGCTAGCTTGAGGTGCAGTTCGTAGTCGAACATTCCTTAATCTCCTTTATATAAAGAAATTTTTTTAGAGGGAATTTTTTTTTTTTGGTCTTTGTGATTTTGAGAGGGAATTTTTTAGTTCCAGTAATTGATCTTCATATCATAATCAAACAAAATGTAAGGGATTTATGGCTTCTACATCAATTCTCCTCTTATAGTTTTGAAACTCTATAATGTATAAATTACAGTTGGACCCGTTGGCACTTCGAGTATTTTGAACACGGAAAGTACCAAAGTTCACTAAAAAAATACATTGTCTTAATTCTGTTAAAAAAGTTAGGGTAAACTGCGGCTAATGTAGCCAATGTTTGATCTGCTGCGGATTATGTACCCAATGTTTATTTTTGACGGCTAATGTACCCAAACTTGATTCGGTTTGTCCAGTTTTACCTTGTAATTGAAATTTCGTATTTTTTTAAAACTTTGTCTTACAAAACTTAAAAACACCAAAGTTGTAGATCTATCTCATATCTTTCGAACCGTAGGTCATGCATAAAATTTGGACAAAAAATGAGTGAGTTATGTAAAAAATACTAAAGGAGTACATATAGATTGGGAATCACTCGCTAACGGAATTAAGTTTGGGTACGTTAGCCGTCGAAAATAAACATTGAGTACATAATCCACAGCAGATCAAACATTGGGTACTGTTAATGCGTAAAAATGACATTAACTTAGAGTCAGGTCTAAGGTTCGGGTTCCGAGTTAGACCCGTTGAACATGTGGATATTTGAATGCTGAGTCAACGTGGGTTGACTGATGATCGTCAAAGCTGGAGGCGAATCCGTCGTCTTGGATGAATCTCTGGGTTGTTCTTGGCGATCTTCCTTCCTTGTCGAGCTCCTCGTCGGGGCGAAGTCCTCGTCTAGGCGCACTCCGGTCTTGATGAAGCTTCGAGATGTTCTTGATGATTCTTCATGATTTCGCTTCCTTGGCGAGCTCCTCTGGCGAGGGAAGACCTGCAAAAAAGGATAGATCGGGCCTGTGCCCCGTCGCTTATGGCTGGGCGACGCTGCCACGTATATCAGTTTAAGAGAATCAGGTCCCACGTAGTTCAGGGTTAGTGATAAACGGCGGGTGAATGACGATGTGGTTTAACTCGTCGGAAGTACCGATGTTGGCGGCGCGGGGGTGACTCTTGGCCGAATGGTGAGGGTATTACCGGCGAGGGTTGCTCCTTGTCGACCTCGTAGGTGTTGGCGAGCTCGTTGTGGCGATGGCCTTAACCTGGCGAAGGATGCATCTTCTTTGTCGACCTCGAGGTGTCTGCGTCCACGCGTTGACCTGACGAGGGACGCCTTCGTCGGCTCGTCGAACAACCCATCTCAGGAAAAACTCAATCCTTTGATTAATCACAACTCTTATTCAAGCCCTTCCTCCTAAGGGAGTAGGCGAATTTCTAGAGAGAGAAAGTTTAGAGAGAGAAGCTCTGAAGGCAATTGTGAGTGAATGTGGAAATGAGGAGGGGAATGCTCCTATTTATAAGAAAACCAATTCCCTGTAATTGCACTGAGGGGGGCCTCCGAATTTCTCACCTGCCAGAAGGGCCTGGCCGTGGCTCCTTGACTTGTCGAGGGATTCGCCGGTGCTCTTTGGCTCGTCTTTGATGTCTTCTGGTTGTCCGCGAGTTTGTATGTTGAGCCCGGGGGAATCTGGGGGACTTCCTGGGGATCTTCGTAAGCTCGGATCTTCTCGTCGTGTGGAATAATTGTGAGTTATCCCTCTGCCAAGCTGTGGAGTGGGGCTTGCCAGGGAAGGGTCTTCGTCGGGCAAGGGGCTCGCCAAGGCAAGGTACTTTGTCGGGCGAAGGGCTCGCCAGGGCAAGGTACCTCGCCGGGCAAGGGGCTCGCCAGGGGTTCGTCGGGGGGACCTCGCCAGGATGCTCACCATGGCGAGGTGTTCATTAGGGCAAGGTCCCTCGCCAGGGTACCTTGCCAGGAGGTGCCTTTTTTATCAAGGGCTTTGTTTTCTTTGTCTTCTTGGCTCCGGGCCTCGCCAATGTCTTGGTTCGTGGGCCTTTTGGTCTTCGTCTTCGCCTTCTTAGCTTCGGGCCTCGCTAAATGTTTCGGGTCGTGGGCCTCTGGTCTTCGACTTCGTCGGTGGGCGTTGACTTTTACCAAAGAGGCCTCATATTTTATATGTTCCGAAAAATGAACATAACATTAACCCCTCAGTTTCTTTGGTAATTGTATTGCGCGAGAAAGTTTTCTTTTTAAAACTTAAGGATACTTGTGTTATTTGGCGAGGATCCGGGTTGTCAGAGATGTTAGTCTCCTCTCCATCCGTCCAAGAAACTGCAAATTTCCTTTAACTGGGATTTTGTAAAATATTTTCAAAAAATGCTTGCGTAAATAATCATGAAATAATTAGAGCATAGTTAAAGACATAAGCGAATGATTAAATAGATCAACAATCATTTTTTTATGATTTTATTCGATTTTTAGACTTTTGGAGGTTCATAGGCGCACTTTGTAAAATAAAGGCCTTTTAAATTAATTTTGAACTCCGAAAATAAATCTAAAAATAAATAAATGAAATCAAATGACATTATAAATATGAAAGTAAATGAGTAACTAGAAAATAATAGTTACCCATTAGTTTTAAAACTTTAAAAAGTTCCTTAATTAATGCGCAATTTTTAAATTGTAATAAAACCGTAAATAAGTAAATAATTCATGAAAACCCGGAAAAATATTTTTAATTTAGGTTTCATGTTTTAAAATTAAAAATGAAACTTTATAAAGCTCCAAAGTTTAATTTCCAAGGCTTTTTAAATAACCTTTGAAAATAGCCTTTTTCGTATAAAAACCCATTTTTGATCGTTTTTTACCATTTAAAAATCAAACATCGAATTTGTGGGCCTAGTTTGTGCGAGTTTTGGGTAATATGGGCTTGATTAAATTCGAAATCAATAAGAGAAAAAATAGAGTTATGGTAAAATAATACCTCGTAAATACCTTTTAGGGTTTTGAGTTTTTTCTCTCTCTTCCTCCTCCTTAAATTCGTAATTTCTCCTTTTCCGGCGAGCGTGACGGCTGCATTTCCATTGCTCTTGGCGGTGATGGCTTTCTCCGGCACAGGTGGAGGCGCGGTGCTCAGTGCATGTGATAGCGCGATCTTCGTGGGTGCGTGCGTTGGTTGTGGTGTGATCGGCGAGGCACAGGTTGGTGCGTCGGTGGCATCTGCGCAGTCGGCGGCGGTCCTGGCAGCGCCTGGCGTGATGGCAGTCGGCTTCAGTCTTCGTGCGCGCATGAGCTTTGGTGAAGGTTCTGCTAGCGCGGGCAGCGGAGCAGTTGGCACGGCGGGGCCCGTTGGAGATGGCTCGTTGGCGTCGTCTGTAACGGCGGCAGCTGGTGGCATGGCGCTGGTGCAGCGGGGGTCGTCGGCTCATGTGGCGTGCGTGCGGGCTCGTCGAGCGTCGGCGATGGCGCGGACTTTGTGGCGATCGGCTCGGGCAGCGACATGGCGAGCGCTCTGGTGAATGACGTGGCAGCGTTAGTGGCGGTGGTATCGTCTTGAACACCGGCGATACTTCTCCAGCGACCGGGCCGCCAAAAGTGGAGGCGGAACCGGATTTCGACTGAAACTTCAATTTTGAGGGCTCCGAGACTCCGAATGATGATCCGATTTTTGCGTTGGACTCGTCGGGATGAGGGCTATATTTTGACATGGAAATTAGCATTCCTGGGCCAAGTGTGCCAATTTGCGGGTCTGGCAAGGATCTCTCATTGTTGATTCGTCTTTTGTCGTTGGCTTCGATAGACAGCGTTTTGTCTTCTGAGTCTTCTGGATGTGCTGAAAACTTTGCAAGTGGCTTGACGGCTTGTGGCGAATCTGCAAGCGAGTATGACTCCGAGCCTTCAGTCCTTGATGGTGCCTCCGACGTAGAGTTTGCTGATGTCGATACGTCTGATGTCATCGAGGAGTACGGCACTGGCAGAGACTTTGTCGATGAGGCGCCCGTTGCTGAGGATGGACCTACAGGCGAGGGTCTTGCCATCGCGGGCTTTGCCGCTAGCGAGGGTCCTCCTGCTGACGAGACGCTCAGACAGCATCGCTTTCGCATTTCGGCCTTCTGTCCTAAGCTGATGATGCGCAACCATGTCTCTAACGCTGGTCTGACGTCTTTCCTTGGCCGGCATGGGCTGTCGTATCTTGCCGGTCTTCGAGTTCCTGCTGCAGGCGAGCTTCCTTATGATCGCATCCCTGGTTTTCTGTCGGTGCACTTGGAGAGTCTTTGTCTGGGGATGGGCCTTTCTATTTGCCCTTTCGTCCGTGATCTTCTGGTGTAGCTTGGTGTGCCGGCCTTCCAAGTTGCGCCGGGGTCTTTTCGCATCTTGGCGACGTGCTTTTTGGCTTGTCGGGTTCATTCTCGTCGTTTTCTGACGATCGAAGAGTTTCGCATCATTTTTCACTTCCACTATCGTGGCCAGGAAGCTGGGGAATATGTGATGTCTTTGTCGTATGTTCCTCTAGAGGTGCCTCGTTGCAGGGCGGACCCAAAATGGCATCGTCAATGGGTTTGGGCTCCGGCGTCTCTCCTTGGTTCGTCTTTGCCTAACTTCGGCTCTCGTCTGCTTCATCCGCCGTATGAGCATACGTCCGGTTTGGGGGCTTTTGGTAGCCTGATCTTGAAGTTGGTGAAGAAGGGTAGCCTGCTTTCTTTCACGAAGCCTCGGCGGTGGATCTCGGCGAGCATCATTGCAGGTTCGTCAGCGTAGCGCTGGTCTTGGTGGTATGTCATCTCCAGTTGTGGCCTCAGGGGGCGATTCTCGGCGTGACGTGCCTGCTCCTGCTGTCGTTCCTCCGTCTGGTGAGGTTCCTGAGTCTGGCGGTTCGTCGAGCGTCGAGCGTGCAGTGAGCCTCAAGCGTCTCTGTGTGGAGAGCGTGTCGATTCTTTGTCCTTGAACGTTTGTGTTGTCGGTGGGCGCTTTAGATTCGGCTTTGGTCATTGAGGATTCCTTCTATCAGGTGAGGGTACGTACTTTTTAGCATTCCTGCTTACTTCATCGTATTGCTCCTCCTTATGTGCGTCATTTGTTTTCTAGGCCTTGATTTCGTCGGCGGAGGTGGCTCATCGTCTTGAAGCTTCAAATGCCCTGTGTACGTCTTTGAAGGGAAGAAGGTCGCAGCTAAGCGTGATGCGCTACAGGGCGACGTGTCCAAGGCGAGTCTTGAGGTCAAGATATCTAGAGCTGATGTCGTGCGCGAGGGTCGTCGAGCCGTTGAAGATGAGCTTTAAGTGGCAAAGGACCGGATCGCGGCTTTGAAGGCTTCTTTGGCGAGGCGTGACTCCTGGATCGAGCGTCTACATAACGATGTCTCTGAAGCTTCTTCTTCCCATGCTAAGCTGAAGGCGGATGCTAACGCGAGTCTGGCTGAGACAGAGGCAACGTGGCACGCGACTTCCGACGAGGTGTACTGGTCGGGCTTCGCGGATTACCAGGCGGCTCATCTTTAGGAGAATGGTCATCTTGCTCTTTCCTTCAGGTTACTTGACGTCCTTGGTCCTCCGGACTCCATTCGCAATGTGGAGCCGCTCAACTTGGTGCTTCCCAGAGATTAGTTTCTCTTTTCTTTGCTTTTTATGCTTTATAAACATTTTCAGGCTTTGTTTAGCCTTACTCCTTGTCTCTGTTGCTTGTTCAGCGTGTTTCGCTTATTTGTTGCGTACCTGTTTGATCACATTTAAGCATTTAGTATAATTTGTACTTTGAGTTTTGTTCATACCTTTGCTTGTCGAGTGTGCGCGTCGTGGCGCGTTGTAGCGATCTTGGGAGTGCACTCCGCTGCGATTATAGGATCGTCACCCATTTTTGAGCTGCAAATAGTATAGGTTTTCCGTAGACAGTAGTTGTCCGTAGACAGTAGGTTATCCGTAGACAGTGGTCTGTCCATAGACAGTAGTTGTCCGTAGACAGTAGGTTGTCCGTAGACAGTGAGTGTTCTCGCCGGGTAGCTAATCTGACGAGTGTGGTTGGCGCGTAACCACGAGTGGGTTGTCAGTAGACAGTAGCCGTATGGGTACCTGGCGAATGGTCTTCGGCTGGCGCGTAGCCGAAATGAGTGTAGCCGTATTGGGACCTGGCGAGGGTTTGTGGTTGGCGCGTAACCACGAGTGGGTTGTCCGTAGAGAATAGCTGTATGGGTACCTGGCAAATGTTTTTCGGCTGGCGCGTAGCCGGAAGTGCCTATTATGTTCCTGTCAAGGTTTGCCTGTTATGTACCCGGCTGGGTCCTCGGCGCATAGCCGGTAATATTTTTTTTTAGGGATCGGTATATACCGTAGTACCCCCCGAGTTTTGACGTAATCTGCCTTGCAGTTTCGGGAAAACTTTTCGAGTATTTCGTAAATACGAATTTTATTCATAAGTAAGGTTGGCCTATAAAGTAGACTTGGCCTCGCGCATTACGCTTTATTGAAAAGGATATGGGGTCCTCACGGTGACTTCAGTAGTGCGGGTTGATTGGTAGGACTGGTAGCTCGCCTTGGCGTAGATAGTCGACAATCGCGGTCATCCACTTGGGCTCGTCTTCGGTGTTGATGGCAAGGATTTCCTCGTAGGCGGTTGACTCCTGCTCCGTTTCTTCGTCGGGGGTCTTGCGCTGTTCTTCTTCTTTTTCTCTGCTCATTGCCCTTTAGTGGTTGCGAGGACTCAGGTGATCTCGTACCACGTCAATGGCTGGAAGCGGTCCATAGCTTCTTGCAGCTGTGTCAGCGTGTTGTCTTCCTGTGTCGGTAGTCCGCCGTTCGTCTGATTCGCGATCCTCAGTGAGCTGCAGTGTACCTGTAAATTCTTCACGTCGAGCCTTTCGGCGAGGTTCAGGCCGGCGAGTAGCGCTTCGCATTCGGCTTCGTCGCTTAAGGCTGTGAACTCGAACTTGATGGCGTACTTCAACTTCTCTCGTTGAGGGTTGGTGATGATGATTCCTGCTCCTACGCTAGTGTCGCCGATGATTCCACTGATGTGCATGTTCCATACCGGCCCATTGGGCTCAGTTCTTCTGCTTAGCGGTGCGTCCTTCGCCTTCCTTCTTCCTTCATCTGCAATGGTGTCGGCGTCGAGAGTATGCTTGGTAATGGTGACTAAGTCAACCTTTGCTTCTCTTTCCTCGGTGACTCATGGCTGGCGCTTTTCTCCACTCCTTTGCTTGGCGAGGTTGATCTTTCGCTTGATTCGGCAGAGGCGGATGAACATCTTGTCAACGAGGTGCATGTACGTCGTGTCGTCTTGAGAATCTTCTTGTTCAGCTCCGGTCGTCTTCCTAGCACAGTCCAGGTTCTTCTCATATTGTCGCGGGAGGGCGAATATCTTTCTCAGACCGATAACGGTCGTTGGATTTTTTACGGCTCTTCCTGGTTCTCCTTTCCTAGCGACTGTTGATGTGCTTAGGCGTACTTCTTTCTCGTAACAAAGTTGTGATTCGGCTTGACTTCCTCGCATGAATCTGATTCCGCTTGGTGTCGGGTATTTGGCGATTAGGTGATAAATGGATGTCACAACTTGAAGCTGGTTGAGCAGGGGGCCTCCCGATGATGACGTTGTATGACGAAGACAGGTCGACGATGAGATAACTCATCATTCGAGTCACCCTAGATCCGTCTTTTGCTCCGAAGGTCGTCGGCAGCTCTATGGATCCTTCGATCATCACGCGTTCTCCTGCAAAACAAAATAGTGGTGTGCGAACTGGGCTGGCGATGACTCGGCCCAAGTTCATCTTATCGAAGGCCGTCTTGAAGATTACGTCGGCTGAGCTTCCGTTGTCGATGAGGATCGACCTTACCATGTTGTTGGCGATCTGTGCTTCGACGACGATGGCGTCGTTGTGCGGGTGGTGGATGGTGAGAGCTTTGTCTTCGGTGAAGGTGATGGCTTCGCCAGTGCGGATTGGAAGTGTTGTGCCCATCAGGTTGACCTGGTTTGGCGACCATCCTTTCTCCATTGCACGTGCGTAGGTTTGTCTGCTTTGGCATGAGTCTCCTGTTCCTGGTCCTCCGATGATTCTTGACACGACGTTCAGCGGAGTCGCTGCAATGGCTTTTCCTCGCTCGTCGCCTTGAGTTGTCGGTTGCGCCTTCATCAGGAGCGGGGTCTGCACGCCTTCATTGTTTGCCACGAGCTTCTTGACGATTTAGCTGTCCTTCCTTGATCAGGTCTTCAATTTGACTCCTTAGCTGGTAGCATTACGACGTCAGGTAACCGTAGTCAGATGGAATTGGCAGTAGCGACTCTTGTCCTTCGTTGGTCTGTTCAGCAGGCGAGGCTCCTTGAACTTGTCGCCGTGCATGGCTAAGATTTCATCTGGAGTAGTCGTCAGTGGCGCGTAATCCTTCCTGTCGAAGCGGAATGGTTTCCTTGTCGTCTGACCTCCTTGCGGCTTCGCCATTCGGTTCTGGTTATCGTCAATGCGGCTTTTCTTCCACTTCGGTTCATCGGAGGAGCGGTCGTTGCTTCGTTGATGGCTCCCTGGCTCCATTGACTTCCTGCTGGCGAGGTATTCTTCAACGGAGATGTGCTGAGCTGCTCTCATCATGAGCTCCGTCATGGTAGACGGTCTTTCCATCATGATCAATGAGGGCGATGATGGCGCCACTGTCGGTGTAGTCGTTTACCTTGTTGGATTCTTCGACGAAGCGGTTGATGAACTTCTGCTGGGATTCGTCGCTCTTCTGCTTGATCGACCAGAGGTAGGATTTCTCTTTTCTTTGAGTCTCTGCGCCGACGAAGCGGGCGAGGAAAAGGTCCGTGAGCTGTTTGAAAAAGTAGATGCTCGCCTTGGGTAGCCGCTGGTACCACTCGAACGCCGTTCTTGTGAGGGTTAGGCAGAATGCCTGGCATATCATCGACGTTAAGCATTCCTTCATCTACATGATCGTCTGGTACTGGACGAGGTGGTAGACAGGATCTCATTTCCCATCGTAGATGAGGTTGCTTGCGAAGTGTAGGTCGCCTACAGCTTATCCGTCAAGCAAGTGCGGTGCGAGTGGGGACAAAGTCTCGTCGAGCACAGCACGGCCGGTCCTGGGTAGAGCGAAAGTCTTGGATTTCCTTCTCCATTCCTTGGAGGAGGTCAAATACGTCGGCGCGCTGCGGTTGGCGAGGCTCCCGGTGACCTAGGCGGCGGTCGGGCAAAGCCTGGCAGCCGCGTTGACGGTCTTCTCTGTAGTCTTCGAGATTGATTACTTCTGCTTCTCTTCCGTCGTTGCGTCTCGGCGAAGATTAGCGACCCCCCGGGCGATCCTGGCGAGGGTCGGGAGCTTCCCGGTATGCTCCTGCAAGGTTGCGGTCTTCATCGTGGCGGTTCCCTTGTCGACCTACCAGGCGAGCCTGCGCGAGGGTTCGGGGCGTTCCGTCAGTACTCAATGTCATCAAAGTCTTCAACCTGGCGAACCCCTTGGCGAGGGTCCGGCTAGTTCCGGCAGTCTTCAATTTCTTCGGGATCTTCGGCGATGATGCTCCTTCTTTGTCGACCTCGAGGTGTCCGCGTCCACGATTTGACCTGGCGATGGATGCTTCTTCTTTGTCGACCTCGAGGTCAACAAAGAAGGAGCATCACTCGCCAGGTTAAGGCCCTCGCCACAACGAGCTCGCTAACACCTACGAGGTCGACAAAGAGCATCCTTCGCCGGTAATACCCTCGCCATTCAGCCAAGGGTCACCCCCACGCTGCCAACATCAGCACTTCTGACGAGTCAAACCACATTGTCATTCACCCGCCGTTTATCACTAACCCTGAACTACGTTGGACCTGATTATCTTAAACTGAGACACGTAGGCAGCCTCGCCTAGCAATAAGCAATGGGGCAAGGGCCCGATCTACCCATTTTTGCAGGTCTTCCCTAGCCATAGGAGCTCGCCAAGTAAGGGAAATCACGAAGAATCATCAAGAACATCTCCGAGCTTCATCAAGACCGGAGTTTGCCTAGACGAGGACTTCACCCCGACGAGAAGCTTCGCCAAGACAAGAACTTCGCCCCGACAAGTAGCTCGCCAAGGACTTTGTCCCGACGAGGAGCTCGCCAAGGAAGGAAGTTCGCCAAGGATCGCCAAGAACAGCCCGGAGATTCATCCAAGACGATGGATTCGCCTCCAGCTTTGACGATAATATGTGAACCCGCGTTAACTCAGCATTCAAATATCCACGTGTTCAACAGTTCTAACTCGGGACCCGAACCTTGGATCCGACTATAAGTTAAAGCCATTTTTACGTATTAACAGTTTGGCTCTAGAAGGAAGGGGAACCGAGTATCAGCCTCGCGAATTATGCCGTTGGACCGTCCGGGCAACATTTAAAAAATTTATTTTAAGCGGAAAATATGTTAACCGACCAACGTTCCGAACATCGGATAATGACCATATTACAAGACCTGATCAATATTATGTAATTTAATATTCATAAATCATTATTAATAATCTAGTCTTTATAGGAAATAAATAGAAAGCAGTAAATGGTCGCATTTATTAGCCCAATGCATAAGGCCGTACCTCAATTGTCGACTTCCGGCTGCGCGTTCTAAATTTGGCAGGGCTCCGCCGGTGCTGAGGGAAACACCCGTGATCTTCCGCGATATTCTCCTGGATTCCTCGTACCGAAGCGTGGGCTTCGCCGGCAGGACTCCGTCGCAAAATTTTAACTGATGGTTCTTTTTAAGCTTCCGGAGAAATAGTCTCCTAAGCCGAACCAGAAAATAGAGATCAGAGAGAAAATTCGCAGACTGTGAGGAAGAGGGAGAGTTCGAATTTTTCTTTGGGGAAAGGTGTGAAAAATGTGTAGACTAAGTCTCTTAAGCCAAACCAGAGAGAGATCAGAGAATAAATTCGCAGACCCTTAAGGAGAGGGAGAGTTTGAATTTTTTTTCTGGGGAAAGGTGTGTAAAATAAGTAGAATGAGCTCCCTATTTATAGGCTCAGACTGTAACCGAATTCGAGAAATTCTCTCCCCTAAAATTCGAATTCTATAATTAAATATAATTTATTATTTCAATCCAATGGTCTAGATTTAATCTTATCTAAATCTAATGGATATAATTAATTAGGGATTTAATTAAATTAGAAAAGACTTGGATAAAATCAAAAACCAATCATATCCTCTTATCTTATGAAATTCGAATTTATATATATATATTAAAATTCGAATTGTAACTATCTAGATCCAACGGTTGAGATAAATCTTTAAACCGATCTAATGGATCAAATTAATTTAGGATAAAATCAAATATCTAAAGATTTAATAAAAACTTATTTCTATTTTATCCTTTCATATAATTCGAAATATATATATATATAATTAATTAATTAATTTCTAATCCGACGGTAAAGATTAAATCTTAAACCGATCCAACGGATAAAATTTATTACATAAATTTGAAAAACTAAGCTTGGTCAACAAGCTATTAATTTCGAATTGTATTTAGGGTTAAAATCAATTATCTTAATCCAACGGTTGATATTAAATCATAACCGATCCAAAGAATTAAATTGATTTTAGGATTTTTCTCAAATACCAAAATATTTGGTACTTATGCCGCAATTATTAAAAGACCAAGGCCTATCCATTCGAATGTCATATTGTTCCATATTCCAAGGCATAATTCGATTTTACACATATAATATATATAAATATATATTATTTATATATTAATATAAATCTATTAATTATTAATAAGATATTAATAATTTATTCGAATAATTAAATTATATTAATATTCTCTGATTTCAATATCACACATTCAAATGTCATGGTGTCACACCATCATTTAAATTCGTGACATGTGATTTAATTTTATAGTTTACCGAAACGATCACAAACTTAGAAATTCTCTAAATCACAAACCGTGCGTCGAAACGACTCGGTTCAGAAAGCAAAGTTTCTTAGAATTTAATTTCCAACAACTTTCATGTTGACATAAAATCCAAAGTCTAATTTTTTTGTTAGTTAATTTCGGTTACCAAGATATGGTACTTTTGCCACGCTACTGATAAAACTATCTGATGCCTGTCACAGACTTCAGTTTTATAAGTCTTGCCAAATGATCAAACATCTAAAAAACTGTTTCTATCACGTACGTATTATCCGTTACAGAGTTATCCTTGGGACCATGGACCCGTATCACTTAAGCTCCAACGAACTGCTAGAGTGTTCATCAAACCTCGGTGTTATTCCACTATAAACCTGAGGCTGCACTCTTTAGTGATACAGTATATATTATTCCCTTAATTACAGCAGGGTGTCCATTGATACAATCAAATTCGGGTTATTGATCTTTCACTTGATGATCCACACATGAGCAGACGGTTTCTACCGTTATGCCCCTCATTGCATTTTCATTCTTGACTCTGTCAGTAATATCATGAGTAACCCACTTATGCTTTTGATTCATAAGTTGCGCACGGGTACCTCTCACTTCTCACCCGACAATCAAGGGAATCATCATGACTCTGAAGAGAGTTGTGTGATGCTCATGTCTATGACCAAGCTACCCTTACTGCTGACTATCATGTTCCCAAAATAATAGTGTTGGGAACAACGATAATATATTGTGTTCTTTAACGGTTAAATGAAAGAACAATCAAGCCAGTAGCTCGGACTCAAGATCACTCAGGACTTGGATCGAATATCCATTTGATCATCTACTAGTGACTCAACTCCAAGTTATCAGTGACGGTCTTATATGATAACTTCCGGAGTTTAAGTCAGGTCCAGTCCAGTATGAAGACACTTCATACTTAATGCACTTCTAGTGAGTGTGACACACACAAAATCCAGAATAGGATTGTCACTTAGTCACATTAATGACCTTATACGATTAATGGGCTCCCACCCAGTTAATCAGGTCACGGACATTTTAAGTTCATTTATTATGATTATTAATTCTTCCTCACATTGACTCTGTTGTGATAATAATAACATAATTGGATCTTTTATGAACTAAGGATCAAACATTCTATTTTACTCTACCAGAAACTATAATAAGATTAACATAATAAGCACCATCTTTTATTCAACGATTTCTCATAATCGTTTACAAATGGATAAAAATATATTGTTTAAGGACACACATGTCCAACAATTTATAGAGAGAGAAGCTCTGTAGGCAATTGTGAATTAGTGTTGAAATGAGGAACGGAATGCTCCAATTTATAGGAAAACTAATTCTCTGTAATTGCACTGAGGGGGCCCTGCGAATTTCTCTCCTGCCAGAGGGGCCTGGCCACGGCTCCTTGACTTGTCGAAGGGTTCGCCGGTGCTCCTTGGCTCGTCTTTGATGTCTTCTGGTTGTCCGCGAGTTTGTATGTTGAGCCCGGGGGAATTCGGGGGACTTCCCGGGGATATTCGTAAGCTCGGATCTTCTCGTCGTGTGGAATAATTGTGAGTTATCCCTCCGTCAAGCTATGGCGAGAGGCTTGCCAGGCCAGGGTCTTCGTTGGGCGAGGGGCTCGCTAGGGCAAGGTACTTCGCCGGGCGAGGGGCTAGCCAGGGGTTCGTCGGGGGGACCTATCCAGGAAGCTCGCCATGGCGAGGTGTTCGTCAGGGAAAGGTACCTTTCCAGGGTACCTTTCTAGGAGGTGCCTTTTTTATCAAGGGCTTTGTCTTCTTCGTCTTCTTGGCTCCGGGCCTCGCCAATGTCTTGGTTCGTGGGCCTTTTGGTCTTCATCTTTGCCTTCTTAGCTCCGGGCCTCGCCAAATGTGTTGGGTCGTGAGCCTCTGGTCTTCGACTTCGTCGGTGGGCTTTGACTTTTACCAAAGATGGCCTAAATTTTATATGTTCCGAAAAATGCATAGAAAGGGTAGATATATAGGAGTTATCTTCACACAATTTTACATTGATTTATATTTTATTATTAGATATTTTTATTGTTTGAGTCTCTTAATTATTTAATACTGAACTTAATTACTTTTTGATGGATTTAATGTTTTACTCAACTTAATTATTATTTTATTCTGAAAATATAATAATTGACAACAATTTAAATACGTTTGCTATATCAAAATTCAAATAAAGGCTAATTATTTATCTGTACTTTAATCGTACTAGTGGAATGGTTTGAGAAAGCATCAACAAATATTTATTTCTGTTATAATACTATTGCAGTCTAATTAATTTTTTTAGCTTCGTATTAAAACAGGCAATTCTCCTCAATTAAACTATTTATTAGAAATTGACAAATGTATTGGTAAGGGTACCTCCAAATCCCCCTAAAGTTAAACATGTGATTTGGAGAGCGTGGTTTGATATCCTTCCAACGTTTGGAGCACTAAGAGGCCGCGGGATTTCTTGTCTCCCCTTTTGTAAATTTTGCGGCGCGCTACCGGAGGATGCTCTTCATGCGGTATGGGGATGTGCTAGAGCCCGAGCAATATGGGAGTCCTCTTCTTTGTACCGTTGGGCCGACAAGACGGGGCCGGTCTCTTTTCGAGAACTTTGCTTTAGGGCTCTAGAACTCCTCCCGGTGGCGGAGTTAGAACTCTTTTGCGGTCTCATTTGGGCGTCGTGGTCCGACCGGAACGCAACACTCTTTGACCACAAAGCCCAAGCTCCGACGGTGTGGGTGGAGAAGGTAGCTTGTTGGTTCTCGAGCTTCAAAACAAGCAACCTTTCATCGGAGGTTCTCCCGAGGCGCACGCCGGCTAGACAAAGCGCTTGGATTGCCCCGGCGCGTGGAGACCTTAGACTCAATGTGGATGCGGCTTGGGATAAGGACACGGGAAGAGCGGCAATCGGTGGAGTTGTGAGGAACCACCGCGGAGTTCTCATCGGTGTGGTTGCACGCCTCCTTGTGGATGTGGACTCACCGGTGACCGCGGAGTGCCTTGCAATTCTACATGGCCTCATGTTTGCCCGCGAGCGGAATTGGAGGGTAGCGATGGTGGATACCGATTGCCTTAGAGCGGTCCACCTCATCAATGGAGGTAAACTTAATAGTGTCCAAGGTCCAATCATCGCGGACATTTTGCATTTCCTCTCCGAGGATGTGCCGAAAATCGGGTGTTGTTGGACCCCGAGATCTTGTAACGAGGTAGCAAATAGTGTTGCTAAGCACCACCTTTCGGGCTTCATTTCGGACTTGTCGTCAAGCGATTGCCCCGAGTGGCTTGTAACCGACATTCTAAGGGATTCTTCCCCTATTTTATCCTAATGAAATTCTCTCGGGATTCAAAAAAAAAAAAGGGTAAATCTGCACCTTTTTTTTTTTTTAGCACACACGATTGTTTACGAGTGCAACATTCTTCAAAACGATAACCAGAATTGTCTAATATTTTCCCCAAAACTATTTACAAGATTCGTTTTTCAGTTTTTGAATATGCTTCAAAATACCCTAAACGTATTATATTTTTTTTATAAAAGAAAGACTTGTCCGTGCATTACTACGTGACACGTTACATGTGTATAAAATACGAATAATGTGATATGTGTCATTCGACAATAGGTGTTAAAAATGTAGAATTGGCATAATGTCAAATATAATGAGAGAAATATTCGAATATTTTTTGCCATGATGGCGATGAGTGCTAATGAATCCTTTTCATTTTTGTACCTATGTCTTAGGGTCATTTTGAATTCTGATCTTTAAGGGGTCACTTAACAAGGGCACGTGAAACGCACATGGACTCATACACTGAAGGATATACCCTTGGAATAGATGGAACATGATCTTCATCACTAAAACATCCCGGTTTACCCGCGATTTATTATCAATAAGCAATTTACTCTACCCACGGTTTCTCATCGGTAAGCAACTTATAAGTGCAGTTTGTCAGTGGTTTACCCATTATTTAATCAATGAGAAAATCGAGCACTTTTCTCGCCAAAGTTGTTCTACTTGTGTCAGTTTTGAACTTTTATATTTTACGTTGGCGTAAAAGATAACTTTTTATGTGTTATTGTTATATGCACACACCCATATTTTGTTTCGATTTCGGTGGTAAACTCACGAGTGAGACTCTCTAAAAAACTAAACATGGATATTTAGATTTTTTAATTTTTTTAATTTTAGAGTACCAAAAATAGATACTTAGATTCATCTTAAAACGAACTCTATTACATCTCTACCGTGACTTCAAGGACTCTCTACCGTAGATTTCAGAATGGCAAGATTCCATTACAGATATACCCGACCAATCTAAAAACTGAGATACACAATATTTTTTTTAACTAAAAGATAGATGCCCAAGTTCTCGCAAATTAAAGCTACAAAAAAATTATTTTCAAAAATAAATCCTATAAAAATGAGCATCATTTTATTCACAAAATCAGCTAATATTATCAAGTATCTTTGAAGTGATAAAAAGGATATTTTTGCCAACAATTTACATAAACGTACTCTAGCAATAATCAGATCCTTGGCTATCTTTTCTGAAATTCATGAAAATGATAAAAAGATTTTTACGAATATATGCTCAATTACCCATCTTAATTAAATAATATCATTCATAAGCGCACACACACACACAAAATAAAAGTCAAAATATGTAGAGAAACAAAAACTTATAAGCTCTCACAAACTTAAACCCTTAAATTACAATATAAACTCATAGGACTTCATAAAAACCATCGGCTTAGATCGCGCTGCGTATAATATCGGAAAGTGTCCTTGGACGAGTCTCTCTTTTCGACGTCGTGATGCTAATGTTCGCCTCAAGTGGGCCGAAAAAGTACAAGCGGAGCACCGGCGCGAGGTGATAAATGAAGTACAACGCTGGGATAGATACTCCCACGTACGCAACGGTTGCCGGTAAGCCAAGCTTCCAGAACAAGTAGTACACTGATATCTGGAAGATCGTCGACGTTTCGCGGTACAACACTGCATTCGTCGCGTACATGAATGCAGCCATCGCGAAGGTCACGGAGAGTGCAGTGAAGAGCATCACCACAATAATGTCTAGAGATCCCGAAGCGCGTGGCCGGAGGAATTGGAACATTCTTGAGAAGATCGTGCTCGTGAAGTACGTAAGCAACGAGCCTGCAGCACAGCCAAATGCAAGAGCGTCGTACAAGAGGAAGTACTTGAAAGCCGGGTTGTCCTTCAAGTTGGCGATTCCTTCGTCGTTGTAGCCTCCGGGCATTTGTACACCTGCGGCGAACGTGATGCCAACGATGAGGGTTGCGATAACCAGGTTGATGTCTGCCATGTTCTTGACGTATTCTCTCGCCGCCGTCCCTTTTTCGATAACGTTGACAGTGTTCTCCGTGGATATTTCATGTCCTCTCTGAGTGGCGCTCCGAGTCAGCCTTGACTCCTCAGCGACGGTGCTTCTCAAGCTTTGGATGTTGCAGTGTTTCCCGACCAGCATCATGAATCCCTAGATATTGATAGTAATATGAATCGAATAACCAACATGTAAATAAATAAAGTATACGTGTTATACTTATTTAATACATGTAAATACGTGATCTTATAATTTGTTATTATATAAAATGACTTGGAACGTATACTTGTTACGAGAATGATGTGCAGATCCTTTCTTTCTTAATTATTAAATATATTAGTCTGGAAAAAAAGATTTTCAAAAGAAAAAACTGATTATCATACGTACCTTTTCTATAGGCGTGAGCTCAGTGATGGAGTTACTGAAGATGTCAAAAGCGGTCATTTCCTCGTTGTTGAGGATCTCCTTGTCCACTCTATCGTCCAATGCCAGCATACGGAGAGTATTGAAATGGACGTTGCCGGCAGCCACATGCATTGCCGTGTTTCCGTCCGAGTCCCGCTCGTTTACGAGATTATCGAATGCCACCATGTCCAGCAGCGTCTTGATCACCTTCTCACGGCGCCTGTGGACCGCCACGTGGAGGGCAGTGCGGCCTCTGGCGTCCGTCAACTCGCAGACGTCTGGTCTCGCGTAAACGAACGCCTTCACGACGCGGCTCCACCCATTCCCGGCGGCAATGTGGAGCGGAGACATCCCATGGCTGTCTTTTATGTAAGCGAGCGCGCTGTTGGCTTTCAGTATCACTTTCACGACTTCCACGTTGCCGGAATTGGCCGCGTAGTGAAGAGGCATCCACCCGATGTTGTCCGCGATCTCGAGAATCTCCGGACCGCATGTTTCGAGCAGCTTTCGGACCAACGCTAACATAATTCAAAGAAATGTTTATGAGATTTCGCTTTGAATCTCAAGTCCGTATCTTATCTCAAAGATTATTTTAATTTGACCATATTTTTGGAAATTCGTAGGCAATACATTAAATTAAGAGCATTATATATATATATATGTATGTATGTATATATATATATATATGTATGTATGTAAACACACTTGTATCGTATGTTTGTGAATTATGCACCAAACTGCTCAATATTATTTTGTTATATACCTTTTCCTCCTCCTCTTTTTTTTCTTGTTTATCTTTTTATAATTCAACTTTTCCTACACTCTGTTTTCTACTACTTAGAGTGCTAATGAAGTTTAGTATATGCCAAGGAAAAGTCAAATAAGCTAGCCTAACACTAAATTTCATATCCATACGGATTTTAGGCTATATAAAATATAAAATCATTAAATTGATACTCGATAAATTAATAACTTTGATAAAATAATATTTTTATATGGTCCGGGCTCTAACTAACATGATTAAATTTTACCTCGATAAATTAATTAATAACCTCTGTAATATGTTATAAAATTCTTCCGTCTCAACAATATTAATTAATAGAGGTTATTATACTGTATAATATAAATTTATTTTTTAACGTAAATTTATATAAAATTTTAGGTTAACCCATTTTAATTTTCATTAAAATTTACATATAACTAATTTACCGCAAATTAAAATATAATCAAGGGTAAACTGCGGCTAATGTACCCAATGTTTGATCGGCTGCGGATTATGTGCCCAATGTTTATTTGCGACGGCTAATGTACCCAAACTTGATTCGGTTAGATTTTTTCGTGTTTTCCGTCACTTGACCGTGAGCGAGTGATTCCTTCTCTATATATACACTTTTCGTATTTTTGAGATAACTCAACTCACTTTTTGTCTAAATTTTATGCACGACCTACGGTTGGAAAGATAACAGATAGATCTACAACTTTTGAATTTTTTGTAAAAAAAAAGTTTTAAAAAAATACAAAATTTCAATTACAACGTAAAACTGGACATTAGTTTAATATAAAATATTTGTTTCGAACAAATTTTAATATACTTAATGACTTTTTATGATGAAATGTAAAACTACAAAGTTGTAGATAAATCTTTTATCTTTCCAACGGTAGTTTATTTATAAATTTTGGACAAAAACTGAGTGAGTTATGCCAAAAATATGAAAGATGTGATGTGAAAAAATCTTTCCTATTTTTGGCATAACTTGCTCATTTTTTGTCCAAAATTTATAAAAAAAAACTACCGTTGGAAATATAAAATATTTATCTACAATGTTTTATCAGAAAAAGTCATTAAGTATATTAAAATTTGCTTGAAACAAATATTTTGCATTACACTGATGTCCAGTTTTACGTTGTAATTGAAATTTCGTATTTTTTTGAACTTTTTTTTAACAAATCTTAAAACACCAGAGTTTTAGATATATCTCTTATCTTTCCAACCCTCGTGCATAAAATATGGACAAAAAATGAGTGAGTTATGCCAAAAATACGAAAACTGTATATATAGAAGAGGAATCACTTGCTGACGGTCAAGTCACGGAAAACACAAAAAAAAATCTAACGAAATCAAGTTTGGGTACATTAACCGTCGAAAATAAACATTGGGTACATAATCCGCAGCCGATCAAACATTAGGTATATTAGCGGCAGTTTATCCTATAATCAATGAACGTTATTCATGGTTCCGGTACTCGAGGTAGTCTCTTTATTTTTTGAAGTAGGATATTTCATATACATGTCAAAATATTCGTACTCGATCAAATAATATAATGTTAATTATCTTAATAATAATAAACACAAAAATGCGATAATCACAACTTACGATTGTCCTTGCGAATAACGGCGGCATGAACGGCGGTCATGTCGTTTCTTCCAAATACCGAGCAGTGCGGAAACGTCTCGAGAATGCCAAGGGCAATGTCGTAAAACCCTCTGTCCGCCGCCACAAACAGCACCGACTCGCCAGCCGAGTTCAGGACCGACGCCAGGCCAGGGTCCTTCTCAACGAGCATCTTAGCCATGCAGAACCTGCCGTTCTTCACTGCTTCATGCAGCGCTGTCTCCCTCGCACAGTTCACCGCCCGCAGCGCACTATCCTCGCCGGCTTCGACCGTTGAGCTCGCTTCCGAGCAGAAGTGCTCCACCAGCAAAGTGGCTACTCCGGTGTGCTCCGAGCGCGCAGCCACATGGAGTGGAGTGTCGCCTTTCCCGTTGCGCTCGAGGGCAAGCGACGGACACAACCTAAGGATGTGCGCCACGGCCTGCTTGTTCCCGTGCATGGCGGCGACATGAAGCACCGTGTTGCCGTGGCCACATGTTATCTGAGCGACGCCGTTTGAGTCAAGAAAGTCTGAGATCACACTCTCGGACCAATTATCCGTAGATCTTCCGATATTCGCAGCTGCTACGTACAGATTAGGTTCCATTTTCAATTTGCTGATCACTCGTATCCTTCTTCCATTGATGATCGAAATATATTCTTGACGTAGCAGATTGGTAATTCGATGGACGAAAAGGAAATTAAAGTGAGTTAAGTATAATTAATTATTAGTTCTTTAGTTCATCACACTATGTAAAGCACCTCTACATCTTAATTTAATATAAAGTTTACATAAGTGGTGAAGAGTTTTTTTTTTTTTTTGAGGGAATAAGTGGTGAAGAGTTGATTGACGCAATATTCTCCAGCTTTTTAGCGGTAACATTCTCGAGCATTTAAATTTGGGAATTGATCATGTGTTTATTATTTTACAAAGAAAAAGAATATGATTTATATTCTTAATTTGTTTTTAATGATGTAAATATTTTGATACAAGTAATGAGATTTTTCGTTGACTCTCTACCGTGGAGTTTCAAGTGACAACATGTAATTTAATTATTTTAATGGTATTTTTTATCACATAAGCTATAAAAAAATTGAAGAGAAGACAACGAGCGCTAAATTATCGCATAGTGATATCGAGCAAATAAAGAAGGAAATAACCGGATCCCAATCAATCTTCCATTGATTTTCCAGCCACAAACTCGCATGTGTTCTCTTCATTTATCGCCTAATATTGCTTTCTGTTTTTGTTTTATTTGATGTCTTGTAATTTTGGCGATTATTGCATTTTTTGTTGCTATTTCCGTTTACTACTTTGGGACTCTCTCTTGTTGATATACGACCAAGAGGGAAAACAAATTTTTTTAATCGGTAATAATATGATTTTTTTTTATTTTTTTTTTTTGAGGCTTTGCTTGTAAAGTCGAGCTTTATCTCGCAAAGACATGTTCTTCATATCTCTCCCTACATCACATAGTAACCAAAATATGTTCTACAATAGAAAACCTACAGCACTGTCGGTCGATCGTGTCGCTCCATGGTCAAAATGGGAAAAAACATGAAACAGAGCAAAAACATGGTCAAATCATACGTAGCCGGCACAAACAACTTCGTTGAGTTAATGAAAAACATAATTAGGTATGCCAAATTTATTTAAAATCATTAAAAAAGTTACTATTAAAAGTTAATGAGAGTATAAGTTATATTTTTGTAATATTATATGCGAGGTTAACGCAAATATAGTATCTTATAATGTTTGTTGTTGTTTCTAGTGTCTCTTAATTATGAAACCATCACGTGTTCCTATTTCCGTATTGACACGAGAAGTTTGAGTCTCTGGTCTGTAAACTTTTATAATAATGATGTTGTGATGTTTTGGGGTCGGATACGTGCGGATTACGGATAGTATACTACCATATATGTATATATAGCCTCCGTGGCTCAAATCCCAGACAATTAATCGACGGAAAATAAAAGATGGAGACAAGAGAATTTACCCAGGTTCGGACCAAATCAAATGTCCTACTTCCTACTCGGAGAGTGGTTTCACGAATCAAATCAATCCGAGATTACAAAGATTACAAGCCCTCAAGACTTTCTCTTTTCTCTCTATGATTTTCTCTCAAAAAGTTCTCACACCTTATTCACTCTCTCATGCCCTTCATAAAACCAAAATGCTAGACTTTATAAGCACCCACAAATGGGACCCACTTATTTAAAGCCACATCATCACAAATCTCCACCTTGGCTTTAAGAAGAATCGAGAACCATGCCGAGAACCTTCGTCAAACCGCTCTCCGTCTTCTCCTCTAGTTGCTCAACCTTGCGACGTTGATCAAGTTGCAACAATGTCGAAACTTGATCCCCGTCACCACCTTCGTAGCCATATCCGCCGGATTAACGTCCGTGTGAACTTTCTTAGCAACTACGGACCCCTCCGCGACCACATCTCGAATGAAGTGTAGCTTTATGTCGATGTGCTTCGTCCGCTCATGGAACATTTGGTTCTTGGTCAAGTATATCGCGCTTTGATTGTCACAAAGCAACTCCACCTCATTATGTGCAATCCCGAACTCGCCGATCAATCCCTTTAACCAAAGAGATTCCTTCACGCCTTCCGTCGCGGCGATGTATTCGGCCTCCGTCGTAGAAAGCGCTACCACCGATTGTAATTGTGCTTTCCAACTCACCGCACAACCAAATAAAATAAACACATACCCGGTAAACGACCGTCTCTTGTCCAAGTCACCCGCAAAGTCCGCATCCACAAAGCCTCTCAATTTCGCTTGATCTTCATTCACCCGCCTATAGAGTAAACCGACATCCGAAGTCCCCTTGATAAAGCGAAGGACCCACTTCGTTACCTCCCATTGTTCTCTTCCCGGGTTGACCATAAACCGGCTCACAAGGCTAGCCACATAAGCTAAATCCAGTCGTGTGCACACCATGGCATACATAAGACTCCCAACGCCATGAAGAAACGCGGTCTTTACATCCATTTGCTCAAGCTCCAAATCATATTGATTGACTAAAGCAAGCAAAACCCGAATGGATGTATACTTCACCGATGGGGAGTAGATTTCATTGAAGTCGACTCCTTCTCTTTGCGTGAAGCCCTTAGCCACCAATCTCGCCTTACACCTCGCCTTCTCAAACCCAACAATGCCTTCCTTCCACTTAAGAACCCATTTACAACCAACAACCTGTTGATTCTTAGGCTTGTCCACAAGTACCCATGTCCCATTCTTATCAAGCGATGCCATTTCTTCGTTCATTGCACACTTCCATAGCTCTTTATATTTGCCCATCACTGCTTCCCGATACGATCTCGGTTCCGAGTCTTCTAACTCCTCCGCGACAACCATTGCATAAGCAACTAAATCAGAGTAACCATACTTTTTTGGAGCTCGGGTTTCTCTTCTACACCAGTCTCTTGCTAATTGATATGAGTCTAGGATTTTATGCGGAACTTCACCGCCTTCCTCTTCCATTTCTTCCAAGTGACCACTACCACTAGCCTCACCTTTATGATCCCTCTCGTCACTACATCTCCCCAATAGCTTCACCTCAATTTTGGCTATTTCCTTAGCTAACCCCACGCTATCTTTAGCCTCTTGAGTCGGCATTGTCATGTAGTAGTCGGTCTCTCTAAAGACAACATTCCAGCTTATGACATATTTTGATGCTTCGCCATCTTTATACCCAAGCTTCCAACCCTTCATGCCCTCGGGGTACCCGACAAACATACACTTTTTTGCTCGTGGATCAAGTTTTCCCTCTCTTTGGTTCATGTACGCCACGCAACCAAATACCTTCAATTTGTCGAGCTTCGGTGGAGAACCATTCCATACTTTTTCCAGTGTCTTGCAATTCAACGCCACCGATGGACATCGGTTTATCAAGTAAGCCGCCGTATTCACGGCTTCCCCTCAAAACCTATTCGGTAAGCCGACCTCGAATAACATACATCGCACCCTCTCAAGAAGTGTCCGATTCATCCGCTCCGCAAGTTCATTTTGTTATGGGGTCTTTCGAACGGTCTTGTGCCTACTCATTACTTCTTCCTTGGTGAACCGGTTGAACTTATCACCTAAATACTCCAAACCATTGTCCGTTCTTAGCTTCGAGAACAATCGTCGATGAACTGAATGAAATACCGGCATCCCCCTAGAGATCCTGTCCTCAACGCCCCTCACAAATCTGAGTGCACATAGTTCAACGTCTCCCGCGTCACTTCCACGGACCGTGTAAACTTCACTATCGTGGTCTTGCCGTAGATGCAATTTTCACAAAACTCCAAGTCACCAAGTTTGTCAACCTCAAATAAACCTTGCTTGCTCAACTCCTTCAAACCTCTATCACTCACGTGACCCAACCTCTTGTCCTAAGGCTCGCCAAAGATGTCTCTCGCGGCTCCATAACCGCCGCCGCGTCACCGACCACGGTTCTACCTTGAAGAATGTAGATGTTACGCTCTCTAAATCCCTTCAACACAACTAGAGAACCCTTCGTGATCGTCAAGACATTATTTTCACCTTTCCAAGAATAACCATGTTGGTCCAAATATCCAAGTGAAATAAGGTTTCTTTTTAACTCCGGGACATGTCGTACCTCCGTCAAAATCCGCTTCATTCCATCGTGCGCCTCAATCCGCACCGTACCGATTCCGACCACCTCACATGGATGGCCGTTCCCGAGAATCACTTCGCCTAACGAGACTTTCTGGTAGCTCTCAAACCAACTCTCATTCGGTGTCATATGAAATGAGCCTCCGGAGTCCATAATCCATCGGTTGTCGGAGTGAACGGTGGAGACTACGAGAACATCAGCGCTCTCATATCCATCAACATCATCTTGAACAACCTTCGCCTCTCCATCTCTTCTTTCTGTCGTCCAGCCTCCTCGATTCAGGCAACTCTTCTTCATGTGTCCTTCTTCGTGACAAGAGTAACACTTGACCTTATTCGAACCTCGAGACTTTGACCGTATCTTTTTCTTTTCCTTGAACTCTTTCTTGTCGGATCTACCCCGAGCCACAACTAAACCATCTCCGCTAGTATTATCCATTTCTATCTGTCGTTTGTGTTCCTTTGACTTCAAAGCTCCAACAACTTTGTCAGGAGTAATTTCTTCTCTTCCATGTTGAAGAATGTCAACCATGTGCTCGTACGACCTCGGCAAAGAGTAAAGCAGAACCAAAGCTTGGTCTTCATCATCGTACTTCACGTCAATATTTTCCAAATCAACGATCAACTTTTTGAACTCGTCTAAATGTTCCATCAAATCCTTTCCTTCCGCCATCTTGAATGTGAAAAACCGCGCCTTGAGAAACAACCGGCTCGACAAAGTCTTCGTCATGTAAAGTGATTCTAGTTTCAACCATATCTCGGCCGCCGTCGTGCACCGTATAACCTCCCGCAGCACCTTATCACCGAGACTAAGAATCAAAGTATTGAAAGCCATTTCCAACACCTCTTCTTCCTTCGCCGCGTCCCACGTCGCCGGAAGCTTATCCGCACCAACAAGAGCTTTACCAAGACCCATATTCCCAAGATGTGGCAATATCTTCACTTTCCACAACCCGAAGTCATTTGAGCCATCAAACTTCTCAATATCAACTTTTGAAGTTGACGCCATCACAAAACAACCACTAAGCTCCAAGGAAACAATTATCAAACACTTGGCGTGCGCAGGAAATCTCAACACAAAATCCCCAAATTTCAAACCCAACTTTGCACTGATACCAATTTGTTGTGATGTTTCGGGGTCGGATACCTGCGGATTATGGATAGTATACTAGCATATATGTATATATAGCCTCCGTGGCTCAAATCTAAGACAATCAATCGACGAAAAATAAAAGATGGAGACAAGAGAATTTGCCCAGGTTCGAACTAAATCAAATATCCTACTTCTTACTTGGAGAGCGGTTTCACTAATCAAATGAATCCGAGATTACAAAGATTACAAGCCCTCAAGATTTTCTCTTTTCTCTCTATGATTTTCTCTCAAGAAGTTCTCACACCCTATTTTCCCTTTCATTCTCTTCATAAAACCAAAATGCTAGACTTTATAAGTACTAAAAAATGCTAGACTTTATAAGTACTAAAAAATGGGACTCGCTTATTTAAAGTCACATCATCACAAAAGATTTAATTGAACGTGATGATGATTATAATACTGCTAATTTCCATCCTAAATCTTCAGATGCACCATACAATAAATATATATATATATATATTAATCAGGAAAGATCTATTAATGGAGCCCAAACCTCAAATCCCCATTATAACTAGCTGAAAACTTGTCGTTTTGGGTCAACGCTAAAAGCCTGCGGTCAACTGAGCAATTTTGTTTTCATTTTTGGACAAATATTCAGTCCACCAGTCACCAGATATAATGTCATATATGATATATCTTAGAAGCAAATAGAAAAATAATACAAAACGCCCAATCACATAACCAATGTACTCATAATTAAAAAAAAACTATAAATACTTAAATAAATAAATAAGTAATTAAAACTGACCTTAATACAGAAACTTTCAATGTTGACTAGTAGATATGTAAACATTTTGTACAAAAGATACATTTATCTCTTGCAACTATATGATACATAACCTTAAAGTTCCATTTTCACTTATTTATACTAAGATTTATTATATGTATCTCTTGCCCCATGTTTCCCACACAGCAGAAATTCTTTCTCATTAGGTCCTTGAATCCTGAAGCCTGGCGAGCGCCTTCTCAAACTGCGCCCACTTCTGTTCGAGAGAGCCGACGTAGCCGATGGAGATTCTGATCAAGCCCGGGGATATTCCGGCAAGGTCCTTCTCGTGGGCAGTGAGCTCGCTGCTGGTGCTGCTTCCGGAGCAAGACATTAGTGTTTCGTTGAACCCGAGGCTCACAGCCATGATGCCAAACTGCGAGTAGTTTTGCAGAAGGTTCATGAGCCTGTTGGCCCTCTCCTCCGAGCCCATGTCCACGGAGAGGAGGAGAGGATGCCGCCGAAACCGTACTCCTTGTAGGTCATGCCTTTCATGAGCTTGTGGTGCGGGTGGTCCTCGAGCCCCGGGTAGATCACCTTCAGCCCGAGCTTCCTCATCTGCTGCGCGAACACCAATGCCCGCTGGCAATGCTCCTTCATCCGCAGCGCCAAGTGCGGCACTCGCTCCGACAGCTCGAACGCCACCTTCGGGTTCATCGTCGGGCCCAGCAGCATCAGCGCTCCTTGGTGCAGGTCCATCATCGAGTTCACCAACTGCGCCGGCCCGCAAACCGTGCCTGAAAATAACGTGTCGAACTACGATTTTGAAAAGTGAATGAGACATGAAACTCTAGACCGAGCGAAATTACCAGTTTGAGATACATATGGTTCTTATCTTAATAAGCCAGCAAATCATCGTATATCCTAAGTTTTTTTTTTTTTTTTTGACGAAAACTGTAATGAATAAAAAAAATCTTTTTGGAGTCTTTTCCCCCAAAAAAGTTGTGTATAATAGGATTTAAAATACTTGCTCAACCATCTTAGCTAAAATAAACTGTATTTTATGGATGGTAATTTAAATTTAATCAAGCACTATGTTGAAATTAAATGTCTGTTTATACTTTAATAATCTAATTAAGTTGATTAAATTTAAGATGGAACATATATAGATAGGAGAAGTACGTACCTGCAATGATGTCAGCCCCACCGCTGATGAACTTGGAGATGCTATGAACAACAACGTCGGCACCGAGTCGCACCGGCGAGAGAATCATCGGCGCGAAAGTGTTGTCCACAACCACCATGACTCCCATGGAGTGAGCGAGCTGGCTCAGCGCAGGGATGTCGGCCACCTCGAGCGTCGGGTTTGACATGCTCTCGAAGTAGAGCACTCGCGCTCCGCTCTCGGAGAGCGCGTGGCTAACTCTCGCCAGGTCGGTCACGTCAACGAAGGTTGTTCTAATGTTGCACGAGCGCGGAAAGAAGTGGGCCAAGAGAGCGTAGGTTCCACCATAGAGCGTGCGCGATGCGACGATCGTCTCACCACTGGCGACGAGCTGCATGAGCGCGGCGGAGATTGCCGACATGCCACTGGCCGTGCAGTACGCGGCCTCGGTACCCTCCAAAGCCGCCATCTGGCGACTGAGGGCGAGCACCGTAGGGTTGAAGTGGCGGCTATAGATGAAGAAGTCAGAGTCTGGGCCGAGCTCGCCAGAGAACATCCTTCGCATTGTCCCGGCCTCTAAGACGGTGAACGTCGACGAGGCCTCAATGGACATGTTCACACCGCCGTGCTCCCCGAACTCGTGCCGAGCAGTGGCCAACACCGCCGCTGGGTCAACCTCCAGTGCCACAGGCGTTGACTTATCTGCTGACATAGGGAAGCTTGAGGTAATGGTTTCGGTCATTTTGTTGTTTGTTATATGAAGAAAGATAGGCAATAGAGTAAATATAACTAGGGTTTTGGTGATTATGGGATTTTCTTAACAATTGAAAGGGATTATTTATAGGTATAAAGTAGTAATCACCTATAATTAATTTATTGATATTAAATTATGCAATCTACTTTATTAATATATCTACGGTATTAATAAAAGGTTGTAATTTTTCACTTCGATGCCCGATTTAGAAATACAACGTACTACAAAATTCAAACTCGAGAGAATAGCTTCGTGATAAATAGAGTTATTATTCAGTTTTTACGGAATTAATAATTAAACCCGAACGAAAGTTCGATCTAAAATTGACAATATTGTCCAATTCAGGATAAATTGTGAATGATTGAACATATTTGTGTGACATTGAAAATAAACACATAAATTGTTATACATTGAGAAAAAAGAACCAAGTTTATGTGTATTATTATATGTTCTCCCACTTTGGCATTAATTAATAGACATGTTAAGATTAGGCTTTATTAATTGAGCCCAATTACTAAGAGAATGATGCCCAAAAGAGGAAAGATAACCTAGTTAGTTTTTTTTCTTATTTAGAAGGGAAGCAGCCGCTGAAATGAAGGAGATAATGCAGCCACCAAAAAGGAATAAAAGGGAGGAGACAGCAAAATAGAAAAGTGAGCTGCAGAGGACGAAAAAGAAGGGAAGTTGCTGGGAATTGAAAGAGAAGGGCAAGAGCAGAGAAGGAGAAAATTGCAAGAGAGGAAGGCACAATTCATCAATTTGAACACGTTTGATCATCTCAATTCGGTTTGATGAGTTGTATCTTGAACCAATCTTTATTTTCGGTTTATTGTTATCATAACATGAACTAATTTTCTAAGGTTGGGTGATTGATGAACTAAGGGTATTAATGAATTATCGTTTGTGATGGGATTTGTATTTTCTTAGTTCTTGGTTGAATGCTTAATTTTGTCATAGTTCTATTTCTTGTTTCAACTTAATAGAACTCTAGATCTAATTGCTATCGGAAGATTTGAATTAGAATGGAATTTCAACCTCGATACATGTTAATCTCGTTATTTCGTTCATAGGATTGAGATGAGTATAGAAATATATTAATCTCCGTGTAGATCGTGAAATTGGAACTTAATTTTAACCTGTAAAGTAGTCTTATCATAGGAATATGAATGATTAGTTTACAATCGGTTTTCAACCGAAAGTTCGGAAGAACCTACGTGATTGTCGTTTTTCAGATCACTAAGAAAATGCAATAGCATTCCTATCACATTCGGTAATTCGTAAAACCCGAAGTAATTCATGAGCCCAACCGTTTCCTCTCATCAATTATCAAATTGCTTGTCTCCCCTGTTCCGAATATCTTTAATTAACAGTTTGAACATCATTTTAGTTTACAATTTAAATGAATCTTGATTTTACAACAATTTCTCATGATATGTTATTTTTATATAACTCGCAATAAATACGAAAATTGACTTAGTCTCCGTGGGATCGATCTTTGTGCCTTGCACAATGTATTACTCGTCGACACGTGCACTTGTGTAAATTCATATACGTTTTGCAACCAACACTTCGCAAGGCCTGAAAGTTTATTATCAATGTCATTTGAATATTTTTTGGTTTTTTTTTTTCGTATTTTCATATGGTTATTTATTTTCGCTATTGTCTTGGTTTTGTTGTCACTTTTACCTTAAAGGCTTTAAGGGCCGAACTATATAGTCCTCTGTATTTGCCTATTTTAATCATTTATTAATTTCATATATATATATATATAAAATCACACATTTTGTGTTCATGAGAGAGAGTAGAAATTGATGCCAACCCCTAGAATTTGAGAGTGAATCAATTTTGGAAGAGTTAATTTATATTCTTACACGAATAATTCCTCGAGTTATTTCATGTTTTCAATAACCTCGATTCGTCACTAATCGAGAAATTGCTCAAAATAATTTGACATGGAAATAAATGCTTCTTTAACTAACATAACTAAACAATTATTTCAATAAAAAAAAAATTAACATCAGCAAGAAACAAGATATTTAATATCATATTGTTACTGTATTTAAATATTTTTATTCGGTACTGTTAGAGAATTATAATACACCAATACAGCTAGAAACATGTTCCCTAATTTCTTTCATGATCATTTATAATCGATGTTTGGTTGTGTTATTCAAATTCTATTATCAACTATATAATATCATATGACTATTGTATATATATAATTGATTTACTAACAAAATACGTAATAATTAGTAATATCAGATAAACGAAATGACATGTCCCGTGTTGCGCGTCTTATTCTATTAACGGAGAACACATGCAATATATATATATTGAAGAGAAAGAAAGTATCAATTTTTGTTAAGTCATACTTTTCACCGTTTAGCAAGATATACGTGAGTTAAGTGCAAAATGAAAAGAAACCAAAAAAGCATGTAAAAAAGACAACGCCACCAAGGCTTATTGTTAACGCAATTCGGACTATCCTCTTATAGAGATTACAAGAGATATTTACAAACAGTAAAGCATATAGGCTCAAAGCATAGAGGTTCCCACTCTATGTTACAACATCAGCTACAACATGAGACTCTTAAACTCTTGACGATAGCAAGACCCCCTTGCAGCAACTAGTAGCAAATGTCTCGTTTTACTTCACGTCACTATTAATCACCACTTGCCTTCTCCCGAAGGTTTTCTTTTCTAATGTTGGGCATAGTCGAATTGAACTTCAACGACAGACTATGAGGAGCCATGGACGGTGGACCAATAACTCCATATTATTCTTTCATTAATCTTGGCTCCAATTTTCTCCATCAGATGCAAATAGCGAGCAATCTATCTTGACATTTATTGCGGCATATACACTTTAGTTATTATTAACGGTATGAGTGTTTAAGTTAATATTTTTTACTTAAGTTATTATCTTATACATAATATATGTAAAATATGTGGCAAAAGTAACAAAACACCATATGGAATCTCCATACTTTATGTATGCTGCAATAATTTATGTAATTGGGTGGTAAAATATACAACAACAAAAATGTGGCGTAATATGGGCGTGACACGTGAAAATCAACGGTTATATTGGTTCCAATCCTAGATCGTTGTACGAAAACACAAAAGAAACTATAGAATAGGGCTTGAAGGCGAAAATGGAAGAACAGTTCTATGTATTGAATAAAACCGAAAATACAAACTATGATTTCAAAGAAAGAAAAAAGATAGCACCATTTTAAGATGAAAAAAAAAAACTTGCAACCAAATCCCTTCAAAATACTCAACTTCCCTAACTAATAGGAAGACTAAAACGGAACTTGCTTATTAAATCTCGCACTTTCCTTAACTATCTTTGGCGACTCCTGCTATTCTCGACCTCGTCATCTCATGCCCCATCGACACTCCCTTGTCGGTGTCGCCTCGTCACTCCTCGACTCATCGTAATAAGCTCAACTAAGTCTTGCTTAAGCTCACACTAACAACATAGATAAATTTTAATAGTTCGATACTTATGCCATTAATTAAGAAATTACATTAAGAATATCTCAAGGAATTTAAATTATTCCGAAGTACTTTTTCTTGTATTTTCTCTTAATCTAACTATCCACTTGCTTTAAAAACCACATGCTTAGAAGAATTTGTAACATTGATAATTTATTAATAATCTTAAATAAAATCATTAAACTATTGACTCTCACTTTAAACTAATTTGACATTAATTATTGACTATAACCACTTCTCGTGAAAACTCAAATTCCAGCAGTTTACACGTGAATCTCTCTTCCAGTATGTCTCAATATGTAAGAAAATTAAAGGATATACAGCTTATAGATAAGAATTGAGTACGTTGGCTATAGCAGATTGAGATGCACATAAATAGATAGGTTATTGGTGTCAATACCCTTTAACTTTGCGTTTATTTGTAGCTTACCCCTTTAATTTAAAATTACAGCAATTATTTTCTTGGCATTTGTTATATTTTATCTTTTAACTTAATTAGAAGTCTAATTTTATAAAGGCATTATGGACAATATTCATGCTAATAAAAAAAAAAAAAAAAAAACTAAAACTAAAACCTTTTGTCGTTCTTCTTCGTTGTTTGCTCGCCATTGTCTTCGCCATTCCTTGCCCTCACTTTTGTCTTTGTTCCATTCCCAGGTCTATACCTTTTTCATGGTTTAATGTTTAAAATGACGTCACAATTTCTAATAGATTTGAAATGACAATTCATATCCACAATGGATTAATTGATGTACAAAAGCCCATTTATTTATAAATAAATAAATAAAACGTAAAATGATCAAAATTAATAATCTTATAATTGATGTCATAATCAGAAGAAGAAGAAAAAAAGTAGATGCCGAGAAAATGAAAGTTGAAGGAGCTTTGTTGTAATTTTTGAAGTTGAAAATGCTATGCAAGTAATTAATTGAAAGTTGAAGAAGTTTTGACGTTAAATTGCTTACCTAAACTAATCAAGTTGTACCAAGATTGAAGAAAAAAACATGCATGAAAATTGTGGGGTTTTTAATATTCAAAAAATGCATAATATAATATACTCTATCTAAAAGTTCCGGGTTGAAAATGAAATGGGAAACATATATAGTATGTGACATATTCATGTATTCCTATTTTAAATGTGCGATGCTTGTTCATTTACTATATAAACATTTTTTAGTACACTTCGCAGCAATTAGCTTTCGATACAACGAGAAACTTTTTAAAATAACTCTCAATACACCACAAATTTTATTATTAACTTCAAATTCTATTATTAACTTTCAAGTTTTCATAATTCTCAAAACAACGAAGGGAAACTTGCAAAAATGGTTAAAAAAACATCATAATTCAACTTTTAAACTCATTAAAAAAATACATAATTCTAAATTTTGTCCAATTTAAGACATTTTTACCCCTGATTAATTAATTCCTAAACTATCCTTAAATTATCAAAAACTGTCCCTAAAATCCAAATTATTGTCCCCAAAATCTGAAGAAACTGTCCCAAGAATGTTATTCATACAACCTCCCACAAAACTGCCCAGAATACTGTCCCTAAATTACCAAAAACTGTCCCCTAAATTCAAATTACTGTCCCCAAGGATCATTAGAAACTGTCCCAAGAATGTTAATCATACAACCTCCCCAATGTTAATCAGGGGTAAAAATGTCTTAAATTGGACAAAGTTAAAAATTATGTATTGTTTTAATATGAGTTTAAAAGTTGAATTATGGTGTTTTTTTTTTAGCCATTTTTGCAAGTTTCCCTTTCAAATACCAAAATACTCCTAATACTGTCCACTTTTCAGGACGTATTAATCCTGAAAAATGGACATATATCGTCTTAAAAAAGGGACAGTATTATGAGTATTTTGGTAACATGAATTTGAAAAGATTGTTTTGAGAATTATGAAAACTTGAGAGTTATGATTATAATTTGTGGTATATTGAGTGTTATTTTATGAAGTTTCCCGATATAATTAAGTTTTTTATATGACCAGCCAATATCACGCGTCGCGTAACATGATTTTGTCTCTAATTTACTAATATATCTTAATTTGCAAAATCAAAACAAAAAAAGCATAGTACCAATACGACAAATGCGCTTTACAATAATCTAAATAAATTATGAGTAACAAGGACTCAAAACTAAGCAATACAACATGTCTAACGTAAAACAACAATCATTTTGTCTAACTAATTCCAAATTTTTTCTAAGAAATAGACGATCACTGATCACTAGAGTAGTAGAGCCGATAAACAAATCATCTCAACCATTAGTACCACAATGAGTCAAGGCATCATCAACCTTTTATTCCCTTTTCTATAAAAAAAAATATAAAAAATAATAATGCGTGAGGTTTTATATATATATATTGTTGTTCCACGGTGAGCTCCACCAGCCACGTCATCACTCCGGGGAGGAAGAGTTCGAATGCTCTTCCCAAAACCGAATAAAAAAGAGAAACAGAATAAGCATTGGGGGAAATTCAGTTAACTGAACCTACATTACTAGCCTAGCTCCTAAGTTAATGGATCAAGGTAATTGGCTGGGGAATTAACTGGATAAAAGGGTTACCTGCAGTTAAAACCCTGAGGGAAGTTTCTACAAACACATCCAGAGAGATTTCGCATGGGTTCGCGAAGCCCTAAGAAGCTAACCCTAGATCTCTAAAGGTTTTCTAGAGAAACCCAGACTCTCCAAGAAGAAAAAGAAGGAAGAAGAAGAGCAGATCGGAGATCTTACCTCAGATGGTGGTGTCGGAGGAGGACTCTCGCGCGTCCAGGTGAAGGACAACAGTCGCCAGCTTCTTCCGAGTTAACTGAGGCGAGACAGCTCGTCGTAGACCCGTAGCATGCTCGGCGGGTTCGGAGGCGGAGGAGCGGGTGCGCGCGGCCACCGGAGCACCGTCGGGAATCGCCGGAAGCTGCAAACCCTAGCTGGGTTAGAGCGAGAGAAGAGAAGAGAGAGTACGGGAGGTAGAGAGAGAAAGCGAAGTGTAAAAGTGAGAAACAGATTGAAACCCAAATCGAATAAAGCTTACGTTTCGGTTCCTATCGTTTTCTCTAGTGAACTACAAGTCGTTTTCAATACCTCGTATCTGTGTGTGTGTCATGTGCGACAATCTTGTTGTGAGGACCTGTTTGGTCGTTTGGACTTGGAGTTTTTGGCCCAAGATTGAGTCTTGAGGTGGGTTAAATCCCAACAAGTGGTATCAGAGCCCTGGAAACCGATGAAGAAGTGCAAGAACCCAGTGGAGCAGTTCAAGATTCCGGTGAGGAGAGCCAAGATTCCGGGGAACAGTTCAGAATTCCGGTGATGCAGCTAGAAGACTCGGCGATCAAGGAATTTGAGACTGAAGGGATGACAGGGGCAAAGTATGACATGGAGAAGTTCACGGGGAAGAATGACTTTGGTTTGTGGAAGATGGAGGTGCGGGCAATGCTGGTTCAACCAGGCGTGGAAGTTGCTTTGTTCGAAGAGAATGACTTACCAACCTTCTTCTCCGCTGAAAAGAAGAACGACATCTTCTCCCGGGCACATAGTGCACTAATCCTGAGCCTAGATGACAGGTAACTAAGGGAAATCTCACACGAGAAGACTGCTCGTGGAATTCGGGAAAAGCTTGATGAACTCTACTCAAAGAAGAGCCTATCAAGCAAACTAGTTCTCAAGAAGAGGTTGTATTCTTTCAAGATGCCACACGGGAAAACTTTTGAAGATCATTATGATGATTTCAAGAGGATCATCTTGGACCTGGAAAATTATGGAGTTAAAATCGAGGAAGAAGACAAGGCCCTTTTGCTCTTAGGGTCTCTCCCGAATCAATATGAGACTCTCTACGACATCCTAGTGCTAGGAATGGAGACTCTCACTATGAGTCAAGTCACCGAGGCCATTTACTCTAAACTTGAAAAGAAGAAAGCCAATGTCAAGCCTGATCATGGAGAATGCTTAGTGACACGAGTTAGGCAAGCTACTAAGAAGAGTTTTGGGGGCAGGCCTCAGTCAAGGTCAAAGTCCCGGGGAAAGGCTGGCTTGAAGTGCTTCAATTGTCACAAGGAAGGACACTTCAAGAGAGATTGTCCAGAAAAAAAAGTGTTCAAGGGTTTCCAAAAGAGGCAGATCAACATGGAGGACTCTGCAAATGTCTCACACAGCCAAAGTGGCTATGAAAGTGCAGAGGTCCTATGTGTCTCTGTCCCCGAGAGCATGAGGGATGCATGGATACTTGACATCGGTGGCTCATTCCACATGTGCCATGTCAAGGAATGGTTTGACACATTCAAAGACACCCCAAATGGGGAAAATGTGGCAACTGGCACCGAGGAGATCTGCCAATTGCAAGGGAAGGGTGTTGGACATATGTGTCCTTAAACAAGATATTTTATCCATTTGTAAAAGATTATGACAAGTCGTTGAATAAAGATAATGCTTATTATGATAATCTTATTATAGTATCTGGTAGAGTAAAATAGAATGTTTGATTCCTTAGTTCATAAAGGATGCAATTATGTTACTATTATCACAACAGAGTCAATGTGAGGAAGAATTAATAATCATAATAAATGAACTTAAAATGTCCGTGACCTGATCAACTGGGTGGGAGCCCATTAATCGTATAAGGTCATTAATGTGACTAAGTGATAATCCTATTCTGGATTTTGTGTGTGTCACACTCACTAGAAGTGCATTAAGTATGAAGTGTCTTCATACTGGACTGGACCTGACTTAAACTCCGGAAGTTATCATATAAGACCGTCACTGATAACTTGGAGTTGAGTCACTAGTAGATGATCAAATGGATATTCGATCCAAGTCCTGAGTGATCTTGAGTCCGAGCTACTGGCTTGATTGTTCTTTCATTTAACCGTTAAAGAACACAATATATTATCGTTGTTCCCAACACTATTATTTTGGGAACATGATAGTCAGCAGTAAGGGTAGCTTGGTCATAGACATGGGCATCACACAGCTCTCTTCAGAGTGATGATGATTCCCTTGATTGTCGGTGGTGAGAAGTGAGAGGTATCCGTGCGCAACTTATGAATCGAAACCATAAGTGGGTTGCTCATAATATTACTGACTGAGTCAAGGATGAAAATGCAATGAGGGGCATAACGGTAGAAACCGCCTGCTCGTGTGTGGATCATCAAGTGAAAGATCAATAACCCGAATTTGATTGTATCAATGGACACCCTGCTGTTATAAAGGGAATAATATATACCGTATCACTAAAGAGTGCAGCCTCGGGTCCATAGTGGAATCACTTCGAGGTTTGACGAACAACTAGCAGTTCGTTGGAGCTTAAGTGATACGGGTCCATGGTCCCCAGGATAGCTCCGTAACGGATGATACGTACGTGATTAAAATACATTCTGGATAATTTTTAATCATTTGGCTTGACTTATAAAACTGAAAGGTCTGTGGCAGACGTCAGATAGTTTTATCGTTAGCGTGGCAAAAGTACCATATTTTGGTACACGAAATTAACTGATAAAAGAAAGTTAGAATTTAGATTTTCTATCAGCACCATATTGTTGGAAATTAAATTCTAATCTACTTTGCTTTTTGAACCGAGTCATTTCAACTTACGGTTAGTGATTTTCGGATTTTCTAAGTTTGTGATCGGTTCGATAAACTTTGAAATTAAATCACATGTCACGAATTTAAATGATGGTGTGGCACCATGACATTTTAATGTGTGATATTGAGATCAGGAAATATTAATATAATTTAATTATTTGGATTTAATTATTAATATGTTATTAATAATTAATTAATAATTAATAGATTTATATTAATAAATAAAATATATATTTGTATATATATATAAGGAAATTATACGAAATACCCATTTTTTTGTCAAACCTTTTAAAAAACTACCCATTGTGTGTGTAAAAAACTACCCATAATGGGTAGTTTTTTAAAAGGTTTGCACAAAATGGGTATTTCGTTAATTAACCCATTTATATATATGTGTAAATTCGAATTAGGGTTTCATATATGAAACCCTAGCCAAATTCGAATGGTATGATTTGGTCTTTCCAAATTTGCGGCATAAGTACCAAATGTATTGGTATTTTAGCAAATCCCTAAAATCAATATTATCCATTGGATCGGTTATGATTTAATATCAACCGTTGGATTAGGATATTGATAAATTCGAATTTGATAACTTGGTGACCAAGTTTAAATTTTCGAATTTGGTTAATTAATTATATCCGTTAGATCGGTCTAAGATTTAATCTTTACCGTCGGATTGAAAATTAATTAATCATATATATTTATATAATTTTCGAATTATAATTTAAGGATAAAATCGAAATTGTTTTCTTTAAATCTTTTTATATTTGATTTTATCCTAAATTAATTTGGTCCATTAGATCGGTTTAAAGATTTATCTCAACCGTTGGATCTAGATGATAATAAATTCGAATTTTATTATAAATATATAGGATAATTCAAATTTTATAAAGATAATAAGATAAGATTGGATTTTTGATTTTATCCTAATCTTTCTTATTTAATTAAATCCCTAATTAATTATGTCCATTGGATTTAGATGAGATTAAATCTGGACCATTGGATTAAGATAATTAATTATATTTAATATATGGAATTCGAATTTTAGGGAGGGAATTTCTCCAATTCGGTTACGGTTTGAGCCTATAAATAGGAGGCTCATTCTACACATTTTTCACACCTTTCCCCAGAGAAAAATTCGAACTCTCCCTCTTCCTCACAGTCTGCGAATTTTCTCTCTGATCTCTCTTTTCTGGTTCGGCTTAGGAGACTATTTCTCCGGAAGCTTAAAAAGAACCATCAGTTAAAATTTTGCGACGGAGTCCTGCCGGCGAAGCCCACGCTTCGGTACGAGGATTCCAGGAGAATATCCCTGAAGATCACGGGAGTTTCCCTCAGCACCGGCGGAGCCTTGCCCGATTCAGAACGCGCAGCCGGAAGTCATCAATAGAGGTAAGGCCTTATGCATTGGGTTAATAAATGCAACCATTTACTGTTTTCTATTTATTTCCTATTATGACTAGATTATTAATAATGATATATGAATATTAAATTACATAATATTTATCAGATCTTGTGAAATGGTTATTATCCGATATCCGGACCGTTGAACGGATAACAAGTTATTCCACTTTAAAATTAAACTTTAAATGTTACCCGAACGGTTCGGAGGCTCAATTCGTGATAATATTACAGGAATCCGAGACGTGATTCCCAACAATTGGTATCAGAGCCATGGTTCAAGGATAAATAATTACGTAATTTAATTAATGGGTTTAAGACCGAATTATTTGATGAATAAAATTAATTATTTAAAATTGAAATTTTGAATTTCTATATATTTTAAATATTAATTTAAAATAAGAAAACTACCCGACCCAAAAAATCGGACCGGGTAGTTAGACCGGGCTGCCCTTGGCAGCCCAGCCCGAGAATGACACAAACAGGGGCTGCCGCTGCAGCCCCAGGTTGTTCGCCAGGGGCAAAGCCCACGGGCAGGGGCCTCGCCAAGGCCACTCGGCCAGGGCAGGGGCACCCGAGTGGGCCTAGCGGGCTGGCCGCAGGCCGCGCTGCTTGGCAGCGGAATGGGCCTGCAGGCCCAGCCCGAAGTGCCACGGCAATGCCCTGGCCTACCCGAGGGCTGTCCCTGCCCATTCCATGGACATGTGGGCCCGGGCTTAAGCCCGGAGGGCCCACGTGCAATTTTTTTTATGGGTCGGATTTTTATTCCGACCCGGATCCCGTGGATTAATTATTAATTATTAATAATGAAATTAATATTTATGAATTAAAATATGGATGTTATTTCCGGATAAATAACATTGTCTTATTTTAAATAATTCATAAAATTAAATATGGATGTTATTTAATAATTAAATAACATTGTCTTATTTAATAAATTAAAATATGGATGATAATATTCGAAGAATAATATCATTGTCTTATTTTAATATTTCATGAATAATTATTAAAGGGTATTAAAATGTTTAATGATAATTCTTAGAGAATAAGTATCATTAATTATGAATATTCATCATAGATATAATTTGATATAACCTATTTTCATAACCCTCAAACATAGTGTCTATGTTTAGATCATTATTAATATGTCTATATAGGATAGATATAAATAATAAAGAGTAAATGTAAAAGTGTTAATTATTAGTCGGAAAAATTTCAAACGTACAATCTTGCCTAAGGAAGAGGGAATCAAAAGTGGGGCCGGTTCACCATCCACTTCTGGGTGACCGGTTAGGACCCCTCCCATCGACCTGGAGAGCGTACGTTTTGATCTATCACTACCGACGAAATAATAAACACATTTTTATGGCTTATTTAAAATTACGTGTCGTAATAAATAAAGCCAAAATATAAACTTTTAATGTGTCATTAATAGACAGTTTATATAATAAGTTTTTATAACTTAGAAATTAAAAACGTTATTTCCCAAAAACAATGGCAAGTATAGAATAAAAACAAAGGTCTCCATTATTACTGTCACAAGGTCTGCTAACCACACCGCCTCGAGTCACCCTAGTGTGTCCATTCCCTAAGGAAGGTGTGCTTGTGGGAGGTTTGACACCGTGATAGTTCCAAAAGAATATGGGGACGGAGGAATCTTGGAAATGGACCGCGAGTCACCCTAGAGTGACCATTCCTTAAGGACGACGTTTCCAAGAGGATCCCGAGAACCGAAAATAATGGGTTAAGCTTGCACGGAAGTTGGTGCTTCCCGACCGTCTATGGTGATAGTTAATAATCATAGAGAACTTGGTGGTTCTTGTTATGAATATTAATTAAGTTTATGACTAAAACTTAGTTTAACCAAACTACACGGTTGATACCGCGAGTCACCCTAGAGTGACCATGCCACTAAGGACGGCAACGACGTGTACAGTCGGTTAAATTATCACGAAATAGTTAAAGGGTTTATTTAACGTTTTTCCCAAGAACATGTTTGCATCATGTAACTATTTCAAATAAAATATTTTTTCTAAACATTCTACCTATAATAAAGTTTAATAAGTTTCTTTTTAAATGCCAGTCTAAAAATGTCGAATCCTATTATGTCACTGCTTTCGAACAACACTCTCGCCGGAAGTAACTTTCCAAAATGGAAGAGCAACATAAATATTGTCTTGATCAGTGAAAACATACGTTTTGTTCTCACCGATGAATGTCCCCCTGCACCGGCTGCTAACAGCGCCAGAGGTGTAAAGGAACTCTATGACTCTTGGATTCATGCAAACAATCGTGCTAAGGCATATATGCTGGCTAGCATGTCTGATTCACTGAGAGTCAAGCTAGAGGGAAAGGACGCTGCTTATGATATCATGGAATCTCTCCAAGGTATGTATGGAAAGCAGTCTGAGCAAGCTCAACATGAAGCGACTCGTCGCTACATGAATGCCAAAATGAAACCAGGGACATATGTTCGTGACCATGTCATGAGTATGACCAATTGGTTTAATGAGGCTGAGCTGCATGGGGCCGTGGTGGATGAGAAATCTCAGATCAGCATCATTCTTAACTCGCTGTCACCTGAGTTCGTTCCATTCACCAGCAACTACATTATGAACAAACTAAAATATGGTTTGACACAGTTGATTAATGAGTTGCAAACCTCTGAGGACATCTCGGGTTTGGTCAAGAAGAAATCTGAATTGAACGTGATGTTCAAGAAAGGATCTTCTTCCAAAAACTCGAAGATGAAGAAAAGGCCCGGTCCTAAGAAGAAATGGGGGAAGAATTTCCAGCCAAAGACAGAAAGCAAGAAAGCTGCTGAGAAAGGAAGATGCTTCCTTTGCAAGGAAAAGGGACATTGGAAAAGAGATTGTCCCAAGTTCCATAATGAAAAGAAGAATGAAACCGGTGAGTGTCTCACCTGATAAGTTACTTATCACACATTTGTTTTAGAAAGTCTTTTCTCCAAAGATCTAAAACTGTAACATGTGACATTCTTTGTTTTTCAGCAGCAACTAAGGAGTGATTGCCGGAAGTCGTCCGAGAGTCTCGGAGATACATAATGGCGCAATAAAGAGGCTCATTTTTATTTATTTACTCAATTTTTTTTTTGTAAGGATCTCATGAAAGGCGATTTGAAAACCTTTCAATTTTATTTTTTAACAACCTTCATTATTCTTAAATAAAATTTATTTTTGATCCTATGCAATATTGAGTAAATATCTGGGTTCTTTAAAAGGGTTGATCATAGTGATGATAACACTATGATGGAAATTAAAGACAATACTTAAGTAATTGCTGAACCAAGTGACATGATGTCACAAGTATTTTTCAACAGTGTCTGTTGACGAAGAGAGTGTAGAAACCACGGTCCCAAATCAGAACCAAGGGGTACTCAGACGTAGTGGGAGATTCAAAAGACCTGTTGAACGCTACGAGCACACCCAGTTGGAATTTCACCTAGCTGTCATACACACTAGTGTTGAAGATCCCATAGGCTACAAGCAAGCTGTGGTTGATCCTGATAAGGGAGAATGGCAGGAAGCCATGAACCAAGAAATAGAATCAATGGATTCTAATGAAGTCTGGGAACTTGTAGACTTATCGGATGGCTTCAAAACCATTGGTTGTAAGTGGGTATACAAGCGAAAGAGATGAGTGGACGGGAAGGTTGAAACCTTCAAGGCTAGACTAGCGGCAAAGGGTTTTACCCAGAGGGAAGGTATTGATTTCGATGAGACCTTCGCTCCAATCGCTAAGTACAAGTCCATCCGGATTCTCATGGCCATAGCCTGTAGTCTCAATTACGAGATTTGGCAGATGGACGTCAAAACCGCCTTCCTGAACGAGTACATTGACGAAAACGTCTATATGGACCAACCAGAAGGGTTCGTGCAACAGGGTCAAGAAGGGAAGGTTTGCAGATTACTCAAATCCATCTATGGATTGAAGCAAGCTTCCAGATCCTGGAATCTAAGGTTCGATGAAACCATCAAAACCTATGGATTCATTCAAAACGTCACTGAGGCCTGCATCTATAAACTCAATGACGAAACCGTGGAAATTTTTCTTGTTCTGTACGTCGACGATATTCTTCTCATTGGAAACAGTGTGAAGAAATTATCGGACGTAAAGGCGTGGCTATCTACGCAGTTCCAAATGAAGGACATGGGAGAAGCCAGTTATGTTCTTGGGATCCGTATTTTCAGGGATCGCAACAACAGGCTTCTGGCCTTATCTCAAGCAGCTTACATTGATAAGGTGCTTGAACGTTTTGCAATGGCAAACTCCAAGAGAGGTAATTTACCGACCAGACATGGAGTGTTCCTCAGCAGGAAACAATGCCCAACTTCTCCGGAAGAGCAAGATGTGATGAGGCGAATACCCTATGCTTCAGCAGTGGGAAGTCTGATGTACGCTATGCAGTGTACTAGGCCAGACATCTGTTACGCTGTGGGAATTGTTAGCAGATACCAATCCAACCCTGGTATGGCTCACTGGACAGCAGTGAAGAACATTCTCAAGTATCTTCGAATTAGGGTTTCATATATGAAACCCTAGCCAAATTCGAATGGTATGATTTGGTCTTTCCAAATTTGCGGCATAAGTACCAAATGTATTGGTATTTTAGCAAATCCCTAAAATCAATATTATCCATTGGATCGGTTATGATTTAATATCAACCGTTGGATTAGGATATTGATAAATTCGAATTTGATAACTTGGTGACCAAGTTTAAATTTTCGAATTTGGTTAATTAATTATATCCGTTAGATCGGTCTAAGATTTAATCTTTACCGTCGGATTGAAAATTAATTAATCATATATATTTATATAATTTTCGAATTATAATTTAAGGATAAAATCGAAATTGTTTTCTTTAAATCTTTTTATATTTGATTTTATCCTAAATTAATTTGGTCCATTAGATCGGTTTAAAGATTTATCTCAACCGTTGGATCTAGATGATAATAAATTCGAATTTTATTATAAATATATAGGATAATTCGAATTTTATAAAGATAAGAAGATAAGATTGGATTTTTGATTTTATCCTAATCTTTCTTATTTAATTAAATCCCTAATTAATTATGTCCATTGGATTTAGATGAGATTAAATCTGGACCATTGGATTAAGATAATTAATTATATTTAATATATGGAATTCGAATTTTAGGGAGGGAATTTCTCCAATTCGGTTACGGTTTGAGCCTATAAATAGGAGGCTCATTCTACACATTTTTCACACCTTTCCCCAGAGAAAAATTCGAACTCTCCCTCTTCCTCACAGTCTGCGAATTTTCTCTCTGATCTCTCTTTTCTGGTTCGGCTTAGGAGACTATTTCTCCGGAAGCTTAAAAAGAACCATCAGTTAAAATTTTGCGACGGAGTCCTGCCGGCGAAGCCCACGCTTCGGTACGAGGATTCCAGGAGAATATCCCGGAAGATCACGGGAGTTTCCCTCAGCACCGGCGGAGCCCTGCCCGATTCAGAACGCGCAGCCGGAAGTCATCAATAGAGGTACGGCCTTATGCATTGGGTTAATAAATGCAACCATTTACTGCTTTCTATTTATTTCCTATTATGACTAGATTATTAATAATGATATATGAATATTAAATTACATAATATTTATCAGATCTTGTGAAATGGTTATTATCCGATATCCGGACCGTTGAACGGATAACAAGTTATTCCGCTTTAAAATTAAATTAAATGTTACCCGGGCGGTTCGGAGGCTCAAGTCGTGATAATATTCAAGGAATCCGAGACGTGATTCCCAACAAAGGGATCACTCACTCTAAAGCTTGAAGATGGGACCTACAGAAATCTCAAAGATGTGAGGTATGTTCCCGTACTTAAGAGAAATTTAATTTCCCTAGGAGTATTGGAACAAGCAGGCTATCAATGAAAATCTATTTTGGGAGACCTAAAGGTATCTAAGGGTGCCATGGTGTACCTTAAAGTATACAGACACAACGGGATTTATTTTATCGAGGGAAGCATTGCTAAGAAAAACTCTGCATGCTCTACTTCAAGCACAAATGACAAGGCAAATCTCTGGCATCATAGATTGGGACATGTCAGCGAAAAAGGCTTGAAGATCCTACACAATAGAGGTCTATTTGGGAGGGACAAAGTCAACCAGATAGACTTCTGTGAACATTGCGTGTATGGCAAGCAACACAGAGTTTCTTTTGGAAAGGGCACGCACACTACAGGGGCAGTTCTAGATTATGTTCATTCGGACCTATGGGGCCCTTCTAGAGTAACCTCACATGGAGGAAATTGCTATTTCATTTCCTTCATTGATGATTACTCTAGAATGGTTTGGGTCTATCTAATCAAGTCTAAGGATCATGTGTTTGAGACCTTCAAGACATGGAAAGCTCTTGTGGAAAATCAGTGCAACACAAGGCTAAAGAACTTGAGGACTGACAATGGATTAGAGTATATGTCAGAAGAGTTCAATCAGTATTGCTGGGAGCAAGGAATTAGAAGGCCAAGGACTGTGGGGCTTACACCTCAACAAAATGGGCTGGCTGCAAGAATGGACAGGACCCTTTTTGGAGAGAGTAAGATGCATGCTCTCTAAAGCCAAGTTGTCCATTAAGTTTTTGGGAGAAGCAGTTCACACTGCCTCTTATTTGATCAATAGATTGCCCTCCTCAGCAATCAATTTCAAAACCCCATAAGAACTATGGACATGAAGAGAGCAAGACTACTCACACTTGAGATTTTTTGGGTGCATAGCTTACTTTCATGTAAATGAAGGTAAGTTAGTACCCCGAGCTAAGAAATGGATCTTTCTAGGCTATCCCGATGGAGTCAAAGGCTACAGAATTTGGAATCTCGAGGTTGGAAAGGGCATCATTAGCAGAGATGTCACTTTTCAAGAGGAAAGCTTCCTTGCTTCACAAGGAACACCCACGGATCAAACTGATTCTCTTAGTCAAGAGGATAGATTCAATCTGCAGGTGGAGCTTGGAGGCACAGATGGAGAAAATATGGAAGAAGGTGGGCTGATCAGACAGAAAATGGAATAGGCAGTCAAGCAACAGTTAGAACTGAGCTTAATGCCGATGAGAAAGTTGGAGATCAAACTACAGAGGTAGCAGACCACTCAAGTAGTGAAGAGGAATCAGATTTGCATCACTATCAGCTTACTAGGGACAGACCTAGGAGGCAAATTAAACCACCCATAAGATTTTCTCATGCAGGAATGGTGGCTTATGCACTAATGTCTGCAGCTGAAGCTAATCTAGAAGAGCCTCAGACATTCACCGAGGCAATTCAGTCGAAAGCTTTAGGGAAATGGAAAGAGGCTATGCAGGAAGAGATGGACTCACTAAAGAAGAATGGTACTTGGGTTTTGGAACCAAGGCCTAAGAACTGCAAGGTGGTGGGCTGCAAATGGATTTTCAAAGTCAAGAGTGGGAGCTCAGATGGTCAACCAGCAAGATACAAGGCACGACTACTGGCAAAGGGATTCACGCAGAGAGAATGAATAGACTTCAATGAAGTCTTCTCTCCCGTGGTCAAGCACACTTCCATAAGAGTGTTGTTATCCTTAGTTGCTCAGTTCAATCTTGAACTTGAGCAAATGGATGTAAAACATCATTCTTACATGGAGAGCTAGAGGAGAGAATCCTAATGAATCAACCAGAGGGATTCAAGGAGAAAGGTAAGGAAGACTGGGTGTGTTATTTGAAAAAGTCCCTATATGGACTTAAACAATCACCCCGACAATGGTACAAGAGGTTTGACTCCTTTATGAAGAGCCACAGCTATCATAGAAGCAAACATGATAACTGTGTCTACTTCTCAAGGACTCAAACTGGTACAAGTGTTTACTTGCTCTTTTTTGAAAATATGTGTTTACTTGCTCTTGTTTGTAGATGATATGCTTCTAATCTCCAAGAGGAAGTCAGATATTGACAAGCTGAAGACCAAGCTAAGTTCAGAATTCGAAATGAAGGATCTAGGGAGAGCAGAGTAGATCCTAGGAATGGTCATTCAAAGAAAAAGAAGCTCAAATGAGCTTTCAATCTCTCAGACGGATTACTTAAGGAAAGTTTTAGGGAGGTTCCATATCGAGACCTCTAAGCACACAGCCCAACCTTTGGCACCCCATTTCAGGCTGTCAACTGAGCTGTGCCCTACAACAGACGTGGAAAGGAAGAAAATGCCCAACATCCCATACACAAGTGCTGTGGGCATCTTAATGTATGGGATGATGTGCACAAGACCCGATTTGTCTTATGCAGTGAGCGTTGTTAGTAGGTTCATGGCCAACCCGAGAGAGGAGCATTGGAAGGCTGTTAATGGATCCTAAGATACCTAGTAGGGACAACTGAGGTTGGTCTCAACTATGTAAGGGTTGAAGGAGAGGGAAGGACAGTCATACAAGGGTATGTAGACTCAGATTATACCGGGGATTTGGATAAGAGGAGATCTCTAACTGGCTACACTTTCAAGGTGTTCAATAACCTTGACAGTTGGAAAGCTTCTCTGCAACATATTGTGGCACTCTCAACAACAGAGGCAGAATATGTTGCAATCACTGAAGCAACAAAGGAAGTCTAATGGCTGAAAGTGCTTCTTACAGAATTGGGTTTCAGGGAGGAAAGTTTTGACTTGTACTGCGACAGTCAAAGTGTCATTTACCTTTGTAAGAATCAGATGTATCATGAACGCACCAAGCACATTGACATCAGACTACACGTTGTCAAAGATGTAGTCGAGTCTGGTGTGCTCAATGTGATCAAGATATCAACTTAGGACAACCCAGCCGATATGATCACAAAAGTGATCCCAGCATTCAAGCTTCAGCAAAGCCTCAATCAACTCCGAGTTGGACAAGCCAATACAGAGGAGAGACCTGCCAGGGACGAAGAGAAAAGGGTAATCTCTACTATGAGTAAAACTCATAGTAGGATATCAAAATCCTAATACAGAACAGAAGGGAAGCCGGAGGAGACTGTGACTGGTAAAGCTCAAGGTGGAGATTGTTGTTCCACGGTGAGCTCCACCAGCCACATCATCACTCCGGGGAGGAAGAGTTCGAATACTCTTCCCAAAACTGAAACACAAAGAGAAACAAAATAAGCATTGGGGAAAATTCAGTTAACTGGGCCTACATTACTAGCCTTTGGGGTGCAAATAATACCCGGAAACCGGGTAATTATCCGAAACCGAATCCGTATCCGGATTTAAAAACCGGAACCGAAACAGTATCCGAATTCTGGTTCCAAGTACCCGAATTCCAGTTCCGGGTACCCGTATCCGGATTCAAAACCGGTTTCCGGTACCGGGTAGTAAAATTAAAAAAACCGGGTACCCGGTACCCGGTTTATTACCCTGTTTTAGTTTTGTTTTTTTATTTTTATGTTAATTTAATTTTTAGGGTTAGTCTTTAGAGCTCGACTTCATTTTCACTCCCGCCTCCCTCGCATCTCGCCGACTTCATTTCCTTCCCCGACTTCAGGTTCTGGCTGACGCTACCTCTCGCTGACGCTGCCTCTCTCCGACGCCGGGTAAAATCCGGGTACCCTGATCCGGTTCCCAAAACCGGGTACCGGGTATCAAAATACAGATACCCGGATTTCCGAGTACCCGGATTTTCGGGTTCCCGGATTTCGGATACCGGTTCCGGGTATCAATTTTCGGATACCCGGATTCCGGTTCCGGGTACCGGGTATCTTAAAAAAACCGGGTACCCTACCCGGTTGCACCCCTAACTAGCCTAGCTCCTAAGCTAATGGATCAAGGTAATTCGCTGGGGAATTAACTGAATAAAAGGGTTACCAGCAGTCAAAACCCTGAGGGAAGTTTCTACAAACACATCCAGAGAGATTTCGCATGGGTTCGCAAAGCCCTAAGAAGCTAACCCTAGATCTCTAAAGGTTTTCTAGAGAAACCCAGACTCTCCAAGAAGAAAAAGAAGGAAGAAGAAGAGCAGATTGGAGATCTTACCTCAGGTGGTGGTGTCGGAGGAAGACTCTCGCGCGTCCAGGTGAAGGACAACAGTCGCCAGCTTCTTCCGGGTTCACTGAGGCGAGAGAGCTCGTCGTAGACCCGTTGCATGCTCGGCGGGTTCGGAGGCGGAGGCTCTACCACGATCTGGGGCTCAGTTGGAGTGGCTTCAGCCTTGATCTTCACTCCCAAAGATCCAGGCTTCATCTTCTCTATGAAGAAGGATGTTCGGTCACGCAGGAGGCGATTGACGTAGGAGCAGGTGCGCGCGGCCACCGGAGCACCTCGAGAATCTCCGGAAGCTGCAAACCCTAGCTGGGTTAGAGCGAGAGAGGAAAAGAGAGAGTACGGGAGGTAGAGAGAGAAAGCGAAGTGTAAAAGTGAGAAACAGATTGAAACCCAAATCGAATAAAGCTTATGTTTCGGTTCCTGTAGTTTTCTCTAGTGAACTACAAGTCGTTTTCAATACCTCGTATCTGTGTGTGTGTGTCGTGTGCGACAATCTTGTCGTGTGGACGTGTTTGGTCGTTTGGGCTTGGAGTTTTGAGCCCAAGATTGAGTCTTGAGGTGGGTTAAATCCCAACATATATTGGTAAGCAAACATAACTAGATATATCATAAACCCTTTCAATAATTGAACGTTGATATAAGGGTTAATAACGACGTGATACTCAATATTATTATTTTGTTTCTTGGCATAAATTTAATCTTTTATTTTTTCACTGCCAATGATACTAATGTCCACTATTTTATTTTATAATTTTTCAAAATTGCACCCCCTTGTTATAGTCCCCTCAATACTAGAAAAGATAAAAGAAAATATTTGAAATTTTTTAAAAGTAATATGTTTCTAGGAGTTAATGACATTAGTTAATCCCCATATATATATAAATATATATATATATGTATCAAAATATCGAGTACTTACGTGGTTTGATTAACCTTAATTTAATAAATACTATTCTTTATGGTAAGAATACTAGAAATGATAAAAGAAAATATTTGAAATTTTTTTAAAGTAATATATATATATATATAGATTAACCTTAATTTAATAAATACTATTCTTTATGGTAAGAATATAAACAACTAAACCCATAATTAAACCCGGTTGTTCTAAATTAGACCTTTTAACCGAAAGCACGCAACACAAAGAACAAAAAGGAAGAATTTAGGGAAAAAGTTTTCTCCAACGATAAAGCAGAAGTCGAATAAAAATTTGAGAGTTGGTTTTTACAACAAACTTTGACGACCTTTCTATATAGGGAATAAAATGGAAAAAAATATCGTCACTTCACTCAAATAATGCACCTAGTAAAACCCATAGTTATTTGCTTCATAAAAATAAACGAAAACAAAAAACAAAACAAAAAATAACAAAACAATAGTTACGAAATTCAATTGTGAACTTGCTTTAATCAAAGCACAAAACCAACATATTAATGCACGAGAATACTCAATAGTGAAAGCTAATAGTAAATAATTGTAAATAATTATTTATTCAATAGTGAAAGCTAACAAAGTCAAGTTGTAACCTAATAAAACCAATTCCCATAGTCACAGTCGAGTATTCTAATAGTGCAAGCTAATACATTAAAACTTTATAAATTAATGAAGTTGAGACCGTCTAAATTTATTATATTATCGATTATTGATTTATAAAGTATTAGTTATATAATCATTATAATTAGAAGAAAAAATATCCTTATATAACATGTCAAATGGCGATGAAGTATGGGAGATTGAAAATCAACCATTGATTTTTCTTATACAAAAGGCCTTTGAGACTAGACTGAATATTAATCCCCAATGTCATGTAACATGAATAGTAAAGAGTGATCTTCCATCTCTAATGTTATATTTCCTCGAAAATGGTATAATATACATCCATTATAAATTGGAGACTGAAGATCCGTTTTTATTTTATTTTTCATTTACAGAACGCTTCAAAGATTAAATATCAGTTCTTAATAGGGTCATCACTTATAAGATTTTCAGAGACTAATTATCCGCCCAAAACTTAGAAGGTAGAATTGGCATCAAAGAATAGGACACTGAAAAATTAGTCATCGATCATTTCCTATATAAAAAAGCATTCATGCCTCAATATCAGTCCCAAATTCTATTTTTTTCTATCTCTAAAAAAAATTTAATTAGCGCATATATATTTGTGACTGAAATTTGCTCATCAATTTGGTGCCAAAATATTAGTGACTGATTATTATTTGCTAACAAAATACATAAAAATCAGTTTCTAGTAGTGCCAGACAAGATTCAACTTACCGAACGCGCGAGGCGAGGCGGGGTGGGGTGAGGTGAGGTGCTCTTGAGTGAGTATAATTATTTTTGCCCTTTTTTTTATTTGCACCGAAAAGACCCTCATTTGGAAAATGTTTTATCGAAAACCTCGATAATCGTCGAAAAGCATATAAAACGATAAGTGTTAGAGCCGGCAACTTACCGGTAACTATCGAAAAGCTCGATCAGAGCCGGCCCAATATTTTCGGGGGCCTTGGGCGAATAATTTCTTAATAATAATATACTTGCACAACGTACTATGCTTAAATACAAATATTTATTGTTGCTCCACGAAATATATTTTTTTCTTGATTTTTCTAGTAAGTATGTTATTGTTCTTGATTTTTCAAGTTTCATTACTTACAACACAAACAAGGAGACCTCTTTCATCTGATCTTATAAGCATTCTTCTACATTATATAATATTGGGGGCCTTTAAATATTGGGGGCCTTGGGCGGTCGCCCAACTCGCCCACCTATCGGGCCGGCTCTGAGCTCGATCATCGGCGATTATCGACAATTATCGTCGGTAATTGGAACCCTGGTGCCAGATATAAGAGTTCAAAGTTTTATACATGAGGCAATTTATTAGTTATTTTGTACGTTTCATGTGTTATATCGTCCTACTAAAAATGTGATCATTGGGCCTCAACTTGCTCAATTACTCACTCTGACTAGTGATTTGTAAGGGCCTCCTCAACTTTCAAGCTTGAGCCAAAGCCTGTCAAGCGTTTGGCTCTGTTTGTCAAAAAAAAATGGCCACTATGTTTGAAAGAAGAAAAAAAAATCAAGTCTAATACATATAGTTAATGGGGGTGTTACATTTGAAATTTTGAATATTTATTACATATCTACATTAAAACAAGTGTGTGTGTTTGTTTTTTTTTTTTTAATTAAAAAAAAAAAGAAAAAGAAAAACAAGCTTGTGTTGTGTTATAATGTTTGGACACATTTTAGTATGTCTGACACCGGGGCTCAAAAAGGGGATTTTAGCTATTTTCAGCCCGGTTTTGGTTGAGCTAGTCCGAACCCGATTTAAAAAATGTAAACCTTTATAAATTGAGAAATCGTAGTAGATAACCATCATCTAATGTTTAAATTTATATTTATCAAACGTACGAAATTAATTAGTAAAATAGCCAATTTTGATGATGTGGCATTGAAAGCTGAAATATCTATCTCAATATTGCCCCTGATCTTTTTTTGTTTTGTTTTTTATATTAATAAATTATGTAAATCGTTTTTTTTTTTCATTTTTAATATTAATAAATTATGTAAATTAATAAATTATGCCCCTAATTCGTGTTAATGTTACTGTAATTAACATGAGTTTTCGTGTTAATGTTTGTTAACTTGTGTCTAATTAACGGTACATTGACGTTAATGTTTGTTAATTCGTGTCTAATTCACTGTATATTCACGTTATTATTTGTTAATTCGTGTTAATTCACATTAAATTCACGTACGTGACGTGTTAATTCACTGTATATATTTTTTAAAGTACAACGTGGATATTTGGTATGGTTTATGCATGAATGGTGGGTTTTCAAATATATATCACATATTAATTTTGGTATTTAAATAATAGTCAACTAAAAATAAGGTATTAATATGATATTCAATAATTTTCCATAAAAAAAGTGGTACATTCTAATTATGCGTTGAATTTTGAGTGTCATATTAGTTTTACATTGATTGACCAACCCTTATACCACGCTATTATTATGGGAGTGATTGGTGTATTTAAATTTTAGTTACCTATTTTATAGCATTTATTTATTTTCATATATAATTAAAGATAATAATTTCGTACCACAATATTTGGACGATTTAAAATTCGTAGCATTTAATGGATATATAAATCTGAATTTTAATATTAATTATTATTGATAATAAGGGTAGATAAGTCATTTTATATGTGTTAATGTGGTTTATTGGCTATGTCACAAAATTAACCAAACAATGACTATTTTAACAATTTCAAAACATTGAAATGGCTAATTAGATTAAGCTCCCTTATAAATTTTGTCTTATTTAATTACCTTGAAATGATAATAAAAAATCAACTTAATTAAAACATTAATACAATGCAAAAATATAAAAAAAAAAATGATCCAGAATCTAAAATCAAAACAAGAATCAATAACCTTTTAGGCCCCGAGCCAGTATCGGTTCCCGATTTTGTAAAACAAAAACCGGGTATACAAGATCTTACCCTTTTTTTTCTCCTTTTTAAATAAATTCAAGATTTAACACATGAAAGAAAATAAAGATCTAGCAATCCATTAAAGGCGGCACTAGCAACCATATGCTTACAAGATCCAAATGTAGTCAAAGTCAACGCATGGCCATAGAATTTACAGAGCCAGAAGGCAATAAAACACAAATAAAATGATCAGCTCTTGCTCAAGAAGGCAGGATCCTGCAGCCTGGCGAGCGCCTTTTCGAACTGCGCCCACCTCTGCTCGAGCGTGCCGACGTATCCGACGGATAATCTGATCAGCCCCGGGGAGATCCCGGCTAGGTCCTTCTCGTTGTCGGTTAGCTCGCTGCTGGTGCTGCTCCCGGAGCACGACATTAGGGTTTCGTAGTAACCGAGGCTGACGGCCATGAAGCCGAACTGCGAGTAGTTTTGGAGGAGGTTCATGAGCCTGTTGGCCCTTTCCTCGGTGCCCATGTCCACACACAGGATGCCTCCGAAGCCGTACTCCTTGTGGGCCATGCCCTTCATGAGCTTGTGGTGCGGGTGGTCCTCGAGCCCCGGGTAGATCACCTTCAGCCCGAGCTTCTTCATCCGCTGCGCGAACACCAACGCCCTCTGGCAATGCTCTTTCATTCGCAACGCCAAGTGTGGCACTCGCTCCGACAGCTCGAACGCCACCTTCGCGTTCATCGTCGGCCCCAGCAGCATCAGCGCCCCCTGGGTGAGGTCCATCATCGAGTTCACCAGCTTCGCCGGCCCGCACACCGCGCCTGAGGATTATCATGGACAAGATAATCAATGATTAAGTTTGAGACCGATTTAACGTCTTCATAGTTATTCTTTTCAGTTCGATTGAACAACTTAGATATGAATGCATTGCTCGCTCAATTATCGTTTCTAAAAGTATATTTTATAACTATATAAGAACTCAAATATGTCACTAAAATTAGAACATAAAAAATATAAGTGGATCAAAAATCATTACCCCAAGATATATGGCAATAATGTGTATATATATATATTATTTATAATTAAATGTGTTAATGGAATTGAGATAAGTATTATTTTTGTATAGATATTATCTTATTTAATGTCCTTAGAGTGAGAAGGCATGATGTCATGATAAGGACAGAGTAATTATTTAAATATATTAATGGAGATTAGGGTTGGTAATGACAGTTCTACCATATCTAATGAGGTAAGGATACGTGTTGGCCTAAAATGTTACTTTTGCAAGGAAAAAGGAAAAAAACAGATCACCAAAGAGAACGGTTAATTGAAGCATAAGTCTTCAATTTTAAGTCAATTGGAGCGGCATAGCCTCAACTTCATTTAATAGCGGTATAAGTACCGAAAGTTAAATTCCATCCATATTTTACTAATGGTTGTTAATCAACTTTGACGTGACAAGCTTCTCTTCCACGTGGGCACGACGTTATCATCCACGTCAGTTACTCTCTACCACATCATCTCATCTGGGTCATCAGTCCCCTCCATATGCATTATAGTTACGTCACTTCAGATGGGTGATATGACAGAGAGTCGCCGACATAGATGATGACGTGGCACCCACGTAGAAGAGAAGCTCGCCACGTCAAAGTTGGTTAACAACCGTTAGTAAAAAATGAATGGAATTTAACTTTCGACACTTATACCGCTATTAAATTGAGTTGAGGCTATGCCGTTCCGATTGATCTAAGGCCAAAGAGTTATGCCGCAATTAACCCGTTAGAGAAAAACTTAAAATAAACATATTTTTACCATTGTCCCACTCCCTGATGATGACACGACGTTTACACCAATTTTTGTCACTAGTGAACTCCAATTGAAACGTTTCACGTATGAAGGGTACGCAAACAAAAGCAGTGAATAGGTTCGGTCACGTGAATTCGTGCATGTAAACCAAGTGGATATAGATGAGTGAAGAAGGCCAGCTTCACGGGAACGATGACTTGTGAGTTGTGACACGTGTTCCGTCCAATGAAATCAGTAACCACTGACTCCACTCAAGTACAGACTGTACACTCAGCTGACGGTTAAGGCACGAATAACAAGCAACATTTTAAAGTCTTTAAATTTACGAGTATATCATTAATGTTAGAGCATTCAGAAATATTTATGCAGAATTTTAAGAAATGGATATCCATGAACAAAACTCAAATCAATATATGTATCCCACAAATTGAAAAATATGTTTTGACAATATATAAATAAATTTGTAACTTTGTTATGTGATTTTCATAATTGCATACAGTTTACATAAAAATTACACATGCCATTGGTTTGAAAACCAAAAACAAAAACAAAACAACAACAAAAAAGCCTTCCCAAATTTTATCCTCTAATTATGAAATTATTGAATTAATATTGCAAAAAGGAATACAAAATTTATGTTTTTAATAATTTTAGAAACATTAAATTTTGAATTTTTTTTCTTTAATTTTAGACAATCTAATGAAAGAAAAGAGATTATTACCTGCAATAATGTCAGCCCCGCCGCTAATAAACTTGGAGATGCTGTGCACCACCACGTCGGCGCCGAGCCGCGCCGGCGAGAGCACCATCGGCGCGAAAGTGTTGTCCACCACCACCGTCACGCCCATCTCATGCGCCATCTGGCTCAGCGCCGGCACGTCCGCCACGGCCAGCGTCGGGTTCGACACGCTCTCAAAGTAGAGCACGCGCGCCCCGCTCTCGGCCAGCGCGCGCCGCACGCCCACCACGTCGCCCACGTCCACGAACGTCGTCGCGACGTTGCACGTGCGCGGCAGGAAATGCGCGAGCAGCGCGTAGGTCCCGCCGTAGAGCGTGCGCGAGGCCACGATGGCGCTGCCACTCGGCGCGAGCTGCATCAGCGTGGCGGAGATCGCCGACATGCCGCTGGCCGTGCAGTAGGCGGCCTCGGTGCCCTCGAGGGCCGCCATCTGGCGGCCGAGGGCGAGCACCGTCGGGTTGAAGTGGCGGCTGTAGATGAAGAAGTCGCGGTCGGCGCCGAGCTCGCCGGCAAACATCCGCCGCATCGTCTCCGGCTCCATCACTGTGAACGTGGCCGACGCCTCGATCGACATGTTCACGCCACCGTGCTCGCCGAACTCGTGCCGGACCGTGGCCAGCGCGGCTGCGGGGTCCATGGCCGTTGATTCTTGGTCAACGGCAAAGAGGGTGGCCTTCTTCGCCGCCACGTGGCCGTTGTCACCGTCGAAGGGGCGTTTGGTTCTGGTGTCGGCCATCTCTGGGATCGAATATTCCCCTTTCGTTTTGGGATTGAAGTTGCGATTGTTGAGGAGTTTTACGTGGATATTTATAGGAGAGCGATTATTATTTATTATTATTAATCACCACTAATTAATGTGAAGATGCGATATTACTGAAATTCCTAATTTGCTTACGTATGGTTTCTAAATTGTTAAAAATTAAAGATTTTTAGTGGCAAAACTATTTAAGTGGTTTAGAAACGGCAACATGGTTCATTTTAAATTTGTAGTGAAAGTATTTAAACTTACTTTTTTAATGGATTGGTTGATTTCATCCATTTTTTTATAGTTATTTTGAATTTTTTTGTCGGTGATGATGTTAACACTAAATAAAATAAATAAACTCAAAGGATCAAACACGAACATCAAAATAAATGGTGATGCAATTGTAAACACGTATTCTGGGAACATCAACACTGCAAATTCTTATTTTTCTTCTCACTTTTTTCTCTAAAATTCTAAGTTCATCTCTTAGCATCACGACTTGCGTTGTTGACGTCATCACATATGAAAGTAAAATAAAAAAACTAACGGACTAGTGGAAGAGGTCTACCAATCCGCTAAAAAAAGTAGACATATATACTTTTGCCACAATTTGATAAACTAACTCTACATCGTACTATTTCCAAAAAAAAATTAAGTAATTTTACCGTTAATAACTCTAAAAGTTATATATGAATATAAGAATTTTAAAATTGTATATGTGGATATGTTTAGGTACAGTGAATCTGCCCATGATTTTATCGTTCGGGATTTTTGTTTTTGAATTAGAATCGGTTTATTATTGTGGTGAAAGATGAATAAAATTAATAAATACGTCCAAGATTCTTGTGCAGATTGGTACATATAGCCATAGGACACTTTAATTTATTAGAAATAGAAAATACATTTTCTTGTTTAATATCTTTTTTAAATATGTACGAAAGGCAATAAAAATAAATTGTAGAAAAAAATATTGTTGTAAACTACATCCGGGTTCTTCGAAATCGAAACAAGAGGTAATTTTATGATTATACCAGTATTAACCGTTATCCTCTTTGTTTCTAGAGAGTTAGAACTTGAATTTTAAAAATATTAAAATAATATACAATACACAGAAAAAATAATAATGAACCTAAAATGTAATGATTAAAAAGAAATAGGCGAAATAAATATAGAAATGATTACTTCCTTAAAAATAATATAAAATAAGAGTGATAAATTTTAAAAATAAAAATTTTAAAAATTTGGTGAAACCATTTGAAAAATTAAAGGATCTGAATATGATATTTTACTCTTTTTTATCCTGATCATAGTAAAAATGAATAAAATATCATGACCAAAACTCGAACAGAGACTAAGATCTCATATTTTATTATTAAATATTTTGAACCCGGAAAGGAAAAAAAAAAAACGAAAACCAAACAGTTTGTTATAATCGTTACCAGTCATAGTTCTCGATTGCAATGTATACTGAATATCAATCGATATCTAAAATAGCTGAAACTATAAAATAGTATGCATATTGCAAACCAAACATAGAAAGATATTAAGCCCTGAATGCTCTTTAATCAACTTTGATTTCCATCTTTATTATTTGATATGTATGTAATTATGTATTGTATTATGTATGCATGATGAAATAAAATTTCTGACATTTAAAAGTGTAATTGAATATCAGGTTTCTTGACGCATCAACTTAATATTGATATTTACATGATCAATTAGTGCTGAAATGGGCTTTTTTAGTCTTTTTTTAGTTACATCATACACTGTAATATTTTCTTGTATTTTCTTATGTTCTACTTATTCATATAATACACACAACAAGTGAAACATACGAATCATAATATGCATCAAAATCAAGGTGAATTATAACATAAACTACATTATCATTATATTTGTGGCGTTTCACACCACGTTTCGTCATCTGTCATTTAATGACATATTTTTAATCGTCGCATAATAAATATGCACTCTTTGTTAAATAATATAACAAGTGAATATTTTCAAGACATCCTACCTAGTCAAACGATACACGCAACAATCATGTTCAATTAATTTTTATTTTCAAACCAATTCGTACTACGATGAGGTTGAGCTTACCTGGATCGCTATAGTCGTTTTTCTTGCAATTTTGATAAGAAATCCTAATAATAACTCGCGTATATTTCTCTGATATAGGAATACCTTTCTTTTTTTCATACCTCACTCACTTAAGTTTAACTAGTTCGATTGAAAATTTCGTTTGTAAATACAATGACGATTTTTCATGTAGAAGGTTTTCTCAAAACTTTCGATCTCAATTTTTTATGCAATTTTCGACTAAACTCAACATTTTTTTTTAATCTTTTCGCAACGTAGCAAAAGATTCACTACTCGCAAGCTCTCTACGATATATAACAAATATCGTTACGAGGGTTGATGAGAGAAAATATAAATCGATATGAAGACGTACAAATTTAAAACAGAGCTCTAACCGTTGCCGCAACAGATCTGATCGGACTTTTAAGGTATTTTAAAAATAGGGTAAATTGATATTGAACTAGACAAAACGTTCTTAACAAACTGTCCTTAATTTTTGACAGCGAATATGTTTTGTATTTTTATATTTTTCACAAAACATATGTAACTATGAGAACCCGTAACTTCTTATTTCGTCTGAAATATTAAAACATTGTTTTGGGCTAGATCCCGGCATCTTTTTAAATTCTGTAAAACATCGAAGTTGTTTTTGAATGAGATTCAAACAACTTATATCTCTATTGAGTATTGAAAAATCATAATTTGGACTTCATTTTTTTTTTTATTAATTTTTATCAAAATCAAGTCCGTAAGATTTTCAGTTTTTTTTTCCAAAAAGATAAATTAAAAAACTAATTTTGAGAAATTTATAGTTAAAAAAATATAAAATCATAACCGTAGGCTCTATATATATTAAAAAAAAAAGAACATGTGGTATAATTTTAGGTAAAATATAGTGTAGTTTGGGATATAAAAATTTAAAAAAAAAATTGAGTTAGAATGTGAAGATCTTTTGTATGATGAGTGATGAATAGAAAGGATTTTCTCACTGATTTCTCTTAAAAGTGTTTTTTTTTTTAAAAAAAAAACTTTGAGAGAGAACAGAGAGATTTGTGAAAAAGATGGAACTCTATTAGCTTGTAATGGCTAAAATGAGGAGCGAAATTTGTGAACTTTATTTTTAATAATTTAATTAGAAATTGTATGAAATACTCATTTTATGTCAATTTTTTTTTAAAACTATCTATTTGTCTAAGTAAAAACTACACGTAATGAGTCATTTTTAAAAAAAAAATTAACACAAAATGAACGTTTCGTTTATTAACCCTTAATTTTAAAATAGCTCGTTTTACTAAGGACCCAGAACGGGACGAAACTGGACTAACGTGTGTTTGTCATGTTTCGCCGAACGATTTCGATATCAGTCGATTTATTTAGATACTATTTCATGCTCTTTCGTGTGAGTAGAACGTAAAGAAGTGGAAACGATTCACAATATTTCAGACTTCTACGTTTTTCTTTTTTCTTAAGCATGAAATCCACGTTTCTAGAAACTTGACTATATATACACGTGGCAACACTTATCAAAACGACATGATTCAAATTTTGGAGTTATGTGAGGACATTTTCCTTTTTATATATATATAAATGAAAAAAAAAGCGGCATAAGTACTCAAAGTCTTTAAAAAGTTAACATTAAGCTCTTTTTTTTTTTTTTGCGACGAAAGTTGCCAAACTCTTATTTTGTGTCTTCCGTCATGTTTCTGTCCAGAACCGCGCCACGTATCACTATTTCAAACCCATTAAATATGCTATTTTTAATATAAAAAATTGTTGATGTGTAAATTCGTTCCGTATTTGGAACGATAAGCTCACATTAATTAAATTTACGGTCCAAATAATTTAGACCAAAGTTATGAATATAATTGATTATTCGTACAAATGGACCTTTGAAATATATTAAACAAAAGCCCAATAAAAAAGAGAATGAGGCCCAGGCCCGACCAACCTTCTCGGCCCAAGACTCAAGGCTCATCCCGGGCAGAAATTGACAGAAAGGGACCCAAGCAAGAATATAGCACTAGCAAGAAAGCCGAGCAGAACATGTCAAAGCTTCATTCAAACGCTCCGAAGCCCGACCAGGATAAGCGCCACGACATGAATTCAAACTCCCACGACGCCAGGTCAAAGTCCACTACTGTGCAATTCTCTCGAGAAGTGGCCCATGTGTCAGCTCGGAAGTTAGTCAAGCACCAAACTCGGAGCCACTACTAACGTTCACAAAGTCTCCAACGGGCAGAAACCAAAGGCCTATAAAAGCAAGAAGACAGCTCCATTTCACGCACGCAAACATCAACTGAGAGAAAAGAGTCTGTGAGATTTGTATTTTCAGAGTGTTTTCTTTCATCTTTTTCGATCAACTTGGAATCGGCTTATGTATCTGGTTGATCCTTCTTTTCAAATCAATAAACTTACAGAGGACGTAGTCAACTACCGCATTGGGACGAACCTCTCTAAAAAACCTCGTGTTTTTACTGCTCTTATTTTTATTTTGTCACCGTCAAAGTATTGACGACGCGGAGGTCAAGATTCACGATCATTTAGTAAATTCAAATCGAAATCCCATACACAAGTTTTCGTGACTGTTGGTGTGCGAAACCACGTCAACAAAAATTAAACTGATTTATCCGTGATAAACAATGGTATATTTAATGGGTTTTCAAACTGACATGTGGCATTGCTTAACGGTTTTGGACGAAAACATGAGGGAAGACATAAAATAAGAGTGTCAACTTTCGCCGCCTAAACAAAAGAATGGGAACTTAATGTTAACTTTTCAAAGACTTTGGATACTTATGTTGTTATTTTCTCTATTTAAATTGTGACACAATAATGTACGTGAGATAAAGTTCCTACAACCTATATCCGTCGTGGATTGGTTGATCGTCATGCTAGGATTAATTGCGATATATATATTCAATTTATGGTCAAAATTGTTCGCATATACTCAACCACTACAAGTAAAGATAATAGTGCTCCATGAGCGTTTCGAGGGATTGACAAGTACTAGTATCGTTGTTTTCTTTTGCGTCACTTCTCGCCACAGATCCATTAACCTATCGCCACCTGTCCAACGTAAGATATCATGTGTGCAACCACGTTAGCTACCATTACCAACTTAAAATAAAAAATAAATTAAAACAACTAAATTAAACCTAACCAAATCAAATAAACCGAAACAATTAAGATTCTTTAGCAGTTTTAAAACCCACTACTACCATATGGCAAATGAGGTATCCACATGGCGTACAAGTGGCCTCGCAGTGAGTAGCCATCTGACGGACATGAACGGGAAAACAACGGCGATCCTGGTCAACCCCTCAAAACGTTCCTTGAGTACGATTATGCCGCCATTTTTAGAGATTAGGTACATGCTATCAACTTTGATCATAAATTATATATTTATACCATAATTAAACTTTATGTATAACATGTCTGATGCCGATAACAATCATAAAACAAATGTGAGATTGAGCAATTGTATTTGAACTTCTCTCAATTTCATTACAAGGAAGAAATTTATAAACGATAAACAGATAATGTACTTCTGACATTTAAAATAAACTACAATTTGTGGTCTTTTTTAATTGCTGTAATTATTAATTTGATTTTCTAGTTCGGGATATTAAGATTTTATCCCAACAATGCTGACATATAATAACTTGCGGGCACGACATAAATTTAGCTGTAGGGACTAGTTTACGTTAATTTGTCTCACATTATCTTAAGGATAAGTACACTCCAAGAAAATGAGTCAAAAAGTGCTAATTATATATTATATAACTAGGTGTAATCTTTCATCTATGACCAAAATACTCCATCTATTTCTTTGTTTTAAATTTGTACGTCTTTATATCGATTTATATTTTCTCTCATCAACCCTCGTAACGATATTTGTTATATATCGTAGAGAGCTTGCGAGTAGTGAATCTTCTGCTACGTTGCGAAAAGATTAAAAACAATGTTGAATCTAGTCGAAAATTGCATAAAAATTTGAGATCGAAAGCTTCTACATGAAAAAATCGTCATTGTATTTACAAACTAAATTTTCAATGGAACTAGTTAAACTTAAGTGAGTGAGGTACGGAAAAAAAAAAAAAAGTATTCATGTATCAGAAAAATATACGTGAGTTATTATTAGGATTTCTCCTCACCTATAACAAAATATTTTGAGCTTTAAAAAAATACAAGGCGCTAGCTTATATATATTAAAGGATTACCATGGCTTTATTCAATGGGAACATAATTATGATCTTAACCTTATCAAAAATTTAATTATAACTTTTATAGAATCGAACATGAATCACAATTCAGATAAGACCCGTGATGTTTGTATATATATATATATATAGTGTATTCATTTTGTCTTGTTATAGCTTTTCTTTTTCTTATCCTCTTCTTTAACCATAAACCACCTAGACCCAAAAGAACATGTCGTTTTAATAAATTTATTAAAGTTAGGCTGTTCAGACTTCAGATTTTTTTAACAATATCGTATCTCAAGAAAACAAGTGTAGACGTGAGATAGGTTAGCTTTATTTACAATATAAAAATACTTATTGGGGAAAAATAACTACAAGCATGTTTATTTAGCGTACATATATATTAAAAGAAGAAAAAAATGTCTCATGAGAAGCTAAAGTATCACTAAACTCTGAAATTAAGATGCGAGTTTGACAGATCAAGAAACATACCAAATTTTGGTATGATATTCCTTACATATCTTATAGATACAAGTACAGAACTCTCTCATCTCCCGCACCGTGTATAGTGGAGATTATAGTCCAATTTTAGTTCTCTCCTCCTCCTGAAACTTGAGTTCAAATCCCAATTTTAAGTTTATATTTTAGCGTCTATCTCTTTGTACATTAAGCAATAATATTCTTACAATTATATCACAAAATATTTTATCGATTCATTCAAAGAGATCGTTAAAATAATAATTTAATCAACATGTTATATTTTAACTATTTCAGACTAATTTTGTTCGCTCGGTTTCCGGATAATTCCGTGCTACGTCCCTGACGTTAACTCTCGTCAAATATTTTTGCCGGCATTAATTTTATATGTTTATATATTGATATGTAAGTGATGACGTGTAGGCTGATTAGAAAGCAATGGATAATAAGCAAGCTGAGGTGGCAGGAATGATTTGACCCAATATGGAGATGCGATTAGATGAGAAGATAGACCATTCTTTCATTGTCGGACTCGATGATGGACCCCACACATCATGGTGAATCCACTTCCAATTTTGTGCCAAAGCACGAGGAAGTATGGGGTCTTTCATCTTTTTCTCCTAATTTCCATCAAATGATCAAAGGTATATTCCATATTAAAATACAATATCTTAACCATCAACGATCTAATTTATTAGATTATCAACTATGTCATTGCCATCATAATGATTTTAGTTTTGAGATAATAACGGCAAATGAATTTAAGATTGAGAAAAATTAGCGGTTATGTATTTAAATTTTATCTATAATGATCAAAGTACTTAAGTTGTGTAAAAATGTAAGCGTCTTACGTATTTTCATTATTTCTTTTCCGCTAGTATTATAACAGTTTGTCATCGGACTCTCGTTAACCACGTTTTATTACACATTTTTTTTACTATAAAGATATATGGTAAATGGAGATACGATAACACAATATATTAAGAGTGACAGACTAGAGACATAAATACAGGCCTTCCACTTTTACGCAACGTGAGTACTTTAGTAAGGACCAAAAGGCTACTACAATTAAATATGATTAGGGGACTAATAGCGGTTATCCAATCCAACTACAACACGGATTGTAATACGAAAAAATAGAAAAAAATTGGGAGACAAAGGCCACGATTGTTTTGTCACTAAAACAATTTACTATCACGCTGCAATTGTGTGTGTTTTTTTTTTTTTTTAAAGAGGAATGGTGTAGAACAAAAGATTCAATTTTTTTGGTTTTTCGTCGGTAATCTTTCAGGTTTTTGTACACTGTTTTGGCTTCAGCTCCGTGAAGCATAAAGATCATCTCAATATTATTTTTTATGTCTTTTCATCAAGATAATTATTTTCAAGAGTCCTACTTTTCAACAGGGTTTAAAAATCTAACGACAATTCTATTGGTGTGCCCCATAAACCCCTCAATAAATTGATAAAATTAGATAATCGGGCAGTTCTCGGTTTCCGGACTTTTCAAGGGAAATAAGTAACACAAGTTGAGTTTTTTTTTTTTTTTTTTTGGGAGTGTTTCAATGGCTGAAACAGCGTCTAGATTAGAGGCAAAATTGGATTTGAATAGAAAGACCGAGAAGTATAAATAGAAAAGAAGCAATGTGATAGTGTTGAGAATGACAACGATCTCTTTTGAATAATGAAATTGACATTTTGATGACAAAATACCAAGAAAAAACTTGAGCATTCAAGACAAGTATATTATTAACTATATACGAAACCGATAAATAAATAAATACAGTAGAGCCTCTATAAATTAATACTCGATAAATTAATAGTCGCGATTAAATAATATTTTTATCCGGTCCCGACTCGGGCCTAACTAGCTAAATTAATAATTCGCTAAATTTATAAGATAATAATTTTTTTAGAAACTATATAGGTCCCAAGTGATATATAAATTAATAATTCAATATAAAAAAATTACATAAATAATTATAAAATCACGATAAATAAAATATAATATAAATAACTATGAAATTACATTAAATAAAAAGATAACATTACATCACTAATCATGCAGTCTCCTTAAAATATGATTCTATAGTAATTATTATAGCTTTAATTATCACTACTCTAAGAAGCTATTTTTATTGCTCTTTAATATCATTGGACTCTTTAATATTTCTGACATTGGTACTCTAATAAAATCTTTTTAAATTATAATAGTCTCTGTTATTCTTAATATTGATACTTTAGTATTCTTGATATAATAGATTGAAATAATTTTTTTTTTGCTAATAAAAATGTTTATATAATATAGCTGATTAATAATTTTTTTCTTCATAAATTATTAATTTATATGTTAATTAATAATCCGATAAGATAATATTTTTTTCCGGTCCCAACAATATTAATTTACAGAGGTTCTACTGTAATTTTTTTATTATTATTATTTATCCTAAATAAAGCGATTTTTTTTTAAGGCAAATAAAGCGATTAATATTGCTTAAATGTTAAACTTATCAAGGATCAAGATAATGCCTAACGTTTCATAAAATGTAATCTACTAATCATGTTGATTTGAGAATATACTATTACTTCAACGATACATTCCATATATATATATATATATATATATATATATATATATATATATTAGAATCAAATTAAATTAACCTTACTTTTTTGTATGATCCCACTCTAACTAATATTAGTAAACTATTATTGATAAATTACCTCATTACATAATAAGTCCGAACAATATTAATTCATACAAGTTATACTCTATAGTCATCAGCAAACAGACTTTTAGTGGTGGATCATTATACTTTTACCTAGGGTGAACAAAATAAACCGTAAACCGAATTTTTGACCGAAAACCGATCAAACCGATACCGATTAAACCGTAACCGCTTTTAAAGTGGTTAAAACCGAATATACCGAGAAAAAAACCGAATACCGAATTAGGTTAAAACGGGGTTTTCGGTTTTAATGTGAAAACCGCAACCGCTTACCCGGTTTTACCGCTTTAATTAAATCTAATATTATATTATATTCTACTTACCATACCTATCAACACATCAAAAAGATTTTTCTTATCTAATCTCTCGATGTAATATTGTGTAATATTAGTATTTAGTAACCCGTTTATGTGTAATAATTTATAATATTACATTTAGTAGTATGTTTATGTATAATATTAGTAGTAAGTTTATGGAGATGTGAATATTAATTTAAAAGCGGTAAATGTGGGCAAAAAACCGATAATACCGCAACCGAACACCGAATACCGATTATACGGTAAATGCGGTTTTCATCTTTAAAAATAGGGTATTCGGTTATCCTTTCTAAAATACCGAAATGCGGTATTCGGTCTATTATTTTTCAAAAACCGCACCGAATACCCGCTTGTTCACCCCTACTTTTACCGATAAAAACTACGAGCCCCTTTTACCAGTTGCACATGTAAACATGGTCCGGCTCTTACCGGCATGACTAGAGGTTTTGCACAGATAAAGGCTGATTTCTTGTAGTGAATGTAAACGATAATCAAGTTCTAAAGAGCATAATTCTTCATTTATAAACATTGGATAATCAAGTTGAATCGTAAATGTTCAGTTTTACATATTTAAATTGGCTATCCAAATTGTACACATTGTATCATAAATTATTGCCTGTTTAGCTGCAATTTCTGCAGCACTCAAAAATAAAAAAATAAAAAAATCATATAATCCAATGTTTATAAATGAAGGATGAAGCATTTGCCTCTGATTAAACTTCAACAGCCCCAGCCAATCTTTCCGGTCCTTGTGCGTTATTGCAAGATCCTCTCTCGAGATGCTCGAGGAAATCCATCACCACTGTATCAGTCCACGGCGCTCCAATCGGTGCTTCGTCGCCTGCGACCCAACCTAGATGGCCTCCTTTCGGTGTCACTATCAGCATGCAGTTCGGATTTTCCTATTACCAATACGTAGAAATTTCAGCGGTTATTGTATTCTGCCGGGATAAGAGCGATTTGATGAGAGATCGATAATATGCTCCTAATCTTCTAAACTAAATGAGGACGAAATGGACAACATGAATATAGACTGAATCGGCCTCAAGTAAATTCAACGGACCTTGATATCCTCTCGGGGAATTCCCCGATTCGGAGCAATGGGGTCATTTGCTGCCTGCAAAAGAACCAGAAGAATTATGCAATTCCCCTATTGTATATACTATATAATGCAGTTTATATAGTTGATCATTTACAGGATTAATTTGTGGAAAATCTGTACTATCGTTATAATTGAATATTAATAACCTCCGGAAGATAGCTCTCTAACCTGGATGCAAAGCAAGGGCCTACGAACGTCTTTAATAGAATCCGAGCTACTCGAATTAGAATAATAGTCGTCGACCGACTTGAAACCAAACGACACTGCATTTATATTATTACACAATAAAGAAAACTCGTTACATGATATAAACCATTGTTTTATAACAAAAGAAAGTAGAGAAATCAATACTTAAATAAGTTACCGCGAGTGAGTACTTCGTCGAAGTCCCGGACACTTTTGGCGTTTGCAGCCATTGGAATGTTAAAATCGCCACCTATGTCCTCAAATAACAGAGCATGACTGCAACGAGGAGTCCCAAAATAAATTAAAAAAATTAAACTTCTTTCTGGCTTGGTTGAGTGAAAATACAATCCGAGTACCAAGAGTTATTACTTCTTGAAAATTTTGCAGAGCGCACGTGCGAGGGCTTTGTCGTAAACGTTGTTGAAGCCCTTATGAAAGTCCTCGTCCGCAATGACCAAATTGAAAGGATTGCATAGAGAGACCGCGCCGGAGAGAGGGCAAGCATGTGACTCCTGCAAATTAGCTTATAACTGAGATTATCAATGAATGCATAACAATAGTCTCATAACCTATTATATTGGTCTCATTCAGTTATTAATTAATAAAAATACGTGAAGTACGTCATGTCCTGAGCACAAATTTCGGAAATCGTCATTTTTTCGCATGTTCGATTTGCAACCTTTATAAAAGTATAGGGTGCCAAAATAAATAAAAAATCAGTAGATACAATGCACCAGTACACAAAGATCAAAGGCATTATTGACCCTAAAAACAAAGATCGGGCGCATTATTGACAATAGTTAATATATCCTCGTACCTGACCCAGATAACGGACGAGAATGTTCGCACCGAGAGACCAACCAACGGCGTACATATTCGCTTTCGGGTATTGAGCACTGACATGTGAAACCACTTCACGCATGTCTCCTAAAAACGAAGCTGAATAGAACTGCATATCAGTGTTATAATAATCACAAACTGAGTTGATTTTACAAGCTCATAAAACTTTTAATTTCAAGGGTTTAAGGACTAATAATTACCAGCATTACAGGGCGCAACTTGAGAATCGAAACAAGTATAAATATTTTAGAACAGAGGAAAGAAAACGTTGACGCTTTCCATGGTGAGACTAGGTACCTGAGGAGTGGTCACGGGGCTGTTTCCACAGCCCCGGCTATTGAAGACAACGACACGCCATCCTTTGCTTTTGGCTCTAATCAGCATATGCCTCACGTACGAATCGTCACTGCCTCCGGTCAGACCAGGCTGCGATTAAAACCGCAATTAGGTCTTGATCATGAAATAACAAAAAGGGCTTTTCCGATTCCGTGATCGAGAATTGCTCGGATCAAAGTTTCCTAATTTCTATCTTCTCAATTCCCAAATAAGAGATCTCTTCCAACACAAATAACATCAACTGAACGAAATTGACCAAGTGAAGCTAAATTCAACTTTTTTCATGCTTTAAGCTTCTTCTTCTTCTTTTTCTTTTTCACTTTCTCGGCAACCAAACAGAAAATACAGTTGACCCTTTTCAACCACAAATTCCATTCTTCAACAATGTAGATTATCATCAGTTTCTTCCACTTCGTTTTATTTTCTCGGCAACCAAACAGACCATCGAGAAAGCAAAGTAGAATTCCACGCACGAACCAGAAGAATGAGAAGCGGAGAGTCAGACGGCAAGGTGCGATCGTCGCCGGCGACCCAGTCGAGCGCGACGGAGCCACCGTCGCCGGTGCGGAGGCAGCGGCGGCGGAGGGCGACTTGGGGGACGGAGCGGAAGAAGGCGGCGAAGATGGTCTCCACGTGGCGGCTCCAGGCGATGAGAGGGAAAGGCTTGTAGGGCCTGGCGAGGGTCTCCTTCAGCGGCGGGAGGAAGCGCTCCTGGGCCCCGCCGAGGACCTCCAGCGAAGGGTGGTGGCTGCCGACGGCCGGCATGGCGGCGGCGGAGAGGGAGAGGCGGCAATGTCGGGATCGGAAGGGGTTGGAGGCTCGGAGGAATGACGAGGAGCCCAACGAGAGTGAGGCTCTCGCCATTGATGACTGGTTTTGTCGCCTGGATATCGCTGCTTTGCGTTCCTCACCTAACGAATATTCTTTTCTTTTTTTATTTTATTTTATTTTGAAAAACTTTTTATTTCGGGGTACTGTGCGTTAGTTAGAGGTGTCAATTAGGCTGGGCCGGCCCGAGTCCACCCGTCCCGACTCGTAAAAAAACGGATTTGCCCTGCCCCGCGCCCGTTTTTTGTGGGCCGGAGTCAAAAGAGTCAGGCTGGTTCACCGTACGTTTACAATCACCGATTATTCTACAACCTTACGGCTCATGGCGACAGCTCCGACGGCGGGGCAACGACTTCTACACCGGGTTCACAAGGAAGCGGAAATTCAAGATCTCGTGGTGGTCGACGTCGCCGGCGCAACATAGTCGATGAGTACGCCCGGTTCTGAAACCTTCCCCCAAGATCGTGTCCAGAAGAAGGCCTTGACATCCTTCAAGGGTGGTACGCACAACGATTTGAGTATCCAGTTTTTTCATTGTTAGTTCGTGACATTCTTACAATCCCGGTCTCAACGGTATCATCGGAGGCGGCATATCACCGTGTCCGGAAGAAGGCCTTGACATCTTTCAATGGTGGTACGCACAACGATTTGAGTATCCAGTTTTTTCATTGTTAGTTCGGGACATTCTTACAATCTCGTTCTCAACGGTATCATCGGAGGCGGCATACTCATTGGCCGGAAGGATGTTAGAGCCTCGTCGCAAGTCAACGAAGTCACTAATGGTCGAGATCCTTATGCTTTAGAGAGATTGGATTTTGGCCGAAAAGCGAAAACAAGATAACGAAATCGTCGACGACGAAATGGCGGATTACTTTAGCAATAATCAAATGTAATTCGTTTTTAATTGTCAACTTTATCATTGTACTTTTCGACTTCCGAGTCTTTAGTTGAACCATTGTACTTTCCGTATCCGACTTTCAAGTTTGTTGAAAAAAAAAACGCATACTTACTCTCTTTTTTTGTTTGCTTCTAATTATTTCATATTCAATTAAAAATATTCAAACACACAAAATAATTTCAAAATTTAAGAATTTTTTTTTCTTTAAAAAATCAGAATACCTAAACCCTTAGATTTGAACCAAGAAAACAAATTTAGGGACCAAAAACGAAAATAAACATTTTAAAACTAAAAAATAAAAAAAAATCCGGACTCGGAAAAAAACAGACCCAGACTGATCCGGGTCCGGGTTTTTTTTTTTTTTTTTTAAATAAAACAGCCAACGGGATATCCGGTTGGCACTACAATATTTGCAGGACTAGTTCCAACCAACCTTACAAATGCAAAAAAAAACAAAACAAAAAAAAACAAATGGCCACTTATTTGGATGACACATGGCACAATGTGAGAGAGAGTGTGTGGACACGTGGCGGTGTGGGAGAGGGCGAGAAAAGAAGTGAGCCCCGATATAAAATTTGAAAAAATAAAATAAAATGATGTGGCAAAAAAATTAAAATTAAAAAATGATGTGGCGTGCCACGTAGATGTCTCTGTGTCGGTCAGCATTGTCACGTCATCGGTTGACTAAAAGTCATCCAATCAGTTTGATAGAATTTTGCAATTAGAGTGATTAGTGCACATTAAAAACTTTTGCCGTCGTTTTTTGGCATTGGCATCATGCCTAGAATTCAATAATCTTGGCCACTTACGTTGCTAATTACCCAAAAAAATAAAAATAAAAAAAATAAAATATTTACATGAAAAGATATATCCTAATAAAATACTCGAATAAGATAAAAACAAAAAAAACAAAAACAAAAAAGAGTACGACGATCAACCTTGATATAAAAAATTGAAAAGCAATTATAAATAACAAATAAAAAGTAAGATATTTATATATAATTGTATTAATATAAACGACCCTCAAAACCTTTTTACGTGTTAAATAAATCACAGCATAATACTTAATACAAAAAAAAAAAAAAAAAGTTAGAATAAATGTTAAATCGTGATAAGATTTTCAAAAACTCAAATATCTTCCACAAGTCTCGTGATTATAGTCAAAACATCGATCCCTAACAATATTGTCAGTTTTTAAATAACTAACCAACAGTATTTCCTCAATATTGAATCGTAACCAAAGAATAGTTTATTATCATATCAAAGAGGTTTTCGTACTTAAATAAATAAAAAATATCTTCATAAATTAAACTTAAGTTGAGCTGCGCTAAATAAAGAAAGATATGCCTCATATATTTAAATTTAAAGTCATAAAAATTAATAAAGATATCTTGGGTTGAATCAAATATCTACGCAAAACTCGTGGTTAGTTATAGTTTTGAAAATTTTGAAACTCTATATAAGAGAGACCAAGTAAGCATATTTTCTATACCAAAAAAACTCCATCGAAGCCGATAGTGAAGAAGATGACAGAGAGTCACAACGAGATGGTCAGCGCCGCCGCTCAGGCCGAGGATCAGAAGCAGAAACAGATCGACGAGTGGCTTCCGATCACGTCGTCCAGGGACGCCAAGTGGTGGTACTCCGCCTTCCACAATGTCACCGCCATGGTCGGCGCCGGCGTCCTCAGCTTGCCCTACGCCATGTCGCAGCTCGGCTGGTACGTCGGGGTTTAATATATGTAATATTTTATACGTGTATCGGTGTATGTATGACTATGCATCAACGATGTAATTATTATTCTTTTTTGTTTTTTGATGAGTTTTGACCTTTTTTTTTTTTTTTCCTTTATCTTAATCTAGGTTTTGATCGGATTTTATGGTTTATATTGAACTGAAAAAATTTATAATCGTGATTTTATCCAGTATTCGAGTCTATCTATATATGTATATTTAGTATATATTTTTATATGAATGATCGATTAACACTTAATTTGATTCGAGTGATTTTTTCTTTTTCTTTCTTTATTTAATTTAGTCATAATTGATCATAGTGTTTATTAATTTTAATCTATGAACCACTAATTTGTAAATTTTTTAAGCATGATTTCGTAGTTTAATCTAATTCATCCTTACCTTCGATCTATCGATAAATAAATCATCAAAATAAACAACATATGTCGATCTTCATTAAACCTTTTATACGATAACGCATCGATTTTATTATATCATATGATGCATATTAAAATTATTATTATTATCTGATTATTGGACCTCGAAATTTTGTTATGTATGTGCAGGGGTCCGGGTATTACGATCATGTTGATGTCGTGGATAATCACGCTCTACACGCTGTGGCAGATGGTCGAGATGCACGAGATGGTGCCGGGGAAGAGGTTCGACAGGTACCACGAGCTAGGGCAGCACGCCTTCGGAGAGAAGCTGGGGCTGTGGATCGTGGTGCCGCAGCAGCTGGTTGTTGAGATTGGGGTCAACATCGTCTACATGGTTACTGGAGGAAGGTCACTCAAGAAGGCGTACGACACCATCCGGCCCGAGTCGAACGATGTTCGAACCTCGTACTTCATCGTCGCTTTCGCTTGCATCCACTTGCTGCTTTCCCACCTCCCCAACTTCAACTCGATCTGGGGAGTTTCGCTTTGTGCCGCCGTCATGTCCCTCAGGTGCGTCCTCATCCCTAAACCCTAAATATTGCTTATTATTATTTTTAATATATTATCCAAAAAAAAAAAGCGCAAATTTCTCTATTACATTTGATTAAAACTGTTGTAAATATGGATAGTTAAATTCTTATATATATTTAATCGATAACTGGGTTGTTATTTTTAGAATATTTAACGACAATTAATTTATATTAAACCGGTACTTTATCCGATATCTTCGTTATTTCAGTTACGTGACACTACTTCAAATCCTATATATTTTCAGTCAATTTGTTTTCGGGAACTTTATCAATATTCAATTTTTTTGTTTTATTTGAATAATTGATTGCGGATTTTTATTCATAATTATAATTTGTTTAGAAATTTCATTATTGTAATAATATTGATTATTTTTTCACTCTAAACTCAGCTACTCGACGATTGCGTGGGTGGCGTCGATCCACAAGGGTGTTCAGCCGAACGTGAGCTACGCGCCCCGGTCCTCAACCACCACTGGCATGACATTTGACTTCTTCTCGGCCCTCGGTGACGTAGCGTTCGCCTACGCCGGCCACAATGTGGTCCTCGAGATCCAGGCCACGATCCCCTCCACGCCCGAGAAGCCCTCCAAGGGACCCATGTGGAAAGGTGTCATGGTCGCCTACTTCGTCGTGGCCCTCTGCTACCTCCCCGTCGCCTTCGTGGGCTACCACATCTTCGGGAACAGCGTCGACGACAACATCCTCATCACTCTCCAAAAACCCGCATGGCTCATCGCCGCCGCCAACTTGTTCGTCCTCATCCACGTCATCGGAAGCTACCAGGTTTCTATTTTACTTAATATAAAGATTTATACATAATCATAAGTGTATACTATATGTATAGGCCTAACCGTTATGGTGAATCAATGTGTGTAGATCTACGCCATGCCTGTGTTTGACATGATAGAGACTTTCTTGGTGAAGAAGCTTGACTTTCAGCCTCGTCTCAGGCTTCGTTTGATCACCCGCACCACATATGTTTGTAAGTTTTACGTTTCGACCCGAAAACTAAATTTTTAATCTTAAATTAAGAAGAAAAGTAATTTTTTTAAATTAATTTACCATGTTTTTAGTCTTTACGGTTTTGATTTATATTTATTCCATTAATTAATTTTAAGCTTGAGACTATTTATTATTCATCTCAATGGTATTTAACAATTTAAAAACCGGTCCAAAAATTGATGTATTACCCTTAATTGAATAGTGATATTAATATATTCAATAATCGGAGCCGATTTTGGCCAAAACGAAAAAAAAAAGATCGATATCCGGTTCGGTTTGTTTTACTTTTATGGTATGGTTGATTTGTGCAGTGTGCACTATGGTGGTGGCCATAGCGTTCCCGTTCTTCGGCGGTCTGTTGGGATTCTTCGGCGGGTTCGCCTTCGCCCCTACGACGTACTTCCTTCCGTGCATCATGTGGCTCTGCATCTACAAGCCGAAGAAGTTCAGCCTCTCGTGGCTCGCCAACTGGTCGTGCATCATCATCGGAGTTACGCTCATGATTCTCGCACCCATCGGAGCCCTGAGGAACATCATCCTCACCGCCAGCCAATACAAATTCTTCTCGTGACCCTGCTTGGCTGATTGTTTAGGCTTTAGATTTCATTTTTTAAGTTTATTCTAGTTTTAAGATTTAGTTATTAAGGAGATAATGGCGACTATCAAGGAGTTAGGACTTAGGTATATAATATTCTCTGTTATTCATTTCCGAATTATTATTTTAAATTCCTATTAGTGTAATAATCTCATTATTTTTATAATATTTCGTTTTTAGGAATTTGGTGGCTACTTTCGTTTTTGCACCGCTATATTAAAGCTCTCTAATTAATATATATAAAAAAGATGGTCTTTAATAATCTAGGGTAAATAAATAAATATTCTCTCAGCAATAAAGTATTAAATTATTAAACATTGAAAAGATGTAAAACCGAAAATTCGATGTTACACGATTATTGATTAGGTTCGTTAACTTGTTTTCTATCAAATAATAATATGTTTATTATGTAAATATGAATAATTTTATATACAGATTTATTAACGAAATATTTATTATGTATTTTTGTAAAAACTTATATAATATTAATACACACATTGAGTAGTTTTAAAACATTTGGTAACCAATATATAATACACAATGATTTTCTTTTTTCTTAATTATTGAAAAAAATTCTTTTTTAAAAAAGTGTCAATAATTTTATAATAAACCCACTAAATGTCCAAAAATCACTCAAAGTTTAAGAAAAATGCCCATAGTTTCAAACAATTATTTTATACCCATTAATATACCTATTTGGACCATTTTAACCTTAAGACTAATTATATTTTCTAATTTTCGTTTTAATTATTCAGTAATTATTTTAATTTCGAAATTTATTTACAGCTATTAATAGGTTGACAATTTCCATCACATTTATTACGTTTTTATTTAGTAGATATTCAATTAATATTAATTTCAAAATCAAATTTTCAACTAATTTCTCGTCAAAACAGTTTTTCTTCGAACCCAGAAATCTCGTCCATTCCTCTCTGCTCGCCGTGCGTCCCCCTCATCCTCGATGATCGCCGTCGCCGTCATCCTCACCGATCGCCGTCGACTCCTCACCGGAAATCGCTGTCGCGCCTCGCCTCAGTAGCACTCTTTCTCCACCGTGGACCAAAAGCGTTCTTGCCCTAAATTTCGTTGGCCATTCCTTGCCTCTATCTATCGAAATACAACCAAGTAAGTATCAATTCCTTGTTTATATGCGTTTTAATCTCTGCATGTCGATTTAATCCATCTGGTTCTTGTTAAAAGATTGTTGCCCATTGTTTGAGTGCCGTATCTCGGTCGTGAAGCTTCGGTCAAAAATTTGAATTTCAAATTCTTATGTCTTACGTGTTGAATACGTAAATGAGATTACATTATTTGGTTTATGTTTTCGTAATATATTGTTTTGATAATTTGATTTACAGTTTAAATTGATATATATGTATACACAAGATTCGTTTTGATTCATTTTGGTACAATTTATTTTTGTAATTTGGTTATTTGATTTACAGTTTTTTTTTTTGGTACTTTGATTTACAGTTTACAATTTGTAATTATAATGAACAAAAATTTGATTCAATTTGATTTACAGTTTATATTTTGCTTCTAATTCTCATTCATGTTTAGAAATTATAAGTTTCATTCATGTTTATGCCAATGTTAAGTTTAGAAACTTTGATATATAAATTCGTAACTTAAAATAGTTTTGGGCATGTTAAAGCCAATAATACTATCCGTAATTTCAACAATCCGTAATTATAATTACATAAATTTTGGTAATTTAAATTACGATCTTTCCGTAAATACATCAGGTAATTGAATTTGAATTCGATTAAGTGTTTTGCATTAGAAAAATGAATTTGATATAGATTAAGTGTTTTACGTTGTGCTTAGTTTAAGATTTGTCATATACAATTATATTGTTGATTGTTTTTAAATTCAATGTTAATTCGTAATTATTATTACCTACGATTTTAGGTTATTAAATCAGCAAATCCTTCAATGGCCTCAACAAATTACAATGTGCGCTCATCACGTTTCAAAGGTATTGAGTATGTTATTTCACATATATCATTTGTGCTTTGTTTTGTTGAAAGATATTTCAAAGTATATAGGATTTTAGTCAGTATAAATCTGTTGTATCGATTGCTTGTTCTTGCTATAACATGGCGATTTATTCATCTTGCATGTATAGGAAAGGAAAAAATCCACATTGAACCAGTTGAAATACGTTCATCATCTCGCAAACGGACAAAATCACCTACGTCCGGAGAGCAGCCAAAACTATTTTCCAGCGAGCAGCAGCAGCTAAATCAAAAGATAGAAGCTGAAATTAAGGTAAAAATTGTTTACCATTACATTTCATATTATTGTAATTATAATTACAATAATTTTGGTAATAATAATTACATATTGTTCTTATATTTCATACTATTAGTTCTCTTCTTTTTTGCAGTTTATTGTTCCCGAAGAATATCGACATATTGGTATGAGACTTAATACATACCAGAGATATCATATGATTGAGACAATCAAGAAGTCGATTTCTGGTCGTCCAAGATGTATGGAGGGTTTCAAGAATGGCCCATTTGGTCAATTCTTATAATTCAACCAACGCGATACTCCGGTGCGTTTCCTACACAACCTGGTTATTCATTTGGTCGAGGGACATGGCGACACGTTGTCGTTCATGTTCAACGACCAAGTTATTGACTTTGGTCTCAAGGAGTTTGGAGAGGTAACGGGACTGAATTGTTCCGAATATTCTGACCCGGTTTACAAAAAAGTAGTGATGACAGAGAATAATTTACGGGCCAAGTTTTTTGAAAACTCATCCAAGATTAAGCTTCTAGCCATTGATGATTTGCTTAGTGATTCGAACCGTCTTAGCGAAGTGGATTTATTGAAGATTGTCAATCTGTTTTTTGTTGAGTCGTTCCTCGATGGCAAACAGAGGACGACACACATCAACAACAATAATGTTGATTTAGCTAATGATTTGGAAGCTTTCAACAAATTTCCATGGGGCAGATTCATATACGAGAAGACGAGGCTTGCTATTTTGACGGGTGCGCATACTGTAAGCAAGCCAACCGATCTTACGGGATACAACATGGGTGGCACGCCGTTTTATATTTTGGCGTTCATAACAGATGCAATACCGATGCTCGCGGAGTCTCGACTGGTTTAGAAGATTGATACGCCTATACCGTTATCCATGTTTAAATGGATTTTCAATGGTAAAGCCCATGATTCAACGGTTGCTGCTATCTTCGAGAATGATAAGGTACTTTATTATGATTCAACTGTTGCTGTTAGTTTCTAGAATGAATCCTAAATTTTGCTTTTTTTAAACACTTTATATATTCATTATTCAATTATATTAGTTAATTTTTCTTGTCATTTGTGTTACAGCTACAGGTTCTCCCTCAATTTGTAGCCCGACGGAACTCGAAAATGTCAATTGAAAAGCTACATCTTGAGATTAAAGAACTTAAGTTAGAAAACAATTTACTCAAGGCCCGTGTAACTGAAATAGAGGATTCCTTGGTCTTATTTTAAAAAGCTTCTAGAGCAATAAATTGTGGTTGAAGTGCCTGCGAAAGCCGATAAACAATCACGAAGTTCAGAGGTTTTACAGGTAATGAGTTATACTAATCCAAAATTAGGATGTCACAGTTTTCACTTTTTTGTAAATATATTTACATTTTTTCTCATCCGTAACTATACTTACTATTTTACCAATTAGTACATATATTTACATTTTTAACAACCGTAGTTATACTTACTGTTTTAATAAATATGTTTATAGTTTGATTCCCTTACTTTTGCGGTAACCACTAAGTGCGTACATATAACTTTACATGATGCAGACACCGCAAACTGCGAAACGAAAGGCGATATCAACCGACACCGAAAAGGACAGTGAAAAAGGAAAGAAGAAAGTGAATGATGCAAGTGAAGACGATATCGGCCTAACTCAAGTTCTTGAAAACGACCCAGATATTGTTGATGAAAGTGCAAAAAGGACTCTTTCGAAGGTAGCGATGATTGAATTATAAGATTACGTACTTTAGTATCATTAAAATTAACAATTATTTAATTTTCTCGTTTAGGTACCGACTGTTCCGGCTGTCGAAGATAAAGAAATTCCTACTTTCAGCCTTGGCCTAACACAAACATTTGAGCAGGTAACAATTATTATCATTTGAATTGTCATCAATTTTAACTGTACCATATGATATCCATCATTATCGTAACTATATTTACGATTACATATGATATCCATCATTATCGTAACTATAATTACGATTACATTTTTACTTTAAGATTAATGATTTTGATGTTCTTGTTTGATGTTCAGATTCTTCCAAAGAAAGTTAAGCCGAATAAGAATGATGGAGAACCGGTTTTGGCGACCTATCAAAAGCGTGTTAGGAGGCCTACCAAAAAACTTAATATTTAATGCTATGTTTTTAATTTCATTTTAGTTACGATTACCGGTTTTGCATGCAGTGTGTATCGTCTTTTGGGAAACGTTAGCTTTAAATATGTTCTCGAATGAACGATAACTCCAATTAAAGTTTCGAATATTAGGATTCTTGAAGGAACGATAGCTATACTTAAAGTTTCATTTTAAATTTATTATTTTAAATTTTCAATCTTTATTTTGCAATCTGTAATCCGTAAAGCAATTATTTTCCAAGATTCCGTAATTTATTTACATGTACATTTAACTTTATTTTTTGTATTTAAAGTTAGGAAAAAGATTTATAATATCTGTATAAAAACTCCAAGGAATTAATATTTAGATAAAATTTAAGCGCCGTAACTATATTTACAGTTTAGGAACTACAACTTTATTAATATTTGATAAAAATATTGAGCTGTAACTATATTTACGGTTTAGGAACTACAAATTTATTAAGATAAACATTTAAGGTATTTTTTAATGATTTGGATTTCGAATATAAAAATGTATATAACGAATTGGAATTCAAACCATTTATACTAACTTTATTAATCGTATACTAAATTGGATTTCGACCAATAATGAATTTTAACTTAAATTACGAATTGGTGTAATAGATTTCTTCAATACAATTCACTCTTTATATTGATTACAAATATAATGTTGATCCAAAGCTAAAAGTGAATATGTAACGGAATAATAAAATGAAATGATTATTTATTATTACTAATTACATTTATAAAAACAAACGTCATTCAATCATAACAACCATTGTAAAATCTTCCAATGCATAACAGCGATTAAATTATTCACGGCAAGAACGTTTGTTGTGTCCTGATTTACCGCATGTTCCACAACGAATTGACTTTTTGAATTTTTCACCTACGGAAGGAATTCTTTTCTTCTTTGGTCTTCCAGGCTGTCTCCTAACATCGGGGGGTAGAGTGTCTTGATCAAAGGGCTCCGAATCAATTAAAGTGTCAGAATTAGGTTCCGAAAAATTTCCCCAGCCACTTGGGTATATACCTCCTGTATAATTAAAGTACGTTAATGGTAAGAATAATTTCTAAGGGTATATTTGCACTCAAGTCATTACATACCTGCTGAATAAGTTGCCACAAATGTCTCCTTCTTGTAATATTTAGACACATGGTCTTTAGGTTCATTATTGATCTTCCAGAGCGAAGCCATTGCATGAGGACACGGAAAGTCATTTAACTGCCAAGCGTTACACGTGCATGTTTTGCAGTTAAGGTTAACTACGTACTGAAAACCCTTTTCTACGACTTCGTATTCGTTTTCCGTAATAGTATCAACCTGTACGTGAACAAAAGAATAATTATATTAACGCAACTAACAACCAGGTTTTATTATTACCAAAAGAATTTTGTAAAAATATTTACGAAAAAAAAGTGTACGTAATAAGACACATTATTTGTAATAATAATTACTTACAAATAATGTCCGTGCCAATCTCTCCTGTGCTTCCATTCTTTTTTCTGCTCTTGGTGTCAATCTCCCCCGCATTTTATCTGCTTCCAGACGATATTTATTGATCCAATTTTGACACAACTTTCGATAAGCCTCAATAACTGAAACGACGGGCCTGTCCCTTGCTGCTTTCAAAACTCCATTAAGACATTCTGAAATGTTCGTTGTCATTAGTTCGTAACGTCGACGGCGGCAATGTGATTTTGTCCACTGTTGTGGATCAGCATCCATCAGATATTTTACGATCCGTTCATCTATGGACGCAATATCTTTCATGTAACGATCAAACTCTACAGTTGTCGTCGCCCATACACACTTAAGGAGCAATTGCTCATTTGCAGCTTTTTTGAATTTCCTGAGAACGTTTCTGTACAAGTGTTGTGTACAAACAACTTGGCATGCTTCGGGGTAAACCATTGTAATTGCCGTTGTGATTGAATTCTTACGATCCGAAATAATTACTAAATCTTCGCGCAACCCAATAGCAGTCCTTAATTTCTCAAAGAACCATATCCAAGCAGCATCATTTTCAGCATCAACAATCGCACAAGCAATGGGTAATATATGATTGTCCCCATCCATGGCTGCTGCCATAATTAGAATGCCTTTGTATTTGCTCTTCAGAAAAGTTCCGTCTACTGACAAGACTGGCCTACAGTGCTTCCATCCTTCGATTGATACCCCAAAACTTAGAAAAAAATACTTAAACTTTCCGTTGCTGTCCTCACAAAACGATGTATATGTACCTAAGAACGCAAACATTTCTAAATTGTTAAATATCGTAATTATAATTGCAACTAAATTAACTATATTTACTAATACTGAAAATCGTAAATATAATTGCAAATTTCCCAACTGTCAATAAACTTACTGTTAATCACAGTTTTAAATTTTAATTCTCATTTCGAAACTGTAAACCCAAAAATAATATTCTTACCGGGGTTTTTTGATCGTAAGGATTCCGCATACTTAGGTAGCATTGCATAAGACTCCTCAGCAGTCCCTTGCATTAGGTTTAGGCATAAATCCTTGGCTTTCAGAGCTGTATAATAACTTATTTCAACTCCATGATCTTTTTGAACCTTCTTCATTATTTGTTTCGGTGCGACACCTTCGAGCTCCTCTTTGTCACCAAATGCAGCTTTCAAGCATTTTGATACCATTGCAGTATTAGCTTGTGGGTGTTTGTTAGTTGTCACTGTCCTAACGCATGAGTGTATGTTGTTGTAAGATTTAACAATCCATAAGCCCTTTTGTTGCAACGGATAAGCTCGCAATACCCACGTACAACCTTTTTCTTGACATCTGACATATAACCGAGTCTGATCTGATTTAAAAGCTTTGTAATGTTGATTTCTCCTCGTTGCTATGATGCTCAATACGTATTTCAAGTGTTCTTTCGTCTTGAAAAAATCACCCTTTAAAACGTCGAAATTGAAATGGAAATTATCAACACCTTCATTGTCAATAAATCTGGTTGAAGAAATTTCATTGACATTCTCATTTGTAAACGGATTTGATTCCGTCATACAAAGTTGACCTGTAAAACAAATCAAATACAATTACATATATGTAACTACCAATTTATTATAAGTGTGCATAAGTTGTTAGTATATACCTTCGTTTATCATATTTAAATTTCTAGGATTGCCCAATGTATCTCCCTCCATATACATTGATGAACCTGCATAATTTAATAGTAAATATCACAGGTACGTATACATAGTTATGTAATTTTAGTATGCTATTATGAATTCGTAACTTGAATTACTATACAGTGAAACTACGAATTTAAAGATGGAATTTTCTATTTTGAATTCGCAACTTAAATTACTGTTACGAATATACTGAATAACTTCTACAATTATGTTACTTAAATAGTAATTATAGTTTACTATTACGAATTCGTGACTTCATTTACAATTGCACATTTATTTACTGAATTCGTAACTCCAATTTCTATTACACATATATTGTATAAAATTAATAAATTCGTAACTATAATTACAATTACTAAATGGTAATAAAAATTACAATTAATTTGCGAAACTACCTACATATAATACTATTTAAAATTGGAAACTTAAATTACCAAATAGCATATAGCTCTTAAAAGTTTGCTAACATCGAAAAAAATTACGATTACAGATTTAATAAGATTCTACTCTATACTAATTCAAAGAAATACCATAAATTGAGTGAACATTGTATTTCAAAACAATGATTTCATGCATTCTCAATAGGGCAAAAGTGAATAAGAACTATAATTACAAATGAAATATTCTCACCAATGCGTTTGAATTACTACGAATGAGGGCTTTCTGTTGGTCCAAATGATGTTTCCAATGGCGACTCAATTTTGAAGCTTCTGCAAAAAAAAATGGCGACTCAATTTTGAAATGGTTTGAAAAGTAAATACTGATTCACCTATGTTTAAGGAAAGAGTTATATTTGATATAATTAACTCAAATAAATAATTTATTGTAAGGTCAATACGTATCATATATATAAGGAAACTGAATTATTTGGTTTTATTAAATTCGAATAATAAAAGATTTTTGGCAATTTAAATTTTTTAAACGTAAAAAAAAGGAAGGGCAAAATTGTCTAGATTTTTAGTAGTTAGTGGTTTTAATTACCAAAAATAGGTTTGGGCATTTTTTTGAAACATAGACTCACAAATGGGCATTTGCTTCATTTACCCATAATTTTATTAACAGAAACAAACAGTCATGAAAACGACATGTCGTTCGCAACACTTGATGCTCTCCATTCACAGCTCTTGAAGAAAAAACTCTGCTTTCTTTGCAGACTTACACAACAAGTAACAAACAACTTTATTCAGAAGAGAAGAAGAAGACGAAGAAGATCATAACATACATCCAAAGCTATATAAACACATATATGTATATAATATATATATATATATGTATGAACCCATTTCAATCTCAGGCCTTCATCTCCATGGTCACTCCGCTCTTGGCCGCGGCCTCGGCGGAGCGCTTCTTCTTCTCCCGCTCCTCCTCCTCCTCCGTCATGAAATCCGTCACGGGGAACGCCTTCCCGAGCCCGAGCGGCGTCTTGAACACGATCTTCCGGCCGCTCTCGCTGATCACCATCTCCGCGATGGGCACCCACAGCATCATCTGCTTGCTCTTGATCCCCGTCATGCGCTTCATCTGCCCCGCCTCCACGTAGCCCGTCACCTCCGTCGCGTAGCTCACGCGCGTCTTCGACTTCTCGAAGTGGTGCTCGTACGGCTTCTTCGACCGCATCCACACGAACCCGGTCTCCCTGTTGCGCCCGCACTCCTCCAGGTCCTTCAATGGCAGGACGCCCGTCGGGAACCCGATCTCCTCGAGGAGCTCGATCGACCTCCGGTAGCACTCCTCCGCGCCGTGCACGATCTCCGCGCCGCTCCGCTCGTCGATCGCCGCCATTGTTGGGATCGGATTGGGTTCTGGTTGCCTTGTTGCTAGGGTTTGGGAAATGGGGATTCTGAGAGGGAGAGATTTGGGGGTTTTCTTTATAGAGAGGGAGAAGTAATTAGGGTCGGTTGGGTAGTTGAGAAGAGGGAAGAGAGTTGAGGGGTTTGTTTGTTTGTTCAACTAGTATTTGGGGGTGATTTCGGCATGATTTAATAAATATAGGGGCTTTTCGTTCTTAGAGGTACAAATTAGGTGCTTGTCGGTGTGGTTTTTTTTTTTTTTTGGGAAAAATTTGAGAAACAATGGGCATTAAATGCCTCTTAAATTTTGTATAGTAGTTAACTTAGATCTTAGATTTTAGATTTTGATAGGGGTGCTGCAAAAGTACCTAATTTTTCGGTCGATTGGGCACCGCGGCGCCGTCGTTGGTTGAATTTATAACGCGTAAAGTAACTAATGTTAAGTTGTGAATTGATTTTTTGTAAAAAAAAATATAATAATATTAAGGCCCCTTCGTATTATAATATAATTGCGCGTTATTCTTAGCGTGTTAAAAAATGACAAAAATAATTTAGTTGTGCCCAACATATAATTTACTGAAAATATTTTTCGTCAATTGTTAGTGAAAGAAGTCTATAAGTGTATTATCTGAATACGATCATAGTGAAGCAATTTAATAAGTCTTGTTATTCATAAACCGTGAAAATAATAATAAAATGAGTTAATTTTTTTTGTCATTTAACAATGTGTTATTTTATTATGATTATAGTATCTGCGAAAAGTAAAGTTTATAGGGTAAAATGTGTCAATGTATAAAACTTAAAGAGTATTAGTGGCAATTAGTCAAAGGTTAATTTAAGGAAAGTTCAAATTTTGTTTTTGTTTGTGGGTTAGTTCACTTGCATTTGATTTTTGTGTTGTTCTATAAAAAACGGTTGAGTGAGATTTGGTTTTATTGAGTTTTAGGGACATGTTTTTGCCGTGCACGTATTAGATTTTTGGGTTTTTTTTTTTTTTTTTGTTGTTGTTGTTGTTTTCTATTGCTATATTATTCTGCTTTGATTTTATTATGTTTTTTTTTTTTAATAAAGAATTTGATTATATTGTTGGAAGGGCACGATGGGCATGGTACCTTGTTTATTGCTGATAATTAGGCCAATTAAATATGGCTGTTTTTGAATTGATCAACTTTTATTTATTCTTCTTCTCAATTCTCTTATACTTAAGGGCTTTAAATTGATCAACATTGGATTTAGAGTTGATTTTTTTAGATATTTTTCAGTTTGTAGATCATGATCGATTTAAGTCAGTTTCATTTATAGGAAGCACGATAATGTAGTGATTGATCAGCACTCGGTTGTTAGTTAGAACTAAATTCGGGTATTCCATCATTTTCTATATGCATCACAATCAGCTTTTGTCGAGAACAAATGTTCAAGTTGCTGCCAGCAAACCGTTGCCACCGGAACTTGACGGTTTGTCGGCATGGTGCATGCCGGAATTTTCGGGCATTGTTTGGTAGCTAACTCAACAAATTCTCAATTTTTATTCTTTGTATTTTTTCAATAATTTTTGGGTAACAAATTATTGCAAGTGTTTTCAAATAATTGTTTGGTATATATTTTTATTTTTTATTTGAAAATATATATATATATATGGTACATTATTTTTTTTCTTTCAAATAAATTATTTCTTAACATCAATAATATTAAAAATATAATTACATACATAAGTGCAAAAAATAGAGAAAATGGAGATGAACTAATTGAAAAATACCATAAACCCACTTTTTCATTTTGTTATTTAAACATCATAAGTTTTGAAGAATATTTTTTTCAAATCTTACCTGTTATGGGTGTTTTTCGGGTTTAATAAAAATTAATTAAAAAATAAAAAATATTTGATTTATTTTTGGTTTATCAATTAATTTAAGCCCGGCCTAAATAATGCCCCCCGAAGGCCTATTTGCCAAAACCGACAAGCCTGAAAAATAGAAAATAATTATTTATTATTAAAAATATTTTAAAAAGAGCAAGTTCATTCTCAGGGAGTCAAAACGCGCCTTCAATGGTAATTGCGCGCCTTGAGGGGGCGCAAAGCAATGTTGAGCATTAAAGCGGTTTATGGAGCTCCCCCTTTGTATCTCTCTATAGTTTGATTTTTTTTTTTTCTAGAGACAAAGATGGGGAATAGGCCAGAGTGAAAGCGCCAGAAAATATCCCCCGCTCTACAAAAGCAAATATTCAAGATCCGGGCATGATTTGACCATGAAACAGAATTCCAGTTCTCCAAGGTCACGATCCTAGATCCGAGTTCGGTCTGACCGTTAAACAGAAGTCTCGGTTCTCTAAGATCGAAGGTCTAAGACCTGAGTCCGGTTTGGCCGAACAACGGAAGTCTCGGGTCCCCAATATCAAAGATCCGAGCTTTAAGCCCGACATAATCAATAAAACGGTGACGGGGCCGGGGCAGCGGCATGTCTGTGAAATCAAGTCTTTAATATTTTATCTGCATCGACATTTTATTTATTTTAATATATAAAGCGATTCTCTTATCAAATTTAATAAATAATAGAAATGATTGCGGTATAAGTATCAATATTTTTTTTTCAAAATGTAATGATAAATATTTTTTTACCGAAAAAAGTATCAATACTTTGATATTATATATAAGACAAGTACTAAAAAAAACTTAAAAACGTACATGTTATATATATAGTATTTGAATATTGGTACGTTATCCGGCAATAAAAATATTTATTATTACAGTTTGAAAAATTATTAGTACTTGTAAGGTTGTACGTTTATAAATTCCCCAGCAATAATAAAAGAAACAAATAATAAAATGCATGAGAAAGAAAAACATAATAATTTTATATATAACTTAATACATATAGTAAAATATTATAAAATTAAAAATTTGATTAAATTTTGTTTTTATCCAGTTCGATCTCGAACTTCAATATAACATAAATTAATATTTGATGATCAATACCTTGATGATTGGAGACCATATACGCTTATAGAAGTTATATATATGGAAAAGCTATAGCTTATAAATTTTAAATCTATCATATTTTAGACATAATCCATGGTGCTACTTGCTAGGCAAGTGCACATGAGCTGATTTAATTCATTGTAAAATGCATCATATCATCAAGCTCCAAGCTGTATATGGTAATTAATATTTAATAGGGCCCTTGACATAGACTAAAATTAATTTGGCATTAATTCTTTGACTGAATGAGACAATTTATTGGACCAAAGTCTATCCATATATATATATATTATAAGCAATACATAGTGAATGTGGTTATTAGATACAATAACAACTTTAATACAACCACCTATAAAGTGTTATGGTTACTAGTTATTTATACCACTCTTGATTTGACTACCAATTATTGAGAATAGAATGTAGTTATTGTTAATGTCTAAAAATCGATTAACTTGAATGCGGCCCAAGTCTTGATTTTGGGCCGGGTCCAATGTCCGCATGACGGTTGAAACGGGCTTTGAAGCTTGATCATCGGTCTTGATGGGCCAAAAATCTTCCATGTATGACTTGCCTCCATTCCTGTAAAAATAGTAGAAAACGTGAACTCGAGAGGGGGGGTTCCTCTGTCGCCCGCTCCGACGCTCAACATTAGTTGAGTATTTGAGTCGGAAATTATGAATAAACGGGAAATAAAGGTTTTTTTGGCTTCGGGGAAGCGTGCCGAATGTGGCGGGGGTCTCCTCCTATTTATAGAGGATGGGGAGTTCGAATTCATGCCTTCGGGGGGCGCGGCGACCCCCGAAGGCATGAATTTTAGCCTTCGGGGGTCGCGGCGACCCCCGAAGACATATTTTTAGACGGACCATGTTTGACTTTTACGGGGTCGGGCCGTTGACATTTGTTGACTTTCCCGGTCGAGCCATTGACTTTTGTTGACTTCACCGTTTGACTTTTTTGGTTGGCCCATTGACTTTTTTGGTTGACTTTTCCGGGTAGAGTATGTTGACTTTTTTTGAGTCGAGTATGTTGACTTTTTGAATTGGACCTAATTGACTTTTTAGACAAGCTCGGGTTGACTTTTCCAGAGCGGGTCAAAGTCGATTTAGTGGGCCTTATTTGTCTTGGGCCTTTTGGGTGCTCTTTTGGTTTGGGCCTTAATTTTTCTACGCTCCGAAAAATACGCATAACACTTATTTACTGAGAAATAATTTTTTTATTGGTACCAAATTCGATGGCCATAATTGCGTACTTATCAAATGCAGGATTAATATTTCTGATATCATGAAATGATTTTTTTTTTTTTTTTATCTTTGCAATTATATATATCCCAAAATGAATACAAAATATTATCTGATATAATATGTGTTCATTTATTGTAATGCTAATAGATACAGACTTATAGTGTTGCCTAATCTGTCATTAATTTTAAAAAAATTAATAAATTGCCATGCCAACCCTTAACTTTAGACTCTAAACATCAAATCAAAACCCAATACCAAATTACCAATCATTTCGAAGATTAATTAAGCTTCACAATTTTTATATGTTGGAATTATTGTTCAAATAGAAGAAAAAAATATCGAACTCTATGGACGTGGATAAGAGTTCGCCATTCAAGGAACAATAAGAAATTGAAGTGTTCCAAAAAGATGCATTAATGAGCTAAAAAAATATATCACTTGTGAAGAACGAGCGGTGATGTGAAGATAATGCCACTTTGGCACTATTTGTTGTTCTCACACGCCACGAGACCGGCTCAAACTCGAAATCGCTAATATAAAGGTCGTGTTTAATAAGTAAACTTGAAGCACTTAAACACGGACGTATGTTCGTTCCTCACAAACGTCTTGTACAAAGGTCTTTTCTTCCTCGTATTTTGAGTATATTTGTACGTAAACATCAAGAAGATCGACAAGGTGCTCAAAATACTAATAAAAACCTATTTTATTGGTGAATAGATCTTCAAGGTATTTCTACATCTTATGCACTATTTTTTAGTGTCATTTTAAAAGTTAGTCTCAAATTCACATCAATATCAATTCGAGTACATAATGTTATCTTGTACGCATTAACACTGCATTAATAAGAGTACTATATCATGTAGACACTTCAAAACAAAAGGCAATATCATGGAGAGACTTCAAGCAATAATATTAAGATAACGGGAATCATAAACTTACATAGGTAATTAATACATATATTTCTTCTGTCAATTTCCAATGAATATAAACATGACACAAGAAATGTCTTGTTTAACAAGGGGTATAAAAGTGATTTTTGAATAATTATGTTGAACAAATCGCAATTTGCTTGTTAAGCTCGTGACCAGCCGAACCATTAAAAGTGTTAAGCGAAAAACAATATGAGGTCTTTTTCAGTTTCTTAACATTATGAAATTTTTTGGGAGTCTTGTATCAAACAATGTTTGATATCCGAATTAACAAAAAATAATATGACTGTCTGATCTTTCTTTTTTATTAAATGAGTATATCACCCGATTAAAAAAAAGGATTGGTAATGAAAGTTATTCAAGAAGAAGCTAGGGAGCTCAAGTAATAGAGGTATTCGTTTCAAAACGAGATTGGAACACAATGATTCACACAAAGAGAGGGATTGACTTATCCAACAATTACACTGGAAAATTACTGGATAAATAGCTCGATTATCCACTGAAAATGATAAAATGACAACAATTAGATTTAGTTGGATAACTTATCGAGCAACATTGAAAAGTAATAATCGGACCGATTATCCATCAATAATCTGAAAAACTTAATCCTAGATTTGTATATAACCTGAAAATATAATTCTATATATAAAATAGGGTCATATTAATTGTGAAGAGTTAATAGTTAAGATTTCAATAGCTAAGATTACTCTTCAGAACACAGTGGAAGAAGGGAAGAGGTTCTCGAACGAGGAAAATGATCCAATGACTTCAAAAGAATTGAACGGGAATTATATTTTTAATCATTTTTTCTTTTTTATTTTGAAAAAATCTTGCTAATTAACTCAAGGAAATGAGCCCTTGTGCTATAACAAATGTAAGTAATGTCGTAGAAATTAACCTTGTCATTGTCAAATGACATGAAATGCCTCAGAAGAAGAAGCTTCATGGGCCAATATGATGGTTTAGATTATTTGATTAAACTCCGAGGCCCAATAGCTTCATGGGCAAATTACGCTTATCAATAATGACTTGCATTATATTATTTAACGACTATTGATTTTGACAAAATGGATAATTTTATGAAATTTAACTTAAAAAAAAAAAACCCAAAGGTAGTCTAAGAATTCGAACCTTGTGTCATAAAGAATTCTATTTGATAGTAATTTTCTATCTTTTGATCATTACTATTGTTATATGTAAAAAGAAGAAGAAAAAGAAAGAATTGGTTTTCTTGTTGAAACTTATTTTAGTATTTAGATTTAGTTATATCAGAAAATGACTATTATTTTTTGCTCAATGACGCGAGGATAAATAAGTCATTTACTTACTATACATTTGTCTCTCATGAAATTTATAAATAATTAAAGTTACTTACTCTTCACACATATTCATTTATGCATATTTAATTAGTCACGTATATAATTAAATTAAACCCATCGAAAAATAATCTATACTCGTAAAAGGGGAAAGAAATATTTAAATTATCTAACATGATAGAGTATAAAACTCATATATATATATATATATATATATTATTATCTGAACTATTTATTTTAAAAAAATTACGTTCTTAATGAATTTGTTTATTAATTTCATTTAATTAATACCTTATAAATTTACAGTTACGTCGGATTTCAAGCATTATAATTAAACATAATTACGGCAAAAGTACATAAATTTAAGGGTTAATGACGGCAAAAATACTCAATGTTTGGTCAAAGAACCCCTCGTGTACTCAAAGTTTAAAAGTTGTGGGAAAAGTACCCAAAGTCGCATTTGGGGAGTTGACCACTCCATTCTCGTAACGCACTTAACTTACCCGTCAACTCTGGCAAAGTGGACAAACGTGGGTTGCTGACATAATAATTTTTTGCCACGTGGACAACCCCAATTAGGGATTTAATTCGTTGTTTTATCGTAAACGAGGCTGATGTGAACTCATCCACGTGGCAAAAACTTGCTATGTCAGCAACTCACGTTTGTCCACGTGGCCAATGTTAACATGTAAGTTAACTGCGCTACTAGAATGGAGTGGTCAACGCCTCAAATGTGACTTTGGATACTTTTGCCACCACTTTTAAACTTTGGATACACAAGGGGTTCTTTGACCAAACTTTGGATATTTTCGCCGTCATTAACCCTAAATTTAACTATAATATTATTAAATCATAAAATTTTCGTTAATTTATTTTATAGAAGTTCGTATTTTTTTAGCATAATACATTAGATAATACTCACAAATTTTTATGCCGATTGAGTTATCTAACATCTTCTCTCATTTAAATTCGATTAAAAAAAATATATAGTCTTATATTTGTATATTTTAAATATTTTTATGATTATATTTTTATTTAAACTCTTATTGTCTGAATTACTTTTACTACGAACGATTAATCCATATTCTAAAGAAGCAAAGTAGAGATCTCTCTTCTTCGCCATTGATACTCTCTCTCTCTCTCTCTCTCACGATTCCTTCCACTACACTCTCTCTCTCTGCAACAATGTCAGGAACCTCCGACGAGCCCGTTCCTCAGACCACAGTCGAGGCCCCAACGGAGCCGACTTCGGAGCCACAACCCGACCCGGTTCCGGAGCCAGTGACCGAAGAGCAACCGAGCACCGCCGCCGATCCGGAGGCGAACGGTTCCGGAGATCCCGCGATCCGACCAGCCAAGGAGGATCCGGGCCAGAGCTCGCCGGAAGCGGCGGCGAAAACGGCGTCATATCCGGAGCTGACGAAGGACCAGGGGAATCGGACGTTCACGATGAGGGAGCTGCTCGGCGGGTTGAAGATCGACCAGGGGAACGAGGTGTCCAACGATAATCCTTCTCCGTACAGGTACGCTTTCTGCTTCGCTGAATTTGATCTCCCAATTTGGGATCTTAGGGATTTGGCGATTTGAGCTTGGAGGATCAAGTTTCGATTTTAGTGATGTGAAATGTATGGTTTTGTTGGTATTTTCTGTGATCCTTGGATTGAGCTTGTTGCATTCTGGAAAGTGAGCCTGAATTCGGCATTTTCGAGCAATGATAACGAAGACACATTGTTATTTGGATTACCAATTTCAGCTGAAGAACAAATTCTTGATCACAAATGATCTGTTATTCGCCGAAATAGCACGCTTCCGTAATCGGAATAGAAGAATTTGGGATAGTTCTTTCAAGGAGAAGTATTTCCGACCTCGTTTATATTGTAATTATGTGTTCTTCGAATTGTTTATTTGAATAGTGTCAGTCAAGAAAGCCCTCAGCAACAGAATGCAGAACAGAACAATGCTGCGATGCAGCTGATTAACAGTGTCACGGGTGTTGACGAGGAGGGTCGTTCTCGGCAACGGGTTCTTACATTTGCTGCCAAGAGGTACTTGTTTGTTCCTCTCGGTGTTCACTTTGTGTTGCGTGGCGATTAGTCTTGAATAAGGTTCACGTATGATAATTGTTTCATTGAATTTGTAGGTATGCTAGTGCAATTGAAAGAAACCCGGATGATCATGATGCGCTGTACAACTGGGCATTGGTTCTTCAGGTTCGAATACTTTCTTTCTCGTATTTTAGTATAAAACAAACATCACTTGCATTTATCCTTGTACTCTCTTAAATTAAACGAGATAGCTTTGCGTTATAGCATCATAGTGGGTTAAGTTAAGACTTAAGATTGTAAATTCTTATTGGTGTGATGTTACAATCGTATATATCCGTACAGGAAAGTGCAGATAATGTTAGTCCCGATTCTGTTTCGCCTTCCAAAGATGCTTTGCTCGAGGAGGCTTGCAGAAAATATGATGAAGCCACCCACCTTTGTCCCACTCTTCATGACGTAAGTTTACTCTAGAAAAAACTGGTGGAGACTTGATTTCATAATGTACTAAAAATGTTCTGCACTTCTGCTTATTTGTATGTTTCTAAGTAATGATGCAAATTTCTTGATAGCCAAACAACTAGGATTTAATCGTGTCGTTTGCAATTGTGGGGCAGGCCTTCTATAACTGGGCTATAGCAATCTCGGATAGGGCGAAAATGCGTGGCCGTACAAAAGAAGCAGAAGAATTTTGGAAAAAGGTTATATTTATTATTTAATATCCATTAAAAAAAATCGTAGAATGAATGAAATGTTAATTAATAATTATTATCTTTGCAGGCTACAAAGAATTACGAAAAAGCCGTTCAGCTCAATTGGAACAGTCCCCAGGTACGACTGGAGATTTGTTTAATTTAATTGTAATTTGGTTTTGTTGATTCTCTTAAAGAATTTATAATGTCAAAATCAGATTTATAATTAAACAGTAATTATTTGCTTTTAATTTTCTTGATAATTAACTCACGTATATGATATCTATTGCAGGCACTTAACAATTGGGGGCTTGCCCTGCAGGTACTTCGTTTAGTGCTGAAACTAGAAAATTTATTCTTATTCCTTCTGAAATATTCATATATATATATATATAAATATATATAATATTCCTTATATCAGAAGCATAATGTTTTAATTGTGATTGTAAAATTCAGGAACTCAGCGCGATTGTTCCTGCACGGGAGAAGCAAACGATTGTAAGAACTGCAATTAGTAAGGTAACTCTTTTGAGACATCAGAATAATTATAAATGTACAATTTTAAATTGGTTACTAAAAATTTTAAATGTACAATACATTATCAATATCATCATTACATTATTTTAATCCTTTAGTCGTTTCAAGATTTATTAAACCAGATGAATAAAATATGTTAGAAAAAGGAAATAAATAAGAAATGAACTACTACTTTTGATAATTTTTGATAAACTTTCGTTTTGATCTTACTTTATTGACAAATATGTATATGATTCATTATTTATGTCTACGTCTTTGTCGTAAGAACAGATTTCATCATGTCGGTTTGCAGTGTAATTAACTTACTCCAGCTCTCTTGTATTGTAGTTTCGGGCAGCTATCCAATTGCAGTTTGATTTCCATCGAGCAATTTACAACCTCGGAACAGTGCTGGTTAGTTTCTTGCTTGTTTATTTTGCCAGTAAATACCAAGATAACCCCTTTTTCTCTAATTATTATTTTAAAGAATTATAACTTTATGCTTTATTTTTCTTAAATCCAGTATGGATTGGCAGAGGACACTCTAAGAACCGGCGGATCTGGGAGTCCGAAAGATGTTTCCCCTAATGAACTCTACAGCCAATCTGCCATCTATATCGCCGCTGCTCATGCTTTGAAACCTAATTATAGCGTATGCGCTATTTAGCTCTCGTTATCAATTTATTAAATGTGATATATTTTTTTATTCGTTTAAGCGTTTTTATTCTCTTCTTTCGATGATTTTTATATAGGTTTACACTAGTGCATTGCGGCTAGTGCGTTCCATGGTAAGACTTTACAGTCATGTTTAGATAAGAGTAAATTAACACTAAATTTCTTATGATTAAGGAAATCTGATGATTTAATTGACATTCTCTACAAGAGTATATATGCTAACATATACATTTGATTAACTCTTGCTGGTACATAAATTACCGGTATAAAAAGATTGTAATATGACCCAAAATCAGTTCTTAAAATGGGACCACATTTAAGTCTCTTAAATAAGACTAACGAGTAGAACCTAATGGGCTGGACTAGGCCCAAACAAATATAACCCCAAATGTAATTTCAAACCCTAACCTTAATAAAATAGTTTGAATGTTAATTACATAATTAAATGAAAAAATGAACTAAATAAGCGAAAATAACGAAATTTAATAGCATTACTTATTTCTAAATGTTACATATGTAGCAGATTATAAGATTATAAAATAATTGTGTACAGCTTCCCTTACCACATCTGAAAGTCGGGTATCTGACGGCCCCACCGGCCGGTCAACCAGTTGCGCCACATAACGAATGGAAACGCTCCCAATTTGTTTTGAATCATGAAGGGCTTCAACAGGTAGCTGACTCTGTTTCTTTATCTTTTTGGTAAGTCTTTGTTCTTCATAAATGGCTTATTTTATTTTAATTCCACATCATCAGATTGGCAAAGGCGAGAGACAGGCGTCTCCAAGTCTCTCAGGAGAGGTCGTAAAGATGGACAAACGAGCTATCAGAGTTGACGTTCCGGATATCGTTTCTGTGTCGGCATGCTCCGATCTGACGTTACCGCCTGGTGCTGGCCTATCAATTGACACGATTCATGGAACTGTGTATCTGGTAAGAAGCTAGCCTCGCTCTATAAGTTCCTTATATAAATATTAAATCAATTTTACTCATGGGTACACTTTACTCTAGGGGCAGCATAGGTAACAGAAATCAGTTTTCAAACGGTTCCGCCGTTCCAGAGTAAAGCCGTTATCAATAAATAAATAAATAAAAAATTCTGAATCCCTTTCAAAAGTAATACAAGTTTCCCACGCCGACCAAAAACCATTACCGGAATAGGTTTATCAATTATGATAAAAAACTGAGTACACCTGTTTTGGCCTCTTGTGTCCCTCTATGCACGTACTCCTTGAAGTACTTACGAGAAGTCCGTTTGTTTTTTAATTTCAGGTAGCGGACTCTTGGGAATCACTCGACGGATGGTTGGACGCGATCCGTCTCGTTTACACGATTTATGCGCGAAATAAATCTGACGTTCTTGCCGGTATTATAACAGGGTAAATGTCTAGATATCCCTGAATAGGATAATTACAATTGGCAAAGTGACAACTTCGTTTTGTTGTATTGTCAATATATATATATTTGAATCGCTGGCTCATACAAATCTCCTGTATTTAAATTTTGAGACCTCATTGTTTAATATACTTCATGTCAGAGTATATCCTTTTATTACTTTTGGCTTAATAATTTCATATTAATAACTCAAGAGAGAGAGGCGTTACAATATGTTGGTACTATATGTATGAATTTGTTTATATTTTCAAAATTCGACCGATCTAACTAACGTTTTCCTATAGCCCATCGTTCAAGAATAGCTACTAGTCCTTCCGAACGCCCAGCAAGACGGTGTCCGGGGCTATAAGCCTTGGTCTTCCCGAACACGCGAGTATTACTTATATCCAAGGTTTCGAGAAACACCCCCGGATTACAATTCACTATAAATTTGTACAACGATTACAATAAAGATCATACGAATCATAGGATCTACTTTCTCTAGGAGAATTTTAAGAGAAAGTTACTTGACCATTCTCACTCATCTTTTGATCACGCCTATCTTTTCTCTTCAATCGGTTAATGATATAATTAAGTTGATTAATAATGTAATGACACGTGTATAACTGAATCTTGGACTCGGTTGTTGAAACGGCAGTCTGTAAGAGCCGTTGGGAGGTTTCTTGTAAAACAAGTCATCGAAGCGATAGGCTTAAGAGCTGTAGGGAGGTTTCTTGTTATTCAAGTCATCATTAATCTTTGGGACATTTCACAACAGCAACAAACTTGTGCCCCGAACAAATGGCATGTACTCAATTGCTCTTCCATGGAATATGCTTCCAAATCCATATTCTATATGAATTTTACTCCTCATTCTCTTCCCTCATCAGTATAAATCACAGTACAACTTGGTTCCATTTATGAACTAATCACGTCTTTCTATTTTTATTTCTCAAAATACTTTTTAGGACCCTAAGAACTTCATGCAGATGGGTGGTTTGATCTTGGCCAAGGCTAGAATCGAAGCCGGAAGAATCCACATCCCCTCCCCGCAGATCAGCCCGGACGCCACTGCCGGAACCATGAGCTCAGCCCTCTTCGCATCGAACTTGTGCCACAAAAAGACGACAAGAGTCCCAACGCACATGTCAATGGCGAAATATGCACCGACCAAAAACGGAACTCCCATCACCATCGGAAGTGGCATCCACTTACCGATTTTCGGAGGCGAGAGGTCCCTAACGATGTTGACTGCCACAGCAAAGGCAAAGAAGGCCCAGCAAAGCTGCAGGCAGTGACGGGGCAGCGCCGAGAAGCCCTGCACGCCGAGGATGGCCATGTTGCGGTAGATCAGCGCGTACGGAGCCTTGAACTCGCCGTTCGGGTTTCCCACATCGAACGCCTTGTAGAAGAGAAAGAAACTTGCCGGTGCCACCACGCATCCTAGAGCTGTGCCGGCCACCTGGCTTGCGAACATCGCTCTCGGGGACGTGAATGTCAGGTGTGCCGTTTTGAAGTCTTGCATTAAGACGAACGCGACGGAAATCACCGACTTGATGAGGCCTGCAGCTGCCATCGCTGCCACCACACCGTCGCGCTTCCCGCTTAGTGCCGCCACAATGAAAAGTCCCACCTGGTAGTTTAATTGAATCCAAAAGTTTATATTTATATGCAAGTACTAAATATTTTATTTATTGATTATTGTTACTTTGCTTAAAATGATTTAATTCAGTTATAATACATTATATATCTAATAATATTTTAAGAGTTGGATACTTAAAAGATTTTTTTAATAACATGTTTGATACTTATATTGTTTCCGAAAAGATACTATTGTCTCGTAACGTTAATTGAAAAAAAAAAAGGAAATGGTACGAAATGCCTATTTAGCCACAAACCTTAAAAAAATAGCCTCGTTTAATTTAAAAAGAGAGACCGATTTGGTAATGCTTATATAATTAAACATGTGATTTATGTGGCTATTTATTATTATTATTCAAGATGTAACTTATTTACTTGTTCTTTGATACATAAATTATTGAAATTTTACGAGTTTTCTTTGCTCTTTTCTTTGACTCTTTAAAATTGGGATCCTAAGCTTTGTTTATCCTTGTTGTGTTCTTGATAATTAAATTTAAACTTTAGATGACTATTCACGATCTAGCACCACCTTTCCGTAGTTGTAGGCCATGTTGATATCGGTGAGGCCCGCCCCGTAGGCGTTGCAAAAGGCCAGCGACGGTGCAAGAATATAAGCAACGACGACGAAATACCACTTGAGCTGCGGGAACATAATCGGGATCCCGATGGTGGAGATGACAGCGAGCGACACGTAGCCAACGGCTCCGACCCACAGCGGGATCGAGTCTCTTAGGAAGACCTCGTTTTGCTTCTCCTCTAATGGTCTCTTCTTGTGCTCTGTTCGAGAAAGAAGGGAAGTTCTAGTAGTAAGTGTACTCTATATTAGTCCCTATCAAAGTTAGATATTGGTCAAATTGATGACGAGATTAATAATATGATCATAAAACTTTGTAACAGTTTACATTTTTCTATCATTTTTGCTCCTCAATTTTTGGTTCATATAAAATGTTCTCTTTTAGTATAAATTTTAAGGGCGAATTATTAATGACGATTCGCCCTTAAAATTTATACTAAAAGAGAACAGGCCCAATAAGAGAGAATCTCGAGAGGGAAGCACCAACGAGAAGGTTTAGACAAAATTTTCTTTGAAAATTTGTGGTGATAATTTAGGAATTTACCGTCGTTCGTGTTCTTCCTTCTCTCGTTGATGTTAATGATCGTGGAAACTAATATCTTGACGAAACTGTAGAGCCCGTCTCCTAAAATTAGAGCTACGCATAGAAAAGCCTGCCAAGACATCAAAAATTAAAAGGGATCAGTAAATAAATAGTAGTAACCTCGGCATGAGACGTCTCCTTCCACTAATTCGCTATGTTTTCAAAGATTTAAAGCAAAAAAAAATGGTAGTTTAGCCGAAAGTAGTAACCTTGTAACCATAGAGACTTTTCATGTCACTCTCGCTTAAGCTTTCAGGGAACCATTGGCCTTTGAGTTTGGAAATGAGAGGCCACATTATCCCATAAGAGACCACTGCTCCTAGCAGAAGAGACAAGTTCACCAGATGCGAGCAGATCATCCCTGCTCCCACAAATGTTGTGTTGAAATCAAAGTAGAACCTGCAAATTTACTCACATTTCAATTTAACTTTATCACCAATAATATATATTCTTAGATTTGATATGTAAATTCCCATAATTTTTATTTATATTATTTTGGGTCCTATTTTTGTTTTGTGTTTCTTGGGTGCCAACTTAGTTAGAATTCGAGATCACTTTGCGAGATGTCTGGCCTCCAAATATTATATATATATATATATATATAATTCTTATACTATTGATTGTTTTAAACTCTTAATCTGCTTACTCATTTGTATTTTGTATTGTTACTTTTTGTAGGGGTAGAAAGTTTTTGCTCGGAAATTTGATCTTCGCCGGTATTGGCGCCGGCCTTGTATGTAGGCTTGATAGGCGTGGGCCTAGAGCCCAAGATATATTGCAGATTTAAGGGCACACATATTGAAAAAGATACGATAGAGAGACTTGTTTGAATGAGAATGTGATTATATAAAATTTAAGTAGTAATTTTACTTTGAAATTTTAATTTTGCTTTATTACTAAGGGCCTAAAATTTTAATTTGCCTAGGGCGTCTTAAAACTCAGGGCCGGACCTACCAATATAATGGGGAATTGCTGACCGAGACTTCAAAAAATGAGCCTGACCGGTTCCCATACCAACTTGCTTTATTAATTACAAAAAAAAACTAATTTTTATGATTATTTTAACTTAAAATTTTATTTCACCTATAAAATGAATAATTTTACGGTTTGACTTGATACAAACGTATTTTTTTGAAATTTTACTTATATATAATTAGTTTCAACCCGGTCTCAACTCTCCCCGGCGCAGTTCACAATTAAGAAAATGGCTTTTTACAATCAATATAGGCAACGGGGGCGAGTTTGGAATCTAGAAAACCAGGGCCTGGCCAAACTAAGGTAAAAGTTAGTTGCCAATTTTTCATGTATTTGTTTTATTTATTTCTTAAATTACTGTTTCAAACAATTATTGACTTTGCCAATCAGTGTAGAATATTAAAATTATAGCCAGATCAATACGTACGAGTTTCTCCAAGCCTGCAATCCGAAAGTGGGGAATTGTCCGAAGCCACATTCCTCTTCGTTTGCACTGAAAAACCACTTGAAAAAACCCCACAAGAAACTCCATGTGAAGTACTTCAAGAAACCCTTCACTTGCATCCTGAAAATTATAGCAACAAGTTTTCAATTACAATAAAACGTCATTAAATTAGTATTCGATAAAGGAATAATCATGATTAAATAGTACTATTGTATAATCTCGATTCTAATTAACGTCACTAAATTTCGGTTGATAATTTGTAATTAGGTAACAAGTTGATAGAAGTTATTTACTTGGCCATTTTGTCCCCTCGATTATGGAAGCCGTTGATGAGAACTGCTGTTGCCAAGCCACTTGGGTAGGTTAGTTTCAGATCCACTATCATGATCTGTTCATTTTATTATTGCAAAAAGACAAAAGAATAATTTAATACTTCCAATGTAACTATACTGAAATTATTGTTTCATTGTTTGTATCAAAAAAGCTAAAGATGTAAAGAGAATAGTGTATCTATTCACCACATGCATGATACAATCATACAAGTCCTAACAGACAATATGCAATTTGACATTCTAAATATATAATTGGAGTTTCTGCAATAAACTATGGCAATTGGCAACGACATATTTGTATTGTCTATATTATATTTATATACTATATAGTACGATAGACTTTTTAATTGATGATATTTTTATTTATGTTATAAGTTAATTATATCATTAAGTTAGCTTTATTGATTGTTTGGTTGTTGCATTTTGAAGAGATCGTTAAGAGAGTTTCTCGATCGATCTAACTACCAGAATTAATAACCGGAATTTTGTTTATCAACAAAGAGTTCTCGTTTTTTGTTTGATTATCGGCTTGGTGCATATCAAAATTAAAGTAGATCTCTTCCTAAGCTTTTGAACTCCAATAATAAGGAATATATTATGCAAATAAAAGAAAGAAAGCCATGGTTACATCACATATATTGACTTTTTAGTGACAAAATGTAGAAAGTCTCCTTTATTTATATTCTTCTTCTTGCTAGTATAAGTTAAAAAGCATAAAGATGAGTGGAGAATTTGAGAGGTACCTTTCTAAGAGGGATTAAGACAAAAAGGCCTACAAAGCAAACCAAGAAAAGATATGAACTCATCCATCCAAAGCCAGGCTCTTTGGTGCTTCTCAAAGAGTTTGCCTCATTGTGCTCTCCTGATAACTCATATGTTGTCTTGTTTAATCCCAAAAGATATGATGCAAAACCTCCTGCAATATTATCCATATTATAATATAAATATTATACATTACTTATGTACTTTTTGGGACCTTTGTATCATTAATTGATGATGTAATTTAGCACTCTAAAAGATAACATAAGAATATAATGAATATATTGCTAATTACAACTACTTTAGATAAAAGTGAGATATTATTACAAAATATTCTAGGCCTTTTTTATTCCAAAACAATTAACTAGTTCGCATTTATGAGAATAATCTCTTCATATCCGATAACCAAATTTAAGATAACCACTTGTCTAGTGACCCTATCTCGAGTTTATGAAGGAATCACTAGTCTCGTGACCTTCTTCCGAATTCTCGATAAACTTGACATTTGACATTTCCTTAAAATCTCCGACAAAATTTACTTATCAAAAAAGAATAGTGAAGGTGCTTTTATAGTTTCATTCCCTAAATAAAATAAATAAATCACTTGTCTCGTGACCTGTTCTGAATTCCACATAAAGTACTTGAAGTTTGTTTATTTATATATTTTTTCATATAAAAAAAACTCCCACCAAACTAGCTAGTTTAAACATGATTAAGCTGTTTAATAGTTTCGTTAATATAGTTAGTAAATCTAGAAAAATTAGCAAAACCGAAATTCTCTATCCGTAATATTTTTTAAGAGAAGAAGGGATCATTATGGTGGAAAATGTTGAGGTTTTTTTTAATCCGGTGAAATAAAATCAATGAAAACCAACCTCCAACGGCGATGCTATAGCAAGCGACGGAGCAAGTCTGTATCATGGTGTTCTCTTGGCGAGTGAAGGGCTTTGCCGTGTAACCAAACTTCTGAAGCACCTTTGTCCACGCCTTGATGAAGATGAAGGCGAGCAGGGCCGCCGAGACGTTAAAGTGAGCATCGACGCCGGTTGTGAGGTTGAGCTTCATGGATATGACGCTGAAGATGCTTCCGATCACCGCGCTCGCTATGAAGCCTCTCAGTGTCAAATGCTCCGTCCATTTCTTCCCCGCCTCCAACACCAAAAACTCCTCGCTTATGTTCTCCTCCACATCGTCGTCATCGATTTGGTCTTTCTTTTCTTTCGCTGCCTCGCGAGCCTCCATGCTAATGGCCTACTCAGTTTCTTCAGTGTGTAAGTATGGCTGGTGAAAGAAAACACACGATAATAAATAAGAGGGTCATTGGGGTCATGAAATGACAGTTGAATATAGTACTATAATATATGATAAGGCTACGAGCTATTACTGTATTAGAATCCAAGTGAGTGGACGAGAAATTTGTGCAAAGTGAATGTAAGAATTTCTCACCTTGGAGTCCTATTCTTGATCTTTCTATATTGTGGTGTATATATATATATATTGATCTAGTGAGCTGGCATTCTCACTGTTATTTCTGAGCTTTTACAGGAACTGAGATAAATGATTAAATATATAGAGAAGCGTTGACTGTTGAGTATGGGATTTTTGTTTTATTGCTTCATTCAAAACCCCACAAAAATAATCTCTCTATATATATGTTATGAATAAGCTCACAAACTAGGAAATAAATCCCTGGACCCACGTTTAATGCAGGTGGCTGATGTCACCCCCAACATTTAGGGGGAAAAAAAATTGTACTACTAATTTAATTAAAAAATTAAAAAAAAGGAATAAATTTTTTTTCTCTTTGCTAAACCTGCCACCCTCTCCCCACGCCCTCCTCTTCAATCGAGTTTTCAAACTATTTCTCTCTCTTATTCATGTCATTGACTCTCTCTTCAATAGACTTTTCATATTAAAATTTTATATTTTAATATGTTAATTAAAAAAAGGGAATAATTTTTTTTTCTCTCTGCTAAACCTGCCACCCCCTCCCCACGTTCTCCTCTTCAATCGACTTTTCAAACTATTTCTTTCACTCTCTCTTATTCATGTCATTGTAGTAATATTGACTCTGTATATCACCCTCACATGTCCTCTTTAATAGACTTTTCATATTAAAGTTTTATATTTTACTATGTTAATTAAAAATAATAGAAACATGAGTGTAGACTTTTTCTCTCTCCCATCAATCCTCACTTCACGGTTACTCTGATCCTCTCCACTCCTCCGTCACAACTTCTCTGCATCGCGTAAGTCCATAACCTCCGTCAGAAATCCTTGTTCGTCGTTATTCATTACTCGCCGGATATCCTCTTATCCGCGCCTTGTGTCTCGCCGGAAACTTTCTGATTTGTGCCGGAAAGCTCTCTGATTTGCCGCTGTAAATTCTTTGGTTAGCTATTTGATTCGGCCGGAAATTGTCTGGTTCAGTCTCTGATTTGCCGCTATAAATTCTTTGGTTTGCTATTTGATTTGGCCGGAAATTGTCTCTAATTTTGTTTAAAAACAAAATTATATTCGATATTTTTATAGTCTATTGTATTGGTCTTTATTTATTGTTCGTTATTGTATTGGTCTTTATTTATTGTTCGTCATCGTCAACCCCGATGGCATTTCCTGGGTCCGCCCCTGCCTGAGTTTGAATTATGTTTGGATTATGTTTAGTTTATTTTTAATTGAACTCTAATGTTGATATGCATATATATTTTTTTGTAAAATTAAATTTTAATTATTCAGGTCCGACAGTTCAATCCGACCCTACCCAATTTCTATCAGGTCGGTTTGGTTTGGGCATTTCAATATTTTGGGTCCGGTTGGGTCATTAAAAAAAAACAATGTGAACGGATCGAGTCTAGAAAAAAAAAATCAAGGCGGCCTAACTCAACCCATGTTCCTCTAAAAGAAAGTATGTGGCGTATGAACTCTCAAGCATAGCCTCTTTTTGTTGGTTTTTTTTTTCTTCTTCTTTACGGTTACTTCCAATAGTTTAAAATAATAATAAATCAACGGATGTGGAAGGAAAAACTATTTAGTTAGGAATCACAATTCACCGGAATCGCTATAAATACCAAACACAGAGCAACTAGTCGATTTTCTCATGTTATTGGTGTAGCTCCAATTTTTAGTATAAGGCTTGGAGCCGACATATTGTGTTGGGTAATGTAACACAAAGGAGAGATTAATGAAGAGAAAGCGATAAATCACAAATTGAGATTAGATTATAATAATTACGATTTGCAAGCTGTAATTATTTGTTTTTTCACACTTTTGATTTTGTTTTCGAATTGAAGATATAAGTTAAAGACCTAACGAAAGCTTAGGCTAAAATTGCTTGATTAAATTATAGGTGGAAAACAACATTAATCATAGCAAAGAAGTTAATCAACCTTGACTTGACCCTACATCATATATTTTATATTTATAATTATTTTTTCTCTCCAATATGGTTATGACTTATGAAAATAATTTATAGTTGGCTAGCTAGATATTCTTTTATTGAAAAAGTAGCTCATATTAGAACATCGAAATTTGAAAATTTTGCAGGATAAATCAGACATATGGGTCCAAGGGTCTATCATCTATATATATTAAGTAGAAAATGATTGATGAAGAAAAAAACTACTGAAAAGAATTTATTTTTAAGGCAATAAGTATAAAGTACTCAAGCAGATTCTCAACCCTAAAAAATGTAAGTAAGACTCATTCCATTATTATCTATAGGGATCATCCCGGAAAACGTAATTAAATTTTGATCAATAAGTATAATAGTTTTATGCTAAAAAAATGGGTAAACTGCGGCTAATGTACCCAATGTTTGATTTTCTGCGGATTATGTACTCAATGTTTATTTTTGGCGGCTAATGTACCCAATGTTTGATCCGTTAGATATTTTTGGGTTTTCCGTCAGTTGACCGTTAGAGAGTTATATGTACACTTTTCGTATTTTTGACATAACTCACTCATTTTTTGTCCAAATTTTATGCACGACCTATGGTTGGAAAGATAAGAGATAGATCTACAACTTTAATGTTTTAAGTTTTGTACAATCAGTTTTAAAAAAATACGAAATTTCAAGTACAACGTAAAACTGGACATTAGTTTAATGCAAAATATTTGTTTCGAGCAAATTTTAATATACTTAATGACTTTTTATGATGAAACGTAAAAGCAAAAAGTTGTAGATAAATGTTTTATCTTTTCAACGGGTGTTTATTTATAAATTTTGGATAAAAAACGAGTGAGTTATGCAAAAAATATGAAATATTATTTCACATCACATCTTTTATATTTTTGGCATAACTCACTCATTTTTTGTCCAAAATTTATAAATAAACAACCGTTGGAAAGATAAAAAGTTTATCTACAACTTTTTAGTTTTACGTTTTATAATAAAAAGTCATTAAGTATATTAAAATTTGCTCGAAACAAATATTTTGCATTAAACTAATGTCCAGTTTTACGTTGTACTTGAAATTTCGTATTTTTTTAAAACTGATTGTACAAAACTTAAAACATTAAAGTTGTAGATCTATCTCTTATCTTTCCAACCATAGGTCGTGCATAAAATTTGGACAAAAAATGAGTGAGTTATGTCAAAAATACGAAAAGTGTACATATAACTCTCTAACGGTCAACTGACGGAAAACCCAAAAATATCTAACGGATCAAACATTGGGTACATTAGCCGCCAAAAATAAACATTGGGTATATAATCCGCAGAAAATCAAACATTGGGTACATTAGCCGCAGTTTACCCTAAAAAAATTGACCAACATCTGTCAAAAAAATTAGACGAAAAATACATGAATTTACATTTGTTGACTTTAGGCGCTTTTATCGCAATTTTTTCATTTTAAACTCTTGTTGTCTCAGTTGGTCAAAGTTTAAATACTTTTTTCATAATTATCTCTTATATAATTAATAATATGTTCCGAAACGAAAAAAACCATGTTAGTTGATACTTAATTTACAGATATATATGGACTTTTGTGAAGGCTAGTCATTAACTATAGGTATAAACATAAAACACGTGTGTTTATGGATCATGATATATAATAATTCCAAGATCTGATATAGAATGATGAGTGGATCCATGTGATTATCTAGTCCGGTATGATAAATAATCTCGTTAATAGATTTGGAATATTCACCAATAAAATAAGATTATACGGTCATTTGAATATACTATTATAATAATAATTAATAACCAATAACTATTTGTTAAACCTTCGTTGGATTTGCATGTATATCTAATTAATTCATAGGAATTTTTTTTTTTGATGAAAATGACTAGTATAAAATCTTAGGTTAATCTTTACTATATATAAAAAAAATAAAAAATAAAAAATTGTTTGCTTAGTTATGACGTGTCTATTAAGCAATTACCTATATTTAGTTAAGTTTAATACGTACACTTGATCTTCTAAAAACATAGTGGGATTGGTTAATGCTAAGTTAGACATGTGTATATATTTTTTTTCTTTTTGAATTAGGTGGCGCTATCGGTCAAGATTACAATGCACTCTTGCATTACTAGATATATTTAGTGTAAGAATATGTGGCACTATTAGCCAAGTTTACATATGTATAGGGGCAAGCATTTTTCTTTCCATGAAATTTGAACACGTGACCTCTGGGAGAGGTGAGTAATGGTGTTACCACTAGATAAAGATTTTAAGGTAATTTATTATATATCTACATATAAAAATAAACTTTTATTAAGAAAGTATAAATATATATTAATATTGAATATCTCAAATATTCATGATCATCATAATAATCGTTTTCTAAATGCATTATACTTCTGCTTCTAAGAAGGCTACGTATTTTACTATTATAATAATTAATTATATATTTATCCACTGTTGAAATGGAATAATCAGTCCGAATGTTAGTTGGAGACTTGTCAAATATGATTGATATATGCAATGTGGAATTTTGTGATAGTGTAGGAAACTTTATTATAAGTGTTCGGCTTTGATAATGAGAAGCTTCAATGTGACACAAGCTCAACCAAATGGGTTGGACCCATGATTTTATTATTATATTTATGACATGCTTGGACTTGGCCGATAGGCGATAGATATCAGTTAATAATAGCTATACAAATATTTAATATTTAAAGCGTTATAATTCTCTCTCTCTCTCTTTTTTTTTTTCTCAGTCAATGTTTTTGTTATTTTGTTATTTGTTTTAATTTGTCTATTATTTTAATTGATTTAACATAATTTTAAATATTTTATTATGCTTTAAAAATCTATCACTTGTAAAAATTCTCAAATATTTATTTCCATGTTTTCTGAAATTGGCGGGTCTTTAACACGAGCATGTGAAATTTTAAGAAACAAAATAATATAAATATTGAGAACTTTAATTGTGACAATTTTTTAACTTATATTATTAAGAAATTTATTATTTATATAATATAATATTTGTTGAACTCTTTAACTATGATAAATATTTTATTATTTAAATCATTAAAAATTAGAATAATATAACTATATATATCATTAAATAATAAAAATACTAAGCCTTATTTACGTTGAAATATAATAATAGCACATATCTATCCACAGGGAAATTCTAAAGATAAACCCTAGCAAAAGGAAGCAAACAAAAGTGAGGGCATATAATAATAACACTTCGATATTTTATCTTTTATGTACATATAATATTGCAACTAGACAGTGATTGAGGGTTATATGTCTCTTGGAAAAGCAATGGCCATGAGCTTGGCACACGCAAGAATACAAATGGTCTTCTCATGTTGATGTTTTTATTTTAAGCTTAATCGCGATAAAAGTACTTAAATTTTGACCTACTAAAGTGATGAGTTTAAAATGGAAAAAAGAATACAAAAATACTTAAAGTTAATAAATATGAGGCGACACATTCTTCCGACTTTATATCTTTTCTCTCAAATTTAAGTGAAAGAAGATGTCACATAGCTAAATGAGCACATACATTTTTTATTTTAAGTATGACTAAATAACACCATGCTAATTTATTTATTTTTACCAATATCTATAATAAAAAAATTGAATGGAAAAATATTTTGCTTTACTTTTGTTAGCTTTGGGTACTTTTATCGTTAATTTTTTTTTTCATTTTGAACTCATATCACATCAATTAGTCAAAGTTTAAATACTTTTACCGGGCTATTCTTTATTTTACATACAGTGTGGAATGTCATGTGATTTTGACCATAGCATATAATTAATGTGCTTTGATATATTCTGAGAGTGAAATGACCTGCCTAGTTGAATTAAAGGTGTTTGATTTTTGAAGATACTATAACTAAATTGAAACTTCGAATCCATTCAAAAGCTTCAACCTTTTGCTTTCCTATTTTTTTCTTTCTTATATCATTGAAAATTCAGATGCGAGATATTCTTCCTATGTATTATATATATGTATATATACATATATATATATATATGCTTGTTTTTTGCTATCATAATCTTATATAACCTTCACATTTTGTCTTTTTATTATATACTAATATTCTTGAAATAAATTTATGAGTTTTAGAAATATTAATAATCTTACAAGTCCTATATATATGCTTTAAGCAGGTTTTATGCTATTTGCGATGAAGTTGATCGAGTTTTGTTTGAATTTTCTCATTCAAGTTTATGAGATATTTTCAATCTAAATTGTTAAATAGTTTTTGTTGTTTATCATCTTAATATTCGCTGATAATTTTATAGCCTCACATGAACCCAGGTAAACCTTCCTATATTAATGTTTATGAGACCCTACAATTTGATTATATTATCAAGTAATAATTTAACTATATTATTTAGCATACAAAAATATTATTTAATCAAAATTATTAATTTATCGAGTATTGACACGAAGTTGTACTATATGTATTTATGCTCTTTGTCCCTTGAAACCATAACGAAAGCTGAAGAAACATAAGTTTTAACAACCGAAACTGAATATAATTAACTTGCTCTCAAGCAAACGGAGTTTGGCCGAAATTCAGATCAATCAAATTTTATTCGGGTGGAATCAAGCCGAATTGGTTTTTGTTGGATATGATGTCGTTTAACAAACTAAAACCATATTAGTATTAACAATGATTCAGTTCTGTTATGTGCATTTTTCGTAACATATAAAAATTGGGCCCATTTTGGCAAAAGTCAAAGCCCATTAACAAAAGTCAAAGCCCATCACCAAAGCCAAAGACCAGAGGCCGACGAACCAAGACGTTGGCGAGGCCCGGAGTCAAAAAGGCGAAGAGGACAAAGCCGACAAGGCAATGAGGCGACAAGGCAACGAGGCGACGAGGCGACGAGCCGACGATCCGACGGGGCGACAAGCCGACAAGGCGACTAGGCGACGAGCCGACAAGCATCCTCGTCATAACTTGACGAGGGCATAACTTGTAATTATTCCACACGACGAGGAGATCCGAGACCACGAAGATCTCCGGGAAATCCTCCGGATTCCCCCGAACTCAACATACGGACTCGCGGACAACCGGAAGACATCAAAGACAAATCGAGAAGCATCGACGACCCTTTTTGCAGGGCTAGGGGCTCGACAACCCCCTGTAGCAGGGGAGAAATTCGCAGGCCCTGGAGGTGCAATTTCAGGGAATTGGTTTTCCTATAAATAGGAGCCTTCCCCTCCCTCATTTCCACACTCACTCACAGCTTTCTCCAGAGCTTCTCTCTTTAACTTTCTCTCTCTAGAAAGTCGCCCCTCTCTCTCCCCAGCAAGAATTGCGAGCTTGCTGGATGAGGCCCGACTAAGAGAAGATCTAGAAGAAGAGTCTTAGCCTCGACACGAGAAGTTGTTCGACGAGTCAACGAAGGCATCCCTCGCCAGGTGATCAAGACCCTTGCCGTGATACGAACTTCGCCACCACGAGGGAAGTTCGACGGGGAGCTTGCCAACACCCGCGAGGTCGACAAGGAGCATCCCTTAACAGGTTAGGCGCCCTCGCCAACCTCGACAAGGAGCACCCGTCGTCAGGTCAAGCCTCTTGCTGTGAGACAAACTTCGCCACCACGAGGGAAGTTCGACAGTTAGTCCGCCAACACCAACGAGGTCGACGAAGAACACATCACGCCGGTAATACCCAGCCATCTGGCCAAGGGTCACCCCCGCGCCGCCAATATCGGCACTTCCGACGAGTCAAACCACATCGTCATTCACCCGCCGTTTATCACTAACCCCGAACTACGTGGGACCTGATTTTCTTAAACTGAGATACGTAGGCAGCCTCGCCTAACCATAAGCGAAGGGGCACGGGCCCAATCTACCCTTTTTTGCATGTCCTCCCTCGCCGTAGGAGCTCGCCAATGAAGGAGAATCACGAAGAATCATCAAGATCAGCTCGGAGCTTCATCAAGACCGGAGTTCGCCTAGACGAGGATACCGCCAAGACAAGGACTCTTCTCAGACGAGGAGCTTCGCCAAGATAAGGTCCTCGCCTGGACATCGCCACCACGAGGGAAGTCCGAGGAGGAGCTTCGCCGTGATACGGATTTCGCCCCCGCGAGGGAAGTTCGTCGAGGATCGCCAAGAACAGCCCGGAGACTCATCAAGATAACGGATTCGCCTCCAGCTTTGGCGATCATTAGTCAACCCGCATTGACTCAGCATTCAATTATCCACGTGTTCAGCGGGTCACTCTCGGGACCCGAACCTTGGATCCGATCCTAAGCTAAAACCATTTTTGCGCATTAACACGTTCTTTTGTGACTTCGCAGTGTTGCACTTATTGTTTTACCAACTTGCCTTACATTTTTATTAATTCTTCTTTCGAATGTAGTGAAATTTGAACGCTTTGATCTCTTCGGAATTCAATGGTCAATTATTAGAGCTACTATCTTATTGACAATTTAACCGCTCATTAAAGACTTCACTAGTATTGATACTGAATAGATATATATACTTATACATATATATATATATATATATATCAAATACCAATATCAGCTTCTAAAAAGACATTTATATATTATGAAGTTCCCAAGAATAAGCAACTTGTTCTTTTTGTCGCTTTATACTTTTTTGGGCTACTTTATGCCTTCTTTTGATCCATTACATTCTCAATTTTAAATTATCATTAATAAGTATTCACATCTAGAGCTGCACATACGACGTCGCCGTTCACGATGCCCTCCATCGCGACGTCCACAGTAAAAATCGCGATGCGTCGCGACTATGCAGCAAAAATCGCGACGTATCAGGGCTCGATCCGCGTCGTTGATCGTGTGGCTGAGATGACGCCACGTCATCGATCCGAGAGGAGTGAAAATTTGTGTTTGTTGGTGGCGAAAATAACACAATTTTTACCCGAAATTTATTCCCCAACCACAATTATTACCCACTTTACTCGAATTTCAACCCTAAAATTTCAAATTTCAATAATTATTAATTTTTTATTAAAAATTTAAACCTTTAATCGTTTTTTATTTCATTAATTATTAATTTTTTATTAATTAATAAGTTAGTACTTAATAATAAATAATAATTAATAATTAATAAGTAATAAATAATAATTAAAAAAAATAATTGAAAAAAAATAATTAATTTTTAATAATTAATAATTATTAAATAATAATCACTTGAAAGTCTTAGTATGCTCTGTGGTTGCGGTTCCGACTGATCTTCCACATCAGAAACGATTTTCTTGAGATTTAATAATCATTTAATCATATTATCTTAATTAATTAATTTCGTTTAATTTTTTTACGATAAATATTATAGTTTAATTATTTTAGTTTATTTAATTAATTTGTCACGTATCTTGAAAGTCTTAGTATGCTCTGTGGTTGCGGTTCCGACTGATCTTCCACATCAGAAACGATTTTCTTGAGATTTAATAAGTTAACGGGATTAAAAATGGTAATTTGTATGTGTGGTGATTATTATAAAGTTCTTAATGGAATACGGTGTCTTAGAAAGATTGGTTTTTAAATAAGGTTTGCTTTGCAATCTCCTCCAAGCTAGCATGGGAACCTCGGGGAGTTCTGTCTAGAAAAGCTTGGGCCTAAAGCGAGATCATAGCATCCTTTCCAGTCGATCTGGCCGTGGAACCTCGGGGAGTTCCGTCAAAAAGAGCTTGTTAATGATTTCCACACATAGAAAATACCATTTTTAATTTCGTTAACTCTTTTAATTAACTATATGAAATTTAATTAATTAATATGACTAATATTAATATTTAATCCATGTAAAATTAATACCAGATTTTATTTTGTTAACCTTTTTTCTCCCTTATATTTTCAATAGGGAAAGTCCTCCTGCCTTGTTGTGGGGACGACCAAACAAAGCGAAGGTGTGGGATTATTTTCACGAGGAACGACGGGTGGAGAACGGTGTTCGAGTCAAGATCGCCACGTGCAAGAAGTGCCATACAACCCTCGATGCGTTGGGGGACAAAGGAACCGGCTACTTGACGCGACATAAAAAAGCTTGCTACGGAGACGGTAACGAGGTAAACACAGCATAGGTAAGTGCTCTTACCACCGAAATTTTACGGAAATGGACCCTCGAGTGGTTACTGTGTACGGGCGCACCGATGAGTTTGGTGGAAAACCCTGCGCATACACAATACATGCAAAGGGTTAATCCGTCTTACGAACAGTTTTCCCGTACGACGTATACCAGGGACATGGAAAATGCTTACAAAATGCAAAATCGTATGATTGGGGTTTGCAAAATCGTATTATTTCTATTACGTTACCAGTGTCGCCATACCGGCAAAAACATTTCCGGTAAATTAATAGAATTATTCAATGATTGGGGTTTGCAAAATCGTATTATTTCTATTACGTTAGACAATGCCGCAAACAATAACGCCGCTATTACTATCTTAGAAAATAGTTTTCCCGGTTCTTCTTTTCGTAATATTTTACATCAAAAGTGTGCTTGTCACATCATTAATTTAATTGCTAGAACGGGCGAACGAAATATTTCAGGGCACGTTGAAATAATACGCGGCGTTATCGATTGGATTCGGCATTCTCAAACCACCGTTAGGTGGAGACGATTTTGTAAAGAGCACAATCATAAAGCTAATAAGTTAGGTTTATACAACAATACACGATGGAACTCTACATATCTAATGCTTTCAGTTGTTTGTAGACAGAGGTTACCGTTAAGCGCTTTCCTCCTCACCGAACTAGAGGCCTCAGAGCGGATCACGGAGGCAGAATGGGAAACGGCCCAGAAATTCACCCAATTCCTCAAACCCTTTTACGCTGTTACTTTAAATTTTTCGAACCAAAGACAACCTTCCTTGAATCATGGTCTTTCGGGTCTTTATGAAATTACAAACACTTTTTCTGAATTCGCAAATGACCCTGTTATTTCGCCCATGATTGAGGGAATGGTTGCAAAATTCAAAAGTTATTGGGATCCACCCCCTTTTTCGTATTGTTTCGGTGCTATCTTAGATCCCCGTATTATGTTTACGTTCGGGCCGTTGATGTCAGCAATCGGGACAAACTTAGGGGTGGATTACACTGATTATATTAAGGTTGTTAATGAAGCTTTTTATGAACTTTACAGTGAATACGACCGGCGGTTCCCACAGTTCAACGTGGAGGCGGAGCAAAGGGCAGTGATGGAAAGCCCAACCAAGACCGGCCTAGCATTTGTCCGGAGACTGAAGCAAAGTCTGGATCGCGGAGAATCATCGGGATCCGGTACGCCACCGGCACGAGCGGAGGAAACGGACGGTGCACCGCAAGAACTGAAGCGGTACTACGGCCTGCGGATCGACGAGGACTCCGTCGAGTTCGATGTGATTCGATGGTGGAAGAATCAACGGGAAAGATTCCCGATATTGGCGAGAATGGCGAGGGATATACTGTCCATCCCCATTTCCAGCGTTGCTTCGGAGAGCGCGTTCAGTTCGGCTCAGCATATAATCGACGACCGGAGGGCGTCAACAACTCCCACACACCTCGAGCAAGCGGTGGTGTTGAACGATTGGATGTTCCGCAACCCCACCATCGCCCAACGGTCCGAGCCAACCGAGCTAGAGCTTATGACTCAAAGGTTTAACGACTGGTTCCCCGAGTGACGCAATGTAAACGCCAATATGATGTGCTCTTTCCTCTCTTGGTTTTATGTCCCTAAGGAGGGTTTTACAAGAGAGGTTTTAGTGAGGCATCTTGTAATATTTACACTGAATATTTACAACTTCTTCCACCATATTGTAATATTCACAATGAATAATACAACTTTTTTTTTAATATCTTGTTTTATCATATTTACTTATTTGTTTTAGATTTTTAATAATTATTAATATGTTACAAATTAATACTTATTAGCATATATTACAAGTTAAAAATTAACTTATAAATCAAAATTAATAATATGTTACAAAATAATAACATACTAAAATATTAATTTTGAAATAAATAAAGTTTAAATAATAATTTTAAATAATTTAATACTTAAATTCGGATAAAAACTAATAAAATTAAACATTGGAAACAAAAAAAAACTTTTGCCGCAGCTCTTTTTTTGGTCGAGAATCACCCCTCCTCGCTAAATCGCGACCACGTCGCGACGCATCGCGACCAGCCAACTCGCGATTTTGGCGATTTCCGTCGCGATTGGTCGCGACCTGTTCATGTGCAGCTCGAAGACCATTTGTAATCAAAAGAATAATAGTACAAAGGGCACTCACCAACTAGAGTTGTCCTCTTCATAAGCTTAATAGCACTAGTAGCAGTATATATAGTTCTTACTGTTTTTAACTTCTTGCTATAGTGTATCCGACGTAGAGCTGCACATGAACAGGTCGCGACCAATCGCGACAGAAATCGCCAAAATCGCGAGTTGGCTGGTCGCGATGCGTCGTGGTTTGCCTGGTCGCGATGCGTCGCGACATGGTCGCGATTTAGCGAGGAGGGGTGATTCTCGACCAAAAAAAGGGCTGCGGCAAAAGTTTTTTTTTGTTTCCAATGTTTAATTTTATTAGTTTTTATCCGAATTTAAGTATTAAATTATTTAAAATTATTATTTAAACTTTATTTATTTCAAAATTAATATTTTAGTATGTTATTATTTTGTAACATATTATTAATTTTGATTTATAAGTTAATTTTTAACTTGTAATATATGCTAATAAGTATTAATTTGTAACATATTAATAATTATTAAAAATCTAAAACAAATAAGTAAATATGATAAAACAAGATATTAAAAAAAAGTTGTATTATTCATTGTGAATATTACAATATGGTGGAAGGAGTTGTAAATATTCAGTGTAAATATTACAAGATGCCTCACTAAAACCTCTCTTGTAAAACCCTCCTTAGGGACATAAAACCAAGAGAGGAAAGAGCACATCATATTGGCGTTTACATTGCGTCACTCGGGGAACCAGTCGTTAAACCTTTGAGTCATAAGCTCTAGCTCGGTTGGCTCGGACCGTTGGGCGATGGTGGGGTTGCGGAACATCCAATCGTTCAACACCACCGCTTGCTCGAGGTGTGTGGGAGTTGTTGACGCCCTCCGGTCGTCGATTATATGCTGAGCCGAACTGAACGCGCTCTCCGAAGCAACGCTGGAAATGGGGATGGACAGTATATCCCTCGCCATTCTCGCCAATATCGGGAATCTTTCCCGTTGATTCTTCCACCATCGAATCACATCGAACTCGACGGAGTCCTCGTCGATCCGCAGGCCGTAGTACCGCTTCAGTTCTTGCGGTGCACCGTCCGTTTCCTCCGCTCGTGCCGGTGGCGTACCGGATCCCGATGATTCTCCGCGATCCAGACTTTGCTTCAGTCTCCGGACAAATGCTAGGCCGGTCTTGGTTGGGCTTTCCATCACTGCCCTTTGCTCCGCCTCCACGTTGAACTGTGGGAACCGCCGGTCGTATTCACTGTAAAGTTCATAAAAAGCTTCATTAACAACCTTAATATAATCAGTGTAATCCACCCCTAAGTTTGTCCCGATTGCTGACATCAACGGCCCGAACGTAAACATAATACGGGGATCTAAGATAGCACCGAAACAATACGAAAAAGGGGGTGGATCCCAATAACTTTTGAATTTTGCAACCATTCCCTCAATCATGGGCGAAATAACAGGGTCATTTGCGAATTCAGAAAAAGTGTTTGTAATTTCATAAAGACCCGAAAGACCATGATTCAAGGAAGGTTGTCTTTGGTTCGAAAAATTTAAAGTAACAGCGTAAAAGGGTTTGAGGAATTGGGTGAATTTCTGGGCCGTTTCCCATTCTGCCTCCGTGATCCGCTCCGAGGCCTCTAATTCGGTGAGGAGGAAAGCGCTTAACGGTAACCTCTGTCTACAAACAACTGAAAGCATTAGATATGTAGAGTTCCATCGTGTATTGTTGTATAAACCAAACTTATTAGCTTTATGATTGTGCTCTTTACAAAATCGTCTCCACCTAACGGTGGTTTGAGAATGCCGAATCCAATCGATAACGCCGCATATTTTTTCAACGTGCCCTGAAATATTTCGTTCGCCCGTTCTAGCAATTAAATTAATGATGTGACAAGTACACTTTTGATGTAAAATATTACGAAAAGAAGAACCAGGCAAACTATTTTCTAAGATAGTAATAGCGGCGTTATTGTTTGCGGCATTGTCTAACGTAATAGAAATAATACGATTTTGCAAACCCCAATCATTGAATAATTCTATTAATTTATCGGAAATGTTTTTGCCGGTATGGCGACACTCGAATGGTTACATGTTTAAAAGTTTTTGACATGGATCCCAATCCTCGTCGACGTAATGGCCGGTCAGACTCAAATAATCGTTAAGACTCGGACCGCTCCACAAGTCGGTGGTGAAAGCAACGTTTATGTTGGACATTTTAAAAAAATCGACCAAATAATTTTTTTGCATTTTGTAAGCATTTTCCATGTCCCTGGTATACGTCGTACGGGAAAAATGTTCGTAAGATTGATTAACCCTTTGCATGTATTGTGTATGCGCAGGGTTTTCCACCAAACTCATCGGTGCGCCCGTAGACAGTAACCACTCGAGGGTCCATTTCCGTAAATTTTCGGTGGTAAGAGCACTTACCTGTGCTGTGTTTACCTCGTTACCGTCTCCGTAGCACGCTTTTTTATGTCGCGTCAAGTAGCCGGTTCCTTTGTCCCCCAACGCATCGAGGGTTGTATGGCACTTCTTGCACGTGGCGATCTTGACTCGAACACCGTTCTCCACCCGTTATTCCTCGTGAAAATAATCCCACACCTTCGCTTTGTTTGGTCGTCCCCACAACAAGGCAGGAGGACTTTCCCTATTTAAAATATAAGGGAGAAAAAAGGTTAACAAAATAAAAACTGGTATTAATTTTACATGGATTAAATATTAATATTAATCATATTAATTAATTAAATTTCATATAGTTAATTAAAAGAGTTAACGAAATTAAAAATTGGTATTTTCTATGTGTGAAAATCATTAACAAGCTCTTTTTGACGGAACTCCCCGAGGTTCCACGGCCAGATCGACTGGAAAGGATGCTATGATCTCGCTATAGGCCCAAGATTTTCTAGACAGAACTACCCGAGGTTCCCAGGCTAGCTTGGAGGAGATTGCAAAGCAAACCTTATTTAAAAACCAATCTTTCTAAGACACCGTATTCCATTAAGAACTTTATAATAATCACCACACATACAAATTACCATTTTTAATCCCGTTAACTTATTAAATCTCAAGAAAATCGTTTCTGATGTGGAAGATCAGTCGGAACCGCAACCACAGAGCATACTAAGACTTTCAAGATACGTGACAAATTAATTAAATAAACTAAAATAATTAAACTATAATATTTATCGTAAAAAAATTAAACGAAATTAATTAATTAAGATAATATGATTAAATGATTATTAAATCTCAAGAAAATCGTTTCTGATGTGGAAGATCAGTCGGAACCGCAACCACAGAGCATACTAAGACTTTCAAGTGATTATTATTTAATAATTATTAATTATTAAAAATTAATTATTTTTTTTCAATTATTTTTTTTAATTATTATTTATTACTTATTAATTATTAATTATTATTTATTATTAAGTACTAACTTATTAATTAATAAAAAATTAATAATTAATGAAATAAAAAACGATTAAAGGTTATTACCCGGTAGAAGGACGTCGACCTCGTCGAGGACGGGCAACGGAGGCTTCACCGCTATCTTGATTGGAAGGTTGAGGAGAACCGCGGTTGTACACCCCGACATTTGAACCACGGATCGAGGGCGGCGTTTGAAAGTCGTCGGGATCGGCATCGTCGGGACGTTGAGTTTGGTCGGGATCGGCATCTTCGGGACCTTGAGGTTCGTCGGGATCGGCACCTTCGGGACCTTGAGCTCCGTATTCGGCACCTTCCTGTAACATGAGATTGAAAAAAGGATCGTTATTTCCCCCCCTAGATTGAGCCACCGTGTTGACCAATTCTCGGGACACACGGTCGGGATTGGCTTGGTGGTGGGCCACCGCCCGGATTAGACTAGGTCTTAGAGACCGTACTGTATCGTCGGGATAATTTGGATTGGGAGAGGAGGGAAATATTTTTGCGGGTAGCATAACGGGAATGTAGTCGTCGGGACAAGGCTGCGATGTTCCCCCTAGTAGAAATTGGGGTTGCAAATTCCTGGCCGCCCTTCGACCCCCGGAACTACCGCCGCTTCTTCGAGACATAATGAGAGAACTTTAAAAAATTTAGAAAATTGGAAATTTGGAACTTTAGAACTTTGGAACTTTGGAGATTGAGAGTGGAAAAAACTTGGAGAGTTGAGAGAATTTGAGAGAGAGTTGAGAGATTGTTGGTGAGGAAATGAGGGAGGAAGATGTGGTATTTATAGGGTTTGAGGAGAGAGTGGGGTGGGTGAATAATTATTGTGGTGGATGAAGTGGATGAATAATTGTGAGGAGAAAGTGGGTGAAAAAATATTGAAATTTGAAATTTTAGGGTTGGAATTCGAGTAAAGTGGGTAATAATTGTGGTTGGGGAATAAATTTCGGGTAAAAATTGTGTTATTTTCGCCACCAACAAACACAAATTTTCACTCCTCTCGGATTGATGACGTGGCGTCATCTCAGCCACACGATCAACGACGCGGATCGAGCCCTGACACGTCGCGATTTCACCTGCTCGTCGCGACGAATCGTGATTTTTGCTGCATAGTCGCGACGCATCGCGATTTTCACTGTGGACGTCGCGATGGAGGGCATCGTGAACGGCGACGTCGTATGTGCAACTCTAATCAGACGGGACAATTATATTGTAAACTCTACAACACATGTATATTGAGGGAATAATCACTAGGATTGATGACTTTACAAGAAGAAAAAAACACAACTTCGCATTGGAAACTATCTTGAAAAGACACAAACTGTCCAAAAACTAAAAAAATATCCACAAAAGCCACAAAAAGACCAGGAATGACACAAATTATTTAGAAACGACACAAAAGTTGTCCTTAAACAACACATAAATTGTCAAAAAAAAAAATTAAAAAAATCATTCAATCATCAGAAAAATAATAACATAACCACAAACTTATTATTTTCATTCTCTTATTGTCTAATTTAAGTTTATAAGTTCTTTGATTTTAGTTTCTATTTATTTTCGCGCTTAATCGCTCTGAATGACCTACATCGGCAATAACGAATCACGGATCTTGATGATTATCACAAATTCCCAACATCACTGTCACAAACAGAGTTTTAGTGTTTAATGTTCAAAAGGTTCAAATAGAGAGTTTCTTAAGATTATTTATTTAAGTTTGCCTTATAATATTTGGAACAAAAATCTAGGAGAATGAGAGATGATGGAGTCCCACATTAAAAGAGAATAAAAACCAGTCTCTCATAAATACGTACGTACATACAGGGATACATATCTACGATTACTTGGTGCGTTTGGTACAGCTTATTTAGCCCTATTTTTGTTTATAAAATAAACTTAACCGCTTTTTAAGTGTTTGGCAAAATTGTTTTTCAAAAAAGACAAAATCGATTTTAAATTTTTGTACATGAATTGTAAAAGCTATGATTCGTAGCTTTTAGTTTTTTTTTTTTAAACAAAAATACGATTTTAGTCTATTTTAGTCTTTTTAGCCTAAATAAATTTTTTTACTAAACGCTAAATCAGTTTTTGTTACCAGCAACAACTGTTTTATAAACAATTTACTAAACACCGGCCGATTTTTTTAAAAAACAACTTATTTTTTAAACTAAAACTAAAAACAATTTTTGTAAAAAATAAGTTATCAGCTTGAGATCCAGGAAGTGTCACGCTTTGCATATATAGAATAGTTAGTAGGCAAGTTAGGAGAGAATGTAGTTTTTGAAACCGTACTAACCTTCAATACCAATTAGTCCTCAAAATATATCAGTAAATACCAACACATCATAAAATCTTACCGATTCAGCAATTTCAGAATCCGGTATACGATCGATGAAATTGTTTAAGTATATTAGAGTTTTACTAGGATAATAAAAAGATAAGAAAATCAAGAACCTTATGAACTAGAAAATATCTTACTACACATCATGTCAATTTGACTTAAACTTAAAAAAGTCGAGTGTTACCGATGAGTCATCCAAGTTGTGCCACGTATCTGGAGTGGACCTGATGAAGCTGTAGTAATTCTCAGAATGAGGTGAACATCAATCGTGGTACTTTAGCTCCGTCTGTTGGGAAAATAATTAAATAAATGAATCAAGATATTGATTATCTATAGGCGTCAAACTCAATACTTTAAAAAAATGTGCTTTATATTGATTTTGAACGAAGAACTTCTACGTACTTCGGAATTGAACAAAGAAGAACATATATAGTTGATAGCATAATAAAGAAGAGCTTGTATGTACTTCCAAATTGAACATAGAAGAACAGTATAATATATATATATATATACATTATTGTATTATCTAGTAAGTTACGTACATTATTTTGGACCAGCAATGCGGTTCGTAAAAATTCTTGAACAGATTGATTATATGCATGTTTTAAGTGAAAAACATTTATCAAGATATGACCCAACAATTGCTAATTTTTTTTAAAAGTTTATCATTATTCATTGAAAAAATAAAAATAAATCGATGATATAATAAGTTTTTATGTAAGAAAAAGTTAATGGTGACATATATACTTATTCAAATACTTAGGCGGTATATACTTAAAGTTTTTTTTTTTTTTCAATGACATATATACTCAAGTTATTTTTTATACTGCAAATTTTGAGAAATTCACCCATTCTTAACAATGTTAAGTGCTTTTAAGACTTCGGTATTTTACCGTATAATTTTTATCTATCATGTTCTTTGAAGGTAATTCGTTGGACAACAAAATAGTTAATTTTTAATAGCACTAAATGTCGTTAACCAAATTTAAATATAAATGTGGGACTTATGCCGCCTAAAACTCCAAAGCAAGAATCAGCTTCAGCCCAAAGCTCGGCCCAAACGACAAGTCCGCCACTAAACGACAAGACCACGTAAGATGTTAAGCAACACGACACGTAGTTTAACCAAGAAACGACAGAGAAATAACAACCAAGGCTTTATTGATTAGGGTTTGTCGCTGGAGACGAGGATCCGAGCTCCGACCCATCATGCTACCGCTTAACTTAGCCAACTAACATTGAATTAATACTGTTTTATTTTTCATCAATTCAAACACGTAATTGATCTAACATAGAGGATAGAGCATAAATTTGACACATAATCAACATCATATTAATTATGTTTTCAATAATTTGTAGCAAGTAATCACTAAGTAAAACCGTTATAATTGGGTAAAAATGTTAATATAAATTATAAAGTTCTAATAAAATAATCATTTAGTAATATATTAGGTATATCCAATACAGTATATCCAGTTTACTTGGAATAAAAAGTTACCTTTGTTCCAAAAAATAAAAATTACGGGTATATCCAGTTTCGATTTAAAATTAGATTTAATTACGGTTTTTTTTTTTCACCTTTAGTAAGAACATTTATAGATGAAATACTAAATTATAATCAATGTATACTCTATGAATGGGGAAGGTTGTCTCCCGTTTCAAATGCTAAAGGAAATTACTGCAATTGTTTGAAAAAGAAAGAAAGTTTTATAAAGTCTACTCTATATTAGTCCGTATCAAAGCTAGATATGATCATGCTCGTGCTCGACGTAGCCTCTTGTTCGGCGGCTCATCCGCATTCACCCGACAGTGTTGAAACGAGCCTGAAAAAAATATTATAAAAAAAATCAGAATTTAAGGCTCAATATAAAGCTATAAACCATGTGACGGTATCCTTTTTTTTTTACCTCGAGACACAAAAAACTCAGAACCAGAAATTCGCTATAACAAATTCCACGGCCTTTTAGAATAGAAGAGAATATAGACAATTATGGAGAGAATTTTCTCCGAAGATGCTCTAGTTACCTAGGGATGAAATTTTTTCACAAATTAAATTACATCAGACTTAATAATTATAACGGTAAATAAAAAGAATGTAATAGTATTAGTATACATACCGAACCAGGGCCGACCCAAGGCCCTGGTTTAAATAAGGCTTCTTTTAGAGGCCTATTAATACGTATATATAATTAAATCCTTGATTGAAAAATATTACTTAATTTTTTTTCAGTTTTATAATAAACCATTGTATAGCTCCTACAATAACGTAATATAAAAAGTGAGTCATACATGTTCATAAATTATTGCATAGCTCCTGCAATACCTTATAGCACTTGCAATATCATATTGCGGGCCCCAAAAAAAGCCTCATATTAATGATTTGCCCAAGGCCCCGAAAGGTTGGACCGGCCCTGTATCAAGCTGTCATCAAAACAATACCAAATCCCTGAAGTTGACTTAACGCATGAGTAGTAGTGCCCGGAGCTAGAGGACCCGCCCCCGTGCATTACGATTCCGTAGAGATCGTACATTATTTGTTAAAACATTTTCAACAATTTCGAAAGTAAATTAGTATTTCAATTAGTAAGAAACTTTTTAAACGAGCATAAGATGCAGAATTCTCTGATAGCTTCTGAAATTGAATGTAATAAGTATAAACTTATAAGGGAGTACCTGAAATAAAGATTTGATCTTTCTAAACTTACCTTGACATAGCGAAGCATGGTTGACATGGCGAAGACCCTTTATAAGAGGTGCCTTATGAGGACCCGCCCTCGTGCATTACGATTCCGTAGAGATCGTACATTATTTGTTAAAACATTTTCAACAATTTCGAAAGTAAATTAGTATTTCAATTAGTAAGAAACTTTTTAAACGAGCATAAGATGCAGAATTCTCTGATAGCTTCTGAAATTGAATGTAATAAGTATAAACTTATAAGGGAGTACCTGAAATAAAGATTTGATCTTTCTAAACTTACCTTGACATAGCGAAGCATGGTTGACATGGCGAAGACCCTTTATAAGAGGTGCCTTATGAGGACCCGCCCTCGTGCATTACGATTCCGTAGAGATCGTACATTATTTGTTAAAACATTTTCAACAATTTCGAAAGTAAATTAGTATTTCAATTAGTAAGAAACTTTTTAAACGAGCATAAGGCGCAGAATTCTCTGATAGCTCCTGAAATTGAATGTAATAAGTATAAACTTATAGGAGAGTACCTGAAATAAAGATTTGATCTTTCTAAACTTACCTTGACATAGTGAAGCATGGTTGACATGGCGAAGACCCTTTACAAGAGGTGCCTTATGAGTGAGGACTTGAAGAACTGCATTGACGAAGCAGATGTTGCCCAAATTTACTAAGCTCAGACCCGGTGTGACCAACCCGGAATCAGAAATCAAGAAAATTTAGCATAGCATGATTGGATTTCCATCAATTTTTCTATGAAAATGGGAAAAATTGGCTATGCAAGGTTGGATTTCCTTGGAAAAATTGCATAAATAGGCATTCCAGCGACATACCCCTGACTTTCTGGAAAACAACAGTGGTGGGCATAGGATGTAGTTCCGCACTCCAGCGACAATGGGAAGCTGGCGGCACGCCGAGCGAATTTTGCGGCATTTAACACCTTGCTCTATGGTAAACGGCTATTTTGCAACCTTTTCAAAAAATAGTTTTAAGAGAGTTTTTCAAGCTCACCATTTTCTCCAAAGAAAATACGGAAGGTTTTATTTTACGAAAACACCCGTACACGTGCACGGAATGTTAATTAAAAGGACACCAATCTCGCACACCTGAACGTGGATGGAGGGTTATCTCTGGAATGCCCCTGTAAACATATGGCAATGTGATCGCTAGGGAGACCCCCACAATTTAAATTGTAAACGGCAAGGTATGTAGCAAAAATGCCACCGTAAAACGTAGTTTTTCGTAAGGCAAACGCATGAAATAAAAAACTTGGGGATTAATGCTACATGTATTTTTTTGAAATTAATTCTGGCTCAAAAAGGCCTCTTAGAGGCCCATATTTAAAAACGGAGAGGCCCAAAAAAGAAAATAAATATTTATTACGCATAAGCGGGCTCAAGGGGACACGTTGTGTGCCGTGGTAACGCGCGCAGGACGCTCTTACGAGCGTGCCCACAACGCGCAAGATCCCCAAAATGTAATTTTTAATTGCGAGTAGTCCCTCAGGCCCTTCTAGAAATAAGAGTTTTGTTTCATATAAACACTAACTCATTCAAATGCTCTCTATAGTTATATAACTTCGTTTAAATACTCGACTAACATTGCAGCGGGGGAGCTACCGAGAGAGAAGGCGCCGGAGGAATCCCCGACTCCCAGGAGATAAAGGCGGAGAAGCTAGCTAGGCGCCAGACGAAGATCCAACTGTCGACCGACCCTCGTGCCCGCTCAGTTCCTGGCTCCTCAGGCAAGCCTAGGTACCTATCTCCCAACTCCCACTTTGAACTACATAGGCAACCTTGTTATAAGTGACGAGTTGCAGCATCATATGTAATATCACCCCCCCCCCCCCCCCCCCGAAGGTTTTAGTTCTAAGCGATCGCCGACTTATATATCGAGTGTCATGCCCGACTGCCTAGGCGGAGGTTTTAAGACTTCGTGGTAACGGGTCGGAGGACCTGGTTCCTTTCTGATGGTTAATAGAGGGTCCGGTCTGCCCGGTTTCAGACGGTTTCATAATCGAAGCCCCGAGCGATAGTCGACCTGCACTACGGAAGATCTGGTTCTTAGAGGTTGCCGATCTATATCATGATTCATGTCCGGTCTCCTGGGCATAAGTTATAGGACATTGCGGTAACGGGTTGGAGGACCCGGTTCCGGTCCGACGGTTAGCAAAGAGAATGTGAGTCATTTTTTGCACATAGAACATTACTCAGATACATCAATTTGGGGAATGAAAAACGTAAAATATGCTTTTTGGGAGTATTTTTTCAAGTTTATATATATATATATATATATATATATATATATATAAATAGGAGAGAGAATGTGAAAAAAAGAAAAAGAGAGATGATTTTGAAAATGAAATTAAATGAGGGATAATAATTGTTATGGGAAATTGGTCAACCATTAATATAGGTAAAAATATTAATAAATTTAATATTGATCATGGTTAATTTCATCCAAAAAATATTATTAATGGGCATAAATTAATTTTTTGCATACTACGGACAAATCTTTAAAAGAATTATTACTTTTGGAACATTTAAAAGAATTTCCTTTTATAAATAAGCCTTGATCAGTGACACGATTACCGTGCTATTGGTTCTATGATTTAAAAGAACCCAATAAAGAAGAACGCTGCATCAAATGTCACTTAAATTATTATTTTTTAATGGGGTGGCGCTGGCCAAGTTTACATATGTAAAGAGGGGCACTCATTTGACTCCCACAGGGTTTGAACCATTGACTTCTTGAATAGAGGTGTAGTGGAGTTACCACTAGGCCAAACAAGCTTGGTTCAAATGTCATTTAATTTAATAGTAACTTTTGATTAAAAAAAAAAAAACCCTCCTTATTGCTTAACGGACCTTACAACAACTATCTAATTATTGGAGGAAATAACAAGGAAATAGAAATAAATTACCACCTTATAATACACTAATGTCTATTAAAAAGTATTACCATGCTAAGCGTAAGAGTAAATAACAACTAAAAAAGGTAGTTAATCTCTTAATTCTTAAGTAGCGTGTATAAACAGTACAATATGGTTGTAAAATCAAATAATATTGAATTTTTTTTTTTCTAAATTTAAAAGGCATTACATTTTACATTTTTTTATCAAATTTTAATTTCATAAAAAATTTATTGATCATTATCAAACTTGGTTGTCGATCTCTAGGACACCTAGCTTTAAATTGCTTAAAATGGTCATAACAAAATAAAAACAAAAATTGCTTAAAACGGAGAACCGCGACGATATGCGCTTTATGTATCAAGATATGCTTCTCCATAACTCTTCTTCTCTTACATTGTTTGCATTGAATATTTGTATCTTCAAGCTTCTCTACCTTCGTAAAAGACTCTTAACGCATTCGAAATATTTCTCATCCCTTCAGTCTCCAAACGCAAATCAATTAGAGTCTCATCTTTTTTAGAACAACGGCCTCACTCGTTGCACTCAACCTGAAAACTAACATATTCCCTTTTTTTCTCTTCCAATTCATACAACTATAAATCAACATATTCAGTACAAACCGAACCTAAAGAATAACTACAGATTGATTAAGACTTCATACACGAAATGAATTGGTACATCCTCTTTTTATGTGCTCTTTTGAAGCATCTATAACCTAAATGACTGTATAAGAAATGAATTGGTCCGTATGTATGTTTACATATATAGATATTTATAAGAGGTTGTGTTTTCTTCTCTTTTCCTGTGGGATCCGCAATATGTTTAAAAAAATATATATTAATAAATTATATTTATTCTTTTCATTCTTTTATTGTCTAATTTAAGTTTATAAGTTCTTTGATTTCAGTTTCTATTTGTTTAAGCGCTTAATCGCCCTGAGTGACCTACATCGACGAAGCGAATCACAAATCTTCATGACTATCACAAATGTACGACATCACGATCACAAATTTCCAACATCACTGTTACAAACTGAGTTTTAGTGTTTGATATTCAAAAAGTTCAAATAGTGAGTTTTTCAAGATTATTTCTTTAAATTTGGCCTTATAGTATTTGGGACAAAATCTAAAGAGAACGGGAGATTGTGGAGTCCCCACATTACAAGAGAATAAAAAATAGTCTCTCATAAATATCTATATATAAACTTACATACATACATTAAAAAGAGAAACGTATGTATGTACGATACGTACATTTTAGATTATGGATAAAGTCCAAAAGGATAATCGCTCCTCCTCCAGAGGAGGTGAGCGAAGAACCAAGAAGTTTCGGAGAGCACCTAAAATTTGAAGTGTCAATTTTTTAAAGCCTAGAAACTTCTAGGAGAGCACTGAGCGAAGAACCAAGAAGTTTCGGAGAGCACCTAAAATTTGAAGTGTCAATTATTTAAAGCCTAGAAACTTCTAGGAGAGCACCGAAATTTGAAGGCGATAAAGATTTGATCTTTTTAGGGTATGATTCATAACTTACCTTGAAATGGCGAAGGATGATTGTAACGTCGAAGACCCTTTACAAGAGGGACCGTATGGATCATGACCGGAAGAATTGCATTAACGAAGCAGGTTTTGCCCAAATTAACCACGCGCCGACTTTTTCGGAAAGTAGCCTTTCGGTGCGATTCACATACAACCCTGGAATCTGCCATTGGAGAAGACCTTTCAACACTGCAATCAATCTGGACAGCTAGAGCCAACGCCGCTAAAAAAATTGATTTTAAACACCATCTTCGTTCGCTTAACTTTACAATCTTTTTGCCGCACAAATGAATAAGAAGATGATATCTTCTTCAATGTATTGAATTAACTAATTAGTGGACCGGCAATAATATTGTTTATAACTTTCATTCATAAAATTCACACTTTTACTTCGATTATTAGTTGTAAACGAACGACCGATATCATTGAAACAAATTTTATTTTTACAAGTTCTTTTTTATAAAAAGGTTTCTTTGTTAGGCTTTAAATCTTTCAATAGCCTGGATCGTCCAGGCTCTAAATGTTGTCCAAATTTTTTGATTAGTTATGCAACTCATAATAGTGAAATAATGAAAAACGTTCGTACTGAATTAATGGGAAGCTGCTTGAGTATCCTTTGGTTTTCCTCTTTCTCGTGCAGTTTTTCAAAATTTTGTAATCAAGATTGAAAATCATTATAATGGCATAAGAAGCCATTATAATGATTTTCCGTGAGAAGCCTCTTTTGAAAATTATTATGGTATATAAGCTTTGTTCAATTAATAGTCATCATTTGACAACTTATTTACAAATTACTATCGTAGATTCGTAGTTAAAATCAATTTGATCAGCATTTGATTTTTTATGGTAAGATATACAATTTTTATAAATCTTCCGGTCAAGAACTCTCTAAAATTTCAATCATGCCTCATTTACTCTCCTATACTGATTATGTTCCAATTTCAATTTTTATAGGTACTATTTATGTTCCAAAGCTGATCCTACACTGATTAGCCACTAATCATTTCTTAACATAAATTGACAGATGGGCAAAGCAATATTGAGGTATAGAAATTAGAAACATTAATAAGACAATATAAGAGCTTTTAGATGCAGCTGTGCATGTAGCATTGTAAGGGCTTTCATTATTATTGAGGGGGTTTTATCTTTCTTACGTATGATATTGTACAATTTTATTAAGAGGAATGAAACTTTATTATTATGTTAGATATGGTTATATATGGGATTCATTTTTTTCAGGAATTCTAATTGTTTGCACGTTGGAGACCTTGAAGGTTACGTCGGCAAATCAGGATCGTCAGATTTATAAGCGTATGTGTCTGGTGTCAGCCACAACCAAACATTTTTAACTGTATAATTTTTTTTGCAGTAATCTATGGTCCGATCTACCCGATTTCAGAATCCAAACCCCGAGCGATCGTCGACCTGCCCTACGGAAGATCCGGTTCTCAGCGATTGCCGATCTATCCCGAGTCATGTCCGATCGCATGGGCGGAGGTTCTGGGACTTTGTGGTAACGGGTCAGAGGACCCGGCTCCGGCCCGATGGTTAGCGGAGGGTTTGATCCACCAGACTTCATAAACTAAATTTTTACATAAACTTCATAAACAAACAGAGATGGGCTCAGCCCGTTATCAAGACATGGCCTGCAACAGTGTGTGATCTATTATTTTTTGGCATCACCAACGTGTAAAATAAATAGTCTAAACTTGTTACAGGAAATATAAGTTTGTCCCAAGGCCCGTCAACACAATTATTATGAATAGATGTTAATAATCATGATTGAATCGGTTTAAGAATAATATCTACATCAAATAAACTTATTTTAAAGATAAAAATTTACAAATAATCACGTCGCATGTTGACAAGTCCCAAGCCGCGTCCCATGGATTCAAAATATTTTCAGTTATTTTTTTTTTATTATTATTTTCCTTTTTTTCTAACGCCCGGGCCGACCTCTTGTAAAAGGTTATACAAGAAATTATCAATTACAAATACTTAACTCCAGGTATATTTACAATTGGGTAAACTGCGGCTAAAATACCCAATGTTTCATATTTTTTTAATTATATCCCCAAAGTTTTTTTTTGTGGCTATAATACCCAAAGTTTATTCCGTTAACGCCAAACGTACCCACCGTTAAATCTCCGTTATTTCGCCCGCGTGCCATATATTAAATGGGTAAACTGCGGCTAAAATACCCAATGTTTCATTTTTTTATAATTATGTACCCAAAGTTTTTTTTTGGTGGCTATAATACCCAAAGTTTATTCCGTTAACGCCAAACGTACCCACCATTAAATTTCCGCTATTTCGCCCGCGTGGCATATATATATAATTTTTTTTACAGGGCCCACACTCTCTCTCTCACTGAGACACAAAATTAAAAGCGTACATGGGTTTCGATCACACGCCCTCCTTGAACCCGCAGACACACTGAGCCACCCGTTCACCTTCATCTCCTACTATGGTAATCGACATTTAAATTTTTTTATAAAACAAGTGTACATATATTGTAACATGCAAAAATGTTACATTTAACATATAGTTAGACTTAAAATTGTGACATGTTAAAGTGTCATAAAATTTAATTCAATATAAATTATCCATATTAAAGTGAATGAAGTAATATTATATTTTTAAATAATATAATAAGTAGATAATTTATATGTAAAATTTATAAATTATATAATTTATAAAATGTAACATGTAAAATTCAATTACAAGTACAATTATATAATAAAACATGTAAAAAATATAATAAAATAACATTATACGTAAATATTCATAATTAATAGATTGAAATAAAATTATAAATATAAAATAACATTATGCTAGATATATTATATATTACACAATCTATAAAATGTGTATATAAATATTATTTTTATAAATATTTATAAACGATATTATAAATTGTCTATTAAACCCTAAACCCTATTAAAAAAATATATGCCACGCGGGCGAAATAACGGAAATTTAACGGTGGGTACGTTTGGCGTTAACAGAATAAACTTTGGGTATTATAGCCACCAAAAAAAAACTTTGGGTACATAATTAAAAAAAATGAAACATTGGGTATTTTAGCCGCGGGCGAAATAACGGAGATTTAACGGTGGGTACGTTTGGCGTTAACGGAATAAACTTTGGGTATTATAGCCACCAAAAAAAACTTTGGGTATATAATTAAAAAAAATGAAACATTGTGTATTTTAGCCGCAGTTTACCTTTTTTTTCCTTATTAAATACAGTGAGCCATCTCTCTCTCTTACTTACAGAGTACTGCGTAAGTCCAAAACGCAGCCAACATCAACATAAGGTATTGTGGCATCAAAGTTTAAATTTAGGTATCGTCATAGTCAAGTATTTTTGCCGCAACAACCCAAAAAAAGCCCCACGTGACCACATTGTCATGATACTGCCAAACGACGCAGCATCAGATGTTAGCATAACATTTTATTTTATTTTTAATATATATATATATATATATATATATATATATATATATATATATAAGGTTCCTTGATAGTTAGTGAAATAAACTATTTGTACCACTAATCTTTTTTTTTAAGAGGAGACAATATCGACCAAAGTTACAATTCATTCTCGTATTACTTGATAAATTTAGTGTAAGAACAAGTGTATTAGCCTAGCTTACAATATGTAAATGAGACACGCATTTGTGTCCTACAGAGTTTTTACCACTAATCTTTAAATTTAGCTATTAATGTACAATTTTAAGTGAATTCGTATATTTTGCTTTTATTATTTTTCTATTATAATTTTTTTATAAACGAGGCATCAAAAGTCACTTAGTTTTTTTTTTTAATGGGGGTGACATTATCGGCCAAAGTCACAATGCACTATCCTATTATTAGGTATATTCAGTGTAAAAACAGGTGACATTACTGGTCAAGTTTACATATGTAAAGAAATGAGGCACTCATTTGAGTTTCATAGGGTTTGAACCCGTAACATCTTAAATAGATATATAGTGGAGTTAGTTTGGTTCAAATGTCACAGTAGCTTTTGGTTATAAGAAGAAATAAAATTTCTGATTACTTTAACGGACCTTACAACAACTATCCAAATTATGGAAGGAAATAGAAAGTAAATTACTATCTTACACTACACTAATGTCTATTAGAAAGTATTACCATCTATTAAGAGTAAATAAGACTTTTAAATACACCACATAAGATAGTTTAATCTCTTATTTCCTAAGTAACGAGTATAAACAGTGCAATATGGTTGTTGAATCAAATAATATACAATAATTTTTTCCTAAATTGAATAGGGACATTTCACAATTTCGATCCAATTTTATCTGATTTTAATTTTATAAGGCCAAAAGATATTGTTGCCCATTTGTAAAAATAAAAATCGGAACCCTTTTCTTTTTATTTATTTTCATCATCAAATCCTAAAATTATATTCCATCCACATTTTCTATAAAAAAAAAATAGAAACAGTTCATGCACCAAAGAATCAATGGAAAAATGATCATAAAAGTCATCCTCATCGACTATGTTGATATAAAAAATACATATATTATAATTATTATTAAAAATTAATATTACAATACTTTTGACCAGTTATTATGCAGATCAAGAACCTTTCATTTACAGAGAAATATACTAGAAAAACAGAGTACCTCTGTCCGTGACTAAAAATCATGAGCATAGAAATCAATAATCTCTTCAACGTTGAGCTTGAACAAGGAGCTGCAATCGTTGTACATCAGCCACAGCATGTGCTCGAACAAGATCGCGTCGACGTCGACGAAGACCGCCTCCCCGCCCGATCGCCGGTCGGCTTTCTCGTTCTTGTTCATCCTCTTCATGGTCTCGAGGATCAATACCTGAAAAGGGCTCTCTTGGAGGACGAAAGGGTCGACCAGAAACTCCTTCCTTTCCTTCCCCACCAACACGGTCACCGGGTTTCCGCGGCTGCCGAACGGCGCTGCGTCTTCGTCGAGCAGCGGGCGGTAGCCGTGCCGCGAGCCCATGCACTTGCTCCGCAGAAGGGCCACCGGAAGCACCAAGCAAGCCATTGGATTGGATTGGAGAAGCAAGAAGTTTGTTTTTGTGTTTATATTTGGTGTGTTTGGGAGTGAGAGCTTGACACGGTCGTGTTGAATCAGCCAGCTAATGGCTAGAGAGAGAGAGAGAGGATTGGTGGGAAAAAAGAGCCGTTGGGCAAGTGGTGGGGACAGGACACGTCACGCGCAACGCGCGAGAGAGGCTCAAGCATAGCAGCGCCGACGCGCGTGGACTAAGGTTCACGCGGCTGCAGAGAGTCAAAGTTGAGGCCATGTTTGGTTGGTTGGAGTTGGACTACAACGATAAAACGAGACAACGCTCTCTTTCTCAGACATTTAATGCATTATTATCCACTTCCAACTTGCTTCAAACTGTCAATGACGCATCAATTATTACCGGCCAGGTTTCGCGCAGCCCGCCCGTGCCCACCCTTGGACGAGCTGCCCACGGCAACGCTCAAGGGTGGGCAGATTTTTTTCGTTTATTATATAAAGTTATTTAATAGAAACATATACAAGAATGGATTGTTTGTCGCTAAGTAGGACGAGCAGGTTATGTGATTATGTCCGCCGAGAGAGTGATGCGGGTTGGGTAACCCGTGTTCATTTTTAGAAAGTGATACATTTGGGCAACAAGTGCACGGATTGAAACCGGGCACGGGACTGCCCAGGGGCGCCTAAAACGCAGGACGTACAGGTCTTCTCGTGAGCTGCTCGTCGAACTTGGATAATTCTAATTATTATATTATCAATAAATTGTTACGTCCGCTTCTTTTTTCATTCTACGAATTAATTTGATGATTAAATTTTTTAGAAGTTGTTGAATTTGAAGGAAAAACAACGAGATTAAATTCTTTTATCATAATATGGATAAAATCAAATCTAAAATTAAAAATTCAATAATTTGTAAAATATTTTTTTTACTTCAATAATGTGGGTTCCGGTTTTAGAAATGAAAACAAAAGTGAACAATTTTTGTTATAAATAATTATGAAAATTGAATTGAAGACTTGGTTACTCGGTTGTCTTCCCTAACTATAAATTATTATACCAATTACCCACTAATCTCTATTTATTCCTTTTATCTTTTTCTTTTATATATTAGAAAATCATATATAGTATGTTTATGACTTTATCTTACGAAATATTGGAGCCGTAAGTTTGTTTGACCTAGTTACAACTTATAAAAATGGTCGAAATGCAAGTGGAAACTTTTCCCTTGAAAAAGTAACTAAAAACACAATCATATGAAGTTGAACTACTACATAATTTTTCACTCCATCTCTACCGATTTAGGATAATATCATGAGTTTTAGTGGCCTCATAAGACTATAAAATAATTATAAATCATGGTGTATTATTGGATCAACGACGAGGGAGAGACTAGAGAGTACTTAGTTTTATTTTATAGCTATCTGATAACACGTAAATTATATTTAATAAAGAAGAAAATTAAAAAATAATAACAATGGATGCGTTCTATGAGATTCCATTGAAAGATGTGTTGAAATAAGAGTTGAAAATTTGACGAGTGCGCACGAAATCATGGTTTTATTAGAGAACGTTAAAATGATTAATGGCTAAGTTGTGACTATGTGTGAGTAATAGTTTGGTTAATAATTAATCACTATAAGTAATTAATGTTTTTCATTTTTTTAGTGATGTCAATTGTCAATCCTTACTAAAAAAATTAATCTTCTATTTTTTTAAATTGATATTACAAAATATTTGATGTGCCATTATGTCTTGAAAATGTGTCACTTTCGATTACTGGGAGGGAATTCTATTAGCGGCACATTCAAATTCTCTTAAACTTAATCCAATTAAAAAGATGACATTTTAGTGAAAAAGTAAAATAGTGAACACTGAATATTTTGGTCGTGTAAAAAATTATTATATGTTATTTTTTAAAAGGAAATAACATGATCTATTTTACGACGTCCCATCTTATATATCAAAATAGTTTATTAAATATGACTGGGCTTTTTATATCATAGTTACCAATGTGGCAGATGCACGTTATAGAAAGAGGATTTCGTAACCAAGCTTGCTTGACCTAGTGATAAATCCACTACAATAAGACTCTTTATGAGGTCCTGGGTTCAATCTCTTGAGACGCAGAAATTGCGTATATTTGTAATCTTGGCCGATAATGTCTACGGCCAATAGTGCCGGTTGTTCTTATCGAGGAAGCCATCTCAACCGATCAATTTATTTTTCACTTAATTTCCCACACTATTTATTAATAAATAGTCATTTCTCTCTAACCGAACTCTATTTCTTACTCTATTTTTCACTTCACTTTAATTTTCTTTATCTCTTATTTATACTTATACCCTTATATTTATTTTTTTATTACCAATTATATAACTTGGAAGAATTTATTATGTAATTGTGATTTGTACTATTTTATAATGTAATTGTTCTTGTATGAATCTCTAATATAATTGTGTTGGGTACAAATTTCATTGTTGTATTTTAAAAGTTCGGTCTTCTAAATTTTATTTGAAATAATGATTTTATATAAGCTAAATACTTTTACTTCTTGTAAATAATTTTTTTTTTTTACAAATTATATTCTTTGTAAATAATATTGAGGGTACATATTAAATAGTTTTATAAACTGTAGATATTTATGTGTTTTTTATTTTTAAGGGACTAAAAGATAAATAAATAACATTTTTGACGCTGTGAAGAGTACATCGCCACATTTGGCGCTTCACAATATTACAACCCCCTTCCACGCTATTTTAGCACGAGTAATAGAGTTCAAAGCTCTATTAGAGAAGCCCTTAACGCTATTTATTTACCTAGAAGACACTCATATTATCTCTAATTTATTAAAAGTGTCTAGTAATTTATGTTTCGATGTTTAATTGTAGATGTATATACGTCCTTTCGAGTAAAGAGCTTTAACGGAACATGGACAAAAATAAACTTCGATAATATTTTCTGGCTTTTAAGAGAATAACTGCTAAAAACGAGATTGAAAATATATCAATGCACTTGTTGAAATTGAGTGCATACCGTAAGTAATAGTATCCTTTTAAAGTAATAATTAATGGCTTCATCCGGCAAACAGTACCACACTGACTAATCTATTCAAAATGGTGAGTTTTTGAGTCACAAAATAAGTTTAGGGACCCGGTATAAAAAATAAAATAAAAAATGAGTTTAAGTAGCAAGAGTTTTAAATGTTTGGAGGGGTATTTTGGTCTGAAGTTAGAAGACAGAAAACTTTCCCTTAATTAAAAAAAAAGGGCGAGATAACTGACCAAAAAAAAAATCAGACTTATGATATGATGCTAATTTTATTTCAATTTCTACAAAAGTAAAATCAGATTAATACTACTCATCTCATCTTTACATAATTCATATCTCAATGTTTCAAAATCAATTTCACAGACAAAAACAAAAAAAAAAGGATACTGTATAATCAACTGATTACCAGAAGTCTAGGGTCGATATCAGAACAACTATGTACCACACTCAAAAACGACAAAGGTATAGCATTATTCACCGCAGAGCTGCCATCCGTGGCTCTAGTAGGAGCCGAGCTTCCTCTTCTTCTTGATGGCTCCTTCGCCGGACATGGCAGCCATGAGCTTGTTGCACCGTGCGCTCGACATGCTCCGATTCATGTATCTCATTGCTTCTTTTCTCTCCGGATCCAATAGGGATCTATTCACCGATCTCTTACGACAAACTTGCTCCTCCGATTTCACATGCCTCCGAGAAATTCGAAAGCATGAACCTATATTTATTTTGATAGAGTTTATCAAAATTTCTAATAAAAAAATTTAGGACAACTAGCTCTTTAACAATAAACGACCCTATAAGCTAAATCTTGAATTGATGACAATTTTATGTCAAACAAATACACTAATTTATGCCCAAAATTATAAACTCTAAAAGCTAAATTCTATATCCACAAACTTATGCTTGTTCATTATACCTTGAGGCTATAAACCCTAACTCTAACTATAAGTCCTAAACACTAAAACCTACTAAGAAAAATCCACCTCAAGCATATACAGAACTTATTCAAATCCACTTTACCTGGAGACTCGACAGGAGTGAGATCCGGAGTTTGAGGTCGAGGCGGAGTGAGAGGATGAAAAACGTTGTGCACGTTGTCTATTTCAGCTTTAGGATCTATGTCCTTGCCTATGGCAAGAGGTGTGACGGTGCTTTCGGCTTTCTCGAAGCAATTGGTTGCAGCTGAGGCATCTTCTGACACGTCCCGGCTTGCACTTTCTAGAACAGACTTGGGCGATAAAGCTCTGGTTTCAGGAACCAAATCCTTCGTCGGAACACCCATCAAGCTTGAGGACCAAGGAGTGCCACGCTTCGCATAGAATAGTATATACGCAGGTTGGGAAAGAACATACTCTTTTGAAACCGTAGTAACCTTCAATACCAATACGTCAAAATATATAAATAAGCAATAACACGTAAAAAAAAAACAATTCAGCAATATCAGAATCCGGTTTACGATCAATGATGTTGTTTAACTATCAGAGTTTTACTAAGAAAATAAAAAAGATAAGAAAATCAAGGACATTCAATAAACCAGAAAATGTCTAGAATTTACTACATAACATGTCATTTTGACTTAACTTAAAAAGTCGAGTGTTACCGATGAGTCATCCAAGCTGTGCCACGTATCTGGAGCAGACCTAATGAAGCTGTAGTAATGCCCAGAATGAGGTGAATATCCATCGTGGACAACGACTCCATATAAATCATACTTTAGCTCCATCTGTTGGAAAATTAATTAAAGAAATAAATAAGATATATTGATTTTCTAGAGGCGTATAACACATCAAACTCAATACTTTCAACAATGTGCTTTATATGATATATTGATTTTGAACAAAACATTAAGTAATCAAAATGCCCTTCGGTTTGCAATTCCAAGAACTTCTATGTACTTCCAAATTGAACAAAGAAGAACAAAGTATAGCATAATATAAATGATTATAGTAACTAGTCACTCACATTATCGGCATTGGGACTGACGGTGTAGGATTCTAAGTCCAACTCCAACGGGAACTCCACGTGGTTGTCAATCTTTTGGACACCTAACCCATCAGCCTTAAATCGCTTAAGATGCAGAACCGCAACAGTTGGTGCCTTATCCATCAGTAGTTGCTTCGCCATAACCACCTCTTTCTTACATTTCTCACATTGAAGATTTGTCTCTAAATCTTCAATCTTCTCTACCTTTGTAAAAGACTCCAATGCATTTGAAAGATTTCCCATCCCTTCAATCTCTAAACTCAAATCAGTCAGAGGCTCAAACGTTTTAGAACAATGACCGCACTCGCTGCATTCAAGCTGAAAATTATATGGAAAAAAGAAAACAATATATCAAATAGAGAAGAAAAAAACGATGATGAGATAATAAAATACTACTTTAAGTCAAAACATAAGGGAGTAGAGAGTTAAAATCAGATAACTTACTTTGCTGACAAGACTACCACCAAAAACTCTTTGAACCAGGTTTCCACCTGTACCAGAATCCGTCTTAGGATCCAAAAAACACCTTTCCAGTTTGTCTAAAAAGCATTGAAGAAATTCATGGGCGTCTTCTTGCGCATATCGTGTGAATGAAGATGAGAAATCTGATTCATACAATGTTAAGGACAAAACTTGTTGCTAATTAAAATTAACATTTTCAGCACAAAACCGAACCTAGAGAGCAATTACTGATTGTTTGTGAAACAATCTAAACAGAGACCGCAAAAATACGATTTAAATCTAACACGCTTGATAATAAAAGGATACAATTTAAATGTTCGAAGAAAACTGATGGTGAAATAATCCCTCCAGATGATGACAGAGAACTCCGAACGTGATCGCGAAAGTTGCAAAGTACACAGAAGTAACCAAATGAACCTGAAAGATCCAAACTCAGAAAAACTACGAATCAAGACAAAATCTTTTGAAACCTGACATTGATTTACAACCCAGACTGACGAATTACTTACCTTCACAGCGAGGATGTCGGAAACAACGAAGACCCTCCACCAGCGGCACGGTATGCGTAAAGCACTGCATAACCGCATTTAGAAAGCAAGTGTTTCCCAAATTCATCAAACCAGCACCCTGTAAACAACAAAGCAAAATAATTGATTACAAAAATCAACAAATTTAATTAAAAAAAAAACTTCAGCAACACACTTACCACCATTGACGGCTCCGACGACGGCCATTCACCATCAACGAAAACGGAAGCAGATCGGTCTTCACTGCACTTTGTATTCACAACCGGGCCGTCTAACTCGTCGCAGAATAGAAAATCGAACGGGCTCGGCGAGGGAGCAGCGAGAGGATTCAGATCCGCAGGAGGTGGCAGCGCCTCGTCGAAGCTTTCGGAGGGAGGATCGTTGGGCTTCGAGCCTTGGGCTTCGCGGTCGATGAGCTCCATGGAATTCGGTTCTTCGGAGACTGGGGAAAGCGAAAGCGATGGATTGAAGAGCGCGAAGGAGGAGAGAAGAGAGGATTTTGGATGAAATCAGAAGCTAGGGTTTGGTGATTTGGGGAATTTGAAAAGAGAGGGAAAGGAGAGAAGGTTAGGTTTCGATTCGTTCTTTTGCGCTCCAAAAACCAAACTACGAAAATTGGGGATTTTGGCGGCACACCAATAAAATAATAATATATTTATTATTTTATTAAAAGTTATTATTATTTTCACATGGTGTAAGAAGAATAGGAACATTTGCCTTTTCACAATTCACACCCTGTACTTTTAATTTTGACAGTAATATACCTTCAACATTTTGCCGATCTCTTTGATTTCTCCCTGGCATTATCACCGTTTAGTCATCTCGTTTTTCGTCGCGTGAATCCCCTCGTCGTCGTCCGCTCGTATGTTCGTCACCATTTGCTCGTCATCTCGTTGTTACCGACTTCTCAAAAAAAATTACGAAGCGTGTCAAAGAAACAAAATTCTAAAACTATAAAAGGGTTAATCTTGAGGTTTTTAACAGCGTATATTTATTGTTTTTTAAAATAAGGTATTTTTCAAAAATCGGAGAAAATGGTCTTATAACCAAAAGGATTAATCCACGTAAACGTTTCAATACTTTCAAAAAATGGACTAGTAGGTTCCAATTCTAATTCTTTGATTTTATATCCCTATTGATATCTCCGTCAAAATTTTTGTCCTCCACCATTACTCAAAAAATGGTGAAGTTACGCGTAGTAGCTAAATGCAAGCGTTCATATTGCATTTGAGTTTTTTTTTTTTTTAATAGTCATTTTTGATGACGTGGCGTTTCAACATCAAATTCCATTCCGAAATTACCTTTCTGATTTATTTTTGAAAAAAAATACTTTTAATTGTGCATAATTTTAGGAATTAATTGTGCAAAATCTCTCTCTCTCTTTTTTCTCCTCTTTTTCATCTATCGATTCTCTCTCTCTCTATCTCTCTCTCGCATCTGCTCCCATATTGATACAAAATCGTGGCGGGGATAAGGCGGCGAAGTTGGGGGGCGATGGTGGTGAAGTAATGCAAAAGACATTCACGAAGGAGGTGTTGGCGTGTTTCCGAAAGAAGTTCACGACCGCGAACGCCATCATCGTCTTGCTATGCAGCCATCTGACCGAGGTGCACGCCAGCGACATGGAATACGCGGCGGCATTCCACGAGATTCAAATCCTGCAGATGAACTAGAATATTTCGGTGCTCCACATGCAGAAGTAAGACGATGTTAGCGAGATCGTGATCGAGCTCCACCGTGTCATAATGGCGAAGAAGAAGGCGCGTTTGGATGGCGAAATAACAGTCAGGGACGGAGCAATATGAGAACGACGTAGAATCTGAGAACGTTGCGAAGCGCGAATCTCGAGACGAGAAAAATGACGTCACAGATTCGTGTTAATTTGGCTTGTTTGTTAATATGTGTTAATGATTGTTAATTCGTGTTCATACGGGTTATGTATGTTTAATTTTTAAATTTTGAAAATAATTCTTGTTTAATTCATTGTACATTCCCGCTAATTTGGTTTATTTAGGTTTGTTAATTTGTGTTACTGTTTGTTAATTTGTGTTAATACGGTTTATTAATGTTAATTTTGTGGATTTTGAAAAGAAAAAGAAAACTTAATCAATTCACTTACATTCACGTTAATGTTTGTTAATTCACGTTTAATTTAATCAAGATATTATTTTGTTATATTCAAATTATTTGAAGAACATGTATTACCAACCATAATATAGCAGTTGTTAAATAAAAAATATGTACTGGATTGTAAATGAATTTTCAAGAATAGTATTAAATGTAGATGCTAGCTTTTAGGCTCTTAATTGGCAAAATTAAAACTATTAGTCAAACCACTAATTACGTAAGTTTAAATGTATTTTTGAAATTGATTTTCATATTTAATTAAAAGATTTTCCTACACTAAAATTCAAAATCCGATAAATAATCTGTAATGTTCATTTATAATCATGTAAGGGCATCAAAGACTTTCCATATTAATTGGCTATTATAAAATATTAACTAAACATTAGTTATTTTATAAATTTAATTACTTTATTTGGCTTACTCTTAAATAAACCTCAAAATTAGAAAAGTAACGTTAGGGGTGTTTTTTCCTAAATCAATTTCGGCTAAAAAACGCCCCCCGGAGACCCATACTTCAAAACTGAGAAGTTCAAAAAATGCGAAAAACAATTTTCATTATCAAAACAAAAATTAAGTGATGAAGTGCGCCATAACAGAGCGTCAATACGCGCCACCGCGGCGCGTCAAAGCATATGAACGCGCCTCCGCGCCGCGTCAAATTATAACGGCGCCACGCGCCGCGTCAAAGTATAAAGACACGCCACCGCGCCGCGGAAGGACTTAAATGACAATATTTAATTGCACACGGGCCCCTGACCCCTCCTATAACTAGAAGCTCGATTCATTCAAATGGTAACTCATTCAAACGCTCTCTACAACTATAAAAATTTAGTTTCTCTTATATATATATATATATATATATATATATATATATATATCCGATGAAATACCCGACTAATGTTTAGTGTTGGTGGTGAATAAGGAAGTACCCCCTACCGTTCCGTGACCGGGTTTTTTCTGGTTCTATAGAAGGAAAAGCTAGCTAAAGCGGAAGCGCTGCCCGGTCGCCGACCTGCCCTACGGAAGTTCCTGTTCTCTGCGGTCGCCGACGTATATCCCGAGTCCTATGACTTTGTGGTAACGCGTCGGAGGACCCGGTTCTGGTATGACGATAAGCGGAGGGTCCGATCAGGGTCCGGTCACCGACCTGCCCTAAGGAAGTTCCGATTCTCCGCGGTCGCCGACCTATATCCCGAGTCTTAGGAATTTGTGGTAACGGGTCGGAGGACCCGATTCTGGTCCGACAGTAAGTGAAGGGTCCGATCACGGTCAGGTCGTCGACCTGCCCTACGGAGGTTCTGGTTCTTCGTGGTCACCGACTTATATCTCGAGTCTTAGGACTTTTCGATAACGAGTCAGGGGACTTGGTCCTAGTCCGACGATAAGCGGAGGGTCCAGTCTACCGAACCCCAGATGCAAAGCTCCAAGCCCAAGAGAAATCAACAAACGACAGTGTGCCTGACCCAATACACCAATTTGAGTCGCTACAATATTTGATCTAATTTTCAGATTCAACAAGTAACATGGTTTTTCTAAAAGTAAATAATTAGACATATTTAAATTAAAGTAGGGGCACACGTTAAGACTTAAAGAGATTGTATTTTATTATTAACACTTTTAACGTAATTTATTTCTATTTTCCTCTCCCTTTAATTACTTACCGTTACTCTTGCACATGTATCTTTTTTTTTTTTTTTTTTTGGATTTTTCCGATACATACAATTTCTTACAATATATTTTTTATTTTGTTAGCCGTTGACAAAAATAGAGGAGAAAAAGTATATTATTTTCTACTATTTTCCAATTTGAAGGAACACTGCTTCTCAGTGAACATTGCATTAGCAAAGTATATTAAATCAAAGGACATATGGACTTTGTGTAAGGTAAATCCAAGAAAGTAAAAATATAACTTATTTATGGTTAATTTATTTTTTATTTGCTGATGATTTATTTGACAAATTAAGATACCCATTTAATACACATAAGATACACATTATTTATTGCCCAAATTAATAAGATACTCAATATATTGTCCAAATATCAGTAAATTGCAATAACATGTCATAATATTTTACCAATTCAGCAATATCAGAATTTGGTATATGATCAATGATGTTATTTAAGTATCAGAGTTTTATTAGGAAACAAAAAAATCAAGAGAATTTTCAATAAACCAGAACATGTCTAAAAAGCTTACTACATAACATGCAATTTTGACTTGACCAAAAAAAAATAAAAAAATTGAGTGTTACCGAGATGAGTAATCTAGCATGTGCCACGAATCTGGAGCGGACCTAGCTAATGAAGGTGTAGTAATACCCAGAATTAGGTGAATATTCATCGTGGACAACGACTCCACGGGTTTAGTCTTAAAGTTAGAAAATAAACGGATGCGATTTAAGTGTTGGAAAAATCCCGAAGGTGAAATAATTTGTCCCGAAACTTGCAAAGCACACAGAACAGAAGGATCCAAATGCATCTGAAAGATCCAAACACAGAAAAAGATGTAATCTTTTAGAACCTAACATTAATATTCAACCGAGAATTGCAAAATTCCTGACCTTCACAGCGAGGATGTCGGAGAAATATAGGGAGACCCTTAAGCAGTGGCACGGTATGCGTGAGGCACGGCAAAACCACGTTGAGAAAGCAAGAGCTTCCCGCCTTCACACTGTCATTGACTCAGACACATTTTATTATGTTACTCGTTCGTTTTCATCGCATTTTTCGTTTTCATGTTCTCAACATGACAACATACCGTCGTCGTCGTCTGCTCATTTGTTCGTCGCCATGTGCTCATTCAAGTACTCGTCGAAAAATTAACTAGTGTACATGACAAATAAAAATTCTAAAACTATGAAAATGGATTTGTTAGATATCGAATATATATGTATATATAAATACACACATATATATATAAGTTCTCAAAATTAGAAAAGTAATATGGGTTTTTTTTATTAAATAATTATAGACAAAAATTTAGCTGGGAGCACATATTAAGGGTAATTGCATGTGATCATGTTAACGTATAGTAGAACCTGTATAAATTAATACTGTTGGAACTGGTAAAAATATTATCTTATCGGATTATTAATTAACATGTAAATTAATAATTGATTAATTTATACATTAATAAAGAAAAAATATTAATAAACTATAATTATATAAACATCTTTACTAACAAAAAATTATTTCAATCTATATTATATCGAGAATATATAAGTATCAATATTAAGAATATCAAGAGAGACTATTATGAATTAAAAAGATTTTATTCGACTACCAATGTTAGAAATATTAAAGAGCCTAATGATGTTAAAGATGAAGTTCAAGAAAACATCAATTTGAAGAAGAGCAAATAACTATAGAATCATATTTTAAGAAGACTACATGATTAGTGATGTAATGTTATCTTTTTATTGAATATGATTTCGTAGTTATTTATGTTATATTTTATTTATAGTAATTTTATAATTATTTATAGGGCTTATTAGCAAAATACTCATTTAATCATAAAGTTTTTAAAAGATTACTCAAAGGTTTGATAAAATTAAAGAAGTACTCAAGTGGTGTTTTATGGACAAAAATAACCCCATCTTCCTCCTATCTCTCGATCACCATTCGACGAAGCTTTCAATCACCCTTCTTCTTCAACGAAGCCGTTCGACCTCCATGTACGGATTCCGGCGCCGAAGCTTCGGCGATCGCGAAGCTGAAGGTGTTCATGGTGTTCTACTCGATGTACGGACATGTCGAGGGCTTGGCTCACCGGATGAAGAAGGGCGTGGACGGCGTCGAAGGCGTGGAGGCGTCTCTGTTTAGGGTTCCGGAGACTCGGCCGGCGAGCGTGCTGGAGCAGATGAAGGCTCCGGCGAAGGATCCCGAGGTTCCGGAGATCTCGGCGGCGGAGCTCGCGGAGGCGGACGGCGTGCTGATGTTTGGTAACTTCATGTGTTTGATTATCGTCGGCTGGGATTTATGGAGCAATTAGGGAAAAGACCGTCGCTCCTGAGCTTCGTGTTCTGGTTTTCGAGAAAGCAAAGCCTTTATCCAAGGTTTGTTTGGTTCGTCTTCTTCAGTGATGATCTCTTCTGTTTCGTGTTGGTGATTCTCTGGTCGTGTGTTTGGCAGGTGAAGATTTCTGGTGGTGGACGATGCAATGTCACCAATGGCCATTGTCTTGACACTAAGGTGAGCTTTACTCTTGTGTAGTTTCAAGGAAATCTTTATTCAAACGAGCAATGACTCGGGATCTCGATCTGAAACGGGAGCCGGGTTCCGTCTTTCGGGCCAAGTCTGATGCGTAAACAACAATTATTAGATTAAGATTAAGATTGCAAAGGTAAAATGGGCTAGTTTGTTGTTCTCAAGCCCATTACTTGCACGGCCGAGGTATCGAGCCTATGTTTGGATTCTTTCGTTGGCGAGTCTGATCAAAGAAAGCATTCGTAACAAATACACTGATGACTTGATGACTTGTCTGCTCACGGGTGGAATTTCATGTTTGGAGACTTTTTCATCTCTCATGTCTGACTCGCGGAGCTAGCGGAGGCGGACGGCGTGCGGACGGCGGACGACCTCAGTAACTTCAATTCCAAAGCTTACATGTGTTTCTCTGTGATGATGATGGTATGTGTTTGGTCTTTAATTGTATTGGAGCTCAAGAACTTGTTGGTGATCATGCTCTAAAATAAACCACGTTGTTAACTATACTTAACTTTTTATAGATTTTTTTAAAATTATTTTTTACCCTTTAATGCTTCTATTTTTTATTTATTTTTTGCTCTCAAATCCCAATTATACTCGAGAAGCCGAATTCGATACGAGAGCCAAAGCCGCCGAAGAGCGTCGTTGAAAGGAATTCGAAACGAGCGCCAAAGATAATTCAAGACGAGTGTCAAAGAAGCCAACAAAAATGTAATTATATTTATGTAATTCAAGTTACCAAAATGTAACTGGAATTACATATAGGTAATGGGAAACTTCAATTTGTGTGCCCGGGGAAGTATGTGTTTTTGGAAAAGTACCCGAATTTGTTAAATTACAAAAATATGCCCCAAATCCAAATTTAACTCAACCCCATGGTTAATTAACTCAGCCCAAATTTCCTCATATTTCCTCCCCACTCTCTTTCCCCCCTTCCACGATTCAGCATTAAAGAAAAAAAAGAAGAAAGAAAAAGGGCAAACGCAGAGTCACTCGCAAAGCTTGAACGAAGAAGAAGGTCGCACGACCGTCGCTCAAACCCAGTCCACAGCCTTCGCCGAAACCTCCTCCACGCCTTCACCCACTGCTCGCGAAGTCACGACCACCAACAACGAAGTCACGACCGAAAGCTTAGGGTCGCACAACCGTCGCTCAAACCCAGTCCACGGCCTTCGCCGGAACCTCCTCCACGCCTTCACTCACTACTCGCATTCTCGTCTCGGGCAACGACCCGAACTCGCACACCTTCCCTGCCCTCTTCAAGAGCTGCGTTAAAGCTGGAGCCACCCGCGAAGGGAACCAGATCCACGTACATGTTTTGAAGCTCGGGCTCGATCGCGACGATTTCCTGTTTGCTTCTCTGATCGATTTCTATGCGAAAAGCGGCGAACTTGATCTCGCACGCCAAATGTTCGATGTAAGTTCCGTTAGAAATGTCGTGTCATTTACGGCATTGCTTCATCGGGTCGGGCAGAGGATGCCCGTTTGGTGTCTATCTATATATAACGTGTGATATACTAATTACCAACACAATATTATGTTGAATTGGCTATAGCTTGACCACTAGAAAAATCATAGCATTTTAAATTTATATGCATGGTCTATTTATTTTTACTAACTTTTAATTATTTATAACAAAAATATCACATAATAATAATAATAATAATAATAAAAGAAATATGACGGTAAAATTGGCCATCGAAGTAACATGGACAATGGAACAAATATGTATCGTCGAAAACATAAAGGTACAAATGGTGACGATAAACTGTTTAATGCATTGCATTTTCTATTTTGCTGATTGTTTGATTTTTTTTATTACATTTATAAACAATCTAATCTTTCAAATCAAGTATTATCTTATACATAAAATATATACGATTAAGATTATTTTTTAGACCTTGAAAAAATATTAAGGATTTAAATCATGTGGTCTCATGGACTAATAATATCGAAACGATGTGAATCACGAAAGAAGCATTTCACATTAAATAAACATAAATAGTTTTTGTCGAACACATAAATATTTTTTGCCTAAACATAAACAGTTTCTGTTTAGCCCAAAATAACGTAACTCAACATAAATAGTTTTTGCCTTAACATAAATACTTTTTGCCTATACATAAACAGTTTCTGTTTAGCCCAAAATAAAATAACTCAACATAAATAGTTTTTGCCTATACATAAATACTTTTTCCCTCAACATAAATAGTTTTTTGTCGAACACATAAATATTTTTTGCCTAAACATAAACAGTTTTTGTTTAGCCCAAAATAAAATAAATCAACATAAATAGTTTTTGCCTTAACATAAATACTTTTTGCCTATACATAAACAATTTCTGTTTAGCCCAAAATAAAATAACTCAACATAAATAGTTTTTGCCCATACATAAATACTTTTTGCCTATACATAAATAGTTTTAGTCGAACACATAAATAGTTTTTGCCTAAACATAAACAGGTTTTGTTTAGCCCAAAAAAAGATAAATCAATATAAATAGTTTTTGCCTTAACATAAATACTTTTTGCCTATACATAAACAGTTTCTGTTTAGCTCAAAAAAAATTACTCAACATAAATAGTTTTTGCCTATACAGAAATACTTTTTGCCTATACATAAATAGTTTTTGTCGAACACATAAATATTTTTTGCCTAAACATAAACAGTTTTTGTTTAGCCAAAAAAAAAAAAAATCAACATAAATAGTTTTTGCCTTAACATAAATACTTTTTGCCTATACACAAACAGTTTCTGTTTAGCCCAAAATAAAATAACTCAACATAAATAGTTTTTGCCTATACACAAATACTTTTTGCCTATACATAAACAGTTTCTGTTTAGCCCAAAATAAAATAACTCATATTCAGTACCTAAAAAGAAGCATTTCACATTGGAGTATTATAACATTAGAGACTTATTTTCACAATTCACATAAAATAAATCCACATAATCAATTTTTCCCTAAACATAAACAGTTTTGTTCTTCATTTCATAGGGTTTTTTTAAAACCAAAAATAAAATAAATTCACATAAACAGTTTTTGCCTAAACATAAACAGTTTTGTTCTTCATTCCATAGGTTTTTTTAAAACCGAAAATAAAATAAATCAACATAAACACTTTTTGCCTAAACATAAACAATTTTTGCCTAAACATAAACAGTTTTTTCCTAAGCTGGAAAAAAAATAAATCAACATAAACACTTTTTGCCTAAACATAAACTATTTTTACCTAAACATAAATACTTTTTGCTAAACCGAAAATAAAATAAATCAACATAAATACTTTTTGCCTAAACATAAACAGTTTTTGCCTAAACATAAATACTTTTTGCTAAACCGAAAATAAATAAATTAACATAAACACTTTTTACCTAAACATAAACACTTTTTGCCCTGTCAAAAAAAAATATCACTGAAATTAGGAAAAAAAAAAACCATAAATTGACAATTTGAAAGCAAATTATTACTATCCAATAACTATCCAACGTATCTCTATTTAAACTCTGATTTAGACATTTTTACAAACAGATAGTGTGCAAGAATCGTAGCTAAAATCCAGTAAAAAATTTATGAAACAATCCAGACCAAAGGAAAACAAGCCCTAAACCAAGAAGATACGATTTTCGTACAGCGGTTTGAGTGAAATAAAATAATATGAACGACAACAGAGAACGAAGCTTTTACCGTGAAGCTTTTACCGACGACGCGAAGGCCATGGAAGCTCTGAGCAAGAGCATCGGAGAGAACTCGCTGAGCTGGACCGGGTCGGGCTTCTGCGAGTGGGCGAAGGTTACGCGCTCGAACTCGGGTCGGGTCACGAAGATCCAGATCGGCAACCAGAAGCTCGCCGGAACCCTCCCGCCGGAGATCAGCTCCCTCACGGAGCTCGAGCAGTTCGAGGTGCTGAGCAACCATCTAACCGACCTCGGAGCAATTGCCTATCTCGCCCGGAATCTCGCCGGTGTAGATTGAGATAGTCTGCAGCTTCCCGAGCCGGCCCAACGAAGCCGGCAAGCTCCCGGAGATCAAAGTATCAGCGAGACCGAGCACAGTGCGCGCAGTGGGTACGGTTGGTGTGTGAGCTTCGTCGGCGTGGATTCGTCGTGGGCCGTGGGTACGGTCACTGTGGGCTGCATCGGCGTGGGTTTGGCCATGTGGGATTGGTCGCAGTGTTTCAGAGGAAAGAGGAAGAGAAAGTAAGAGGAAAGAGAGGAAACGTGGGTAGGAAAGAGAAAGGGAAATTTTGGGCTGGTTAGTTTAACCTTAGTCTTGGGTTAAAATCTGATTTGGGGCATATATTTGTAATTTAACAAAATGGGGTACTTTTCCGAAAATACATGTTCAACCGGACACACAAATTGAAATTTTCCTAGGTAATTGTAGTTACATTCAAGTAACTATAATTACATATGTGTAATATCTTGATTGTAATTTTTTCAAAGTTAGTACTTAATATAATAACTTCAAAAATTACAATGGTTACAAGGCAATTCAGTAGATCGGACTTCGAACACATTTATTGACAATGTAGACGTTTAACATTTCCGAAACTATATTTGATGTGGAATAGGGTAATTTATTCAGTTAGGTAACTACTGTTACATTTGGGTAATTACAATTACACTTATGTAACTGCGGTTACATTTTTGTAACTGTAGTGACACTTATGTAACTAAAGTTACACTTGGGTAACTGGAGTTACACATGGGTAACAAGAGTTACACTTATGTAACTAAAGTTACATTTGGGTAACTACAGTTACACATGGGTAACTACAGTTACACTTATTTAACTAAAGTTACTAAAATAACATTTGGGTAACTACAGTCACACTTGGGTAACTGGAGTTACACTTATGTTACTAAAGTTACATTTGGGTAACTACAGTTACACTTGGGTAACAAGAGTTACACTTATGTAACTAAAGTTACTAAAATTACATTTGAGTAACTACAGTTACACTTGCGTAACAATAGTTACACTTCTGTAACTAAAGTTACATTTGGGTAACTACAGTTACACTTATGTAACTAAAGATACTAAAATTACATTTGGGTAACTACAAATACACTTGGGTAACTGCAGTTAAAGTTTTGTAACTAAAGTTACATTTGGGTAACTACAATTACACTTGGGTAACAAGAGTTACACTTATGTAACTAAAGTTACATTTGGGTAACTACAGTTACACTTGGGTAACTGAAGTTACACTTATGTAACTTGAGATACACTTTTGTAACTGGAGTTACAATTTCGTAGTTCTAGTCATATATAATTACACTTATGTTACATATTCATAGAAACGGTGTGTTTTCGCTCTTTTAGCGATAAAACAAAACGATATTAAAAGTGCATTTATTATGGAATCAAATTTCAATATATTTCTTAAAATAATAATTTATTGTTTTTTCTTTATTGGAATTAATTTGGAAGTATTAAAACAAATTTTGTAACCGAAGTTACACTTTTGTAACCGAAGTTACACTTATGTAACTGGAGTTACACTTATGTAACTGGAGTTACAGTTTTGTAACTGGAGTTACACTTTTGTAACTGGAGTTACAATTTCGTAATTCTAGTCATATATAATTACACTTATGTTACATATTAAGAGATTCTACATAAGAAATGGTGCAAGTTTGTAAGTCGGAGAAACGGTGTGTTTTCGCTCTTTTAGCGATAAAACAAAACGATATTAAAAGTGTATTTATTATGGAATCAAATTTCAATATATTTCTTAAAATAATAATTTAGTGTTTTTTCTTTATTGGAATTAATTTGGAAGTATTAAAACAATTTTTGTAACCGAAGTTACACTTTTGTAATTGAAGTTAACAAGAATAACACATAGATATGGTTAGCTTGAAACTGTTGAAAACCGGAACCGAACACGGTTTAACCTTAAACTTGACCGAGACACGGGATAAGAATACACCGACAAACTGGCATTAGTCTTTCTCGTCAATATGTGAGAAAACGTACTTGATTTTGAATCCACACATAAATGTGATAGTGTATTAAATATGTAGGATATTTGCAGCAAAAATACGTAGTATAGGTGAAAGTAGCGGCATATTGTGCTCTCTTTTTTCACGGCGTATGTTCCCAATGTTGTCTAGTGTAAATTCCTAGGTACCCAATGGGTATACAGACTACAGAGCATTCCTTGCTTTGCTGATCTGCCGATCTCCTACTCGATCTGCGCTCTTCTCTGTTGTCGCCGGAGCTCCGCGCGGTAGTCGCCGCTTTTCCGGTGGTCGCGATCCCCTTCCCGTCGCGAGCGGTGGCTGTCGTGTGATCTATGGCCATCGCGTGACCAGGACCTGCGCTGTTTGGATGATCGCGAAGCTTCAGACCTCGCATCTGAGTTCTCACCATCTGACCTCGACCTAGGGTTTCGGCAACCGCGGTGGCGCGATTCCGATCGTCGGCGTTCGGCGTGGTTGCGCGAGCCTAGGGTTTATCCGATCTTCCACTGACGTGCAATTTTAGGGCTGTTTGGCTCACCGATCTGGTTGGCGATCTTCTCGTGCTTCTCTTCTATGGCTGCGAAACGAACTCAGACTTCAATTCTGCCCTAGCTCGCGAATCTCCAGATCCGGTGTCCGAGTCTTCCGCCTCTGACTTAGGGTTCCGATCGCCGTGGTGATGCGACTCAGTTCTCCGGCGATCGGTGCCGTCGCGCGACCCTAGGGCTGGTTCTCCTCCCTCTTTGCTCGATCTTGAGGGGTTGTTTGGCTGTCTTCTTCTGGCTGCAATTTTGGGACTGTCTGGCTTCGCTCTTTGTCGAGCGATTTTCTCAGCCATCTGTGCGAATCGATCGTCCAGGAGCTTCCTCATCATTGCTTCCATGGCGTCAATGTCTACTGTCACCGGAGTGGCGACTGCCATCGCCGGAGATTCTTCCATCACGAGAGGAGGTCGGTGTGCAGAAAGTGAGAAAGGGAAATTAGGGTGGAAGGGTAAAGTTGGAAGATTAAGTTTAGAATGAGTAGATAATGAATTAATTAAACCTTGAATATTTTTTTAAAAAATTTAACCCTAAATGAGTATTATGCTAATAAGCCCTTATTTATATTGAATTATTAATTTATATATCACTTGAGACTTATATACTTTCTAAAAAAAACATTATCTTATAAATTTAACGAATTATTAATTTAGCTAGTTAGGCCATTTCTATTCTGTTAGCCTTTGACAAAAAATGGCTATATGTTTTTTAATCCCCAAAAAAAATAAAAAATTGTCCCGCACCTATATTGAAAGATTTATAAAATATTAAAAAAAAAAATACTATCAAACTATATATAAAGAGACTTTTACTCTTGTTTTGATTAGATATTTTACTGCTGTTTGATTCCTTAAGTACTCTCCGGCAAGGCGACACGGGACGACGCACATAATTAGGGGTAAATTGGAATAGTTTACATAATAATAATACGGATGTAAATAGTATGATAAATGTAACAAAATTTGATCAAAGTGAAAGACAATTTGTTTGGTCTCTTGGTTTGATGAACATTACTAGGTACAATAAGAGTGTGAAAAGACGCATCAATCTTTACCACAAAATACAAATACAAACCAAGTCTAAAAACACGTAATAGTGATAATCAAAAAGTCTTATTTTCGCCTCTTTTCAAAGAATTTTTCTGTGATTTAACACCTTTACATTAGACATAGGCATCAAGATCACAGGATTCTGTCCTGAAAATCGGTAATCAAAGACGAAGCCAACATGCTAAGCTTCTTCCCGGTCTCTCCCGCAATGTTTTTGAGGGACGAGATGTCCTCTTGCGCCTAAAATGTTCGAAACGAAAATAAAAAATGATAAAGAGTCCAAACTTTGTGATCGCCAAAACAAAAAAACAAAAAAATTGAAGAAAAAAAAGGGACCAAATTTTGACAAAAATCACTCAAAATATCGTAAATCCTGTTGATCAAAAGTGACTTACAAAGTCGATCAGTAATCGGTTGCAAATTTAATAAAAAAAAAAAACAGTTTTAACTAGACTTTTAATGGCTTAATCGAATTTCAAACAGATTTTGGAAACGAGAAAAAAGCTTCACCTAACTGAAAAACATTAACCGATAATCGAATTACATAACAGGATTTCGGATAGACAATATAATAAAGCTTGGTTGTAAAAATTGAACAAAACCAGTTTTCAAGATACAAATTTACAAAATATAGATTTTAACTCGGTTATCAATTTATATGTGATAAAATCATTACAACTTCGCAAATCTGGACATTGTACTTTAAGAACAATCAAAAGAAAGAAAAAAGGGTTCAAGCAAATACCTGGAATGCCATACGGTTAAGGAGGTCACTTCCACTAAGATCAAGCGAAGCATCGTCGGAATTGTGTCCAAATAGATCAGCACTCGATATGGCACTCGAATCCTGCCAACGTTCATCAACGCACAACTCATAAATAAATATAATGCTAATCGTAAAAATGCAATTCAGTAATTAAACACCCGAGATTCAAAATAAATATAAAATATACAATAGATGCCGATTTAAGTCTTATGTTTATGACCTTTCAAAACTATCTGACTAATTTTGGTTTTAGTTGAATAGACGTAAAAGAAAACTTTGCATGACAAACAATACATCAGATACTAATTTGCAAGATTTCAGCTTCTCGATATACATACAAGCGGTCATAAACTATCAGCTTTATTCAATAATGGAGTTTTGTGTCGATGGTATATCTGACCAAAAAACAGAGCTTAATGGGCCAATATTGTATTAAAAAAAACATAAGTAATTAAAAAAAAAAGACTCGCATAGAAGAATCTCGCGCAACAAGGTATACGTACCGAAAACTTCTGCAAGGAGACTTGAGCTTCAGAATCAGCCTTGTTCTGATCTCCAAAATACTGTGCAGATGAAATCGATTTTGCGTTTGAAAACTTCTTCCTTGCTTCGTCACTTTCCTGAACCTGTAATTAATGAACCCAACAATAAGAACAATACAAAATGAAGCAAACAAAATAACTAAGATTGAAATGTTTATACACGAAGAATGCCATGCCTAGAAGAAGAAAAACACATTAGGAATTGATGAAAATATTGAGCATAATGAACAAGGTACAAAACGGGCTACATCTTTCTGGCCCAGTTCTGGTTTAAAAGATCTGGTTTTTTCTAACTGGGTCCGGGATTCGCGTCCGGATTTTGGAGGTCCATTTTAACCGAGACTCAGCCAGAAAAGGCTAAAACACCAAATGCTGATCCCGATATCACCACGAAAACCACAAACCTCCGCAGCTTTAATCTTAATCACATGTAGAATACAAATCCTGTGAAAACTAAGCAAAAACGACTAAATACCCAACAACATCAATCCACTTCCTCAGTAAATCAGATAGAAGAAGAAGAATTCAGCAAAAGACTCACCGTAATTTTAAGACTCGGAAACAAAGTTTGATGTGCCAAATGTAAACAAGAGGCTAAACAGTCTAAACTTTATTTCAACTGGAGATTCAGCCTTTCTTTACAGCTGGCACATGAAACATTGTTTCTTCAATCGTCTTCAATTTAGAAATCTAAGCAATACCCAGAGGTCAGAGCATATATGTAATAAACACACACACACGCACATAAAATATACTTGACAGATTGTGTGCCTAATAAATAGCTAAAATATTGCTGCTTAAAATCATCGTATAAATCACTATACAATAATATAATAAATTATGGTGGTCCCGGCGTTAATTTATAGAGGTTCTACTGTACCTATACGCAAGAACACTGCCTATATTGGTTATAACTACAGTAACTAATCAAACATAATAAGATTCACAGAATAATCCCTAACTCTCTACGTTTATACATAGAAAAGGCTTACTTGGGGTTTCGAAGAATATGAGCCAGATTTCTTGGGACCACTGTCCATTCCGAAATCTGCAAAGAAGTTTGACGACTTCGGTGCCGCCACGTGGCCGATCACGTGGGTCCCACTGGAATTCGTCTCACCAGATTGAACATTTTCCACATACTCAAACCGTGAAGCATACGAGGCAGCAGCAGCAGAAGATGGTGCAGCGGCGGTGTTACTTGATGTGGAAACCTGAACGACCGGTTCTTCGGGTTTCTGTTCATAGAGACTTTCACTTGCCTGCACGCATTGTAAAACAAACAAGTTACATCAGAAGTCTTCTCATCCTATGAAAAGTGGAGTAATTGACACAGAATCCCCCTGAACTGTTCACATTGGTGCACTTTGCCCTCTTATAATTTATCTACGTGCACTTTACCTTCTGATCTTTTGATACAGAATAACCTTCAATGTTATAGAATCAATCGTGTTTATTACATTATGAGTGTTCTCAATGATATCACAAATCTTCTCATCCAATAAAAATTCAAATTTCTCCTGAAAAATTCCACATTGGTGCACTTTGCCCCGTAATTTTGTTTAGTTGCACGTTACACTCTGATCTTCAGTTTTGATGCAAAATGCCCTTCAATGTAATAAAATCAATATTGTATGTTACATATACGATAAATAAGTGTCACAATTCACATTAATAATATTATTACTAGTAATTGCTATGTAATTTATTTACTTTTATAACACAGACAGAGTATTCCAAGGTAAAAAAAGGCTAAAAAAACAAAAGAAAAGGGTTCTAGAATAGGAAGTGTAATTTGTTTTTACAAATAGGCTAACCTTTGTTGTGAGTTTTCTAGCACCAAGCCCGCCCGTCTTTCCAGGCTTCCTTCCGCCACCAATTGGCTTCTTCACCGTACTGGTTTGAGCCGTGTAAGAAACTTTAGGTGAAGCAGTGATCTCAGGGGCAGGAGTGTCTTTTGGAGCTTCGCTAGTTTTTATTTCAGCAAGCCCATTCGAGGCATTTCCTGATTGTGATTTCACGGGTGACGAGGGCACAACAATCTCTTCTTTCGCGCTTTTGTTGACTTCCTTTGTAAGTAACTGCCGATACAGGTCAGCAGCTCTTGATGTGTACTTGGCCTCTATCTTTCCACCGTCTGTCCAACCGTGCTGCTTAAAGAAAGCCTGGGCACGGTTGTTCCCTCCAAAACTCATCATTTTTAACTGATCAGGAGTCCATGAGTCCAAATTGGTCGATCTGCAAATGTAAAGAAACAAAAAGACGGTGAAATCTCAGTTTTTTTTTTTTAGGATTCTAACTTCATTAAGTTTTGACTAGGATAATTATTTGACTAGTTGGGGATACACCCATCACTTCAACTGAATCAGATTTTATCATCATGTATTGTTATTAAGAACTAGGGCTCCGAATGTAATCATTACAATAGGCTGCATAATTGGGGATACACCAACACAAAACCCATAAGAACACTTTACTAGCTAAGGAGAAAGTTGTACCAAACGCAGGGACTCGGTTATTCTTATATTTTTTTTTTTGTGCCTAAGTCCCGAGATGAGATAATCCATATAGACATAAACAAGAAAAGCCTTCACGTATAAGTCCTATATGTAGTGAATATAATCAACTTTATATCTTTTAACAACGGTAAATAAATCTCTAAAATATGAAATTCTACGCAGCATAAACTATTTGGGAAGGTGGTTAGGACTTGGATAAAATTAAAAAGAGCTCCACAATAAAGCTTATAGTCAACATTATGTATTCTATCCTAATGCATATACCGTCTCACGGTTCCATAATATTGACTTTAAAAGTGGTTTTTACACAATTTACTTCTACATTTTGAATTGCACCTACCGCGTTCTACCTTCTTTAGGTAAGGCGTGCAGTTTCAATACTTACGAAGCACAAGATTAGCTAATTCAACCATCAAATGGTTAAGGGAAAAAGGCGTGCATATCACCCATTTCCGTTCCATCCACTACGTAGTTCAAGATAAAAACGCATCAATGATCGGGAAAAGAAAAGAAAAAACCCTGCTCATAGGCACCCCAATGTAATCCATCTCAATTCCTTTTAATTTCTCGAACAAAAATTTATAAACAAATCGTCAGAATAAGCCGAATTCAACCCTAACGCAATCACAATTATTCGCATATAGGCACAAAGCGAAGTTCAGAAATAATCAGCATACAGAGCAATTGGCATTGCTGAATTCATGAAACAAAAATCACCTGACGAAGCTGATATGGACGCCGAGGCTGCGGTGAGTGGCGGAGCAATCAATGCAGAGGAAGATCCCGTACGTGACCGAAGCCCAAGTAGGGTTCTTCGCGTTGCAATCGAAACACATCTGGTGCAAAACCCCAAACACATAAGCAATCGCGAAACCCCAAGATCCGAGCTCTCAATAACCAGATCTGAACCCGAATCAAGCACGAAAAACACAAATGAATTCAAAATCTGACCTTGTTATCCGATTTGGTCTTGAGCTTTCTGAAAACGGCATTTTTGTCGGTGAAAATTTCGGACGCCATGAGAGACAGCGATCAGGAGCTTCGAGAAGAAAAGGCACAGATTTTCCGATCGAAGAGGTGCTCGGAAAACACCTCCTCAGAGTCGGGAACGGAGACAGCAAAAATGGCGATTCGAAGAATTGCAGTGGATTTGAGAACGTAATAATTTCTTCGAATTTTCTTTTGCTGTTGGATTTCTGATTTTATTTGCGGGGAAGGAAAGTTACCTGAAATGACTAGATTACCCTCGTCACTTTCAAGAAATTCCAGGGAGGGCGTTTTTTTTTTTTTTTTAAGAAGGTGAATTTTTATTTGAAAGTGGATAACTATTTATTTGTGAAAGTAATTCTCAAACGTGGAATTAATATTTGATAGTTGCGGCATAAGTAGCTAAATTTGTATAACGTATGGTGTCATATTGTTAATCTCTTTTATTAGCAGCAATAGTAGGGCTGGGCAGAATACCTGGAACCGAAAATTACCCGGAATGAAATACCCGGAACCAGTTAGTACCAAGATTTCGGTTCCAGGTACCCACAACCGGTTTGAAAATCGATTCTGATTCTGGGTCCAACTTATTAAGAACCTTTTTTTTTACCGATTTATATATAATATATAGTATGTAATATTATATAATAAAAATATACTTCTAGTTTTACAAAACACCCTTCTTGTTAATTAATTAAGTTTTTTTTTATTTATGTTCCGAACTTCTTTGTGGATTTGAAATTACTGATCTATTTTGTTCACAGATTTGTTCATCGTTCTATTTTTCTTTATGATTTGTTTACGGGTTTGAGTTGCAGTTCCAATTAATTAAATTATGTATTTTGTTAAGTTTTTTTTTTTTTTGAATTATAAAACCGGGTCTCAGACCCGGATCTATATAGTGGAACCACATCCATTTTGAAAATTGGTTCAAGTTCCAATTCCTGGTCCAAAGCTTCAAATACCTAGAAAACTAGGTACCTAGAATCTGTGTACCTAGTTTTTCGGTTCAAGGTAAACAAAAAATCTCATCACTCGGAATCTAGTTCTAATTTCAGCTAATGAAAAAAACAAAAAATCAGGTAATGGATCTAGTTGCACCCCTAAGTAATCGTATCCAAATGCTACAAAACATTGTCAAAGTGGACATCCGCCCATGTCTCATTGAGGTCTGATACACGAGGGGTCTGATACACGATGGACGCACATACACCTTCGATTGAACTATGAAAATATTCATTATCCAACATTATTGTTAAACTAAAGATGTAATTGCGTATCTAGCTTAACGGATGTTCAATCGACATGAACGAAATTAGATCTCAAAAGTGTTTGAAAATCAACGTTAAATACCTATTTTTTATTTTAGTCAGAAAAAATATCAATACTTTTCTCCCCCGTTATAAACAGGTAGTTTTTTTTTTCGAAATTGTTTGGTACTCGTCTATAAAGTCAGAGAAAAATAAAGATATTTATCTTGTAAAAATTTAAAATAAATATTTTATATTAATTTTTCAAATATTTTTAATATTTATGCCCCTAATATCCCTTATAATAACTGTACTGTATACACAGATTCTTTTAAAAAAATTTAAAAAAATTAACTTTATACACAGATCGAAGATCGGTGAATTATAAAATGCTACAGAAGAGGCTTTGAAATGACTCGTGTTGTTTAAATGAGCAGTTAAGTTATGGGCCTGAGCTTCCATTTGGGCCTCACCTAGATGGGCCGTGCAAGGCTATTGTTGAACTAATATGTATTGATTTTCCTCTTAAGCTCACACAGACACTAAAATAAAATATATAAAATAAACATGTTATTACTCGTGATGATGATGAGAAGCTTAAAAAAAAAAAAAAAAAACTTGTGATGTTGATGAGTAGTAAAAAATTATGAACCGCCTATTTCATTTTTTTTTTAATCTTTTAAAGCTATTTAATTTATAGTTATGCACAAGGGGTAAAATTTCGCGAAATTCGTGCGAAATTTCAGTCTACTTTCGTTTTTCGCAGGTATGCGAAACGAAAGTCCTGTCGTTTCGCTATTTTTTTTACCATTTTTCGCAAAATTCGCAGGGGCACGTGGGTGGAATGTCGTTTTTCGTTTTTGTGAGTAATAATTGCGAAAAATGGTTGAAATTTCGCTAAAAATCATATTTTTGGTGGATTTCGGCAAAAATACCAATTAAACTTTCGACAAAAATAATTATACTTGCACCCCACCCCACCTCGCCATGTCACGGCCGGCGGCGGCCGCGCGTGTGGTGGTGGAACATTTGTGTGAGTCATCTCCCATCCACAAAATCCTATGACCCAAATGGCCCAAGCCCTTGTCCCAAATATTTGATATATAAACATCACCAAACTCTAGTCACCTATTAATGTGGGACTTTTTGATATTCAACTAATATCACACATTCACACTTACACATACACATACACATACACTTCACCTAATAATTTAACTTAATATTATACATTTCAACTAATATTATACACTTAACATACATATTAACTTCACCTAACATATATATACACTTAATATACATATTCATTTAATATTATACACTTCAACTAATATTAAATTTGTTAACATACATATACAATTAACATGCATATCCACTTAATCTACACACTTAACATACATATTCACTTCACATAATAATTTGACTTAATATTATACACTTCAACTAATAAAGTGACTTAATATTATACATTTCACCTACATATTTAAGTTACAAATGTGCTTTGTTGTATACAATTATGTCTTGTATTTATTAAATATGTAGTTTTGAACCTATATAAATATCTTGCTTAAATACTCAATAATTTTTACAAAATATCCGTCGAACCCATCGGCATGAGGTATGCCCATGAAAAAAGTGTGGTATATGCGGCATGCCCTTTTTTACGATTTGTCATTGGCATACCCATCGGCAAACGATATATCCGTAAAACGGGAAATGCGAAACGACATCGACAAGCGACATTTTAAACCTTGGTTATGCATACAAAATTAATATATGTTGTTTAATTAATTGTATAAAATATTACACACCCACCACTAATCAAAATGAAATAGAATAAGAATGAGTAAAAAAAAAGGCAAACAACCAAATGATTTCCTTGTGATATATTATTGGTTAAGCTAATCAGAAAGTTGGAGAGAGATTATTCTCCTAGAAAATTTGTTAGGTTAGGCCATTGAGAAACTAATAATTATCAGTATTTAAATTTTAAATTTATAATATATTTTTTGACAATTATTATTTTCCTAACTAAAATCAAACAAATTGTTCTTAACTTAGCCTATACATTAATAATGTACTAACAACGTTAAAGAGTTATAATAACTCCGACAATTGATCATTGAATTTCTACTCTTTAGACAGAATCCAAGCATATTGAATTATTTAATAAATAAAATCATAGAAATAGTTTTATAATATCAGGGGGTTATATAGTATATTTTAATATATTAAACAAAGTGCTATGACTGTAATGTAAGTGAGTGAGAGAAAAAAAGTTTACTAGATATCTTGAAATCCAATTGCAATTACATGCTTCTTTTCTCAGCTTTTTAGTGGCTATAAATTCATTCAATTTCTGTAACTATATAATGGTTATATTACTGACACTAATTGTTTAACTTGAGCCCAGGCCTGAAAATTTTGTATTCATTTTCCAGTTTTGTCCATGTTTAGGTATCGGTTTTAATTTTTTTTTGAGAAATTTAGCTTCAAACAGGGAATCCGGACGTCCCGCTTCGCGGTTTCCGGAACTGGAACAAAAAAAAATCCATTTTGTTCTCCCAGTTTCGATTTTAAATTACATGTCATTTTTAAGTTTTTGGTATGTCGTTTTTAGTGTATCTTATTTATTAATTGTCGTTTTTATGTGTAGTTTTCATTTTTATTTTTCAAAACCACATGTCGTTTTAAAGTTAACCACTTTTAGTATATGTCGTTTAGAATCGGAAACGGAACTGGAACAAAAAAGTATTATGATATTTTGAAACAGAGACAAAAAAAGCTAATTAATTAGTTCCCGGTTCCGATTCACCCTGCCCTAGTTGAGCCTAGTGAATTTTAGTGGAAAGTGAGGAAAGGTTTGTAAATTGGCCTATATATAAATGCACAACTACCATGTGATCTCACTTTAAGGTAGAGATACTGTTCCCATACAAGACACTCGAGTCCAATTCAATGGACCACAAAGAAGAGGTTTCTCATCTATAAACTAGCTTGGTTGATTCCGTGACCCGATCCAATCCGGTTATTTTTAATATTTTAAAACGGTTTATTAATTTAGACCGCAGAATGCTGCAATTTTTAAAGATATTGAAAATAATTTGATATCTCTATTATTTAGAAACCGGATTCGGGTCCTCCTTAAAAAACAATTTTTAAACTTATAATTAGTTTGAATTGTTGGGTAATTCCACGGTCCATATTAATAACCGTTACCTAGAATATGAAATTTGTGCTTTTGATTGAATAAGTGTCCGTAAATTATCATCTTATGAAAAATCGGATTAAACTACAAAAATATGATAAGATATTAAAATTAATCATTATTATCGTATTATATTCTAGAAAATATGTCTTAAATTCTCCATCAAATTGTTCTTTGGTAGTCCAATGGGCCGACTAATGGGCCCACTAGAGTAATTTGATGTCCACAAATATGATATCTATACTATTTATAAAATTAGTATACTATTTTATTTTACAATTTTTTTTTTAAAAAAACCATCGCACTCCACGGCGCTTTCATATAATTATGCACGTTTTCACTTTGTACTTTTTACTTGATAAAACAGTAACATTCTCCTTATATAAAGAAAATGCAGAGCTATATTCATAATGATGTAAATAATATTATGTTTACAGTACACTTATAAAGTGTCAAGGGACAGTGAAAATCTCGGCAATACTTTAGTGCATTAAGACATACCCCCGTATAGTATTACGGCATTAAGACATGCCCGTGTTTAGACGCCCGGACCTAATTTATTAGGTTACTTTCCCTCAAAATATTCTTGCAAGAGAAGTTGAGGCGGAGGTTGCATTTTTGCTTATTAGGTCCTAATGAGACTAAAAAAAATAAAAATTCTTCACCAATAAAAATGTCTAAGCGAGAAGTCTATATTTTTTCCGCAAAAAATAAATAATTGCCGATAATTTTGTGTAAAACTTCGAAGTGAAACGCTTCCTAATTGGTTTTAATAAAGCTTCATATACTTGAAAGTTGAATTTAAGTTCTAAGGAAACATGACGTTACATTTATGGGCGGATAGCAACTTTTCTCTATGGTTTATGTATGGTGATAATGAAATTGCTATATATATATATATATATATATATATAAACACGTGTTTTTTTGTTTGGCTATGGATTATAACGTAATTATTTGGAATTTTGGATGTTTGTCAAACTTCATGGGACCAACTCGAGCGACGACACGTTTTATATACATCAATTGCACTTGCCACTTGACTTCGAGTGGGGTCAATCATATGCGTGGTTGCTAGGATAGCCTAGTGGTAATTCCACACTACCTCCAAAGTGGAGGTCGTGGGTTTAATTCCCACATGCAGCAAAGCTGCCTTCAAAAAAAAATAAAAATCATATGCATTACCACACTAAGTATTGTGGAATATTTTTTGACATAAGTACCCAATCTCGTATATTTTTTAATCTCTTTTTTTAAGAGTATTAGCATCAAAAGGCCACAACAGTATTAAAGTTTAATTCCGTTCACGCACAGTTAATATTAATTAAGTTAGAGACATGATCTTCATTTAATAAAATTATTAAATAATTAATGTTATCAGAGTTTAATCGTACACATATCCCACTTGTAAGAGACCTTAACGGGATAGTTCTCGTTTTTAGCAGAAAAATCATTGGTAAAAAGTAGATCAAGACATCCAATCTCACACATATAGTAAATAAGGTCATGTTCTTAGACCAACAACAACATTATACCATACAAAAAACACATCAACACATTATTGAAAGTTGTGTGATTTAATTATTCGATTCATGATATTCTTGTTTTATTTTGTCAAGTTCTAAAGCACCTATATATTTGTATAATAAAAATTATCTAAATCAAACCCTAGTCTTACTTTGGTGAATTGTAGTGTTCACATATAAGTTCCATTGTTTTAAAAATAAATAAATAAATAAATAAAACAATACGTTATATACTATGGTATTTAAAATTAAAATGTAGCACACTTATTCTGATCAAGTTATAATAAGAAGTCAGAGATAGCATAATTAGATTCTTTTCCAATTGAGCGTTGTTTTTTAATCTTTGTTGTTGCAAAGTCGAAAGCCGTAATTTATATTAAAAAAAACATGAAGAATTCTTATATCTAGCTGCAGTGGCGGAGTATTCAGAATTTCTATTGAGGTGGTGCCTAAAATAATTGTTTAATAGTTTTTTTAACATAAATTTTAAACTATTTTTTACAAATAATTAACAACCATCACATAATAACATTGCAACATATATTAAAAATCAAATAGATAAAGTTATCTTAAACAAAATATGAAGTCGGTTTTTTATTTTTCTTTTAAAAAAATATTCTATAATAGATTCCTCGTCGACAAAACAAAAATATATGTCTCGATGACCACGTTTTGACGTATTTTTAAGAAATAATTATAACTATTTATTACTTATGAACGAATTAAAAACAATTAATGAGAAAAAACCAAAAGTGAAAAAATCATAATATATAATAAAATAGTTATAATATGTTGAAACTATATAAAAAATGCAATCAAAATGAGCAAAAAACGTAAAATAATAATACGTCGCTATGTGAAACTTCACAATAGAGGCTAAACAATTTTTTAAACTATTTTCACAAAAAATAATAATATAATATTAAAAAAATTACCACTAAAAATATAAGGATTATAACTCATTGTATTGCAGTATTTTGCTTCAAATAGATAATAAATTACGTTTTTTCTTAATAAAACGTACATGTTTTGTTGGTGTTAGAAGTTTATCCTGAATTTTTTTTTTTAAAAAAGACCTTGAAAACAAGCAACAACCAAATCTACTACATACTCATTTTATTTTAAATATTTTTATTTTTATTCTTTTACACGTTGTTTTTCAGGTGGTGCCCAAGCATACACTCGGCTCTATGTAGCTCCGCCCCTGTGTAGCTGTAACAATAAAATGTCATAAATATTGTTATATATAAATTTTCTTATACTCGCCATATCTGAAGTGTATTATCATAACTTTTGTGAGATGCTCGTTATCTATTCAATTATTTATATTTATATTCTTGGTTGAAAATTATAGCGTGACCAAAAGGGACACATTTCTAGTGATATAACATGCTCGATCATGATAATAGATATAATATTGCAAAAGTGATCTGTAATCCAATCTATATGAATTAACAATACTAGTGGAATTATCATGTGTCCTTGTTCATGACCATCTTTAATTGTACATAGTTATCCTTTATATTCTATTTATTATATGCCTTAAGTACTATATTTATAAATGCACACACAATGTTGAAAACAAATGCAGTTAAATGGAAACTAAGAGACTTTTGAAATCTAAGTATTACACTTATCTGCCCATTTTGGTGGGTGCAATTTAAAATTAATAATTTACCCAAAAATAAAATAAAATGCAGAGGACCGATGAAATCCAAACCGCATTTCAGCGTTATCGTTCATCGAATTCCGCAACAGCAGAGGTTCGCGGCCTTAAGGTTCTGGGAAAAATTTGTAGCATTCGGTAGTAAAATATTTACAGTTATTATTCTTAGTTCAATGTTCAATCTGCTAGAAAAAGAAAAGTATATATGGATTCTCTAGAGGCATATAGCACAATATGTCACAAAAATCGCGGGTAAGTACAAAAACTGCAAAATGTCACTTAGAACATTTGCCGTTTTTTCATGTGGCATTTATCATCCTGCATTTACCCTCTCCTCACAATGATTTCTTTCCTCAATAATAAGTTGTTATCTCTAATTTTTCATAAAAATTGTAATTGTAAGCCTATATTTATAATAAGTTACAAGTATAACTCTTATTTCTATATAAATACAACTATAACTTATAAATATGATGCCTTATTACGACTTCTTAGTTATATATGTCTTATGGTGATAAATAGATAATTTTGAACCTATATAAAAATATTGTTGAAATACTCAAAATTGTTTTCGGACTTTTTTGTTGATATGCGGGCATGCCCGTTAAATATCATCGATCAACGCGGCATAAGGTATGCCGTTTATGCCAAATTTTCAGTCGATAAACCCGTTACCCATCGGCATGCCTGTAAAATGGAGGTTGCAATTTCTCTTTGTTATCGGAATTTGAAACCATGGTTTATAGTATTGGCTCTAATATTGGTAGTAGTTTATATCATGAATTCAAATACTGATACTAATTAAAAAACCACAATCTTTATTTTACATGTATGCCGACGGGTAACTGATTTCACGACGTTTTTTTCGGAACAACTTATCTAATGAGTATTTTAAAGTTTAATAATAAAAATAAAAATATTACTACTTTTTATAGTCAAAGTTGACTGTGCATATTATCATTCTTGATTGAATTTGAAAGGGTAAATTGCGGTTAATGTACTCAATATTTGACCGGCTGCAAATTTTGTACCCAATGCTTATTTTTGACGGTTAATGTACTAAAACTTGATTCCGTTAGATTTTTTTTGTATTTTCCGTCACTTGCCGTTAGCGAGTGATTCATCCTCTATATGTACAGTTTTCTTATTTTTGGCATAACTCACTCATTTTTTTGTCCAAATTTTATGCACGACCTATAGTTGGAAAGATAAGAGATAGATCTACAACTTTAGTGTTTTAAGTTTTGTAAAAAAAAAGTTTAAAAAGAATACGAAATTTCAATTACAACGTAAAACTGGACATTAGTATAATGCAAAATATTTGTTTCGAGCAAATTTTAATATAGTTAATGACGTTTTTTGATGAAACGTAAAACTATAAAGTTGTAGATAAAACTTTTATCTTTCCAACTGTAGTTTATTATAAATTTTGGACAAAAAATGAGTGAGTTATGCGAAAAATATGAAAGATGTAAAAATCTTTTATCTTTTATCTTTCGTATTTTTGGCATAACTCACTCATTATTTGTCCAAAATTTATAATAGACTACCGTTGGAAAGATAAAAGATTTATCTACAACTTTAGTGTTACGTTTCATCAGAAAAAGTCATTAAGTATATTAAAATTTGCTCGAAACAAATATTTTGCATTACACTAATGTCTAGTTTTACATTGTAATTAAAATTTCGTATTTTTTTAAACTTTTTTTTTTATTTTTACAAAATTTAAAACACAAAAGTTGTATATCTATCTCTTATCTTTTCAACCATAGATCGTGCATAAATTTTGGACAAAAAAATGAGTGAGTTATGCCAAAAATACAAAAATCAGTCGCTGACGGTCAAGTGACGGAAAACACAAAAAAATCAAACAGAATCAAGTTTGGATACATTAGCCGTCGAAAATAAATATTTGGTATATAATTCGCAGCCGGTCGAATATTGGATACATTAGCTAAAGTATTACCTAATACCTGTAACTTAGTCATGTCGCCTTTGACTTCTATATGCACAAAGAATCGGTTTTTAGTGAATGGAGGAATAAGCATCCCTAATCAACAACGCTATTTTGAGCTATTTATTATTATAATTAATTTTTAATATTTCTATTCACGAAAATTGTTCTTTAACACATATAATATAGTTCACTGTTGATTTATCAAGGTTATGAATCAATACTAACAAGTGACATTAATGCTCAATAGAACAATAACTTTAACAATATAATAATTTTTTATGGTCCAATATTATTAATTTATAAAATTATACCGTATCTGAAAGAAAAAAAAAATTGTAATACAATAACATAAAATTTTTGGATTTCATATTCCTTCTTAACAATTGTACTGCAATTTTAAATAGATTCCCAACTAGTGATGAACAACACATCATGTTAGTCGGGCTTTTCAAGTGTGAGTGTGAAAAACATTTTGGTAACGTTGTGAAATCTTAGAGCAAATAATGAGATCATAGAATTTGTGGAGAATAATACTAACAAGTTGTGTGGACAAGCAAGCTTACATGAGTGATATTATTGTAAGATATAAGAGATAAAGTGGGGGTCACAACTTGTGTCTCCGCAATCTCGCAATGTTTGCTCATAAGTTAAATGACATATGTGGCGTGTTGACGATATACGTCATTATCTCAGCTAAAATTCGACATTTACCACCCGACGCCTTTTTCTTCACAACGTGTACCAGTAAATGTTTTTCTTTGACAATCTCTAATTATTCAAAACATGAAAATTTGGCTGAAATAGTGGCAAGTGACGACAAAACGTGTAAATTTAGCTAAATGAGATATGCGTGGCATATTAGTGAACCAAAAATATCATTTAACGTCTGAGCAATTGCGGCGTAAAAGAAGAACCGACAATTTTTAATTTGTAACACTTAAGTATTTAACTGCTACTTTTACGTTTTAAGAACATGTAAGAACATGCATACAATTTTGGATGCGAGTATTTATACCGAAAATTGTTACTTTCTCTTAATGCATTTATGTAAGGAGAATTTGCGGCTAAAGCACTCAAACTCATCTGTTTCTTGTAGATAAGTCTTTGAACTCAATTTTTAGCGGCTAAAGTCCCCAAACTCGTCATCTTCTTACAAAAAGGTACATGACCGTTAATGTTGACTATTAAGTGCCACGTGGCACCCAGTTGAATGGGACGTGGCAATGCCCGCCACTCAATTGCCACGTCACATTTAATTTTTTTTATTTAAGAATAATAATTTTTCAATTTTTTTGTTCTAAATCAATTGTTAAAATGTTTAATAAGCTTTAATAGAATAATAATTTAACTATGAAAAAGAAAAATAATAACAAAAACGAAAAATAGATATTATAATTCCGATCTTTGCTAATTTATATGTAGATAATAAATATAGCAAAAAGCTTAATTTTTATTTAAATAATCAATATTTTGTTTTATTTTTATTTATTTTATTTTCATTTAATAATCAATAATTTATTAGTTATAAAAATATTGATGATAATCATATGTTGTTTTGATAATATTTTTTATAATTAAAAACTATTGATTATTTAATAAAAATAAAAAGTAAAGTTTATCTTTTTAAAAATGAAAAATTATTTTAAAAAATTCCACGTGGCAGTTGATTGCCGTGGCATTGCTACGTCGCAGTCAACTGGATGCCACATGACACTTAATAGTCAACATTTATGGTTAGGGACTTATTTGATAGAAACTGACGAATTTAAAAACTTTAATTATTAAAATTTGAGTTTAAAAACTTATATATAAGAAACAAATAAATTCGAAAGACTTTAGCTGCAAATTTCCTTAATGTAATGTTCTTGGAGAGGATTATTTGAAAGACTTCTCAAACATCTAGACAACATATTTATAAGTGAAGCATACAGGGTTGGCAATTACAAGGCCAGCAAGTATATAATATTAAAATAATATGAGATTCCCCTGAAAATATTAAATTAATTAAATATGTGGCAGTGCGTTTTCTTTCACATGTGAAAGTAGGTAAATACACGTGCCAAATAGGTAATTACAGATTCAAATAATTCATCACTAATTAAACAAAACGTTATTTCGACGACACGCATCGAGCAAAACGTGACCCAATAATTAATTGCTAGTTTTTAAAGATAAATAGTTTATAAATTTATGGGAAAATAGCGGATAAGTACTTAATTTTTTTGAAAAGTTGATACTAAGTTCGAGCTTTTTGCAAGAATGACTTTAAGTGAGATTTCATTAAAAAACATACACTCCTTGGGCACTATTTATGTTTCTTAGCAGAGGGTATTTAAGGGTATGAATTTGAATGAAATCTCAAATGAGGTATTTTAGCAATTTAATTCTACTAAGTTCTTTTTTTTTTTGTGGCAAAAATTGTCAAATTCTTATTTTGTGTCTTCCTTCATGTTTCCGTCACAAACCGCATCAGTCATCAAGTATCACATTTTCAAACTCATTAAATATATCATCTTAATTAAAAAAAAATTGATTTACCAATGATAAACAATGATATATTTAATGGGTTTAAAAAATGTAACACGAGGGACGGTTCTGGATGAAAGTATGATCGAATATACAAAATAAGAGTTTGACAACTTTCGTCACAAAAAAAAATATTAACTTTTTAAAGACTTTAAGTACTTATACTACTATTTTTCCCAAATTTATCAAGTTGCCGAAACTTTATTGCCCATTACTCATTAGCATATCCCACATGAATCTGATGTACGAAGAGGGACAAAAATAACGATGGACGGCCAAGATTGACTCTTGGGGCCAACTATTTTGTTTTATTTCGTTGACAATTACCACTTTGCGACAAAAGTACTACGAAATATCTCATAATATGTTGAATGTTTTAAATTTCATTTATCATAGAAAAAGTATAAAAATATTAAAAAATAATTTTCCGTAAGAAATTTAGATCTTAAAGTAGGCCATTTATTAGTTTTTTGGAATTGTTGCCAAAACAAAAATAAAATTTCCAAGAACTTTTTTGGTCTTTTGAAACTTTTGTCACGACAAATGAATTATTTAACATGTCTTGTACAAAGAAGTAATTCATGGAATTTTTGCCGCAATATCCCTAATAATAATAAATGGTAGGGGCATAAGTGCGTGGATGACAATCGCGAAGTCTCGATATTTTTTAAAAGAAAAAATTTGTCGTTTGTATCCAATATGAATTCATTTCATATTACCATAGATTAAAAAACTGCAAATATTCATCGGTATGCTCTCGACATTTCAATTTTATGAGGTTTGTGATACGAAAACCTTTATATAACGTTTTTGTCTTATGAGAAACCGAACAAATGACATTGAGGTGCCGTGGAAAATCGATTGGGTGAGTGGGCGGTGCGAAAGTGAAAGGTTGCATACTCTCGTCACCTCACTTTCAAGTGGCATATTTCTCATTCATCCACTTCTTGAATTTACATTATCAATGGATCTCTCTTGACGTTAAAAAAAAAACATCGTTGGATCTCTTATAAAAACTATAAAAACTTTTGAAGTATTTTTATGTCGGCTATTTCACACGAAGTTAAGAATAGATAAGGTGATGCTTTATATGTATATATATATTTCTGTTTTTATTATTTAATTTAAATGTTTTAATTAATAACAATAAAAATATAGAAAGGAAAAGAGGTTTGGGTTAGAGTTTGGTCGTGTCAACGCGTAGATTGATTGGAAGACCGTGTGGTGTGTTGTTGTGGATTTTCTACGCAAGTATACGTGTCGAAAACAAGTAATATAATGATAAGAAAAGTCGATCCACGGAGAATCGTTACTATTATTATTGCTAAGTACTGTCTTTTATCACTTTAATTTTATCTAAACAAATAATTTTTTTCAATATGATCAAGTAATTAACTAATGAAAATAAATACTAAAAATGAAAGCTTTGGACAAATAGAGAAATAGAGGATCACAATCATTCCTCAACACTTCACTCGATTATTCATATCATTCCTTTGATCGTCAAACTGCTACAAGTTGTTAACCAAGGCCCTTGATGCATCAAATAGAACTCTTCCGATATTCAATTTGAGTTATCTTTCTTAACTAACTCACCATATTCCTATGTGAATTAAGTTATGAACGATTCATTAAGCATAAACACAAATTTCCTTTTTCCAAAGTTCCTAAGGTTTACCAAATCAATTTAATTGGTGATCAAACAATCAAAAGCAATAAGCAAAGGATAGAATAAACAAGCTTAAGCAATTGTCATTATACAATGAACGATAATCCAAATCAAGCTACATGTGAGTTTCGATTGCAATCCTACGAACGGTTTAGCTCGTGATGAATCTAGAGCATAAGCAAATCACAAAGATAGACATTATGGAGAAAGAATATTCAGCAAAATAAAGTGATACTAATGGAGAAAATCTCTGAAGTGTTCTTCGTCTACACCGTTCTTCTTAGCAAAAACCCGATCTCCAATGGCGTTCTTCGAGTTTCCTTGGGATGTTTTTCTCTCCAAAAATTCGTCACTTAATCCCTCTTCATGATACTCTTATATAGCCCCCTCATTAGGTTAAGATTAGGCTAAAAATAACCTAATTCGCGTAATAGTGGTGCTGGGGCACGGGATATTCTGTGCTGGGACACAGGGTTAATTCTGGGGTTCTTGTTGGGGCATCGAAAATCTGTGCCGCGGCACCAAGCTGCTGCCTGGGATTCTCAATTTTGGATTTTGGGTGTGTAGAGCTTCGTTCGAATGACTCTATTCATCCCGATCTTCAATCAAATTGCAATCCACTCATGTAACTCCTGAAATAAACAAAAACACTAAAAGAAACACATTAAATGACTCTTGGATAAACGAAACTCAAAGTGAAAGTACTCGATTTATCAGTATTAAACTCACTCATCATGTGTAGAGTAGAGTGTCTCAGGGACCACATTTTTCTCGTTATGCCTTTTCAAGTATATTTCTCAACATTATTTGGAGGATTTTTCCTACACATATTTAGATATTCTTTTATGAGATAATTTAATATATATATATATATATATATGAGATGATAATGATAAATGTATTTCAATATAAATTTAGGTGAAATTAACAATTATGTACTTAAGTTCAATTTGTAATTACTCGAGTACCCAAATTGTGTAAAAGTCTAAAAGCAATGGAAGGGGAAATATCAATATTACCCCTAAGCTAATCATGACTTTCCCAATTGAATTAGGCTTCACATAATAACAATCTCCCACTTGAAGACTAATTGCAATCACCCGTCTCCAAGCTTGCAAGCGGCGGCTCCGATCATCACTCGAGGAGCCCAACTGAAGTTGCACACAACTCCAGTTTCTCGTACGGCACGGTCTTCGTCAACATGTCCGCGGGATTCTCACTTCCCGCGATCTTCTCAAGAACTAGCACCTCGTTCTCCAAGGCCGATCTAATGAAGTGGTACCGAAGTTGTATGTGCTTTGTCCGGGCATGATAAGCGGGGTTCTTCGCCAAATGAATGGCGCTCTGGCTATCGCTATAGAGCACGTAGCTCTCTTGATTATGGTTCAACTCTTGTAGAAAAGACTGAAGCCAAATCATCTCCTTCGTAGCCTCCGTTATAGCCACATACTCGGCTTCACAACTAGAAAGAGCAATGATCTTTTGCAACCTTGAAAGCCAACTGATTTCCGTACCTCCGAATGTGTAAACATAACCGGAGGTGCTCTTTCTACTGTCGACGTCCCCGCCATTGTCCGCATCGACGAACCCTTCAAGCCCCGAGCTTGACTTCCGAAAGCACAACGCTAAGCTTGAGCTTGAGCTTCCCAATGTTGTTTGCCCGGATTGCTCATAAATCGGCTCACAACTTCCACTGCATGTGCAATGTCGGGCCTCGTACATACCATCGCATACATAAGGCTCCCGATAGCCGAAGCATTCGGAACCTTGTCCATGCGTGCCCTCTCTTTCTCGGTCTTTGGCGAATCATCTTTAGATAACCGAAAGTGGCTACCCAAAGGAGTTCCAACCGGCTTGGCATCTTCCATGTTGAACTTCTTGATGATCTTTTTCACATATTCTTCTTGTGAAAGTTTCAACCCATCTTTGCTTCGTATAATCCTCATCCCAAGGATTTGCTTCGCGGCCCCGAGATCCTTCATCGCAAATTCCCTTGACAATCTTTTCTTCAACTTCTCGATTTCATGAAGATTTGTTCCCACTATGAGCATGTCATCGACGTAGAGGAGAAAAATCATGTAAGAGTCTTCAAATCTCTTGAAGTAGCAACAATGATCCGCCTCGCACCTCACGAACTCGGCTTTCTTCATGAAAGAGTCGAACTTCTTGTACCATTGTCTCGGAGCTTGTTTCAAGCCGTACAAACTCTTTTGGAGCTTGCACACCATCTTCTCTTTGCCTTTGACCTCGAAGCCTTCCTGTTGTTTCATGTAGATCTCTTCCTTCAAATCCCCGTGAAGAAACGCCGTATTCACATCCATTTATTGAAGGTGTAGATCTTCTTTCGCTACCAATCCAATGACGGTTCGGATAGTTACCAACTTGACTACCGGAGATAAAATTTCGGTGTAGTCAATGCCTTCCTTTTGTTGGAAGCCCTTCACGACCAACCGCGCTTTGTGTTCTTCCTTTATTGTTGTGTAACGCCTTCTTTTTTGCCGGTAGCTCGGCTGATTCCCACGTTTTATTGCACAACAATGAGTCCATCTCGTCCTTCATCGCCAACTCCCACCTGCTCGATTCATCGACTTCCTCAGCTTCATCATAGCTCTCGGGTTCACCCTTGTCGGTGAGAAAAATATGGTTGAGCAATGGTGAGAACCTTTGTGTTGGTCTTCTCACCCGAGAAGATCGGCGTAGCTCGGTGATCGGCGTTTGTTGAATTTACGGGGGTTCAACTTCTTCATCGCATTCTCCATCACTCTCGTGCCGATGTTCTTTTTCGGCTGCTTGTTCTCCCACTTCCGGGGCAGCCCTTTGCGACTCGTGTGCCGGAAACTCATTCAAATCAACCACCACTGATTTTTCATTCTCCGTTACGCGGCTTTCTGGGACTTCTCGAAGCTTGTCTTTGTACAAAACTTTTTCATTGAAGATGATGTCCCTGCTTCGGATGATCTTCCGGTTTTGGTCATCCCAGAAACGATAACCAAGCTCGATATCACCATAGCCAATAAAATAACACTTCTTAGACTTTGCATCAAGCTTACTTCTATAAGTGGCATCAATATGAACATAAGAGAAACAACCAAAAACTTTCAAATGAGAAAGTTTTACCTTCTTCCCTCTCCAAGCCTCTTCCGGAATTCGGAAATTTAATGAAACGGATGGTCCTCGGTTGATCAAGTACGCCGCGGTGTTAACCGCATCGGCCCAAAACGTCTTCGGTAGCCCGGAATGTAACCTCATGCTTCTTGCACGCTCATTTATGGTCCGGTTCATGCTCTCTGCTATCCCGTTTTGTTGAGGTGTTCCGGGGATGGTCTTAACCATCTTAATCCCGTGTTCGGCACAATATCTCTTGAATTTTTCGTCAATGTACTCTTAGCCGTTGTCGAATCTCAAACTCTTCAACTTCAAGCTTGTCTCATTCTCAACCAAGGCTTTCCACTTCTTGAAAACGGTGAACACATCGGACTTGTGCTTCATGAAGTAGACCCAAAGCTTTCTTGTTGAGTCGTCGATGAACGTCACATAGTAGTGTGATCCTCTGAGGGAAGCAACCGGGGCCGGTCCCCACACATCTGTGTGAACCAATTCTAACTTCTCGGTCTTCAACCCTCTCCCTCCATTTGAGAAACTAACTCGCCGTTGTTTCCCAATCACACAACTCTCGCACAAATGGTGGTCCACCGACTTGAGCTCGGAGATCTTTCCGTCTTTCATGAGAATCTTCATACCTTTCTCGCTCATGTGTTCGAGTCGATTGTGCCACAACTCGGACTTGTTGGCGTTGTCCACGAGCGCGGCCGAGTCGGAACAACTTGTCATCATGTAAAGGGTGCCGGTCTTATGGCCGCGGGCAACGACCAAAGCACCCTTTGCTACTTTCCACGCTCCACCTCCAAAGGTTATCGTGTGGCCTTCTCCGTCGAGTTGGCCCACCGAAATTAAGTTGCGCTTCAATTTCGGCACATGTCAAACCTTCTTAATTTTCCACGTGCGTCCGTTTGGCATCTTCAAGGTGATGTCCCTGGTACCAACAATATCTAGTGGTATGCCGTCGGCCAAATAGACTTTCCCGAGGTTCCCCGCAACGTAGTTCTCTATTTGCTCTTTGTTCGGAGCGGTGTGGAAAGACGCTCCCGAATTAAGCACCCAACTATCAATCGGGCTATCAACGGAGAACAATAGCACATCACCCTTATCCTCAACAACTCCACTGACCGGGTTGTCGGCCGATAAGAATAACGCATCACCGACTTCTTCGGTAGCCGTATTTATGACATCTTCTCTGTTGTCTTGTTTCTTCTTCAGAGCTCTACAATCTTTCCTCATGTGGCCCGTTTTACCACAGTTCCAGCACTCCATTTTTCGTCCGAATCTTGACTGACCTCTGCCATTTCTCGACTTTGATCTACCCTTGTTCCGGTTGTGGCTCTTCTCGGTTCCTCTGCCTCTGTGTTCTACGTGCAACACATAACTCGACGATGCTTCCCCTGAATCGATTCTCCGAACTTCCTCTGCAAGAATACGATCTCTGACATCGTTGAACTTTAACTTGGCAGTACCCACGGAGTTACTAACCGCTGCCCTCATCGATTCCCAACTCGGTGGTAAAGATGCCAACAAAATTAGGGCACGAACTTCATCATCAAAATCTATTTCAACGGACGACAACTGGTTGACTATGGTGTTGAACTCGTTCAAGTGAGTAGCTACAGACCCACTTTCTTCTATTCTCAAATAGAAAAGTTTCTTCATGAGAAATACCTTGTTGTTCGCCGAGGGTTTCTCGTACATATCGGAGAGAGCTTTCATCATGCTCGCCGTGGTTTTCTGCTTCGCCACGTTGTGCGCGACATTTCTCGACAACGTCAACCGCACAACTCCGAGCACTTTTCTATCAAGGAGAGCCCATTCCCCATCATCCATATCCTCTGGTTTCGAACCCAAAGGAAGATGAAGCTCTCTACCATAGAGGTAGTCTTCGACTTGTATTCTCCAAAACGCGTAGTCCGAACCATCGAACTTCAAGCTTTGCACCAACCCATCGTTTCCACCCATCGTCTTCTAGATCGCAACACAACCCGGTCACTCTGATACCAGTTGTTAGGGCATAATCACCGAATCCCCTTTGAAACGAAGACGAAATAATGGCAAGAAACGAAATAAAAGGACACCGGAGATTATAGTGGTTCGCCCCCAATGCAGGAGGTACGTCCACTTGCAGCTTGCAAATACGATCCACTAGAATCTCCAACGGAGTTGTTCGAATACACCCTTGAGCTCACTCACTCTTCCCTTGTGTTTACAAGTGTTTCTCACTTCAAGAACAAAAACCTCTTTGTTCTTCCCTTTCTTCTTGCTGTGCCCACAGCAGGAGCAACACACCCACAAGCAGAAAAATGACTGAAACAAAGCCCTCACACTACAAAGCTTTCTCTCTCAAAGCTTTTCACACAAAGCTCTCACCTTTTTCTCTCATGGAAGAAGAAACCCACCAAGCTCTCTTTTTGCCCTAATTTCCAAAACTTATCCAAGAAGACAACTTTATCATCAAGAAAGTCTAAAAGTAATGGAAGAAAAAATACTAATATTACCTCTAAGCTAATCATGACTTTCCCAATTGAATTAGCCTTTTAACACTTCGTACATAATCCAATACTTTAACTTGCAGTTGTTAGATTCTTTATGATTATTTTTGCCCTAGCTTTTTTGATTGGTCATTTGATTTATTTTTTAAGAATTAATTGAAGCTTCAACGAGTCTATGAATATCACAGTCTTACAAACTTCAAGGCAAATCTTTTTTGACTACGAGTATAAGTGAGTAACTTAGTCTCAAAGTCAAATAAGAGTAAAAAATTGACACAAAATCAAATGCAAGTATGTAACACGTGAAAGTTAAATAAATAAAGGACGCGTCATCGCCAGAATAAAATATATTTTTATTTCATATATTTTGTAGACATTATAATATAATCCAATATTCAATTGTATGCACATTTAATGTTCTTTAATGAGATTTTTAATTAAAAGAAAATGTTAGTGCGTTAATGCGTCACTAAGATGGCTAGGTAGACGTAGAAGATTCCTATAGCGGCTTTAATAAATAAGTTGAAGTTTAATAATTGAAATTAAAGTAATACATTCGCATTAATGCCAAAAAGTGAACGCTAACTTTTTTATTCAAACTTTCTCCGAGAACAGTTAAAAAGATTCGCAACTAATATCATAAATTCACAATGTTTTAATAAATCGTTAAATATTAATTTCAGTTATTGCTTCATAAAAAATAAAAACTTACATAAAACTAACTTTTTTTTATTGGTAAATTTCGCAGACAATAAAAACAAGCTCTATTAAGATCTTGAATTAATTTTAAATTGCACTCGCTTCACTAGCAGAATAATCCCAAATAAGAGAGGAAATAAACAACTCTTAAATAATCAAGATTCAAGATGATGCCAAACCATAAAGAGAAGCTTGTGTATATCAAAACTATATGAAGAAGGAGCAAGTACCACCGATTCAATAATAATGTTGGTGAAGCTTTAGATATTACAGACGCGATAGAGATTCAAGAAGAATATACAATTTCAGTGCCACTTCATCGATCGGCTTTGGTGGATAAGTGCTAGTGCTCGAGAGGATCTTAGGAAGTCGAAATCCTGCTTACGACAAACGACAAACTGAATTACGCGCAACTTTAGTAGGGCTCCTTAAGTGATGATCGAAGAGTTGTGAAGCCTAACAACCGAGGCGCAATGAAAATTTGATCTAGAGTCACCAAGCTAATTGAAGGGTTTGTTTACGATGTGTACTTTTCACATGTATTTGAAGTTTGCTCTACTTTGTGTATTATACACACAGGGCCGACTATAGGCGAGCAAGGCGGGCGTCTAGGGCCTCGAAATTTTAAAGGCCCTAATTTTATTAGATATATTTATGTATATTTAATTAAATATAAATAAAAATTAATTTTTAAATACTTTAAAGGCCCCAAAATTTTACATAGCCTAGGACCCCGACTAAAAACGACGATTTACAAGTAGCAAGTGACACGCCACACTTATTTTATTAAATTCCCGGTGTCTGTCATTTATTTTTGTTTTGTTTGTCTGAAATAAGAGAGAAAAAGGGAGGGAAAGGAAAAAAAGTGAAAAAAATTCAAAAATTTGGGGTTTCAACGACACAAGATTGAGATGTGTCGTGTAAAAACCCGACACTCGCCGCGTCGAACTTCAGTTTGCCGCGGCGAAACTTTAAACTACACTTAAAAGTGTCGTTGAAAGATAAATTTCTAATTTTTCAACATTTTACACTTCAAAAAATAAATAATCTCTTCTACTACTTTTGGTTTATATTATTATACTTAAATTATATTATATAATTTATAAACAAATAGTAAAAAATGTTTAAATTAAAAAAAAAAACTCATGAAGTCGTTGAAAACTAGAATTGATCAATATAAGTTTTTATTACAAAAATTATTACTTCATTCAATTACATATTCTAAAGTTTTCGATTAAGAACATCTCTATCTTTGTGCTTTTTTGGGTGCGCGTACGATGAACACCATTAATGCATTGATTTCCCAAGTAAAATTTTGCCAACAAAGGGTTTAGGGGTTAAAGTTTATGGTTTAGGGTTAGGGCTTAGGGTTAGGGTTTAACCAATTTATTAAAATCCTAAACAACCATTTTTATTTAAACAAAAATTAATTCAACAGTACAAAAATATATATTCTCAATCAAAATTTAGTAATCGATCGTTGATAACATATATTAATAAATGTAATTTCGTCGCAATAATTGGAAAAACTTAAATTTAAAAACAAATAATGTTAAAATAACAGTTCTAAAATCATTCAAAGTGTTATAAAATAAAATTACATAAAAAAAATCGAACAAAAAACTCAATTTAACCATTTTCAAAAGAAATATGTACTTTTGCCGCAATAAAGTCACAATTCGGGAAAACGTCAACTTACAAAAATAATTATGTCAAACTTGCTGTTTACTAATTATATACAATGTTACAAAATTAAACTAAATAAAAAAATGTGAAAATATATCTCAAATTCACCACTTTCCGGGAAATAAGTACTTTTGCCGCTATTCTAATAAAATTCGGATTAACCATAAAATATAACCCCAATATGGAAAAACAAAAAACAAAAATGACACAAACCATCTTACAATTAAAATCACACAAGTCACACAACGACATTTGTTTCAAAACATAAAATTTACAATTAAACTAATTATACGAAACTCAAAGTTTAACTTTCATTCAACCTTATTATAGCTTTCTAAGTAACGACTTCAAATATAAAATAAAATTATGAAAATTTGAATGATTTTATATATATCCAACATCTAAATTTCAAAGCACTTAAGATCTACTTAAAAATATAAATAAGTGGTTTGCTTTTCAAATGAAAAAATCGAACGACAACTAAGAGAGGAGAATAGCATACCGAGAAATGTGATTCCGCGATTAATAAAAGAATATTATAATAGATATAAAGAAAAACTTATTTTTTTCTTACTAAGATAGCACACTACTCTTACCTTATAATTATTGATATCGTAAAATGATATAATTTAAATTGTTTATAACAATACGCCGCGGCCTATTTAGTAGTTGCCGCGGCGAAACTTTCAACTACACTTAAAAGTGTAGTTGGATCACTTATCTGCCGCGGCTAATATATATTAGCCGCGGCTAACTGTGATCCAATGACACTTAAAAGTGTCGTTGAAAGATAAATTTCTAATTTTTCAATATTTTACAATTCCAAAAAAATATGTACTTTTTCAATATTATGTGAAAAATCGCCGCGGCTAGTTTAAGTTTGCCGCGGCGAGTCATTCCAACGACACTACTAAGTGTCGTTGGAAATGAATGTCGTTTTCCATTCTGACGACACTAAGATATGCGTAGTTGGAACACTACTCGCCGCGGCGAATATTAGTTCGCCGCGGCGAATATATGCTTCTGACGACACATAAAAAATTGTGTAGTCGGAAGTCTATTTTTTTTTTAAATCCGACTACGCATAATAATTTTCATCGTCGAAACTTGACTTCCAACTACGCTTTTTGTCTTGCGTAGTGGAATCTACGTAGTATAATCCCATATTTGTAGTAGTGATTTTCTAATCCAATTAGGATTTCATCCTATCAAAGAAGACTCTAGACAGACACCTGCCGCCCAAGAGTCCAATCCAAGTTTGTGTCATGCGAGGCCGAGACATCAAGCAAGTCGAGCAAATGGAAAGAAATAATGTGAATCTCAATCCTATAATTTTTTAGATTTTAATGGTCAAGATTATATTTTATGCGAGAAAAAAAATTCATATGAAATTTTTACATCATGTCGCTTGAATGAATCATGTCGCTTTTAAGTTTACTTAATGAATTATAGGCAGTAAGTAGTAAATATGCTCTAGTTCATAGTTCCAACTAGGGGTGAGCATGGGTTGGGTAGGGCCGCCCCGATGCTTTTTACGGACCCGACCCGATCACTTCGGGTTTCCAAAAAAATGCCTGATCCGACCCAAATTTTTTTAATACCCGAACCAAACCGCCCCGATAAAGAATCGGGTTGGGTTGGTTTGGGTCGCCATGGCCCGATTAATTAAAATTTAATCTTATATAACAAAAAAAAATATGAAAAAAATGCATCAATGTAACTCAAAATTCAAGTAAAAATACCCCAAACAAATTTAATCAAACAAACATACACTAAATAATGTAAAACATGAAAATGAGAGATTGAAGAGTCTTTGAATGTAAAAAAAAATTGAGGATGAGAAATTTTAAAAGACTATAGATTGCACTACTTGAATAAAAAATTAATATGAAATATATATTAATTATATTGGTCGGGTCGGAGACCCCGACCCGACCCAAGGTTTTGGACCCGACCCCGACTCGAATAATAGTCGGGTCCGCCCGATCCGACCCAATTTTGAGCAGGGTAGATTGGGCGGGTTAGATTGGGGTCGGGCTATAACGGATTGGGTTGGGCCATCGGGTTGGGTCTAAAATGCTTCCGACCCTACTGTTTAAAAATCTTAGGTACATCCACCGCAACTTTCTTTTGGCACGAGTGCATGTAGTCTCCAAAATCCAACCCAGAAACCCATCCAGGTTATTTTTTTTTTAAAAAACCCGGATACGGATCAGTCCGGGTCCGGGAAAAAAAAATCCCGGACTGATCCAGATCCGGGTATTTATTTATTTTTTTAATTAAATTTGTTTTATTTATTGTTTAGTCCCTAATTTAGTTTAATTGTTCAAATCTAACATTTTGGTACTTAAGTTCGGTTTTGAAAAAAATAAATGTTTAAATTCTTAAATTATTTTGTGTGTTTTAAATATTTAAAATAAATATGAAATAAATAAAAACATACAACAACAAAAGAAAGTAAATATGCGTTTTTTATTCAATAAACTCGAAGGTCGGATAAGGGAAAGTACAGATACAACCAAATGTGGAAAGGCAAACGAAGTTACAAATTCAAAGTACATTAAGAAAATGAACAATTGAAAACGAAGTACATTTGAATATGTGAAAAGTAATTCGCCAATTCTCGGTCGAACATATCGTTTTCTTGTTGTCGCTTGTTGGCCATAATCCAATCTCTCGAAAGCATAAGGATCTCGACCATCAATGACCTTGTAGACTTGCGGCGAGGCTCTAATATCCTTCCGGCCATTGAGAATGCCGCCTCCAATGATACCGTTGAGACCAGGATTGTGAGAATGTCACGAGCGAACAAGGATAAAACCGGATACTCCGATCGATTTGCGTGCCACCATTGAAGGATGTCGAGGCCTTCGTTAGGGCATGGTGTCGGAGGAAGGTTGCAGAATCAGGCGTACTCGTCGACAGAGTTGCGCCGTTGACGTCGACCAAGAACACGAGATCCCGAATTGCCACTTCCTTGTGAACCCGGTGAAGAAGACGATGCCGTATTGCCGCCGCCGCGCCCAATAGCCGTAAGGTTGTAGAGTAATCGGTGATTGTACACGTATGGTCAACCACCGGCCCCGCGTCCGCCCTATATTGAACAAAAAATATTCACATTTAGAGTAATGTTAGGAAATTAAAAAAATTAATCTTAAGAAATAAAGTTACAAAAATTACCTGAGTTTGTTGTTGAGGATTCGTTTCCTCCATCTGATCTTCCAAGTCGTTATATTTTTGCTCGTACTCTCGGTAAAAGGCCTTCATCTTCTGATCTGCATCGAAGTAATTGTGCGTCATATAGGGCTCCCCCGTCAGAGCTTCCATGGCATGTAAGACATCCTGCAATATGGAAAGCTTAAGTGTCGGATCCATGATTACAGCGGTGCAACATAAAAATGGGAGCTTATCAGAACCCCAATAATACTCGAACTTTGCAATCATCGGGGTTAGTACTTCGGTAAATAAAGTATTACTTTTTGCGTTTTCAAAATGACAAAGTATATTGAAAATAGTGGGCAAAGCTCTCTGAGACGTGGGTGAGTGAACATGAGATAAATCAATAGTAGTTTGATTAAAAAGGTGAAGAAAAGCCTGGAATTGGATAGCGGTTATCCAATCGTCCGGAGTGAGGTCTTCGCGGTCGTCGTGCTCCGGGCCGTTGATCCAGTTTGTAAGAAGCTCCTTGTATGGTATGACATCATCCAACATCATGTAAGTCGAGTTCCAGCGGATCGGCATATCCGGTTGAAACGTTCTGGCCTGGTAACCGTGAGCCCTGCTATAATCTTACTAAGAAACTGTACGCATAGTAGATGATCGTATATGTAAAATCGTGTTCCTAATTTTGGCGATATATCGGAAATAACGCCAATAGCGGATTGAACTGTCAACATTTTGTGTAAAGCGGCCTTTTGCTGGTTATATAATTTGATTATGGTCTCGTGGTTTATATAATACGAGATTTCCCTATAGTTTATCAGCGCCAACTTCATCATCATTTCATTAAAACCTTCTCCCTCTGGCGCCGATATAGGCAAACCATCGCGTATAGTGCACTGAGAAATAATCATTCTATATACATCATCGGGTAAGCGACTTACCTCCTCTGTCTGCTTTTTCTTTTTGCATGTCTTGGCGTGTTGTTCTAGGCGGCTGTTGCCGTTGTTCTTTGGATGGGCCGAAAATTCCTTCCCGCAGTGTCGACAAATCCCAAACCTATCTTCCAAGCCGGTCTCGTAGTTGTATCTGTAATCGGGTAGGAAGTCGTGCTGCCAAACCGCTCCCGTTAATTTCTTTCGCTTCCTCGCCAGCGGATGGGGGGGGGGGGAGGGGGGCAGACCGCCCACACCCGGAACTAAGCATTGCTCACCACGTCCACGTCCAGCTCGCGGTGCTGGTAGAATTTCCTCAACTTCTTCGACTTCCTCCTCCTCGCCTTGAACGTAGTTCGGGTCCTCCACATCATCGTTCTCATCATCATCATCATCAGGGTCGTTTGATTGGTTCCTCGACCTCGTTTCCTAAAAATACAAAGGAATATTACAAGGGTTACATAAAAAAACGAAGGAATATTACAAGGGTTACATAATTAATTAAATTTCATATAGTTAAATAAAAAAATTAACAAAATTATTAATGGTATTTTCTATGTGTGGAAATAATTATCAAGCTCTTTTAGACGAAACTCCCCGAGGTTCCACGGCCAGATCGACTGGAAAGGATGCTATGATCTCACTTTAGGCCCAAGCTTTGCTAGACAGAACTCCCCAAGGTTCCCAGGCTAGCTTGGAGGAGATTGCAAAGCAAACCTTATTTAAAAACTAATCTTTCTAAGACACCATAATCCTTAAAAACTTTATAATTATCACCACACATAAAAATTATAATTTTTATTTATTTTTACTTATTTTTTTTAACTATTTAAAATTTAACTAAACTAATATGACTAATGACTATTTAGTTATTAATTATTAACTTACTAGTTATTAACTTATTAGTTATTAGTTATTAATTAACTTATTAAATATTAAGTAACTTATTAGTTATTAATTAATATTTAATAATTATTAACTTATTTAACTTTTTATTAATTATTATTAATTAACTTTTTATTAAGTAACTTTTTATTAAATTTATTAATTAATTTATTATTTATATGACTAATGACTATTTATTAAGTAAGTAACTATTTTTTAACCAACAATTTATTAAGTAAGTAACTATTTTTAACAAACTAATATTTAATTTATTATCTAACAATTTCAAATATAATAAAATAATAATTTAATTAATTAACTACATAAATTAAACTCGACGTACCTCGACGTCGGGGGAAACATAATGTTGTTGACAATGTTGTTGGACTTGGTGTTGTTGCTCGTGATGCCGGACTTGTTGTGCTTGGTATTGTTGTTCGTTGCTAAGGCTTTGCCAATCCGGAATATTTGTACCTTGATAATTAAGTAAGTTCGTAAAACCACCGACGTGACTTTGAGAAAATAATAATTGTTGGTTCATACTGACGCCACCGACACCATATTGAGGATGAGCCGGTAACGGTAGGCTAGAAGAACCGGGAACATTATGTTGATTCATAACTCCGACATTATAATTATGTTGACTAAAAGCCGTCCCGCTATTAATCGACCGCGGCGACGGAATAGTAGCCCGTCCTTTTTCTCAGACATCGGGACGTCCTCGAGAACGGTTGTTGCCACTCGACATATTAACGATAATAACGAGAAATTAAACTAATAACAACGGAATTATAAACTAAATTAAACTAAATAATAACGATATATTAAACTAATAATAACGGAAATATAAACTAAATTAAACTAATAACTAATAAAAACTATAACTAATAACAACTAAAATACCAAAACTATATATTAAACTAGTATTTGAGAGTATTTATATAATTATAAAGTAGCTAAACTATAGCCTAAATTCGGAACTTTGAGAGCTTGAGAAAGTTTGAGAGAGTTGGAGATGAAGAGAAGAAGATGTGTGAAAAAATTGGGGGTGGAATGGTGTATTTATAGGGAAAAATGTGTAGGAATTCGAGTAAAAAGGTGTCATAATAGCCCCAACAGTAACATTGGGGGACTTCGAGGCAATTTCCCAACGGTTATAAAATCCTGATGCGTGTCAGGTACTTTTGCCGCAGAGCCTTTTACACTCCAACGGCTCTTTAATCTGAGCCGTTAGGTTTTTATTTTTTATTTTTAAAATCCCGGATCCGGACTAATCCGGATCCGTGTTTTTCCGGATCCGGATTCGGGTTTTTCCGGACCCGGTTATATCCGGATCCGGATTTTTTTTAAAAGAAATCCGGGTTAATCCCGGTTAAGGCATTTTTAGGATTAAGTGCATGTAAAAATCACAGCACTGTAAAATTTATATTACTCGAACCCTTCCACAACCCCGGATAAGATTTTTTTTAATTTTTATATTGATTTTAAATTTGAATAATATTTTTTTACAAAAACCCGGTTAGTATGTACTCATCAATTTACGTTCCACGATATCAACATAATCAATATCTCTTTCTAAATTTTTTCTAAATTTTCTTTCATTGTATTTTTACCACACTCGTTATACTCTTAAATTAAATTTATGATAATTAAATTTCAAAAAAATTGTAGAGGAACACGCGCAAATCACAATTGCATCTATGGTTTTAGATATCCGGATATGTCCTCGATATATCCACGACGTGCCCATAAAATGAGAAATGCGAAACGATATTCGCATGAAATCGATATATCCATTTCTTCCCATTTATCTGTCGGCAAGCGATATGTCCGTAAAATGGAGAGTGCGAAACGACATCAATATCGGCATTTAGAACCATGCTTCGTATTTATGTTCGTACTTTGTACTCTATGTTCATACTGTATGACTTTATTATCATGCCTAGCTTATTTTATGTTATGACGACTGTTGAAGGCGTTTTGCACCGCTCAATTGTCACATAATCACTCTTGTTCTTAAAATGAAGAGCTCGGTTTCTTTCGTTTATTAACTAAAGGGATCTGAAAAGAATGGTATGGTGAAACTATTCTATTGATCAAACTCCTATCTTTCTTTTACATGTATATCTCTCTATTGCCCAAAAAAAGGTCCTCCATTTGTACATGGGTTTTCTTCCCTTTTATAGACAAACTTTCCTACTTTTCTAAGAGTCCCATCGGCTCGTTCTCCCAGGTGCCTGGCAAAAGCCTGGTGCATCCCCTTTCGCGCGGTTCGAGCCTGCTGGGTCACTTCCGAGGAGGCCGCATTAATTGCTCATCCCATCACGGCGTGCTAGCATTTAATGCCCTTCCCATCAAATCCTCAGGCATTAAATGCCTGTCCCATCGGTCATTGTCGATGCAGTCAGCACCTTTCGTCTTGCCAGAGTCTCACTGACTCTTTTTTGTCATCGGGCCCTAGTATCGTCGACTCTCCTCGTCGGTTTCCGTGTCGTCGCCTCTCCTCGTCGGTCTTCGTGTCGTCGATTCTCCTCATCGGTTGTTGGGCCCTTGGTGTCGTCGACTCTCCTCGTTGGTCTCCGTGTCGTCGATTCTCCTCGTCGGGGTATTGGCGTCGTCGACTTTCCTTGTTGGTCCCTTGGTGTCGTCGACTCTCTTTATCGAGGCTTTGTTCTTGCTCGGAGATTCGCTCCTTGATCTCCTCTTGCAGCCTCTCGCGGCCCCCATAGTGTTTAGAGGGATCCGACCGGATCCGACCTTAACAACGACATTATGTTATATGTTTGTGCTATGTTACGATATTATGAGTGTGTTTTCTAGGCTTAACTATGTGTCATATTTATTAAATAGGTAATTTAGAAACTATATAAAAATATGATTGAAATACTGAAAATATTTTTCCGGAATATCCGTCGATATTTCGATTAGCAAGCGATATATCCGTGAAATAGAGAGTGGGAAAGGACATCGATATCGTTATTTGGAAGCTTGGTTTTAGTTTTATCCAAGGATCGAAATTTCGCAATAATCGAGTGATAATCGAGCGATTAATCGCTGAAAATCACTTCTCGGTAACTTATCTCCTCTAATCGTTGTCGTTTTATACTTATCGCGATTTTTCGATTCGAAAAGCAAGTCACTTATCGAGCAAAGTTTTCAAGTGTATTTTCTCAAAAAGCTTGTTACTTTTCGGTCAAAAACGATAAGTCAACCCCAATATAATTTTTTCTTTTTTGCGGCAAAAGTTCCAATTTCTTTTAATTTTGGAATTTAAAGGTTTTTAGGGTTTTTTTTAGTGGATCTTGAGTGTTTTGAAGTTTAAATGTTGTATATGTATGAATCATGTCAAATTTTCACAATTTTATTCTATATTTCATATAGTTACATAGAAAGCTATTAGGTTGAATGAAAGTTCAAGTTTGAGTTTCATGATGCTTTTGATTGTACATTTTAGGTTTTGAATCAAATGTTATTGTTGAATTTGATTTTTTTAGGTTTATTAAAGAATATTGATGAATTATAATAGTTTGTGTGATTTTTTATTTTTTTTTTATTTTTTGCAGATTTGGGGTGATTTTAGTGTTTGTTCGAATTATTATATAATTGCGGTAAAAGTCTTTATTTATCAGAAATTGTTGAACTTGAGCTATATTTTTAATATTTTTGATGTAATTTCATTGTTTAACAATGTATATAATTAGGAAACTTTGAGTTTGACATAATTTTTTTTTGTAATTTGACGTTTTCCCGAATTGTCCAATTATTGCGGCAAAAGTACATATGTTTCAGAAATTGGTTAATTGAGCTAGTTAATCGACTTTTTTGGTGTAATTTCATTTTATAATATTGTATATAATTCATAAATTGTGTGGTTGACATAATTTGTTTTGTAATTTGACGTTTTCCAACTATTGAGGCAAAAGTACATATTTTTAGGAAATTGGTTAAATTGAGCTAGTTCTTCAAAAAAAATTTATACAACTTCAAGTGGGCAAATTTTATATAATTAACAATTGGTGATTTTAAAATATTTTATTTTAGTAAAATATGACTTTGACTCTTTCCAAAATTTATCAAATAAGCATATTTTATCTAATAGTAAATAACTAAAGAGAGCATTTTGACTTACAAGTTACAACTTATAATTTGTAAATAATAATTGTTATTATAATTTATTTATTTTATAGATTTTCCATCGTTAAATCTATCGATAAGTTTGATAAGTTTCGATAACGGCAAACGATAATTTTTATAGTTTTTCCATCGATAAGTCCATCGGTAAACGATTACTCCGTCGATAACGGCAAACGATTTTTCGGCAAGAACAGCATTTTGAACCTTGGTTTTATCGAAGAAGTGAAAAGGAGACGAAGAAGAAGAAGATAAAATGATATATATTATTAGTAATAGTATTATCCCAATTAAATCGTGGGCGTGTGGCTCCATCCATCCCAAAGGTTGGTTCGTTCGTGGAACCCCCATCCACTCGCTCGCTCTCGCTCATATATCTTCTCTCTCTCTCTCTCTCTCCGACCCAACGCACATTTCCCACGCTTCCATTCAACCCAACCTCCATTGATGACTGACTATCGGATACCTCCCACCATGAACCTCTGGACCGACGACAACGCCTCCATGATGGACGCCTTCATGACCTCCTCCGACCTCTCCTCCTTCTGGCCCCCTTCCTCCTCCTCCGCCGCCCCCTCTCTCCCCCCGCCGCCGCCGCCCGCCGCCGCCCCGCTCATGAACCAGGAGGGCCTCCAGCAGCGCCTCCAGGCCGTCATCGACGGCGCGCGCGACACCTGGACCTACGCCATCTTCTGGCAGTCCTCCTACGACTACTCCGGCGCCGGCACGGTGGTCCTCGGCTGGGGAGACGGCTACTACAAGGGCGACGAGGACAAGTCGCGCGCCAAGACCAAGGCCACCTCCGCCGCCGAGCAGGAGCACCGGAAGAAGGTGCTCCGCGATTTGAACTCGCTCATCTCCGGCTCGGCTTCGGTCGCCGACGAAGCCGCCGTCGACGAGGAGGTCACCGACACGGAGTGGTTCTTCCTCATCTCGATGACGCAGTCGTTCGTCAATGGCGGAGGGCTCCCCGGTCAGGCCTTCTTGAATACGAACCCGATCTGGGTCGCCGGCGGCGAGAGCCTCGCCGCGTCGCCGTGCGAGCGGACTCGCCAGGGCCAGATCTTCGGGATCCAGACCATCGTGTGCATCCCCTCGGAGAACGGCGTCGTGGAGCTCGGCTCGACCGAGCTCATCTTCCAGAACCCTGATCTGTTGAACAAGGTTAGGGTTTTGTTCAATTTCTCCGCGGGTTTGGATTCTGGTTCGTGGCCTCTTGACCAGGGCGAGAACGATCCTTCCTCGATCTGGCTCAACGACCACCCTTCCTCCTCCGCCGCCGCGACGGCCGGGATCGATCTCAAGGACTCGACGACCGCCATTAACAACAACAACAACAACCCGAGCTCGAGCAGCTTGACGGAGGTTCCCACCTCGAAGGCGCAGCAAACGCAGAGCTTCTTCACCAAACAGCTGAACTTCTCCGAGTACGGGTTCGACGGGAGCAACGGGAAGAGCAACGGGAGCTCGCACGCGCTGAAGCCGGAGTCTGGCGAGATTCTCAACTTCGGGGAGAGCAAGGCGGCCCCAGCGACCGAGGAGTCGAACAAGCGGAAGCGGTCGGCGGCGCCGCGGGAGGAGGGGATGCTCTCGTTCACCTCCGGCGTGATCCTGCCGTCGAGCGGCACGGTGAAGTCCACAACTGGAGGGGACTCCGATCAGTCTGACATCGAGGCCTCGGTTGGGATCGCGAGGGAGGTTGACAGCGTGCGAGGCACCGTGGCCGCATCGTCCGAGCCGGAGAAGCGGCCCAGGAAGCGGGGGCGGAAGCCCGCCAACGGCCGGGAGGAGCCGCTGAACCATGTGGAAGCCGAACGGCAGCGGCGCGAAAAGCTGAACCAGCGATTCTACGCGCTCCGCGCCGTCGTCCCCAACGTGTCAAAAATGGACAAGGCGTCGCTCCTCGGCGATGCCATCTCGTACATCAACGAGCTGAAGGGGAAGCTCCAGGCCACGGAGGCCGACAAGGAGGATCTCCAGCGGCAGGTCGACTCGGCGAGGAAGGAGCTGACCGCCGCCAAAGACTCACGCTTGTCCTCGGCCGGCGCTGAGCACTCAGTCACGAGCAAGCTCGTCGACCTCGAGATTGAGGTCAAGATCATCGGGTGGGACGCGATGATCCGGATCCAGTGCAGCAAGAGGAACCACCCAGCGGCGAGGCTTATGGCAGCGCTGAAGGAGCTCGACCTCGAAGTCAACCACGCCAGCGTCTCGGTGGTCAACGATCTGATGATCCAGCAGGCTACGGTCAAGATGGGCAGCAGATTCTTCACGCAAGAGCAGCTCCGGTCAGCCCTGTCGTCGAAAGTCGGCGGCGATGGCCGGTGAAACCGGAAAGTGCTTGTAGGAGAACCTGGGACATTTTAAGGCTTCCCGGTAAAAGCTATGTATAAAATCTTAGTCCAGTGAGTGTTTAAGTTAGTAGTTAATCCGAGTTTAGTCTCTGTAATTAGTGAGGTGAAGCTAAGCATTCATCAACAATTTTCATGGTATTTATTTCTTCTTTTTTTGGGTAAATTCCATTAGCGTAATATTCCAATGTTCTTGTACATATATTTTGCTATAAATATGAAGCTTTTGGATAATTGCTATGAAAAGCAGAGATCTTGATCCCATTTTTTGGTGCCCAGAAATTGCTCTTGCTTAATCTGTAAAGAGAGTTTCAATTAAAGCTAGTGATCATGATTAGTGTCTTTACAGGTAAGCATGTCGCCATCTTTTTCTTCCGTTTTTAACCTTGTTGTGTTAGCGTTGTTGAATAGTAAAGCCAACACTGACATTGAGAGATATTTAGATTTTACAGCTTTAAAGGCCAAAATAATAATTCACCAATTTTTCTAAAATCAATGAAAAAAATATGAGTTTAGGTAATTCCTTGTTTAGCACCGACACTTTAACACTTACTTCAGAAATAGACACAAAATCCGATCAAATTATTGCAACTCATTTAAAACGATTGTTTTATATTAATAATAATAATAAAAAAATATACGGGTTAATGACGCGACGGCACAAGTGATTAGTGTTTTCATATTTTAATAGCATATTTACTTCTTCTTTTTTCAGGGTTATAGTTTTTAATATAAATTATTTTAGTTTTCATTAAAATTTTATCTTTTTTTTTTAATTGATTTAATAGAATTTAGAAGCGTGGTTAACAAATTTTATTTCCTTCCGAAGTGAATTTTCAGGACTTAACGTACTCAAAACTCAGTTAAAATAGTTAAAAAAAGAAAATATAATTTAATAAAATAACGAGCATTAAAAATTTTAACGTTAAAAATAATATTTGTTGAGAATTTTGACTTGGAGAAGACAAATTTAGAATATAACACAATACAAAAAAAAAAAAAACATTAAATACCTCGGGTTTTTAAAGTTAAGCATGCAATTTAAGAAATGAATGAAGTGATTAGTGGAAACAACACAATTATTTATAGGTAGAAGTAGAAGTAGAAGAAGGAATATAGGCACGTGATGAAATAGAGTCTTGTGAGGGAAACGTGGCAAAGGCATTGCAACAACTTGTGGTGGCACTGTCCGTACAGAAGAGAAGAGCAAGAGAATTAGTGCCATGCAATTTCAATCCATAGAGAAGAAGAAGAAAGAGGAAATGAGAAGCACGTGGTCACTCACACCAATCAGTGTGGGTCTCACACTGTCACTCACACACTGCATTGTTATTTTCAGTCAACATATGCATCAAAATCATGGAGGAATATAAAGTAAAAAAGTTACTTTCAAGTTGTTTGTTTTGTTACGAGAGGGGTGGTAAAAAGGGTAAAAAAAGTAAAACCTATAGACAACCCAACTATTTTGAAGTTATTACTTACTAGACTACTTTAAAATTCTTTGAAAACATTCTTCACAAACATCTTTTTTTTTTTAATACGAATAACTTTCACGTTTTGATATTTTTAAGAAAACGGCTGCATCTATATCACATTCCTTAACGTTTAGATTTGCTAAAATACTAAAACACAGTTTCAGGGAAGATCGCGGCATCTTTTTAAATTTTTTAAAACATGAAACTTGATCGAAACTGACTTCTATACAAAACCTATCTTAAAAACCCTAATTCAGACTCTATGAATTTTTAAAAATCAAAATCTGTTCTTCAGAAGTTTCTCATTTATTCCAAAGAAGACATAAATTGAAAATATGATTTTGTGCTATTTAGGGCCTCATAAATTCTGAAATTAAATATGTAGCTTCTATGAACCAATCTGAACTAGTGGTTAAAATTTCAGGTAAAAACTCTTTGTAGTTTGGGAGATAAAATTTAAAGAAAATTAGTCGCCATAAGATTACGAAAAATAAAATAAAAGAGTTTAAGAGGATAAACATCATCTTACCTCTATGATGATGGAAGGATCAATGGTTTTCTGGGTTATGAGATGAAGAATTTAATGAGTTTTTCTCTCTTTTCTCTCTAGAGAAAATTTTAATTTTGAAGGAAAATGAGACTACGTTGAGAGAATGAGAGAATATGATGAAACTCTAACCTATAAGTTTAAATTAAAACCTAATTAAATAATTCCTTTTGCAGTTAATTAAATAGCATAAAAATATTTATATTATATTAGATAATAATCCTAAATTAATTAGGAATGAAAATAGAATAAATACGTATATATTCTATTTTGGGACTCTTAAAATACGAGATCTCACAAAACCGATACGAAGAACGGTAGATGTAGACCCAAAATTATATTTTTTTTCTTCGTGTTTTTAAAGAAGATGAGAGTTTATATTTTTCTTTTGTTGCAAATTACTCATTCCAGTATCCGAAAACAAACAAAAATATCTCCAATTAACGATGAAGAGTTGTATATCTTCTGAAAAATAAAAATTTATGCGCGAAATGACTTGACCTTATGAAACGACCTAATCTTTCGTTCAAAATCAATCGAACTGAAAAAGAAAAAGAAAAAAAAAGGACATATATGCTTGAATGAAATGACACGATATTGCTTGCATTGCAAAGAAAATGGTGGCGCAAGTTTGGCAGTTAAGTGGCTGCTGAGATTTTGTGGCTAACCTTTAGCCGCTGGAGAAATTTTTTGTTTTGTTTAAATATTAGAGCCTTAAAAATTGTTTAATGCGTTTTCGACCTAAAATAAATAAAATATTTAGAGAAGTGCGAGATCCCTAACTTCAACTTGATGCCATGGGCGCCATAGACATATAATGTTTCACAAACTATACCCGTGCCGGCTATGGTTTTAGCGGAAAAATATTATCATAATGAGCAATTTTCGTGTTTTTTGAGCAAGTATAAAAGTTGAAAGTACGGTGAATATAGTTTCACAACTGTAACTTTCACATTTTACACTTTATGGAGACATACGGGGTCAAACATAAAAATTTAATGTCATATATTTATGGCCTCTTGTTTTGTTTTTTAGTTATATATATAATATATGTATATTTTTTTGTGAACAAATAATTTGGAATTTTTCTATCTCGCTTTCAAGGGACATTTTATATTAATGACATATTACCTACCAATTTATGCAGCCTTACTTGTCACAGTGCTAAATGAAAACCACATAAATATCATGTGTGTATATATATATTATATATATATATATATATATTATATATAAGCAGAGTTACATACGCACGCGTGTATGCACGTGCATATACTCAAATATCAAAAGAAAAAAAAATAATTAGTGAAGTGATATTATATTTGTATTGCTTAAGTCGGCAAACTTTATAGTAGAGCACATTGAAATTTTCATGACATTTCCTTTGTTTTTATACATGAGACATTAGGATCTATCTATTTTTATTTTGCTTGCTCCTATTGTTTATATATTATGGTTTATTTTCTTATTCTTTTAGAGCTATTATAGACAAACAACTCAGTTAGGATTTTGTTGTTTTGTTATGTTTCTTGATATATTGCAGAACAAGATATGTAGCATTTAAATTATTGAATGAGATAAGAAAATTGATCGCATATTTGCTCACTAAAATTATGAATTTTGACCCACGTATAAAGATATAAACACATAAATAAAATTTATGAAGTTAGACGCCGTTTAAATTAACTCGGTAAAATTTATAATAGTCATATAATTAGTGAAGTGATATTATATTTGTATTGCTTAAGTCGGCAAACTTTATAGTAGAGCACATTGAAATTTTCATGACATTTCCTTTGTTTTTATACATGAGACATTAGGATCTATCTATTTTTATTTTGCTTGCTCCTATTGTTTATATATTATGGTTTATTTTCTTATTCTTTTAGAGCTATTATAGACAAACAACTCAGTTAGGATTTTGTTGTTTTGTTATGTTTCTTGATATATTGCAGAACAAGATATGTAGCATTTAAATTATTGAATGAGATAAGAAAATTGATCGCATATTTGCTCACTAAAATTATGAATTTTGACCCACGTATAAAGATATAAACACATAAATAAAATTTATGAAGTTAGACGCCGTTTAAATTAACTCGGTAAAATTTATAATAGTCATATAATACTTCGGCTGAACCAATGAGCTGGCTGCGTCACTGTAGAAGACAATCCGAAAGAAAATGAGCAATTATTTATCAGAAAACAAAATCTAATTTCTACGCAAAGAGATCGACCAAAGTAGTTGCCTTGCCTCTAATTAAATATTTTATTAATTAATCAAATAATTAACAGCAAAGTATTGAGAAGGAAGACTGCTCAAGCAAAGTAGGTGTTGGATAAGTACGTACATTTTATTATATATTGAGATTTAATACATGAAAATGAAAGTCAAGCCACCTTATAAAATTGAAGTTTCGGTTTAATGAATCACGAACATCATGAGGACAAGTTGTTGAAGTCTTACGGAGAAAGATAAATATTGGAGGAAACAAGGACATATTGTTTTAATAAATTATGACGGATATGTTACTGTTAATGCGTAAAAATGGCTTTAACTTAAAGTCGAATTTAAGGGTCGGGTCCCGAGCTGGACCAGCTGAACACGTGGATAATTGAATGTTTAGTCAACGCGGGTTGACTGATAGTCGTTAAAGCTGGAGGTGAATCCGTCGTCTTGGATGAGTCTCCGGGCTGTTCTTGGCGATCCTTGGCGAACTTCTTTCTTTGGCGAGCTCGTCGTCGGGGCGAAGTCCTCATCTTGGCGAAGCTTCTCATTGGGGCGAAGTCCTTATCTTGGCGAAGCTCCTCGTCGGGGCGAAGTCCTCGTCTTGATGAAGCTCCGAGATGTTCTCGATGATTCTTCGTGTTTTTCTTTCCTTTGCGAGCTCCTATGGCGGGGGAAGACCTGCAAAAAAGGGTAGATCGGGCCCGTGCCCCATCGCTTATGGTTGGGCAAGTCAGCTTACGTATCTCAGTTTAAGAGAATCAGGTCCCACGTAATTCATGGTTAGTGATAAACGGCGGGTGAATGACGATGCAATTTGACTCGTCGGAAGTGCCAATGTTGGCGGTGCGGGGGTGACCCTTGGCCGAATGGCGAGGGTATTACCGGTGGGTAATGTTCTTGGTCGACCTCGTAGGTCTTGGCGAGCTCGTTGTGGCGAGGGATGCTCCTTGTCGACCTCGTAGGTGTCCGCGGCGAGCGCGTTGACCTGGCGAGGGATGCTCCTTGTCGACCTCGTAGGTGTCCACGACGAGGGATGCTCCTTGTTAATCTCGTAGGTGTCCACGGCGAGCACGTTGACCTGGTGAGGGACGCTCCTTATCGACCTCGTAGGTGTCCGCGGCGAGCGCGTTGACCTGGCGAGGGACGCCTTCCTCAACTCGTCGAACAACCCCTCTCAGGAAAAACTCAATCCCTTGACCAATCCCATCTCTTATTCAGACCTTTCCTACTAAGGGAGAATGCAAATTTTTAGAGAAAGAAAGTAGAGAGAGAAGCTCTGGAGGCAATTGTGAGTGAGTGTCGAAATGAGGAGGAGAAAACTCCTATTTATAGGAAAACCAACTCCCCATAATTGCACAATAGGGAGCTTGCGAAATTTGGGCCTTGCTAGAGGGACTTCGACATGACTCCTTGCCATGGCGAGGGGCTCGCCAGGGCGATGGACCTTTGACTTTCACTAATGGGCTTTGACTTTCCTAATAGGCCTTGACTTTCCCTAATGGGCCTTGACTTTTCTTAATGGGCTTCGACTTTTGCCAAAGGGGGCCCAATTTTTATATGTTCCTAAAAATGCACATAACAATTACTATTATATAAATGGTTAATCTTGAAAAATGTTCTAATACTTTCAAAAAAATAGACCAGTAAGTTTCAATTCTTTTTTTATTTGTCCGAAAAAAATTCCAATTCTTTGGTTTTGTATCCCTATTAGTACCTCCGTCATTATTTTTATCCTCCACCGTTACTCATGCCACCTTTAATAAAAGAAAGATCACAAGTGGATGACGTGTCAAGAGGAGAAAACAATAATCCACAATCCCAATTTTTTCAAATTTTGTTATTTTTATTTTTACTATCGTGCTATCATTAACAACTATACAAAGACAGTCTTTTTACTTATGTAACCACTAAAAAACATTCATTAGATGAAGCACGTTCAACACTAATGCATATATTAATAAACTAAGATATATAACATTTTATATTTATTAGAAAGATAAATGTGATAAAAATAGTATGCCAAGAGTCTAGTAAATTAAAAACGGAAAAGAATTAACACTACTTAATCATACGAGAAGATTATTATTTTTTTTTTATATAAACGAAAGGTTTATTTATCACACGGTAGGGTCGTTCATCATCTTTGTATGCCTCTGTCTCCGCCGATTTCGTCCATTTGTTGTTTCACTTGCATACTTTGCAGCGCTGCTAACTACACTCTTTGCTTTCTTCTATCTATCTCATGGTAAGTTCTACTTGATAACTTTGAGATTTTAATTTTACCTTTCTCATGTTTATTCTAAGTTTATTTATTGTGAATTCGTCAATGAGAATTAAGACTAGTTAGATATTCCAGAACGTCTTCAAACTGGTAGGTAGCAGAGTGCTTTGCCTTTTAAGGTTTATGTGATACATTTATTTTATTATGTTTGATTTTTTTATTGAATATGCCAAATACACATTTCAAAAAGATGAGATTTCCAGTGGACTTAGAATAAGACTTCTAAAAATTACGAGATATATTAATAGATTTACACTTCAATATATGGGATTTAGAGTGGCCAAATCGTAATATTTTTCATATATAGAGATATTAATTTTATAATATATATTAATTTTATCGATTTAATTTTTTATTGACAGGTTAGCTGATGGAGATGCATTGGCCGAACTCAAAGCTACCACTACAAATCCATTTTGAAAACAAAAATACAAATACAAACAAAATCGGAAGGATCAAAGTAACGATCATACTGAATCGATTTGTTTTACATGCTAAGAGAATTCTATATTCAAAGTAATCTTAATATTTCAAAAGGAAAGAGAAATAGCTTCTTACATTGACAAAATATGGCCACAATGTGCTATGTTCCTTGCAATTTTTATATCCTGAGTTTTCACCTTTTGTTTACTTACAATTTATATAACCTGAATTTTTAAAATTGTGATAATTTTTTTTTTAATGTTACGCTGTGAAAAAGTTTGAGAATGCCGATTGTGAATTATAAATTATTAGCACAAACATAATGGGGAAGTTCTAAGCTTGGACATATTTTCAATTTCATAGCCTATAATTACACCAAGAATGATATCATATAACTACACTTACCAAGAGTGAAAACAATCGAAAAAAAATATATCTTTGTGTTTTTTATAAGTGAGATTTTTGCATTAATTTTATATTATCTCTTGATATTATTTCTTCCCCTCAAAAGTTTGACTAAAAATTAACGAATTCAATAGATTATAAAATACGAGAGAAGAGATACATATATCAAGTAAGAAAACAAAATTATGTTCTCTTTTCTTTTCTTTTCTTTTTTTTTTCCTCATGCAATTCGTATTTATCCATGTGCTACGTTTTTTTTAATTATCATTTGCATTCTAAATAGAATTGAGATTAAATAAAGTTTTTTTTTTTTTTTTTTTTTTTTTTTCAAAACATAACTTTTAAAAATACTTATATTTGTTATGTCTCTTAAGTACAAATATGAATCAAAGTTAACTAACTCTAAATATTTATATTTTGAGTTACATTTAAATTAACTTCGTGAAAATATAATTAATTATACATAATATTAAATAACAATAGATTTTTTTTATTCTTCACTTATTTACTTTTGCTAGTATTAATGCATCATTATTCTTATTCGTAAACGTGAATTGAAGTGAAATGAGTACAAATTCTTTATTTTAAATATCGACTTTTATATATTTTTTACTATAAATTAACTTATATTATAATATTTTTTTTTTCATTCCTCACTTATTCAACTTTATTATTAATAAATTGATAATATTTTGAACAATATTGGTTAACATATTTTTCATCATCGCGCGGATGGGTGATAGAGATTTTTTTTTTCTGTTCACAGTTCTAATGAATCATTACATCAAACATGAGTTTTATTATTTTTTATAATATTTTCCTTCTTAATATTGAATTTTCTCTTATATTCTATCATTGTCCTTTAATTTGAGGACAATACTTTTGTCACCCATTTTCTTTAAATATTTTCAATATATGTATGTATGTTGATGTAAATCTTTCAATCACAACACACAATTTTCAAAATACATTCGAAAGTTCTTAACCAAAATGTAAAATCGATAAATTTTCACGGCTTCGCGCGGTGCCATTTCACTAATTCTATATTATTAAAGGATGAGATCACAAAAGAATTATTTATGTGGTCTATTGTAGTGGTCCTTACTATTTTTAGTGTGGTTTGATTTCCCATGCAACTTTCCTTATGAATGATCCGACTTTACAAAAATGAAAGTTGTAGCATTTTTCTCTCTCTCATTTAGTCTTTTTTCATAAGTTTAATGCTTGGTACTTTAATTTACTAATTAGCAATTATGATTTTGATCAAATTGTAACATAGAAAATTTGGATCTTCTTTTTGTGGACTCTTCTTGATATAGTAGTAAATAAATATCCGAAAATTAAAACTTATATTCGGAAGACAAAATCATGAGAGAAAAAAAAGGTGATTTGCAGATTCAACGACCTCCCTTCTTCAACTAAAACTTACACCCTATATCGATGCCATAGTTTCATAATTTAATATATATGTATATATAATAAATAAACAAATAAAAACTAATAGTTCCACGATGTTGGTCAACCTTTCTTTCCATGTCCTATATGGTCAATTTCCTGAAGATATTTCGCTGGAGCGAAGGAAGATAGCCTTGTTCCACAAAATACGCAACGCTATCGTCGAACATGTCGTTCACGGTCTTGAACTTGAATCCTAGGCTTCTCAGCTTCGAAGTGTCGAACTCGTAATGGGGCCTATCAAGCGGCTCAAACCTACCTCATACAAAACACAACGTCAAACATCACTTGCGCACCAAAAATTAATGCATATACAATGGCATTACGGGCGACAATCGAGTTTTGTGTCGCGTCCTAATCGTTTTTAGTTGATTTTATATAGACTGGACCCGCCTCATTTATTTATCGTGTTTAAATATTTGAGACCTAGACTTGCCCCTCAATAACCGTGTTTATCGTGTTAACCCGTTTAACTGATTCTGTTATTATTAAATAAAAAATTAATTCATTTTTAGACCCATTTAACTCAGTTAATATAATTATGTAATGTTAAATTTTAAAACCTAACAACAATTTTAGATATTCATCTATTTAACAACATAATTAATAATATAAAATTGACTAAAAATCATTACTAAAAAAATCATCATATATAAAATACATAAAATTGAAATATTTTATTTTTTTACTCCGGTCTAATTGGATCTCATCATGTTGTCATATTCATGTTGTGGTTACTCGTTATTTAAGCGTGTTAACCGTATTCGACACGGTTAGACCCACATCTATTTAATGTCGACTCAAACCTATATACAGTGTGTCGTGCCTTTGTGTTCAAACTCAAATTTTTAGCCCTAAACAAGACTACACTACTTTACAAGAGTGTGATGCAAACCTTTTGGGGATTGGCAGATTAGGATATCTGGCGGCCAAGAGTGAAGCCAGGTCGTTGTTGTCAAGCACGGCCGAGCTGCAAAGGAAGCGACCATGCGCGTTGGTGTGCTCGTAAACGAGGATGTGGCAAGCTGCCACGTCATCAATGTGGACATATCCCATTCTTCCATGGTTTTGGAACTTCTCCGTCTCCCCTATATTTTACAATTGCACGCAACGAAGTTAGTCACTCACAAAGCTCAATAATAAAAGCTACTACAACTAAGGAAGGTGTAAAATGCCCATATATAATACCCTTAAGCAGGCCGAGCACGTCACATGCGGTGGAGCACAACTCCGAGGGCAGGCTCGGGCCCACCACGAACGAGGGTAGAACGGTAACTAAATCGATCTTATTCTCCTTGCAGAATTCCCATGCGGCTTTCTCCGCCAAGGTCTTCGACAAGGCGTACCAAATCTGTGTTCATGCGTGCATCAAAATTATTAGCGTCAAACTTGCCCAAAATTATGTGTGGCAATCGCTTTTTAATTGTTAATTTCACATACTTTTTGTTTTACGTTTAGATTTCATTTCAATACTTGTTTACTTTTAAATTTCTATTTTGGTACATTCTCGATCTTTTTGAATTTTCATTTTGTTTAATGTATGTTGCTAAAACTAATGATGGTCTTATTTTAATAGAATCATAATAACTATGTACAGTAAAATTTTGTTTAATTTACACACGATAAGATTAATAGCGTATTAAATGATATTGTTGTTCGGTCCGACTCTGCGTATTAAATTAATATCAACTAAATTACATGATCTAATGATTCTTAACAAAAAAATGCATAGGACTCCCTATAAGTTAACACTTCACCGTATCAAAATTATAACATTATATAACTAAATTATAAAGTCCTTCTGATATATGATATTCTTTTTTATTTTCTTCTAGAAATAAGTCCTATTGAACTTCTTATCTATAAAATGCATACACGAAGACTTGTTGGTATATAGTAATTTAGATATAAGATTCTTGTACATGTATTAATCTATGTCGTTTCACAATATATTATATTGTCATTAATTTACAAATTAATTGTTTATTTACTTACCTATGTATTAGATAATATGTAAAATGTATGGTTCCAAGTCCCAACAATATTATTCATTTATAGAAATTTTATTATTATGTCATAAATGTCCAATCAAACCAAAAATTTATAAAATAAACGAACGATAAAGTAAGTTATTGGTATACCTACCTCGAGTTTCTCCAAGAGCTCGACGGAACTCCAAGAGGAGTCGTCAAGAGGGACATCAGGGTCAAAGTCAAGTCTAGCCCTTGCAGCCGACGAGGAGGAGGTGAGAACTACCCGCCTCAGGGAAGGGTTTTTACGACACGACCGTAACACATTCAAGGTGCCTTCCACGGCAGGCTTCAATATCTCCACCTTCAGAAATAGTATATACATATAGGATTGACAATTGAGATTTGACAATAGACACGACATGCTTAGGACACTAACAAAATAGTTCGGGTTATCGACACAAACACGTTTTACACGATTAAATGATGTGCGAGCACATCATGAATATGAGAATATGATGAGACTTAATGAGAGACGTTTGAAAAACAAAATATCCATTTACATTTTTTTTTGCGCTACGTATTTATTTGTTTTTATGTTGTGAAATTCAATGCTGAATTTATCTTCTCTTCGAATACAATTAATAAACGGGACAGTTTCGGATGCATGGTCGAAAACAGTTATGATGTACCGTGATATGTGATCGAGATTGAGTGGAAAGGACAGACCTTGGGATCGGAAGAAGGTCTGAGGACAGCCACAGGGGAGGCAGTGTGGAAGACGCCATGGCACCCGATGATGGCATCGTCAAAGCTGCCTTCTTCCATTAGATTTGCCTTCACCAATTGAAGTCTCTCCTTCGCTCCTTCCAAATTCCATAAGTGCTCTAACTTCTTCCTGTTTCCTGCATAACCGGCCTTGAGTTTTTTCTGTTTTGTCGAGCCTTTAGGATAAATAAATTTTTTAAGGGCCCTTAAAGTATTTGATAATTTTGTCTTTAAATTTAAAGAGATGATTTTTTATTTATTGAATTAAATATAAATAATATATCAAAAAAAAATTAGGGCCATTAAATTTGAGGACCCGTAGCGCGGACCTTCATTACTCAAGCATGCAACACTTTTATCTAGAGATTTTGATAAACAATATGATAATTCACTAAAAAAAAAAAACATTGATATGGAGATTATGATAATTCACTAACATAAACAAGCATGACATATCTACTTTCAAAAGTTACTCAAGTTATGCTGAGTAATTATTGGAGATTATTGGATTTAATGCCAAATATCATGGCCGTAATTTCTACACGATAAAGGCTACGATAACATTATTTGCCGATGCATCGTTGTTTTGCATTGTATCATAAATGTAGTTGAAGGAATAAAAAAAAAACCTGGGTCTCTAACAGTTCCAGTGACATGGTAACCAGACAACAATAATTTCTTGATAAGCCAAGACGCCAAATACCCGGAAGCCCCTGTCACACACACTTTGCCTTTCGGACACTCCATTCCCTTGTCTATCTGTGCTATGAATGGATTTTCTTCATAATACACACACACACACACACCTAATCCTATGTTTACTTTACATTCCAACGATCTTCAACTTACTTTCGTAGCCTCATGTAAAGATCATGTTCATCATATATATATATATATATATATATATATATATATATATATAAATTCTTTATTGCCTCTTATTAGGTAAGACATAACAAAAGCACTTAATGATATCCAAATTATTTCTCCTAATTTTTCTCATCTCCACGTTATATTGGCTTCTCTTTTCTTATTTATATATATTTTTTGTATTTTCTCTTAAGCAAAATTTTAAAACTCAATATCTTTTATTCTAGAACTTGGATAGACTAATAAAAAATATCATTGAAAAACTTGCGACGAGACCAATCTAATGATCGGTGACAAGATATAGTTTTGACGCTTTTTGAGAATATCATATATAATTAAAATTAAGGGTGAACAAAAGAAACCGTAAACCGAATTTTTGACCGAAAACCGATCAAACCGATACCGATTAAACCGCAACCGCAATTAAAGCGGTTAAAACCGAATATACCGAGAGAAAAACCGAATACCGAATAAGGTTAAAAAGGGGTTTTCGGTTTTAATGTGAAAATCGCAACCGCTTACCCGGTTTTACCGCTTTAACTAAATCTAATATTATATTTATTATATTCTATTTACCATACCTATCAACACATCGAAAAGATTTTTCTTATCTAATCTCTCCGTGTAATATTGTGTAATATTAGTATTTAGTAATCCGTTTATGTGTAATATTTTATAATATTAACATTTAGTAGTATGTTTATGTGAAATATTAGTAGTCAATTTATGGAGATGTGGATATTAATTTAAAAGCGGTAAATGTGGGAAAAAAACCGATAATACCGCAACCGAACACCGAATACCGATTATACAGTAAATTCGGTTTTCATCTTTAAAAATAGGGTATTCAGTTATCATTTCTAAAATATTAAAATGCGGTATTCGGTCTATTATTTGTCAAAAACTGCACCGAATACCCGCTTATTCACCCCTAATTAAAATAATTAAAATAAATTATGATAAATTTTATTGGGCAATTATATATATATATATATATATATATATATATATATATCATGATATAATAATAACGCCAGTTTTTCTAGTTCTAAAAAACATAATGACATCAATTAGGTTAAAATAAATATTAACCATTATTAGCTATTTGTTTATAAATGTTATTTTAAATTAAAATAATAATATGAAATAATATAAATATATTAATTAAGTTCAAAATTAAATTAAAGTATTGAAATAGTTCTAGGTATCCGTCAAATAATATATATAGGTGTTCGTTTCTCCATGTGCAGTTTGTACATTTTATTTTATAATAAAAATATTAAAATTAAATTGTATTAAGTTCTCATTTTGTAAGATATTAATACTAAATAAACTAAAATAATATTTATATTTTTGTTAAATATATATTATTGAAGTATCATGGTTAAAATATTATAAACATATTAATTATTATAAATTTATATATTAAAATTAATATACTTATTGACATTAGTAAGTTATAAATTTATAATAAAAAATTATTTATTATACAATACAATTTAAGATGGAGAATGAAAGCGTTGAGCAAATGGAGGAAAAATAGGGCTGAAAAGTGAAATCCTACATATAAATTAAGAAAATCATAAATGAGAGAACTACGCTAAAAAAGACGATGAAAGTGTAAAATCACAAAAAATTATATATGCTAAAAATTGAAAAACTACATGTAGTTTTAAAGCCAAAATTGGGACAAAAAACTGAGAAAAATAAAGTTACGTGCTAGTATGTTTTAAAGAGACTATCCTAATAATAATATTTATTCTTTGAATGTTCCAAACTTTTAATGACAATTTGAATTAGTCAGGCCGTCACACAAGTAGCCCATGTCCAAACGTCGAGCATGTCGTCACGGTGTGCAGCGGGCGCAGGCAGCCGCCCGTCCTGCCCATCTCCATGTTTGTTTGTAGTTTTGACTTAATTGTATGATGAGGACATTATCGTTGTCACGCTTCTAGGCGATTTAGACTTTCTCATTTCATTACTTGCATTTGGACCTATTTCACCCTCACATATATTCTTCATCGTTGTATTATTTTATTTATTATATCTAAATATGTACGATTAAATATATATTATATATTATTGGATATGCCAAACTAGTTTTGTTGGACAACAAAATTAAGCTTTCATGCATGCATGCACCTGAGTTAGCATCCCAACTTGGCCTTTTTTTTTCTTTAATAAATTTGAGAGACCAGAACCTGTAGAAACGGTCGTTTCAAAACGAATTTATTGACCAAAAGGAATCGTTTTTATATATATATACGAATCAGAGTAATTTAGTTAAGGGAAAATACGGCTAAAGTCCCTGACTCTACATAATTATTGCAGTTAAGTCCCTATACTCAAAATTTGGTGATAAAATTCCTTACCGTTAGAAAATTGTTGCACATTGGTCCTCCTGTCGTTATCATCTCGTTAAGTGTCATATTAGCTGCATATGTGTCATCCATGTCACCAAATGGGTCCACCTTGCATGTGCTTCTTTATATACACATAATTAAATTAAATAATTTATATATAAAAAAGATATTCACGGTAAAATTACAAATAAAAAAATACTCAAAAGGTTAAGGCAAAAGTATCCAAAAAGAAAAATACTAAAAAAAAAACTATAAACCGTTGAATCCACGTGTCGTGGTGAAATTAAGCCACATTTTTAGTGGATCCCACCATTTTAAAAATTCTTGTTGTTATTAATTTCTTTGCGATCTAATAATATCATATATATATATATATATATATATTCATTTTCTTTCTTGAAATTCTGTGATTAACACTGGTATTGCGTTTTAAAAATGTCGTTTATTGGATCTAATAATTAACGTTAATTATACAATTTCAAGAAAGAAAAAGAAAATATATATAAACGACATTATTTGATCACAAAGACATGATAAAACGACAAGAATTTTCAAAATGGTGGGATCCACTAAAAATGTGGCTTAATTTCATCGCGACACGTGGATTTATCGGTTTATAGTTTTTTTAGTAAATTTTATTTTAGGTACTTTTGCCTTAAACTTTCAAGTTTTTTTTTATTGCTAATTTTACCTTGAATATCCTTTTCATATATAAATTATTTAATTTAATTATGTGTATATAAGGAAGAACATGCAAGGTGGACCTATTTGGTGACATGGATGACACGTATGCAGCCAATGTGGCACTTAACGAGATGATAATGGCAGGAGGACTAATGTGCAACAATATTTTAACGATAGGGACTTTTACCACTAAAATTTGAGTATAGGTACTTAAGTGCAACAAATATGCAGAGTTACGGACTTTCGCCATTATTTTCTCTTTAGTTAATCTAGATTTCTTCCTAAATAGGAAACTAGTTGCAATCATTGAATAATTATGGGATAATAGCGGCATAAATCCCTAATCTTTAGTCAACTGGGGCGGCATAGCCCCAACCTCATTTAATAGTGGCGGAAGTACCGAAAGTTAAACTCCGTTAATATTAAACTACTAACCGTTAGTCGATGGTGACATGGCGACTGACCCTCATCCACGTGGATGCCACGTCAGACGTTAACTACTCCACGTAAGTCACCACATAAGAAACCAAGTATTCAGCCTCGTCATTAGGCAAGTAAATATTCCTTATCTTTATTGTCATTGGCGTGACTCGATCCATGGTCGTGGGAATGGATAGGCTATGCCCTAACCACAAAGCCAACGTTATTTCGTGATGGTGTTAGTAAAATTAATATATATATCTTCGTATATATTCGTATAATTTTTTATATCAAAAGTATTTTTTTATTAATAGTTTATCACGAGATATTATTTTGAAACAATTTAAATATAGTCTAATTTTAAAAATACCCCACAACATATTATTTTAAAACAGAATAAAACATATTATATAAGTATTTTATAATAACGCAATTCATATTATAATTGTTTTAAACTGCCAGTGTTGTAAATGTGTATTCATGCAATACATACTTATATTTTTTTAAATGAAAATGTTTTATTCTGTTTTAAAATAAAAATAGTGTGGGGTATTTTTAAAAAGAAATTATATTTAAATGTTTGAAATAATATTTTATGATAAACCCTTAATAAAAATAGTATCTTTTGATAAAAAAATATAAATATATCTCAAAATTATAATTGTGTCAAAGATTTTTTTTATAAATAAAACAAAAATAAACTTTTTGAACAAATCACATAAAATAATAGTTTTTTTTTTTAACTGATGTAAACATACACAAAATAATTTTTTACAAAAGCAAAGCACCTAAGATGCGATACTTATTGCTATATATATATAAATATGTATATATATGTCTTTTATTTCACCATGAACAATCACCAAATAATTTTGGTCTGGTGGTTTAAAAGTATTTATCCATGCCCATGACAATGGTTCGAATCACACCTTTGCCAAAATTTTATCGGAATTTTTGTGGCTGCATACTTCGACTGCTTACGTGGAAGATGACGTGGCGATTGAGAAACGGTGATGTGGCGGAGTTAATGTCTGTTAATAAAATTTGGATGGAAATCATCTTTTGTTACTTTCGCCGCTATTAAATGGGGTTGGGGCAATGCCGCCCCAGTTGAGCAAAGGTTGAGGACTTATGCCGCTATTATCCCAATAATTATTGAGGATGTTTATTTTAGGGTTAATGACGGCAAAAATACCCATAGTTTGGTCAAAGAACCCCTTGTGTATCCAAAGTTTAAAAGTGATGGCAAAAATACCTAAAGCCACATTTGGGGAACTGACCACTCCATTCTCATAACGTCGTTAACTTACTCGTTAACTCTGACCACGTGGAAAAATCTCTTTTGTTAAGTGTAATCATTATGAGTTTAATTAGTTGTATTAAATAATATTAATTAGGGGTTTAATTCGTTGTTTTTTCGTAAACAAGGATGGTGTAGGCTCGTCCACGTGGCAAAAATTGTTATGTCAGCAACCCACGTTTGTCCACTTGGCCAGAGTTAACAGTGTTACGAGAATGGAGTGGTCAACTCCCCAAATGCGACTTTGGGTATTTTTGCTACCACTTTTAAACTTTAGATACCCGAAGGGTTCTTTGACCAAACTTTGGTATTTTTGCCGTCATTAACCCTTTATTTATTTATGTCAACATGTGGACAGCGTTTGCTTATCCAAAAATTAAATATATATTTTGAACATTACAACACGGCATGCACAAGATAATTGTCGTTTCACTTATACATATTGCAAGCAATGACTAATTCTCTATTAAATTGATTCGAGTGATAATCAAGGTTAGAGTTGTTGATACTATAATAAAAAACCGAAGATCTGAATTTATTTACGTGTGTATTGATGGGCATCGGGTTTACCAACCAGTATTTCATAAACAATTACTTAGTTGATCATAAGATTTCACCGAGCAGGCTTCAAAATCTTTTATAGGTGAACTTGTAACTTGACGGGTATTTTATAAATAATATTATTTTATACTAACATAATAATATCTATATCTATTATATATATATATATAAATATATATATATATATATATATATACATGTTAATAAGAAATATAGTCAGAGTTCAATAAACGCGAAATCATGGATAATAGTATATATAATATAAAATTATATATTATAAATATATAGTGTTTTGAAACATCCTATTCAGTGTTTCATTTCATTTCATATATATATATATATATATATATATATATATATGGAGTTGCCTAAGTGAGACGAGAATCCAAAAAGGCCGGCCCATTCCGCATTTTGGGTGCCCGTGGGTGTCCGTATCCAAGCATGGGCTTCCCAACCCGTGTTGCTTATTAATGGAGTGTTCGCAGTCTAGAAAGACGGGCAACGCGTCCCCATTTATGTATGTACATAAATAATTTTGTATTTAAACAAAATTAAAAAGATGTATTTTTTTGGTAGACGAGCAAAACCCGCCCACCCTTGGGTGAAGGCAGCGCTACTCGCGTAGGCTGCCCATTGCCTGCAAAACGCGCGGGTCCGGATGGGTCATGCCCTAGCCCACTCGGACAAGATTGGTTCCATATGAGAAACGGTTAGTTAGTCTATCATATAGGTATGTTGGTAATTGATTAACATTAATTTACACGTCATTTTTTTAATCGTCGAGTAATTTCAACAATTCTATATTATTTGATAGATAACATACATATCCAATTCGGTTTCTTTTTTTGACAGATCCAATTCGGTTTCTAAAAAGCCTACATAAATAGATAAAGCAACTAATTAGAGGTTATATTAAGGCACAATTGAGAACCGATTAAGCATACTTTCCGGGGTTAATACTTCTATAATAGGATCGACAATAAATTAAAAAATAATTACAAAAATTATATTTCACAATATATCCAGCAAAGAATAATAAACAAACTTATCCACACAAATATATCAATTCAAGTGTAATATTAATTCATCAATCAATGCCCTCGAATTCTCTCCTCAAATGTAACAAAAATCAAGTTTTCAGAACGCTAGAGCTACGAGGCCAGCAACACAATGAGCCTGAATTGCCTCACTTGCCAAACCCTCGGAAGGACGGACTCCGATATCTCCGGCGAGAGGGCTTCCGGGGAGGACATCGTTCGCTCGTACGAGAATTTTTTCTCACCGGAGAAGGCTCGTGTGAGAACCTGGTCGGGGAGTTTGGCGCCAATTATGGAGCGACCGCCTGAGATCGGCCAGGGCAACGCTGATCAACCGAAGAGCGCGAAGTCGGTGCATAAGAAGGCGCCGAAGCCGGGCCACCGGAGGCTTCACAGCTCTGGAAGCCTGGGCTACGACGGCGCGGGCGAGCCGAGATTGGTGAGGAGCTCGGGGATGAGAAGGGATTGGAGTTTTGAGGATTTGAGAGATCAGAGGGACACAAAGAAATATTTGTTAGAGAGATTAATATGCTGATATTGTATGATCATGACCTAGTGAATGTTCATTGTTGATCATGGCCATGGGGATTGAAATTGCAAATGTTTATCATTTCATTCTATAATGTTTGTGCATGCTTTTCTCACGAGTTTATATTTCTGCAACATTATTGTTAAAAGGGATATTTGTGGCAAAAGTACCAGAAAGTATCTCTTTGTACACAACATATATATTCTAATTTTATTTTCTCCGGGTTAACGTTCCATAAAACAAAACAAAAATGGTTCTGCCTTAAGAAATTTGGAACTTACGGCAGAATCATTTTTCGGTCTTCTAGACTTTTCCTACGATAAAAATACAATTTGAAACTTACGGCAGCGCCGTTTTTGGTTTATGGAACTTTTGCAACAATTTTTTTTTGAATATGCCGCATACAAAAGAGGTACTTCGTGGTTCTCCCTTTTTCTTTCAAGCGATTTATTTATAAATAATAACCCAGCAATAACGTGAATGTTTTGACACATTTTTTTTCGTCATGTATATCGTTGACATGGTAATATAATTTAATACAGGACTCTATAGTCATATAGTCAAACTAGAAAAATTATTTTGCGAAATAGCCAATATTTTGATTAATATTGCCAAATAGTCAATCAACCACATTAATAAATCACGAAAGACCGTATTACCCTTGTATTAACGTGTATTAACTGAGTTAATTTGTTTAAAAAAAAATTAAACAAATTAACTCAGTTAATACACGTTAATATAGATTTTCTGTAAACACAAGTAAATGTTCTTATTTTTAAGAAAAATTAACTTTGTTAATACACGTTACTATGTTAAAAGGGTATTATAGGTATAAAATATGTTATTAAATAGCCACCTCATCAATTTGGCTATTTTACAAAGAAAAAGGAAAGGTTGGCTATTTGGCTAATCAAACGTTTCAATTTGGTTATTAAGAGCCATTTCTCTTTAATATATTATATATGTAGCAATCTTTTAATTTAATGAAGCAGTTTTGAAGGCAATGCAAGACTATCATGTATTAAGAAAATAATCTCAGATGGCGTTTCAGTCATCTCATGCATAGCCGGAACCGGAATTTAGTCTTTTGAGGGCTATGACATAAGAGAGTCCGATCCTCTAACTCCTGGGTGCCACGTGGCCCGTCGATATACATATATGCAGGAGCTGAGTCAAGCGATCAAACTCAGCTTCCCCTGAATATATGTATAACCGCGCTGTCCGGCGAGATTCAAGAAGATCAACTACAATTTTGCACCACGGTTAACTCTCGAGGCAAACAAAACATTCACTGCGACCACATACTCGAAAATCACTGAGGGGGATTATAATTTTGCCTTTTCGGGCGCTTTTTGCTACCAATGTAATATGCACGACCTTATTAAAAGGTCGTACAGGCCTTCCCCTGCGGCATAGTCAGATTTTTTATACGATTGCACGACGGTTTTTAGCTATGCGCAACTAACGGTCACTTGCACGAAGGAGGTTAGCACTGCAGTAATTTTAGATACTTTAAATGAATATTTAACTTTGCTTTCCTTACAAATGCTTAGTTTTACTTAATATTAAAATACAGAGATGTAAGTATGTCACTTCGTCACTATACATACAAGTAGGAGATGCAAGTCTTGGTCCCGAAGCTTGGTTTTTAGCCGGCTCCCGGTTCGATTATTGGTCAGAAAACCGGGCTTTTTTGTCAAAGAGGATTACCAAACTAACTTTATTGCTCCATAGTGAAACAATAGCATCAAAGTTAACCCAATGATTGAATAAATTGAAAAATGCTCACCGTTTTGATTAAAAAAAACCCGCTTATAATTGTCTCAGACTATCGAATCTATTTCAATAGTTTTAATCTTGCCTTTGAAGCTATTTTACTGGCAAATATCCTTACAAAAATCGAAAGACCAACACGCTAATATCAAGGGAAATCCAGATTTCTGGCTATCTAACACTCGGTTCGAGCGAAAAGGAGCGGCAACGGTTGAGATGGGGTTCAAAAACTGAGTATTTCGCTTTTTTCTCGCTATAATTACTTTGGTAAGCTTCCTTGAAGATCGAAAATGTTATGCAAAACTTCCTAAGAATACTTAATAATATATTGTTTCTCAGACATCTATAACTAAACCATTATTCATCTGCAGCTCTTCCGTTTCTCCGCATCCGTACTTTTCTCCGAACAGATATTTCTCGATTACATCTAAAACGCACAACAAAAAGTTCAAAATTTACAGAAATTGAAAACATAATTAATCCAAAAACTGCTCCTACCTCAACTTAACATACCAAACAAAAAAGTCAGGTTGTCAGCTCGAACTTCAGGCTTTCCTCTTTCTCGCCTCAGCTTTCCAGTCTCTCCGACAGGTCGAAGCTCCTTGAACAGAAGCACTATTGAGGCACAATTCACGCTCTTGCAGAGATTCCAGTTGGGCCTTAGGGGATAGGCCCGTGGACGGACTCTCGGAACTAGAAGCTTCCGAACCGTTCGACAAGGGGGCCCTACGAGCATCCTTCTTCCAATCCCGCCTCAGCTTGTTCTTAACGACAGAATCCTGCTTCTCGGAAATTGGCTGTGTGCCCATTAACAGAAGAGTTGGCTCCGATACGATGTCGGGTTTCGATGAATCATGTTGGAGACGTTTCCGAGCTCGGTACCGTCGCTGCCTCTCTCGGTTCTTCATGCGACGTGCCATGATGTCACTGTGACTGTGCTCTCCATCGTTACTGACTTCCATAGAGAAACTGTGTTGCGTCTGAAAGACGTTCTTATTTTCTCCGTTCTCCATTCCGGATCGATGAAGTTCACACCTGCGAGTATTAATATGGATTGAGATGGGACTGAAATGGTAACTTTCTGCAAATACTTTTAGCTTCTTGATAAATCTTCAACTTCCCGTCACCGATGATCTAAATCCGAGAATTAGAGAATTTAACTGCTAAGGGAGAAATATCTGTATCGTCAATTCAAATTGAATGAAAATCAAGATTCAGCGGAGAAAAAAAAAAAACCCAGAACAGAGCGCAAAAATAATGATTTTTTTGACAAACAAGACACTCGAACTCTACACCGTGAAGCTCAAAAACGTATAACTCGTTGCATAGATCGAAATTCCACAGTTTAATCAAGGACATGGCCGTGAAACCAATCTAAAAAATTGAATAACTTTTCATCAATTCACTAAACAATCACTAAATATCAACACAATTAAACAGAACACTCGGTTACCAAACCTGAAAATTTCACCAATTCGGAAGAACACTATGCTTACCCGATACGAAATCTTTAATATCGCGCTCTTCGAGATCGAGCCCCAATTTCCGGTAGCTTTGGCAGCCTTCAATCCCTGCAAAAATCAATGAATATGGGCAACTTACTCTCCATGTAAAATTGCTCACACACTTAACAGATTATATATTACAAACAGCTTCTTAATCATGAAACAATTTATATACAACATTAGCTAAATCTAAACATTAAATAAATTGCTAATCTGAGCTGAAAAGGATTGCCCATCAATAAATGTGACTCCTTTGATGATTTGCAGATACCAAAATACCAAAAAAAAAAAAAAAAAAAAAAAACACTCGTTTTTATCAATGGCAATCAACAACCTTCATCACTGAGATTTCCATTCCGAACCCAGAAACGAAAAGAAAGAAGAAGAAAAAAAAAACAGAAAAGGTCACAAGTATATTGGATTCATTTCGTGTCTAAGAAAACCCAGATTGAAGGATTAAAGGACAACACAGACATGGAGGAGAGAGAGAGAGAGAGAGATTGAAGAAGCGTACCTAAGAAACACATTTAAGGAAGAAAAAGAGAGAGAGAGAGAGGTGGTGATTGTTGTTGTTGTTGTTCGTTTGTGCTAAACGAGACACGACCCAGAATTCTCGCCTTGTTTTTTAAATGTTGTTTTTTTAATGTTTTAATGTCTGCTAACGAACATCAAGGGGCGGTGGCGCAGTTGGCTAGCGCGTAGGTCTCATAGCTATAGAGTGATCCTGAGGTCGAGAGTTCGAGCCTCTCTCGCCCCATTTCTTTTTTTTTTTGTTTGTCGTTTCCGCTTAAGCACGGTGTTAAATACCGTTACCGATGGAAAACACTCCATCTACTTTATAATATGCTGATCTTCCTCTTCCTCATCTTCTCAAGTTTCTCAGTTGATTTTTTTTTTTAAGCAACAAGTCGCATATTCTAAGACAAAGGGATAAGCAACAAAGATGTACTAGTCGAACGACAAACCTCGGTTACACGTAAAACGACAACGATAAATAAGTTTTCTCTAACCGCAAACCCTAAAAAATCGATATAGAAGAACCTACAGATTCGTTGAAGATCGAAGTTCTTCTCAAGCAAGATTTTCCGTCAAGCCATAGGTAAATCTTACCGAGACCCATCCAAGATGTTTTTTTTTTTAATAAAAGCAATTCGCTTCCTTTACCGGACAACGTGGACTTACCAGGATAAAACAATGTTACTGTCGCTTCGCAACGGTGAGCTGAACCCACAAACTCTAAAGCCGGGTGTTATAAAAAAGAGTGATTTTGAGTTTCGAGATAATGAAAACGGAGATGCTTGAGATCGAAATATTTAAGAAGATTGAAAATGATTTTCGTGTGTTGAAACAAAGGCGAAGAGCTTCTAATTTATAGATGCATTCCGAAATTGTGTAGCCTCTCTCGCCCCATTTCTTTTTTTTTTTGTTTGTCGTTTCCGCTTAAGCACGGTGTTAAATACCGTTACCGATGGAAAACACTCCATCTACTTTATAATATGCTGATCCTCCTCTTCCTCATCTTCTCAAGTTTCTCAGTTGATTTTTTTTTTAAGCAACAAGTCGCATATTCTAAGACAAAGGGATAAACAACAAAGATGTACTAGTCGAACGACAAACCTCGGTTACACGTAAAACGACAACGATAAATAAGTTTTCTCTAACCGCAAACCCTAAAAAATCGATATAGAAGAACCTACAGATTCGTTGAAGATCGAAGTTCTTCTCAAGCAAGATTTTCCGTCAAGCCATAGGTAAATCTTACCGAGACCCATCCAAGATGTTTTTTTTTTTAATAAAAGCAATTCGCTTCCTTTACCGGACAACGTGGACTTACCAGGATAAAACAATGTTACTGTCGCTTCGCAACGGTGAGCTGAACCCACAAACTCTAAAGCCGGGTGTTATAAAAAAGAGTGATTTTGAGTTTCGAGATAATGAAAACGGAGATGCTTGAGATCGAAATATTTAAGAAGATTGAAAATGATTTTCGTGTGTTGAAACAAAGGCGAAGAGCTTCTAATTTATAGATGCATTCCGAAATTGTGTAGCCTCTCTCGCCCCATTTCTTTTTTTTTTTGTTTGTCGTTTCCGCTTAAGCACGGTGTTAAATACCGTTACCGATGGAAAACACTCCATCTACTTTATAATATGCTGATCCTCCTCTTCCTCATCTTCTCAAGTTTCTCAGTTGATTTTTTTTTTAAGCAACAAGTCGCATATTCTAAGACAAAGGGATAAACAACAAAGATGTACTAGTCGAACGACAAACCTCGGTTACACGTAAAACGACAACGATAAATAAGTTTTCTCTAACCGCAAACCCTAAAAAATCGATATAGAAGAACCTACAGATTCGTTGAAGATCGAAGTTCTTCTCAAGCAAGATTTTCCGTCAAGCCATAGGTAAATCTTACCGAGACCCATCCAAGATGTTTTTTTTTTTAATAAAAGCAATTCGCTTCCTTTACCGGACAACGTGGACTTACCAGGATAAAACAATGTTACTGTCGCTTCGCAACGGTGAGCTGAACCCACAAACTCTAAAGCCGGGTGTTATAAAAAAGAGTGATTTTGAGTTTCGAGAGAATGAAAACGGAGATGCTTGAGATCGAAATATTTAAGAAGATTGAAAATGATTTTCGTGTGTTGAAACAAAGGCGAAGAGCTTCTAATTTATAGATGCATTCCGAAATTGTGTATTTACTCAATAACGTTTGAGCATTAATTTCACATACAACTCAGAAAGCTCACTCCTTTGTATTTTATTACATTGCCAGCACATTTTTTTTCCATTATTATATCTCTATTGAACTTTTTTCTAATGAATGTTTGAATTCCTTTATGAGTTCCACTAATACATACCTTTAGAAAAATTATCTCTTTATTTCTCACTTATTGCAACTTTTAATTTCAATTTACAATAATATTATAGTAACGTTTTTCCAACAATTACAAAACACTTTCTAAGAGAATAACAATTCTACTTTGCTTAGGAACTGATGCAGACCGGAATATGAAGAACACGGAGAACACGTCTTTGCGAGAATAAACTCGACTTTCTCAAGCAAAAACTCAATTTTTTTAATTCATCGTGACTAAGCCCCATGTGAATGTCTTGCGATACAATATATAGAAAATAAGAACCATAAAAATTGATCATCTAATTTTCCTAAAATAATAAAACGAATCAAACATAAATGAAAAGAATAAACACCAATAAAACATAATCAACCCAAATAAAAGAAATATAATCTAGTAAGATATAAAAGGAGATAAATCATCCGGGCATGATAGTGCCAACGCATGCTCCATCAGGAACTATTCTGCTATAGGGAGCGAAAGAATTTGTGAGGATAGCAAACAGGTAGATTTCAAATGTGACCGGCAAGCCATGAGCGGGTAGTCCATCCCGGTATTTCCTTGGGCAATCAATCTTTCTTTGGACGCGATTGAATATTTTATTTATTTAATTTTATGGAGTTTTGAAAATTATGAAGTAAAATAAAAAGACAAGCAACCAACTACTTCATAAAGCGGGCTGGCGGCCCTGGCCTCTTAACTAAACGGGCAATATGTCCACAGACACGGGCAGCCTGTAACTAGGGGTGAACAAGCGGGTATTCGGTGCGGTTTTTGAAAAATAATAGACCGAATACCGCATTTCAGTATTTTAGAAATGATAACCGAATACCCTATTTTTAAAGATGAAAACCGCATTTACCGTATAATCGGTATTCGGTGTTCGGTTGCGGTATTATCGGTTTTTTGCCCACATTTACCGCTTTTAAATTAATATCCACATCTCCATAAACTGACTACTAATATTACCACATAAACATACTACTAAATGTTAATATTATAAATTATTACACATAAACGAATTACTAAATATTAATATTACACAATATTACACCGAGAGATTAGATAAGAAAAATCTTTTTGATGTGTTGATAGATATGGTAAATAAAATATAATATTAGATTTAGTTAAAGCGGTAAAACCGGGTAAGCGGTTGCGGTTTTCACATTAAAACCGAAAACCCCGTTTTAACCTAATTCGGTATTCGGTTTTTTTCTCGGTATATTCGGTTTTAACCGCTTTAATAGCGGTTGCGGCTTAATCGGTATCGGTTTGATCGGTTCTCGGTTAAAAATTCGGTTTACGGTTTATTTTGTTCACCCCTACCTGTAACCATTCGAAGCTCAAGTTGAGAGTTACACATAGAAAATTTTGAGCATGTCCCAAAACAACACATTCATTCCGGCAGAAATCGGGAGTTTAACGCGATATATTTCGCCTCGAAAACTAACCGAAACAAAAAAAAAAAAAAAAAATCTATCATCATAATACTATTACAAAATACAATACAATTGAACTAAGCCGTGGAATGAATACAAAAATCGAACATTCATCATCCATCGGTCGTCAAGGTTAATGCCAATAGAACGACGACGATCGCGAAAATGATTGTGGCGCAAGCGAACACCCACATTGCCCTGCTCGGCCCTCTGCTCTGGCTTTCTTGGCTACCCTGTTCGACCTTCTCCAGAAGCTCTCTCACCAAATCAATATCGGAATCTTTTGCTGCGCGGTTCAGCGGACCTTGGATCTGCTCAAGCATGGCGAGTTTCTTTTCTCTCGACGGGCCTTTCGTGGGCCAGAGGAAGCCCGTCATCTTCCAGAGGAGGATTCCCATGTAGATCGCTACAACGCAGTCCACGCTGTAGTGATGACGTTCTCGAACTTCTCTCTGTGCGCTGTGCAGAACGAGCACCCATATCAGCGCCGAGCTGAATCCTCCGTAAGCTTCCTGCATTTGTAAACATGAATTCAAAATTCATTGGCATTGCTCGAAACAGCCAACGATGTAGATTATATTTGCGAGTCCACAACTATAAATACATATATATGTATATAATACACAATAAGCTTCCTGAACACAATAAGCTTCATTAAATTCAAAAATCAATGCAGTCCCGGTTTTTCTCAAAACAAGTTTTTCCGGTAAGAGGTGATGGGACTGGTAAAAGGACCTGCTTTTGGGAATCCTAAACCAACAAAATGACAATCAAAATAACATATAACTTGAAGAAATTCTCAAATCAACTCCAAACCAGTGAATTCTTGACATGTACTTTATATATATTTATATAGTTATTGTATATATGCATGTACCGTCCAAGCCATAGCAGTTAATACGGCGACTAGCATGTGGCCGCTGTATATAAGGTCGTTGCATCCACCGCCAGCTTTCTTAAGCAAACTGAACCACGTTCCTTCAGATGCCGTGGGACGCAAGAAATCTATTAGGAAGTTCATTGACCCTCAATCCGGCCGGTAATCTTCAAGGTACGGTCCGTTTGAAGCTGCCAAATAAATGAGACCAATTAACCCTTAATGTCTCTAAATAAGGAAACAAACTAAATAAGAAAACTAGCTATATACATGACATTTAGCACGATCCGGAAAGAGTTGCAACAAAAACAAAAGAATAATTTAACTTGATAAGAAAAGACAGAAACAAACAAACAAACGAAAATCTCACCGAAAGCTATATCTTCTCGTATTACCCGACGTATAGCGTTAGCATCGGTAGCGTAAGGTACGTAATACTTTTGCGCCCAGCGATGGGGATATCCAGGCACTCTGAACCGAGTCGTGGCGCACCAAGGCCGAGCGGAGGGAAGAATTGTCGAAGCAAACGTTATGGCCCGCAGAAGACGGCCTATGCCCATGGTGAACATGTACCTGGCACCGAGCCCGAGCCCCGGTGCTTCAATGGAGCCAAACAGCACGGAGAACGCCAACATCATGAACAGCATCAGGAAATGGTGAAGCCCGATCACACGGGCTCTTAGTATCTCGACAAGCGCTCCAGGAAGCTTCTCGTTCAGATCGAGGAGCAGCCACTGACCAGTGTCCGGGAGAGGAGGCGTGTTGCTGCAAGAAGATAGTTCGTTATCACGTAAAGCTATAAAAGTGAAACGTCAGAGTCGGCACGTGTTATACATTTGCCAGTCGAGGCCCAGGACGGCGGTGACGGAACGAACAGAGAGAGCCTCGAAGAGAAGAGCACAGAGCATGAAGAGCATCGATCCGACGAAGGGAAGTCCGATCGCAACTCGGCCGACCAATGCCGATACGAGGCGACTCGGCTCACCGCCGCCACCGCAAGAACCGTCCACAGCGCCGGCTGAAGCCTCTCGTGCCACTCGGGCGACAGGTGGCGCAGATAGTCCACCGCCACGTACGACATTGCAGCAATGCCCAGCCCGGCAGACTTCATCACCGGAAGCCGCAGCGTAGCAGCGTTCGAGAAAAACAAGACCGAGTCTCGAGATCGTCTACTGCTTGAAATGATTTCAGATTAGAGTTCTAATAAAATAATTAACTGCCTACTAAATACATTAATTGGGGGTATTATTTTAAATTTATTGGCGGCGAAACTCTCTAACTTAGCAACCGTAGTGCAACTAAGTGCCTAATCTCAGATTCCGACGGAAAAAATAGCGGAACCGGACGTTAACCTCCAACTAGCGAGCCACGTCCCGCTCCACGTCGTACAAGCGAGCCCGTCTCGGTGCGGGAAAATCCATCTCGAGAGAGGCCCATTTGTACGACGCGCAACACCACGCGGCCCGCCAGACGGAAGTTAACGTCTGGATCTGTTACTCTGCAACAAAAACGCAAAGTTAGGAACTTTTCCCATCCACAACCCGACATTAGGAACTTAATTGCAACACGAAGCATCAACGTTAAAATGCTGATTAGCTCAAGGGTTTAGCGTCCTTCAGTAACCGTTATCCAAGATCATCGCATCACCAAATACCCAAAAAAATTGGAATGAATTTAAGCAAACAATAACAGAATAATCATTCCAAATTAATGATAACTAATTATTTCCCAGTTGAGTCGCTGAAAAACTTTCCTAATCTAGCGATTCGAATCCAAACACTGAATACTTACCTGATTGGTGCAGAGAGTGAGGTCCAAGCATGAAGCCGAGCTCACTCACTCACTCGAGAAGATCTGCGAAGACAAGAGAGAGCTTCAGACAATAACAGGAAAACCAGAAGAAGTAAATCATAAATATATTATTACTTATGTTTTTGGCTTGTGGACACGTTGGGGCGGTGGCGCAGTTGGCTAGCGCGTAGGTCTCATAGCTACAGAGTGATCCTGAGGTCGAGAGTTCGAGCCTCTCTCGACCCAAATATCTTTTTTATTTTTTAATAGTTGAATTATTCAACTTAAATATAATAATTTAATAAAAGATATTGCAAGACCGTTGCATCCAAGGTGTTAAATTTCGCGCTTTTTTATGGAAATGTCGACCGATTTTCGTTTTTCGAGGATATGCGAAATGAAAACCCTTTCGTTTCGCTAGTTTTTTACCATTTTTCGCGAAATTCGCAGGGGCACGTAGGTGGAATTTTGTTTTTCGTTTTTGTGTGTAAAAATTGTGAAAAATGGTTGGAATTTCACTAGAAATCATATTTTCGGTGGATTTCGGCCAAAATAGTTATACTTGCAAAAGAGCACCCCACCCCGTCACGTCCGGCCGTCGGACGGCGGCGCGCGTGTGGTGGAACATTTGTGTGAGTCCTTTCCCATCCACAAAATCATATGACCCAAATAGCCCAAGCCCTTATCCCAAATATTTGGTATATAAACATCACCAAACTCTTGTCATCTATCAATGTGGAACTTTTTGATATTCAACTAATATCACACATTCACACTTTACATACACATACACTTCACCTAATAATTTGACATATTATACACTTTAACTAATATTATACACTTAACATACATATTAACTTCACCTAACATATATATACACTTAATATACATATTCATTTAATATTATACACTTCAACTAATATTAAATTTGTTAACATACATATACAATTAACATGCATATTCACTTAATATTACACACTTGACATACATTTCACCTACATATTTAAGTTACAAATGTGTTTTGTTGTATACAATTATGTCTTGTATTTATTAAATATGTAGTTTTGAACCTATATAAATATCTTGCTTAAATACTCAAATATTTTTTACAAAATATCAATCGAAAACCCCATCGGCATGCGGTATGCCCATTAAAAAAGTGCGGTATATGCGGCATGCCTTTTTTTTTTACGATTTACCCATCGGCAAACGATACATCCGTAAAACGAAAAATGCGAAACGACATCGGCAAGCGACATTTTATTCCTTGGTTGCATCAAATGTGTTTCTAATCTTGTTTGTTAGCTGCAAAAGTTCTAAAGAACATAAAGTTGTATGAGGATCTAATTCGGTTTATGTCTTGACGATATGTGTGTACTTTAAGGGCGAATAAAAGAAATCGTTAACCGAATTATTATTTTTTATTGAAAATTGATTAAACCAATACTTATTAAATTGTAAACCAAATTAAATTACGAAAATAAACTATATTATATGTGTACAAGTAAATCACGAAAATATTAACTATTCAATATTTTTTTATTAAGTTTAAAAAATTTGTGTGTTATAAATTGAACAAACGTTGACTCAATATGAAAAAAATTGAACATCGACACAGTTTCATGACCCACCTCCACCACCCAGGCTGATAATAAAAAGTAACCGCCCTATACTTGCGTAACCGAATCAGCTTCAAAATGATACCGCCCTATACTTGCGTAACCGAATCAGCTTCAAAATGATCTTTTGGCCATTTAAAAAAAAAATCCATAATAAAAAAAATATATAATTTAACTATTATTTGTGTTCAGAGCAATGTCATTATATTACTATAACAAATGATGTAAGTAGGACCAATTATTTAGTAAAAGGTCAAAAGGTTATAAATGAGAGATTACTAATTAAAGAGATTCACTAATTGAACATGAAATCAACAAACTCATTTTTTATTATTTGATTCAAGAGGTTCTAAAAGTCATTGACTTCCTTTGACTCCTCTTGTTTTAGTTTTTGGATATTGGATATTAGAAGTTGTGATTAATTAATAGGGGTGCAAATAATACCCGAAAACCGGGTAATTATCCGGAACTGAATCCGTATCCGGATTTAAAAACCGGAACCGAAACCGTATCCGAATTTCGGTTCCGGGTACCCGTATCCGGATTCAAAACCGGTTCCGGGTACCGGGTAGTAAAATTAAAAAAACCGGGTACCCGGTTTATTACCCTGTTTTAGTTTTATTTTTTTATTTTTATGTTAATTTAATTTTTAAGGTTAGTCTTTAGGGCTCGACTTCATTTTCACTCCCGCCTCCCTCGCATCTCGCCGACCTATATACTAAATTTATATGTTTTCTTGTCATTTCACTAGAAACAATCTGATTTATATACTAAGTTATAATATTATAATATTATAATATTAGGACTCATCATTGTTTTACGAGAGAAATGACAAGAAAATAAGGTAGTATCACACTATATATAAATCAGATTGTTTTTTTTTTTAATATTATAATTTAGTATATAAATAAGATTTAATAATTTAATAAAAACGGGTACCGGGTAAAATCCAAGTACACGGATCCGGTTCCCAAAACCGGGTACCGTGTATCAAAATACAAATACCCAGATTTCGGGTACCCGGATTTCGGATACCGGTTCCGGGTATCAATTTTCGGATACCCGGATTCCGGTTCCGGGTACCGGGTACCTCGAAAAAACCGGGTACCCTACCCGGTTGCACCCCTATTAATTAATATATATACATATATACTATATACACATATAGGAGAATAGTCTTGAAATATAGATGGAAGTGGAACAAATATTTCTAGAGTTCTAGAAATAAAAAATTAGTATTAAATTGCGTAGAGTTCTAAAATATTTTTCAATTTCTCAGAAAGTTTAAATTAGTATTGTCTTTCTCAAATAGAATATAGTCTACTTAGTCTTAAAATTAATATGAATATCTA